>CM016562.1:38111295-38215546 GCA_003412495.2 Echium plantagineum
CCTGTCGTTGTTTTATTGTTTGTTTTCTGTCCTTTAGTGTGAGAAGAGTGTAAGCAGTAGTAATTAATACAGATTTATATTTTGGTCCCGTCAAATAACTATTGCAAAGTTTTTATATGCATTATATATATACACTATAGGCTATATATAATCTCTATTGTTTTAAAAAGCCACATGATATTTTTATTTACTTTTTGTACTTTTTATGAAATATATCGTCACAATATTATGTAGTGGTACAATTTAAAAGGATTAAGAGGTAAGTTGATGACTCATTAACTCCCTTTAATTGTGAAGAATGTACTCCCTCCGTTCTTAAATGATTGTTACATTTTGACTTTTCATGGTCAACAAAACACGATTTCAAACATATATATCTCATATTACACATATGAAAAAATTATAAGAAGTTGATAGTTCAAAAATATATATTGAGACGAATCTAACAAGATATCATATGACTATATTATTTCTTATTGGATAATGAGAATTATTGATCAAAGTTTTTAAAGTTTGACCATGTAAAGTCAAAATGTACCAATCATTAAAGGACGGAGGGAGTAGTACATTAATCAATCATAAATTCCTTACATATAAAAATGATAATGGCACTTAATAAACAAAATTATTTTATAAAAAAATAGTTTCATGAATTTTATCTCTTTTACATTAAATGATTTCATTATTAAAATTAAAAGTTCAAATATTAAGCCTAGTGCCCGTACAAGTACCTAATCAAAAGCGAAATCAATAATGTGTTATACTATTAAATAATATGCAATGTAACACTAATCTAATATATTGATGCGTCTTATGATTTTATTTAGGTAGTAGATAATATTATTAATTATAACATAGTAAAACATAACAAGTAATTATGTTGGCAGCATAATGGTAAGTACACATATATGTTCTCCTTGGCAACCAAGGTTCAATTTCCTCTAGCATACTTTATTTTTTAATAAAAACAACTACTCCATCCAATTAAAAAAAATGTCTTTTTTCATAAACCAATGTATAGTATACTACTTTTTCTTTAATATCCCTATTTTTATAGAGTAACTCAAAAAAAATAATGATAACATCATATAGTTAAGTGATAATTGGATTATTAATGATTGCTTTATAGGAGTATAGATGGAAAGTGTGAATGTAATGATTGTTTCTTAATTTATGTGAAATGTCTAGAAAGACATTTTTTTTGGATTGCAGGGAGTATAAGTTTATATTGTATACCGTGTATACCGGGCCGGGCATTCGTGGGCTTGGAAAGGGGGCGGGACGGGCCGAGGGCCTAACACATATGCCCGAATTCGGCCCCTCAAACATGTGGGCAGGGCCAGGCCCAGTTCGTTTGCCATGTCTACCTATGGCCTATGGGATAGTAAAGTTAATGGTCCACTATTGAGCCCAACCCTACTAACGAGCGGTCCGGGAAGGCAATAAGGTTGCGGTTCGTGACATATTGACATGATGCAATATGGTGGCGCACCTGATAGATAACATTCATCTACTATGAATTTAGGGTATATTAAGATGCCGGGAAAGGTCCGTTCCGAAATTTGTCCGATCATATTGTCAGTCCAGTTCGTTTATTTACTGAGTCGATTGCCACTTAATCTTGACCGATTATGTCTGGTAAGCTACAACAATATTGATAGTCGAGTTTAAGCATTTGCAACACCATCCGAACAACAACACTAGTCAAAATTAACCCAAAAATCGAGAACCGAACCGATGGCATGGGAACCCAAAGAACTGACTTGATTTAGATTAAGCATTTGAATTGAAAGAACCGACGAAACAAGTACGATTTTAATATTGTCTCAAAACCGAATCGAACCGGGCACATAGTGCTGTCATGTTATTATTATTTGCTCCGTTCTCCTCACTTTCTAATTCCCCCCAATTATATTTGCGCGCCAAACAAAACCCAAAAGGCAAGAAACATTTGGACAAAACAAAATCAAGAACACAAAACTTTCTTCGTACGAATCAAAATGGCGAAAGACGATGAGCTGAAGAACGCGAAGAGGGGGTACAAGGCGGCGGAGGCGGTGGGGAATCGGGTGGAGCAGGCGCGTTACGCCAACTTCATCGGAAACATCTTCAAAAACCGAGGCCAATACGTGGAGGCTCTCAAGTGGCTCCGTCTCGATTACGAGTTATCGAATAAGTTCCTCGATGTTCATCATCAGATACCCACGTGTCAGTCTCTCGGCGAAGTCCATTTCCGTCTCCAGCATTTCACTGACGCCCTTGTTTTCCAGGTATTTCACGGGATTTCGAATAAATGATCTAGTATATTCATATAGTCTACCCCTTTGTTTTCAGGTTACGGATTTGGAATAATTAATTTTGTAACGCCTCGCTCACTTAAGTCCGCGCAGCTACATTATTAGATTTGATGGACTGACCTCACTAACCATCATAACTCGCAAGTATTTTCAGTATCTCTTGTCCTAATTTATATGCTTATTGCGTAATTACCAGTCGGTCGACCATCCTAGAATTGCTCTATGTTATGGTTAACTTTGGGTTCTTAGTAGTTGGAATTTTGAGAAGGAGATGAATCTTGATGGTGGTATGATTAGTATAGATTGCTAACTTTGTGAATTTTGTTAAATTGAAAACAAAATGGAAAATATATTTGGGGAGAAGTAGTATGTTTTAAGCAAATCAGAACACCCAATTGCTTATGTTGTAAAGGAGTAGAACGCTGATTATAGAAGAATTTGGTCGGAAAAAGTTCGGGTCGTGTTGATCATTACTGATTAGAGATTTGCTCAATTCAACAATAAATTTGGGAAGAGACAGTGTAGTTTATGATATTGTATGGTGGTATTGGCTTTTTGTTTGATAAATATATTAATGTGGAATCAATTAAGATGCCGTACTGTGTTGTGACAGAAAAGACATCTGGAGCTTGCTAAAGATGCAAATAATCTTATTGAGCAACAACGTGCTAGCACCCAACTTGGACGAACTTATCATGAAATGTTTTTGAACACAAATGGTGAGCACTCCTCTGTCCGAAATGCAAAGAGGTACTTCAAATTATCCATGGAATTGGCCGAAAAACTCAAGAGGAATTTACCATTGAAAGGCGGGACTTTTGTGAAAGAATATGTTGATGCTTGCAATAATCTTGGGATGCTTGAAATTGATATCGACAACTTGAAGAGTGCCCAGCTGATACTCACTAAGGGGTTAAATATTTGTGATGAAGAAGAAGTGGATGAAAATGATGACGGGCGTAGCAGGCTCCATCATAACCTTGGAAATGTTTACATGGAGTTAAGAAATTGGGAGAAAGCTGCTAAGCACATAGACAAAGATATTCGTATCTGCAAAAACATTAAGCATCGTCAAGGAGAGGCAAAAGGGTATATCAATCTTGGTGAAATGTATTATAGAAACCAGAAGTATTCTGATGCCAATCAGTGCTATAAAAGGGCACATGATCTGGCAAAATCCATGATGGATGAGGATGCTCTGGTTAGTCAAATTGAACAAAATATGGAGACTGTAAAATCTGCAGTTGTAGTACATAAAGAATTGCAGGATGAAGAACAGAAACTCAAAATGCTGGAGCGAAAGGCAAGAGAGGCCGAAGGCAGTGGGACTGAGAGGAGATGTCTTCTTCTGCAAAATGCATCTCTAAGTCTTCTTATCGACAAGTCACGCACAATACTCGCTTGGAAAGAAGTATGCCACAATGGATCCTTCATATGTTTCTTATAATTTTTATAATTTTTGTTGCTCAGTTGGTATATAATTGGGCTAATGATTTTTATACTCCATTTCTTGATTATGACACTCCAGTTCTTTGTTATTTTTCGTCAACTTTTCTACTAAAGTGGAGTTCTGTTATCACTTGTTGGAGTGTAAAAATCATTGGCCTATAGTTGTAATCCACTGTTTACATTAAATCGTGTTTTTGCCCGATTTAGAAATGGTAACTGTTTTAAGCTCTATATGCCCATTGTCATTTTACAGAAGATTATATGTCTCTCTGCTTTTCTCTTTTTTTGTTTTCTTTCTAATTTCATATAACCCTTTTTGTTTACCCAACCAATACCAATCACTATCTGATATATGAATTATTGTGCATAGCTTTGCAGGTTTGCCAAAATGAAGGAGAAGATAGCTAGAGAACTATGTGATCAAGAAAAGGTGGGAGATTCACTTCTCGACGTTGGGGAGTCATACGAAAAGCTTAGAAAATTTAACACTGCACTTGAATGGTATAAAAAGAGCTGGGAAACCTTTAAATCAATTGGAAACTTGGAGGTAAATATTTTTGTCTTCTTATCCATTAGTTTAGTATTCAAAAGACCACTAAATTTATATACTCATGAGCTTTTCAAATATACTCACTTCCTACCTGGTGTCTGTGTATCTTTTGCTAATTACCGTGGCTAGAGTTTATTAATAGATTTTTTTTCTTTTAATTTGGTTCCAGGGGCAAGCACTAGCCAAGATCAATATTGGGGGTGCTTTAGATGCTGTTGGTGAGTGGGGAGAAGCTTTATCAGCTTTCCAGGAGGGTTACGAGTACGCATTTTTTTGTTTGTGATTTTGTTTATTTAGTATACACATTCTGTCATGCACTCATAACGATTTTAGTCCTTTCTACTGGGAGTCCTTATATTGGATGTTCATGATGCTATATAAATTGCAGGATAGCTCGTCAAGCAAACCGTACTTCTACTCAGATATCTGCTCTTGAGAACATGCACTATAGTCACATGATCAGATTCGACAATTTTGAAGAGGCCAGGTATAGCCAGAAAACAACTTTACTTTGGAACTCCAATGCCATACGTAATCCAGATTTTTTATATATATCTCAACTCATTAAACTATCATTCATTATTGGGCTACTTGGAAGTCAATTTATTTTTTGATGTGATGCTGAAAGTTTACGTATTTCTTTCTTTATATATATTCTCATCATCTTTGTTTTTGTTGACATAATCCAGATTTTATATATATATTCTCATCATCTTTGTTTTTGTTTGTAGTCACCTTTGAACTAATGTTAGTCTAAAGGGGTGCCATCTTTATCTGTGTTGAAGTTAATATATGAATGTAATTGAGAATGTTTCACCAGAAAATTACAAAAGCTAATTGATGAGCTGAAGAGCAAACAAGAAGAACAAGCGACTCTAGTTGACTGCTGTTATGAAACAGAATCAGACATTGATGATCAGTCTGCTGAATGTAGATATGATATGGGCTGTTCCTCAACGAAAAGTGATTCAAAGTCAACAAAACCAAATCAATGTGTTGTGGCAGATGGAATGATTGAGAGTGTACCTGATTTACTAATTGAATTTCCTCGCAAAGAGTTCAATACTTCCAATCCATCAGAGACATCCATTTCCAATGCGACTGTCTCTGCTACCAAGAGCTTGTCCAGGTCTACTGATAGCCAGATATCTCGTAAGCGTCATCGTGTTATCCTTTCTGATGATGAAGATGCTGATGAGATAATTCCATCGAGAGTTCATACAGGTCATTTGGAAGACGTTGCCACTTCAGATGAATGTGAGCCCTCACTGTATAGGGTATAACATTATAACGGCATGCTTCTGGTGTGAATTGACTGACCTTTTCTTTTGGGTCTATTGCAGTTAGATATAGAAGTACGCAGTGTGAGCCACTAAAAGTTGTTCAGGTAAGAGTGCTGGTTAACCTTATTTGCATGATTACTTTCTGCTCGCACTGGATAAAATTGTCCTCTTGTTTGAATCAGCAAGACTCATCGCCAGTTGATTACGGAAGTTCTATTTGTCCAATTTCTCCTCTCCCCAATGACGTCACATGTTCGTATAAGGGCAGCTCAAGAAACATTGATGTATTAAAATCGCAAGATACACATGCCTCATGCCCTGATGGTCCGAGTAATTTCAACTCTGGTTCAAATGGCTGCAAAATGGATGCTGCTACCTCCGTAAATCTGTCCTCCGACTGCAAATATACCCGCCTCAATCTGAATGCATGTTTTGGTGACCGTGTAAGTAACTCCGAGAAGCATCACTTATCATTTTATCTCCTAGGATCTCTTCCGGTAACTGCATTTGAAGCCTTTGTTTGCTCGATTGGAAATTAGTACTTGTATATCTATATATTTTTTGTTGAAGTTGTGTAAACAATCAGATCTTCTCAGTTGAATGTCGTTTGCGTTGTATTATAAACACTGTTGATTCATAAACTTACTAAATCTTATGAATGTTGTTTACTGCAGGAATCAATTCTTTTTAAAATTGAAGGAGATATCCTGCACATAAAACATGAATCATTTTTGGTGGATGATAAGCTTGACATGGAACAAATATATGTTGAAGTAGCTTGTTTGATTTTCTTGCAACTCCCAGTTGAGAAGCGATCTAGAGGTAAATCTAGCTTTTATTGTGAGGTTGGTTTGTTTCTGATAGAAAATCTTGATAATTTTGGTATTCACAGAGTTAAATATGGATACTTGATGTTCATCCACTCTTGGTTGGCACCTCTGGAGCATGAAACCAATGTTTTTTAGCAATGCAAAATGTGTAATAGCCATAGGCTACATCTTTTGTAATACATTTGGAAGTATCTATATTCTACTGTTGTTGTAACCATAGTTTCCAATTAGTTAGTTTATTTATTGTTTAGACATCGATGATGATGCTAACCCTCCGGCATTTTTAGTTCATTTAGAAAATCCAAGATAGATGGTGTCTTCACCTAATTATTGAACTGTAACCAGCTTTAAATAATAAATGTTTTTCTGCCGTAGATAAGAAATTTCAGATGAAGATGCTCATTGGCCTGACTTAAAGATGCAGATAAAACAATAGGAATCTGATAACATGACCTTTAAAATTATTTGTGATGCTTGTTGATTCTGTATTTTCTGCTGAACTAATTAACTTTTTGTTGAATTGAGGTTCAAAAAGAATGAACTGTTGAACTCTAATAGAGTAGCTTTTGTCCTCCACAGGTCTTGCGCCAATCGTACGTCATATGATGCATAGGGGAGAATATCTAGAATCTTCGGAAGCAGTGAAGTCTTTGAAACATAATGTGTCGAGAAATGACCTTGTTGAAGTTTCTATAGGAGGTATACCTTATGCATCTAGATTCATGGTGGCTGTTCTTTTTGATTAGATGACTGCTTTTCCTGGAATGTATAAATTGAAGTGGTTTACTGTGCTTGACAACATATACCTTCTTATTTCGTACGCAGCATGGGTACCAAAGAACTTAATGAAGCTTTATGTTGATTGTTGTGAAGAGCTTCCTGAGCAACCTAATCTGAAGGTGTTGAAAAAGTTGTACAGTCTAGAGGTAATATGCATAATGTTTTCGAGAATAATAAGTATCTTATGTAAACTTGGAGCTGTTAAAGATATCTCTACCCGTTCAAGTAAAGTTTCATAATTTTCTCTTGTTAAAACACTTTGACAGGTATCAGAGGATGAAGTTATTATTACAGATTGTGATTTACATGATATATCTGTGGCACCATTACTTGCTGCATTACATGCGAAAATGATTTCCGTATTGAATCTTTCTCACAATGCTCTAGGTAACTATTATTTTGCATTCTAATCACCAACAGAATATACTTGGAGATTCAGAACTCTGATTTGAAGTTTCTTTAGGCATGTGACTCTACATCTGTGGCTTTTTTCAGGAAACGGGACAATGGAGAGGCTTCGGCAAGTATTTTTGTCATCCGGACAAAATTATGGTGGTCTGGCGTTAGATTTGCATTCTAATCGTCTTGGTCCATCTGCTTTGTTCCAGGTAAATTGCACATCTTATATTGTGAACTTGCTACTTTATTCTCATTTCCTGTTGCCTACAAGTGAGAACAAGGAAGACTTACGGATAACTAATTTAGTTTCAACAATTTGTCAATTTGTACTCCAAATTGTAAAAGTTCCAGACCATGTAGGACAATCATCTTCTAGATATAGAAATTCTTGTCCCAATTCTCAAGGTAAACATTTTATATGTAGAATTATGTATCCTGTTTGTGTTACTAATTGTGATTCTGCCATTTATCTTCCTCCATCCTATCAAATAAGTAGCTGCTTTGTGCTTTTGAAGTTTATACAGTTCTTATATTATGTGTGCATCTTATTTTATTACATTGACAAATACAAAATTTTGTATATCACATATGCACATTACGAATAAATACTTTGAATCTTGAAGTTGTGGTTCACTTATGAGTTTATGGTACTTTCTACAGAATGTAGTTACATGTAACCCATTCTTAAATTGTTCAGAATAACCTTTACGGACTGCATGGGGTTTTGCATATCACTTAATACAATCTGCTTCTTCAATCTGTTCTCACCTGTTCAATTTAGAGTAGAAACTGATGTGAGTTGATTTGATGAGCATGCAGATTTGTGAATGTTCCGTTCTATATGCTCGACTGGAAGTACTTAATATATCAGGAAATCGCTTGACTGATTCCTGCGCATCTTACCTATCAAAGATCCTCCAGAACTGCAGAGGTAGATGTATTATTTTTTAATTCTGTGAACATTCATTAGTTTTGAAAGTAGTAGGAAAATGGAGATCCTGCAATTTGCTGTCTTTGCCCTTTTCATATCAAACTTGCAAGTTGTCCTCAAATGTGGAATTGGATGTTATATGACTAAAATATAGGATGAGGTATCAGCGGTCAATAGACTCTAGTGCTCAGAGTATTAAATGCATGTGTTTCTACACTTGCCGGAACATTACAAAAATTTCTTAGTAGTCATTCTCTGAGAGTATGCATGCAATTTGGTGGTCCCTATAGTCACTATAATTCAGTTTTTTAATTTAGTTCTTCTTATGTAACGTTTTTGTTTTGCAGCTCTCTATAATCTCAACATAGAAAATTGTAGCATTACATCTAGAACTATTCAAAAGGTTGCTGACTCTGTGGATCCTGGATCTGAACTTACTCATCTCTCCATTGGTGCTGCCTACTTCCCAATCATTTTTATTTCACCTTTTCTTGTCTCTTTAGTGGGCATCTGTTAAGCCCTATATTTTGTCCTTCAGGTCTTAATAATCCCATCTCTGCAAGTGCAATAACTAATCTTCTGCTCAATCTTGCCAAAACTAAAAGGTTTGAACAATTATAGATGTTTTGTGTTCTTTTCATATACTTGGTTTAGATAAAGATGTACCGTGTAACTAATTAGATGAATACACCATATCGCAGAGTTCAGGAGCTTAATTTGAATGGAATCAAACTAAGCGTGCCTGTGGTTAACAGCCTTTGCCAACTTGTGAAGACTTCTTGCTTGTCAGGACTGATGCTAGGAGGTACTGGTATTGGAATGGTGAGTATATACGGTTTGCGTGCATGCAGTGTTCTTTAAGTGTATATAATCTTGGAGCTATTCGTAAGACATGACATTTACGCAGGATGGAGCATCACTTTTGACCAAGTCATTGTCAAATGAATCTCAACAAGCTCTGAAGCTTGATATGTCATCTTGTAAATTGACATCAGCCTATATTGCTGGGCTCAATGCTGAATCAGCTTTAACAAGCTCTATCCTTGAGCTGAACCTAGAAGGAAATCCTATCAAACAAGAGGTCAGTGATGTTCAATTTTTAGTTTTACTCATCCACTTGCACATAAAGTATGGCGTTAAAGTTCAAAATTTGAATGTGATTCTTGTTGAAAATGAGGACAGCATACATGCATTTCTACTGACAATGGAATGTTGACCAAATCTCATTGCATATTAAAAAGTTTACTTTCACCATCTGAATGTGTCGATAATAAATAACTGAAGGAGTGAAGGAAAGCATTCATTCTATATACTCAGTCCCTTCCTCATACGGAGTATTTGTCATCTTTTTCATTCTATTAGTCTTGAAAATTAGTCACTCTTGTACCTCCGTTTTGCATCACAACACAGACTAAAGAAATGTCACAAAACATTACTTTCTGATTTCAGAATCGGAGCTGCATGATTAATGAAGAGTTCCGTGCGGTGACTATGCATATGACTTCAGTCTTAGCTAGCAATATAATGAACTTAACTCTTAAAACAAACAGAATAACATTAAGGAAACTAGAAGCTTAGGTGTTAATTATATTGTATGGATGTCGACTCAAGAAAACCAAGTGATATTATCACTTACTGTAACTTTGATGTGGAAGTGGTACTTCTATTTCTTGAAGCGTTTTATTTTGAGTTGCTGTATTCCAGTTTGTCAATGAGCTATTGCATGAGTTAAAAATATTACTATCCGTCGCTTCTTTTCCATCTGTCTACCTACACATTTTGTAGTTCATCCATTATTTATGTTCCTGCAGTTGATGATACATCTCATTTAAAGATAAAATCTGATAACAGGGTATTGGCGCATTGCTGTCATTACTTGCAAATCCGAAGAGCTGTCTAAGAGTTCTTGTTCTGTCCAAATGCCAGCTTGGGCTATTTGGAATTGTTCAGATACTTGAGGCATTAGCAGAGAATTGTTCTCTTGAAGAGCTAAACCTATCTGAAAATTTTTGTTTGGAGGTCAACTACACTTCAGCAAGCAATCCAATCTCTACTTGTAAAGGGTCGACCTCCAGTGAATCTGTCCACCTCCCAGAATCTTCAAATAATGTTTCTGCTCAAGAGGTCAAGCCTTGCACTCAAGAGTCTCATGAAGTTAACTTGGAAGTCAGCCAGCTTGAAGTTGCTGACAGTGAAGACGATGAGCCTCTTGTGGATGTTGCTGATTCTGCTTCAAATGACAACTCTAGATCCCTATTTCCGGAGAAACACAATCCAGACAGTGATCTCTTCCGTGAAGCTTCAGCAGCTATAAGCATGGCTAAGCAGTTGCGGCTACTAGATCTTAGTAACAACAGGATATCGCAACAAGATGCTGAAATGTTGTACGATGCATGGTCAAATTCTAGAGCTGATATAACTGAGAAGCACATTGAAGGAAATGTAGTCCATCTGTCTGTTCAAGGAAATAAATGCTGCGGTTTCAAACCATGTTGCAGAAGATTGTGATTTGTGACTACCAGTAGCTCAGATTGCAAAGGGAGAGTAAAGACTAAAGAGCCAGTTAAGTATCCATATTTACAGAGTATAGTTGTTGTTGTATGATTGTGTATATTTGTTTAATTTTGAAAAGTATGTTCACATGGATTCACTAAGATCCAATCGATCGTTAATTTGTATCTTTTACTAGTATCAACTGAAATATTTTATTATTCGAAATATTGTAGTATTTAATATGTAAAATTTAATAATATATTGGTTTCCAAGGGTCGCCTTATTGGTGGATGGCATTCTTGTGGGTGGAGACCACCCCAACAAAATTCCAAATAAAATCCCTCAAAGATGTCAATGAAGTATGATCATGCATAAATGGACATCAATTTTGACGCAATCTTCAAATTCATGACGGACTTCTCAAGGCCACAAATCAACACCCCCCCCTACCCTACCCCCCCACCCTACCCCCCAACCTACACACCCCCTCTTCTTTAGCTGGCCCCAAAAGCCGTATATTCCATATCCCATCTCCACCCTCCATTATAATTTATAGCCAATACAATGCTCCAGATTCACTTTCCCACTTCCCATCTTATTTTTTATTCAATTTAATAGATGCTTTGGTTTTATTTGGCAACATGCAATAATCAATTAAATTCTTATTAATTACCCTAACAAAAAATAATAAAATTGAATAGTTTGTCTTTAACTTCTTGACACAGATAAAGAATCTAATAAATAAATAATTAATAATTGATTTGTATTTAAAATTTGATATGAACAAATATTTTAACTATGTTCACGGATGTTAAATTCATTTTTATAATTTTAAAGAAATCTTTCTAATATTATTATTTTTCATGCTATAAGTAATTGAACGATAAAATTTGATATGAAAACATTAATTAAATGGAATATGAACTCACCTATTGTTATTAAACGCAACGAACATTTCGTTCTTCGAATACTCCACTGACTGACCACTCACCTGCCCCCCACCCTCCCTCTTCAGATCTTCCACCACCCATTTCCGCCGCCAAGATGGCGTCTTTCGCCGTCGTCTCCTCCCTCAACCTCCGTCTCCAACCACCATCTGCTCGAAACAACCGCCTCCTTCCCAAAACCCAATCATATTCCACCAACTTTGCGATCAAGAATCAGAATAATCACCTCAAATTGCAATTTGGATTAAATCCCGAAAGGTTTAATCCATTTGGTGAAAAGGGCACTCGCCATTTTCAACAAAAGGGGATTAATTTGGTTGTTAAAGCCTCATCATCAGCTGGTGGTGTTGCTGCAGTACCACCACCACCACCTCCACCCGTGGTTAAGGAGCCGTGGCAAGGGGCTGCGATGAAGCCATTGCTTGCGGCGATAACCGTTGGGGTGGTGTTGTGGTTGGTGCCTGCTCCAGAAGGAGTTTCGCGCAATGCGTGGCAACTATTGTCAATTTTTTTGGCTACAATTGTTGGTATTATTACTCAGCCTTTGCCTCTTGGTGCTGTAGCTTTGATGGGTTTAGGTGCTTGTGTTTTGACCAAAACATTGACTTTTGCTGCGGCCTTTTCTGCTTTTGGTGATCCAATTCCTTGGTTGATTGCTCTTGCATTTTTCTTTGCTAGAGGATTTATTAAGACTGGATTAGGGAATAGAATAGCTTACCAATTTGTGAAGTTGTTTGGGAGTTCGAGTTTAGGATTAGGGTATAGTTTAGTGTTTAGTGAGGCTTTGTTAGCTCCTGCAATTCCCTCGGTTTCGGCTAGAGCTGGTGGGATATTCTTGCCGTTGGTTAAGTCTTTGTGTGTTGCTTGCGGGAGCAATGTAGGAGATGGGACAGAGAGAAAGTTGGGATCTTGGTTGATGTTGACGTGTTTCCAGACGTCGGTTATTTCATCATCGATGTTTTTGACTGCAATGGCTGCTAATCCATTGGCTGCCAATTTGACTTTGAATACCATTAATCAGACCATTGGATGGATGGATTGGGCCAAGGCTGCAATTGTTCCAGGTTTGGTGTCACTGATTGTGGTACCGATGCTACTGTATATCATATATCCACCCACTGTGAAGAGTAGCCCAGATGCGCCTAAGCTTGCTCAGGAAAGGTTGGAGAAGATGGGTCCGATGTCCAAGAATGAGATTATCATGGCTGCGACTTTGTTTCTGACGGTATGGTGCTCAGTCCTTACATTTTATCAGTTATGTCGCCATATAACATTGATATAAGTATATAACATTGCCTATATACGGTTACAATAAGCTCTGCATATTGTAGCCTCTTAGCTAATAGTTTTCTGATTAAAATCCATCATCAAGGGAACATGGTTATGCGAGAACCTGTACGCCTGATATCACATCTACAAGTATAAGTTAGTGTCCCTTAATCTGATGCAACAAATCATGGTGTATCTGTTAGGCCAAAAGAGTATGTAGATAGTGACATCTTCCTTGACATTAACTATGAACCTTGTTTACCAAAATAATGTTGGACTCTTCAGGGATTAGTCTTTGTACTATTTAAATCAATTTCTTGTTTCGAAGTAGTGGTATGAGCCTCTGAGGTTATTGGGGGTGGCATCATCATTAGTTGTCAGAAGCTTCTGTTTATTAGACTAAACCTATCTGTAATTTGTATTTCATATGTAGGATTAGTTAACAGTGGTGGATCCACTATTGTTCGAGGTGGTTCACTTGAACCGCCAAGAATTTTTTGCAGATCAGTTGGTCTGAAGGCTTATTGTAGTGGCTTAAGATCAAACCTCAGCAGCTTCATCTTTTAACGCAACTAGTAATCTCTGCACAGTTCAACCTGTGCAATTTCGTTCAAATAGTATTTCATAAATTTTTATAATTATATTCGTCTAAATATGACAATATAAAATAATAAAAATTAAATTGTATATCTAAGCATATTAATTTGAAAAAATACTATTCACTATTAACTTTTTTGTCATTAAAATATATGCACATTAAAGGGTAGTTATTTTTTAAATGTTTGTCTTAGATAGGTGGCAAACATATATGATGCCACATGGATAACCCAGATGATCTCCTAGGCTTCACCAAACAAAGGCTTCCCACATTATAGTATAGATTATAATAACTTTTTAATATACATCATACTTTTTCAAATATAATCGTTCTTTTAGCTACTTAATTTAAAACAACTTTTGTAAGTTTTAGTATGCATAATGCATCCCCTACCCTTTTAAATGTCTACTCTATAAAATAAGTTACTTTCCAATGCAATTAGGTATATTTTATTAATAGTCTAGAAGTTTAATATATAGTTAAAAAAAATCGAACCAATACTTTTATTGGGGTAGATGCGCCCCTGTTAGTTAGTATGTTGAAACATATTTAAAGAAATTGCATTACTGTGCTCGGAAACTTGCCTCACTTCCCTTGTTTCTGCACAGGTTGGGCTTTGGGTTTTCGGAGGCGCCTTGAAAGTGGATGCTGTCACTGCAGCAATTCTTGGCTTGTCTGTCCTCCTTATCACTGGTGTTGTTACATGGAAGGAATGTTTAGCTGAATCTGTTGCGTGGGATACACTTACATGGTTTGCTGCTCTTATTGCGATGGCTGGGTACCTGAACAAATATGGTCTTATCTCCTGGTTTAGTCAAACTGTTGTTAAGGTGTGTAATCCTCCTTTGTTGCCTTGCTTAACCTTCTAGCTATTCATTTGATGATTTGCTTTAGTTGAAAACTCTACTCTTTTTGTGGGTCGTCTTTAGAAGTTGGGGTTTCTGCCATACGTAAAAAGTTTGTGTACTTGCATATCTCGGGATCCATTTGTACAGCCTTCTTCTCTTGTTAATTAACGAACATTCCCATGCACCTGTGATGCTCGCTTTGTCTTCCCTAGAACTGATCAATTGTTGCTTTCGGATCCATTCTACTAAAACCTGAGGAAGCTCTATTACTGATATCATGTATTTATTTTGTTTCTGTGCAGTTTGTTGGTGGACTGGGCCTCTCATGGCAGCTTTCTTTTGGCATTCTTGTCCTTCTATATTTCTACTCTCATTACTTCTTTGCGAGTGGAGCTGCACATATTGGAGCCATGTTCACCGCATTCTTATCCGTCGCCAGCGCTCTCGGTACTCCACCATACTTAGGAGCCATTGTACTCTCCTTCCTCTCCAACCTTATGGGTGGCATCACACATTATGGAATCGGGTCAGCGCCTGTGTTTTACGGTGCAAATTACGTGCCTCTTGCCGAATGGTGGGGTTATGGTTTCCTAATCTCTGTTGTCAATCTCATAATCTGGCTTGGAGTTGGTGGACTTTGGTGGAAGGCAATTGGTCTGTATTAGAATAGCCTACCTCTTCATTGACCTATTCTTTTCATGCCTCATTTCAGTGGTGTTGTTTAAGTCTTGTATTGATTTTGAGGTGAGCTTATGAGAAATGAATTTTGACTCATTATCCTGAATATCAAATTTTGCTTTATTGGCGAAATTTGAAAGGAAATATAGTTATATGTTGAGAGTTCATAATTGCTTGATAATTTCATTTAATTACTTGCTTATGCTTAAATAGTTCAATTGTTTTTTCGAAGTGACGACTGACGAGCAACACCCTCTTGCCCATGTCGAAGTAGCATCACCAGGTGAGCCCTTATCAAAATGTGAACTCATCACCAACGCTCGGATCGAACAATAACTCGAGCTAAAATTTCTTCAATTCTGGTGCAATACAAGGAAACTATGTTAGCACTCTGCTCATCCTTCATGCTGTGGTAGTAGCAAAACCCATCTGCTCATCCTTTTAGCACGCGTCATTAACCAAACAAAATAAAATTGAAAATACATCTGAATTAATGGTGTCCATCGTTAATTAATTATTACGTACTAGTATGAGTTACTCCCTCCGTCCCTAAAAGATTGTCACATTTTGACTTTTGTGGTCAAACCTAACAAAATTTGATTATGAATTCTCATTAAACGATAAGAAATAATATAGTCTTGTAAGACCTTGTTAGATTCGTCTCAATATATATTTTCGAAATATCAACTTTTTATAATTTTTTTTACATGTAGAGCAATAGATATTTACGTTTTAAATCGTGTTTTGTTGACTACCAAAAGTCAAATGTGACAATCTTTTAGGGACGGAGGGAGTATAAAATATAAAATTTGAGTGTTAAGTACCTCAAGTCCTCAACGGTCTCTACAGTATGGGTTCGATTCTTATAAGATACAAATACTGTATTGAAGTGATTAAGAGAAAAATGTAGTATGTAATTAAGTGACGTATATCCCTCGATTTATGTAATTCCTATACTCCAAGTCCAGTACAAGAGTGCGTGGTTGTACTGTTAAGAGTCTATGGGGTTTCTTTTTTTTTAAAAAAAAATTATTGAAATTTTCTATTATTATTATTATTATTATTGTTGCAAACCATGGATATTTAGACAAATTACCATGAGTTTGAGGGAGGGAGATAAGATTATGGACAACGATTATTATCAATAAATTATATACTTTTATATTTTATATGGTATAAGAGTCTATCGATTCTTGAGGCCTAAATACATATTCCGCTGCGCTATCAGTGAGTTTTCTACAATGTAATACTCACCGACGAGATTTTGTTGATATTTTTCTATTTTATTTTTATAATATTTCTTGAAATTTTTGTTTTATTTGAAAGTTATTTGCTTTATTTGAAAGTTATTTGTTTTACTCGTTATTATTGTTGCAAACTCATGAAAATTTAAACAAATTACTACGAGTCTGGGGAGGGAGAAAGGATTATGAACAAGGAGAATATACTATCGAAAAAAAGAAAAAAAATTGATTTATTGTATTGCTAGTTGAAGTGGAATTTTGAACAAGATCCGATAGGTTCGAAAAGGATGACGTTCATGGCAGTTACTGATTGGCTAATTACGCATAGTCTGGTGAGTCCTATACGCAGAGATCTGACAGGTTCGAAAAGGATGCCGTCCCTAGCTATCAATGGTTGACGACACGCATTATCTGGCGATTCCGATACGCGTTGTCTGACCAATTTATATTTTTGGTTTTACTAGTTTATGTTTTTGTTTTTACTATTGTAAACTCATAAAATTTTTACCAAATTACCATAAATTTGAGGGAGTGTGTTAAGTTAATGGGTGATTAGTCTATAAACCCGTAGAATTATTAGGGCTAAGGTTAATACTTACCTATATTTATAGGTGATCTACGATGTGTGTACATGCATGTAAAAAAAGAAATAAATCATGATGAACATTCAGTTTCCTTATTAAAGACAACAAAATTGATACTAATCAATCGTTTCCAATACCATCCAACACATTTTAGCCAATTATAAATCTTCCCTAATTTACAAGAAAAAAAAATCTTTTCTATATATAACGTTGGTTCGTTCAAGTTATCAATAAAAAAAGAACAGTACAACATGGCTGCCTTCTTCTCCTGCTTAAGGGGTGTTTTGCTCTACTTCTTGATCTCAAATCTCTACTCAAACGCCCTCAGCCACAGCAGCATTGGAGTAAACTATGGCCGTATAGCGGATAATCTCCCCGCCCCCTCGGCCGTCGTGAATCTTCTGAAAGGGAAGTATATTGAAAGAGTAAAGATCTATGATGCTGATCCCCTTGTGTTGAGTTCATTTGCTAATTCTGGTATCGAGATAATTGTCGAAATTGGAAATGAAAAGATTGCGGCAATGGTTGATGTCAAACAGGCTGAAGATTGGATTAGGACAAATATTGTTCCGTATATTCCTCAGACGAAAATCACAGGAATCATTGTGGGGAATGAGGTTCTTGGTGGAAGTGATCCTCAGATGGCGGCGAATTTAGGACCAGCATTGAAGAGTGTTTATGCTGCAGTCAAGAATCTTGGTCTTAATGAATTGATGTTTGTGTCTTCTGCGCATGTAATAGGAGTTCTTGGTTCGTCGTATCCGCCTTCTGCAGGGGTGTTCAGGGAAGATTTGGCGCAGTATATATTGCCTATACTGCATTACCATGCGGAAACAAAGTCGCCTTTCATGATTAACGCTTATCCATTTTTCGCGTATAAAAGTGACCCCGTGAATATTCCCCTGGACTACGCGCTTTGCAACGTTAATTCAGGGATCATTGATGCAAATACAAATTTGAAGTATGATCGTATGCTGTATGCCCAAATTGATGCTGTTTATGCAGCCATCAAAGCGGTGGGGCATACCGATATCAGGGTGGTAATTTCCGAGACAGGGTGGCCATCAAAGGGGGACGAGGATGAACCGGGAGCAACCCCTGAGAATGCTGCGATGTATAATGGGAATTTGATGAGATTGGTACAGGGGACAAAGGGGACTCCTGCAAATCCATCTATGCCTTTGGATATTTATTTGTTTGCCTTGTTTAATGAGAATCAGAAGCCTGGACCAACATCTGAGAGGAATTTTGGGTTGTTCAAGGCTGATGGAACCAGAGCTTATGATGTTAATTCTTCACCATGGATGAGCAAAGTTCCTTCTGTTTTCTCCATTTCCATGTTTGCCATGCTTTCATGTTTCTTTTTATTCATGCACACTAGTGAATGATCACCAAGGTATGCACTTCGCTTTACGAATAGCGATTGCGGACCCTCTAGTACAAAAGTTCGATTAAAATAGGGTGCTGAGTAATTTTCTAGTTTTGATGTATTACGTAAATCAATTTGTTTAAAGTTCTATAGATTAATATCAAAAGATGTCATTTCATCTATTTTATAAAGAAATTTCCATTAAAATTCCTTCTACCATTTCGAGCCAATATTGTTAACTACTTCGATGTTAACTTTAACAATTAAGAAAAAAAATCCTAAAAATCTAACCGAAAGCAAATCGGAAGTATCCTCTCAAGTTTCTATTGGTCAAAACAGATCGAGCTAACTCGAATTGTACATAACTCTAAGTATTAAACCTTTCTTAAATCATAAACCCTATTTACAAGGCGAATCAAATATGTATATTTGACGTAGGTTAGAATCCATGCTATTCAAACTTTAACAAAATTTAAGTGCTTGTTACCTAAAAGTAACAACAAAATTCAGTTATGGTAAAGCCTTATCTTAATTGGGCGCAACTATTTCCACCACCATATTTGGTGCAACATCCGTTAGATTTCATTTTCAAGGGCGAAAAACGACTGACTGTGTTCATCGTGTGATCGGTTATTGATTTGGAATGTACCTTGTGTCTTGAAAATAGTTTCTCCCATCTTGATTACATCCAACGGTGCAGAATGCCTAAGCACACCAAAGAGAAATCAGAGCCGTCTATCGCAACTCCGAAGCAATTCTCACGTGAACTCGACAACTCTATAAAAAGTGCAACAAAAAGTAAAACAGAAACTGAAACAGAATCAACACTCCAAAACCCATTTTCCACAGAATATAGCAAAACTACCTCTCCGTCCCAAAAAGATTGTCCACTTCGATCAATTGTTTAGTTTATTCTACATTTTCATTGTTGCTTTCGCTTGTTTTCTCATTTTAATCATCAAAACTACCTTTCTGTCCCAAAATAATTGTCCACTTTCATCGATTGTCCAGTTTGTTTGTTCATTTTCTTCTTTTAATTAGAAAAACTACGTCTCTGTCCTAAAACAATTGTCCAGTTCGTTATACAATTTTTATTCTTGGTTGATTTTCGCTTTTTAATTTTGAGGTTTATGGAAACTGAGAGAGACGGAGAAGGGAATAAAGAAAGCATGTTGAATGGAGGAACAAAACGGCGTCGTAATATCAGCTCTCTACGTAATTCTATTGGTTTAAGTTCACGTATGACCATCTTTTGATTTTGATTTTGATATGGGTTTTATTTAATTTATTTATGTTTTATTGGTTTTTTTTCAATTGTTGAATTGTAGCAGAAAATGGAGTTGATGATCATGATCGTGATCGGAATAGAGTATTCATGAATTCAGTGGAATGGAATCAAGCATTCATGAACTCTCAGAAAAACAAGAAGAACAAGAAGAAGAACAAGAAGATGATCAATGAGAAGAGCAGAGAAGAAGGTGATCACCGGAGAAATAATGGGAGCCGATTTTATGATGGAAGTTTCAGTTCGCCGCCGGTTGTGACGGTGGATGAGATTGTGATTGGCATTTCAGTGCCGAGAAAAATTCGCTCCGGTGAGATATTTTGTCATTGATATATTCTCGTTTTGAATTTTGCTCGACTTTTTAAATTTGAATCAAGACGTATGTGTATATGTTGTAAACTTGTAATGTTTGATTAAAATATATATTAAAATATAGTATTCATCACTTTACTATCAACATGACAATTATGATTTAAATGTATTCGTAAATGTATGTTGATTAAAATGTATATTAAAATATAGTGTTTCAGCATGTTATAATATTATCATGATAATTTTGATTTAAATCGAAGTTACATGTGTCAACTATGGTTATTAATTTTGTTAATTTTAACAATTGGAAAATGAACTATATTGTGCATCGCCTCAAAATGGTTTATGGAGGAAAAATATGGTTAGTACCCAATTTTCAGCTTTGGTTGTGGTTCTTGTTGATTGAAAAATCGACATACTCTTATGTTTTGACGATAACAAATTAAAATTGATCTAACATCGTTTGTTGCCTAGTTCCAGCATTAATTATACGTTGACTAAAAATAATGAAGGCGATATTCAAATCCGAGTCAAAGAGCATTAATTATACGTTGACTAAAACGATTGAAGGCGATATTCAAATCCGAGTCAAAGAGCATTAATTATACGTTGACTAAAACGAATGAAGGCGATATTCAAATCCGAGTCAAAGAGCATTAATTATACGTTGACTAAAAATAATGAAGGCGATATTCAAATCCGAGTCAAAGACGCAGACGTGAAGAATCTTTATTCTAGTAATTATGTCTTTGTACGAACACGAGTTGTCAAACGCGATTAGGCAATATAGGGTTAATGATTTTAATGTTTTCCGAAAACTAAAAGGGAAGGAATTTTTGGTCTAAAATTTAGTGTGGAATTTTTGGTAAATACTTTATGTTTGAAACACGAAATATCGCAGAAATTGAATGATATATCTTCGTGATATAAAGAGGTCAATTAATGCTATATTTATTGATTCAAATAAATCATAAATGATTTTGAAAAATTGTTTTAAGTTGATATAACACTAGGGTTATGTATCAACTATAAATAGCCCACACTTGTTCATTTGAAAATCATTCCTCACCTTTCTCAATTCTAAATATCTTGAGATCTATTGAGCAAAACTTTAACACGCTATTGCCTAGATCTAAGTGAGACGACTTAGTGTTCATTATTTGATTCATTGTAATCTTTTATTATCATCAGTACAATCGAAATCCTGAGAGTGTGTTCTTGGGTTCCTGATACGGGTATTAGGAGATCTGAAATCCTGAAGGTGCTTTGGGTTTCTAGTTAGGGATAGCTAGAAGTAGTTGATTGCTTGTATTAAACATTGGAGGCGTTCCATTTTTTACTAGTGATCATTACCGAAATCCGGAGGTTGGAAAGCCGACGGTCGAGCAGTAGGGGAACCGAAGCTCGTTAAAATCTCTGAGCATTTCTATCCCTTAACTCTTTACATTCTTGCATCTTTATTATTTCAGTATCGTTCAAGTTTTATCGCTATATTATATTCCGCTTTAATTATATCTTAATTATATTAATATAGTGAGCATCTACTTTTGTCGTATTTTTTTATATAAATCGAAAAAGTATCAATACGTGTAGTAATCCTTATTCACCCCCCCCTCTAAGGATCACGTATTACTTAACAATTGGTATCAGAGCCCGTGTTCTACATTAAGAGCTTTACATCTCGTAGTAAACGATCTATGGCCGGCTTAATGAACCCTGGAACCCTTTGTGCGGAAGGTATGTCCAGTGCTAGGCCTCCATTATATGATGGTACTAACTACGACTATTGGCAGGGTCGAATGATAAATTATGTGAAGAGCATTGATTATATGCTATGGAGGATTATCCAGGATGGACCGATGGTGCCCACAGTTTTAAAAACTATTCAACCAGGCACTCCGAGTGCTGAAGGTGCATCTGAGGAGGACAAGAAAAAGGCTGGAGTCGCTAGGACAATTGAAGTGCCCGTAGAAGACGTTGACAAGATTGACGTTGCCGAACTACGGCCAGATGAAATGAGGAAGGTATCCATGAATGCCAGAGCCATGAACTTGTTATTGACTGCTATTTGCCGTGAGGAATATGGAAGAATCCAAAATTGTAAAACGGCTAAGGAAATCTGGGATTATCTAGAAGTGGCTAATCTTGGAACGGAGCAAGTAAAGACCATAAAAATCCGACTTCTGAACAGAGAATTCCAGCACTTTGAGATGAAGGAAGGTGAGCAGGTCAAGGAGATGACTCAAAGATTTGGCAAAATTGTGAATGATCTAGCAGCTTATGGAAAGGTGCTAAGTCTTGAGGAACAAAATGTGAAGATGCTTGAGGCGCTAAGTGATGACTATCACAACAAGATCGGCGTCTGGACAGAATCTCACAATTTGAAAACATGGCCTCATCAAGACATGATTGGAGCAATTCAAGCAGAGGAAGAAGTAATTGCTTATAGAAAAGGAAGAAAGAAGGCTAAGAAAAACCTCGCTTTTAGTGCCATGGAGAAATTCATGAATGATAAAGGAAGCGATGATGAAAGCGATGACGAGATGGCCATGATAGCTAAGAACTTCAAAAAGTTCCTAAAATTCAACAAGAAAGGAAAATTTGATCGGAACAAGGAGTCTTCCAGCTATTCGAATGATCCCCCAAAGTGTTTTGAGTGCAACAAACCGGGACACTTAAAGGCAAAATGTCCAAGGCTACTCAAAAAGAAATCTCAAACAAATAACAAATCAATGAAAGCCACGTGGGATCAAGATTCTGATGAGGAGACAGACTCCGATGTAGAGGAAGTGGCAAACGTGGTGTGTCTAATGGCCAATGAAACTCTTGAGGTAACCTCTACTACTCCTTATAATTCCGATACTGATAATGAGGACGGTTGCGAATGTGATGACCACTGTCTCACATTTGACAACTTAAATGAGCTAAACAAGAATCTTATTAAGTATTGCGAAAAACTTAAATTGAAAAATCGAGAGCTTCAACAAAATAATAAATTTTTAAACTCGAAAGTTGTCGATCTCGAAAATAAAATTTCCGTTACCAAAATTGAAAACGATTTAAATATTGGTACGGTTGATTTGGAAAAACTTGAGTTAAAACAAAACTTGGCAAAAGCTTACACTCAAAATGATGAGTTGAAAAATAAGCTAGCCAAGTTCGATATGCGAACAGATAAACTCAATGAAATACTCGAGTCTCAACACAAACAAATTAACAAACGGGGCTTGGGTTTTGAACATGATGAAACTCCTACTTTTAAACATACTTCACCTTCCATAAAATTTGTAAAAGGAGTTACATCTTATCAAAATGAAATCAATACTAATTCGATTCCAAAAGCTCGTTTTAGTTGTACTTATTGTGAAAAGGGTAATCATTTTTCCACTTCATGTCCCGTTCGTTATTTAGCTGAGTTGGGAACACTCATACCTTGGTGGCAACGACCTAGATGGGCTGTTCGTAAATCAGCTGAAAATACTAACCCTACAGGACCCAAGCAAATATGGGTACCTACAGTGAAAATCTGATCTTTATTACAGGAACACCACTCGACCGTGAGAAAAAGAAATATATGGATGGTCGATAGTGGATGTTCGAGGCATATGACCGGTGATGCTTCATTATTTTTAAAACTGGGAAATAAAGCTAGTGGTTCTGTAACCTTTGCAAACAATGACTCCGCCAAAGTTCTTGGTAAAGGTACAGTTGGTAAGAACAATTGTTTTGAAATTAAAGATGCATTACTGGTTCAAGATGTGAAATTTAATTTGCTTAGTGTGAGCCAGCTTTGCGATAATGATTATGATGTGTCTTTTTCAAAAGACAAATGTGTTATTTCTCATTATGCCTCATCCTTTGTTATGCATGGTTTTCGCTTAAATAATGTTTATTATGTTGACTTTGATAAAGTGAATGCTAGTAATGTGTGTATGAATGTATCACATGATAATGTGGATTTATGGCATAGACGTTTGGGGCATGCTAGTATAGATTTACTGTCTAAACTGTCCAAACATGATCATGTAAGAGGTTTGCCTAAAATCCAGTTTAAAAAGGGTAAATTGTGTGATGCATGCCAACTAGGTAAGATGCATAAATTGTCATTTAAATCTGTTAAGCATATTTCTACATCCAAAGTGCTCGATTTGCTGCATATGGATTTATTTGGTGAAATGGATGTGGTAAGCTTGGGTGGCTCGAAATATGTGTTCGTTATTGTTGATGATTATTCTCGATTCACATGGGTTTTATTTCTTGCAAATAAGAGTGATGCGTTTAAAGAGTTTGCTAAGTTGTGCAGAAAGATCACGAATGAAAAAGATATGAAAATCAAAGCTATCCGAAGTGATCATGGTGGCGAGTTCGAAAACTCAAAGTTCGAGGATTATTGCGACAAGCATGGAATCCAACATGATTTTTCCGCTCCTCGCACACCACAACAAAACGGAGTTGTAGAGCGCAAAAATCGTACGCTACAAGAGATGGGTCGAACAATGTTAAATGAGCACAATCTACCAAAGTATTTTTGGAGTCATGCTGTCGACACTGCTTGTCACGTACTAAACCGGGTATTTCTTAGACCTTCCTTAGATAAAACTCCGTATGAGCTATGGTGTGGTAAGACGCCTAGCATCGGTTACTTTAGAGTGTTTGGCTGTAAATGTTACATCTTAAACACTAAAGATAACCTTGGTAAGTTCGATGCCAAATCGGATGAAGCCATCTTTATTGGCTATTCTTCACATAGTCGCGCTTATATTATTTACAATAAAAAGGATAGATGTGTTCAAGAATCTATACATATTTCTTTTGATGAATCTAACCCTTTTACCAAGCGTATTGTTGAGGATGATGATGAGTCTATAGGCTTTCACATGGACAACATTCCAACAATTGTGGAGAAACCCAATCTTCAGGAAGCAACGATTGAGGGGGAGCAACTTGCTGAGGGGGAGCAACCTGCTGAGGGAAAGCAACTTGCTGAAACTGACATTGAACCTCAGGATATAAACGATTATTTGCACGGGAGGACACATGAGGACTTACCCCAGCCTACAAGAACGGTAAAGAATCATCCTCCTAGCCTTATACTAGGTGATCCCTCAAAAGGTATCTCTACTCGCTCCTCTTTTAATAATCTATGCTTTCATAGTGCTTATGTCTCTCAAATAGTCCCTGTGACTGTTAAACAAGCTCTAGACGATCCGGAATGGGTAATATCTATGCAAAAAGAACTTGAACAATTCGAAAGATGTAAAGTCTGGCATTTAGTTGAAAAACCTCACGATCGTACTATTATTGGAACAAAATGGGTTTTTCGAAATAAACTTGATGAAACCGGTATTGTTTTAGTTAATAAAAGCAGACTTGTTGTTCAAGGTTATAATCAAATCGAAGGGGTTGATTTTGATGAAACTTTTGCACCCGTAGCACGACTTGAATCCATTCGAATTATTTTGGCTTTTGCCAGCTACATGAATTTTAAACTACATCAAATGGATGTCAAGAGTGCTTTTTTAAATGGTTTTCTCGAAGAGGAAGTATTTGTAAAACAACCCCCGGGTTTTGAAGATGCTAAATACCCTAATCACGTTTTTAAGCTAGATAAAGCCCTTTACGGATTAAAACAAGCACCTAGAGCTTGGTACGATAGACTGAGCACACATTTAACTGTCAATGGTTTCACAAAGGGAAAGCTAGATTCTACGCTTTTCCTCAAAACCAAGGGCAAACATCTTATCGTTGTCCAAATTTATGTTGATGATATTATATTTGGTTCTACTGATGATTCTTTGGTTGAGGAATTCTCGAAACTAATGACAAGTGAATTCGAGATGAGTATGATGGGTGAGCTAAATTTTTTCTTGGGGCTCCAAATAAAGCAAATGGACGATGGTATCTTCATCTCTCAGAGTAAGTATACCAAAGAGCTTCTGAAAAAATTCAATCACGAGGATTGTAAATCCATCAGCACACCTATGGCAACAGCAACAAAGCTGGACAAAGATGAAAATGGTAAGAGTGTAAGTGACACACTCTATCGAGGTATGATTGGAAGTCTTCTTTATCTTACGGCATCTAGGCCTGATATTATGTTTGCTGTTTGTCTATGTGCTCGTTTTCAGTCGTCGCCAAAGGAATCCCACCTTAAAGCCGTTAAGCGTATCCTTCGTTATATTAAGGGAACCGTAAATTTTGGCCTCTTTTATCCTAGAAGTAAGAACTTTGATCTCTTAGGGTATTCAGACGCGGATTTTGCGGGATGTACCTTAGACCGTAAGAGCACGAGCGGCACTTGCCACTTTTTAGGACACAACCTTACCTCGTGGGCCAGCAAGAAACAAAATAGTGTTGCGTTGTCAACCGCAGAAGCCGAGTATGTGGCCGTAGGTAGTTGTGTCGCTCAGATATTATGGATGAAACAAACCTTGGAGGATTTTGGCCTTAAGTACGATCATACCCCTGTGTTTTGCGATAACACTAGTGCAATTAACATCGCTAAGAACCCTGTCCAACACTCACGAACCAAGCACATTGAGATTAGACATCACTTTATCCGCAATCATATTCAGAAAGGCCATATAAGTCTAGAGTTCGTAGGCACAAATGACCAACTAGCGGACATTTTCACGAAACCTTTGGCTGACGCTTCGTTTTCTAAAATTCGTCGTGAGCTTGGTATGCTCGATTTCGCTAGTATCTGATTATCTCGCATGATGTCTTATGATTCAAATACTATATGTTTACATTTCTCGTATATGCACATTTCTCAGTCACATTGACATGCCTCCTACATCTTCGCGATCTCAGGGTCATGATGACGTGTAATGTGTTCTCGGGACGTCTCCCTTTTTGTTGATAACAAAGGGGGAGAAATTATATGTTTTTCATGTGTTAAGAACTTTCTATGTGTTATTATTCTATGTTTATGACTCTTGTTTGGATTATGAATTCACTAATTGTGCTTCATTTATCATATATGTTTTACTAAGGAGAATTCATCTTATTTATCTCCTTAGGTAATTTGTTATCATCAAAAAGGGGGAGTTTGTTGATTGAAAAATCGACATACTCTTATGTTTTGACGATAACAAATTAAAATTGATCTAACATCGTTTGTTGCCTAGTTCCAGCATTAATTATACGTTGACTAAAAATAATGAAGGCGATATTCAAATCCGAGTCAAAGAGCATTAATTATACGTTGACTAAAACGATTGAAGGCGATATTCAAATCCGAGTCAAAGAGCATTAATTATACGTTGACTAAAACGAATGAAGGCGATATTCAAATCCGAGTCAAAGAGCATTAATTATACGTTGACTAAAAATAATGAAGGCGATATTCAAATCCGAGTCAAAGACGCAGACGTGAAGAATCTTTATTCTAGTAATTATGTCTTTGTACGAACACGAGTTGTCAAACGCGATTAGGCAATATAGGGTTAATGATTTTAATGTTTTCCGAAAACTAAAAGGGAAGGAATTTTTGGTCTAAAATTTAGTGTGGAATTTTTGGTAAATACTTTATGTTTGAAACACGAAATATCGCAGAAATTGAATGATATATCTTCGTGATATAAAGAGGTCAATTAATGCTATATTTATTGATTCAAATAAATCATAAATGATTTTGAAAAATTGTTTTAAGTTGATATAACACTAGGGTTATGTATCAACTATAAATAGCCCACACTTGTTCATTTGAAAATCATTCCTCACCTTTCTCAATTCTAAATATCTTGAGATCTATTGAGCAAAACTTTAACACGCTATTGCCTAGATCTAAGTGAGACGACTTAGTGTTCATTATTTGATTCATTGTAATCTTTTATTATCATCAGTACAATCGAAATCCTGAGAGTGTGTTCTTGGGTTCCTGATACGGGTATTAGGAGATCTGAAATCCTGAAGGTGCTTTGGGTTTCTAGTTAGGGATAGCTAGAAGTAGTTGATTGCTTGTATTAAACATTGGAGGCGTTCCATTTTTTACTAGTGATCATTACCGAAATCCGGAGGTTGGAAAGCCGACGGTCGAGCAGTAGGGGAACCGAAGCTCGTTAAAATCTCTGAGCATTTCTATCCCTTAACTCTTTACATTCTTGCATCTTTATTATTTCAGTATCGTTCAAGTTTTATCGCTATATTATATTCCGCTTTAATTATATCTTAATTATATTAATATAGTGAGCATCTACTTTTGTCGTATTTTTTTATATAAATCGAAAAAGTATCAATACGTGTAGTAATCCTTATTCACCCCCCCCTCTAAGGATCACGTATTACTTAACAGTTCTATCCTTCAAGCTATGCTGAAATTTTGTACACATTGTTCATAATAATGGCAAATGTTCTTCTAGAAATCACATGTTCCGGAACGGGAGCTTCCAAAAGCGGTAGGAGATTCTTCATTGATTCAGGATGACGTGGAGTTCGAGGTCATAGTACATATTCAAACTATTGCTTTAATTAACCATTTATGTATTCGTTATTTGTAATATTCTTCATTAGATTTGATAATTATAATAAAATTAATGAAGTCATGCCAACTTTAAAATCAATTAACTGTTGATATTTCCTCTATTAATTCACTTCATCGGTTGACTCCATCGGTTGCCGTCAACCGATGGTTTGTCCAAATAGGTACAGTGTGTCATCAGTTGACTTCCATCGGTGGAATGTCAACGGATGGCGGAACCAATGGGGTTGTTTTTTGAGCGGGTTTTGCACCATTTCGAAAATGTTTATCTATGTGTTAGTCATTTGAGAAAGATAACTGATCATTATTCTTTCTCATCCTTCAGAAACACATAAATACACTCTCAACTCATATACAAAAGTTCTCTCTTGATTTATTTGTGCATTAACAAGAGACTAGATTCTATAGTATCCCTGAGACATTCATCCACCCCGGAGCACATATTGGGCGAAATAGTCTTAAGGGCAACGCATTTGAGTGCTTGGAAGAATCTGATAGTACTAGTTATTTGGTTTTTCTTCTACACACTCTTGTTATTCTAACAATCTTAAAACTATTTAATATGGAGAGTGCGAAAGACATGTTAACTGACTTCGTGAAGTTGGAAAGATTTGATTTGGGAGACTTCAGGAGATGGCAGATGAAAGTTCATATATTGTTGGCTTATATGAGAATTGCTTATGTGTTGACTACACCAAAACCTGAAGAAAGGGAGAATGAAACTTTGGCACAAGCAAGGCAGCGGGCAAAGTGGACTAATGATGAATTCATTTGTAGAGAAACAATTCTCAATGGAATGTCGAATCCACTATTTGACCTTCATGATCCCAACAAGTCTGCAAAGGAACTTTGGGAGACATTGGAAGCAAGGTATATGACCGAGGATAAAACGAGTAAGAAATTCCTTGTATCCCGATTCAATGATTATACTATGATTGATAGTAGGTCTGTTGTAGAGCAATTCCATGAGATTGAACATATTATTGGCAACTTTAAACAACATGATATGAAAATGGATGAATTAATTGTTGTTGCTAGTATAATAGACAAACTGCCCCCTAGTTGGAAGGACTTTAAACGAAAGCTTAAGCATAAGAAGGAAGATATGTCACTAGAGAAATTACTTGATGAACTCTGACAAGAGGAGAACTTCCGGAATAAGAAAGGTGGCAACAATAGTAGTGTTCTTGTGTTAGAATTTGGTCAATCTAGTAGTCGACATTTCTTCAAAGGTAAAGGAAAGCTTAAACATCATAGTAAGGAGAAGAAGAGGTACACACCTTATGGCGAAGACAAGCAGCGAAAGATTGTTTGTTGGATTTGCGGAGGACCTCATATGAAGAAGGATTGTCCCAAGAGAGGAGGCGGTGCTAGTGGTTCCAAAGCCGTCAAGGCAATCACGGAAAATGCACAAGTGACAATGATCATTTTACTACAATGATCTCTGAAGTCAACATGATCCAAGATGACAATGATTGGTGGGTTGATTCAGGTGCAACACGTCAAGTGTGCAAGGATAGGTCTTTCTTCAAGACTTATGAGCCGGTTAAAGAGCCTACTTTTCTGTATATGGGAAACAAGTCCCAAATTGATGTATTAGGAAAGGATAGTGTCATGTTAGAATTCTATCCTGGTAAATTTCTTACTTTGAATGATGTGTATCATGCTCCTGCATTGAGCAAGAATTTAATGTCTGGTTATCTATTAAACCAGCATGGTTTCAAGCAAGTGTTTGAGTCTGGTAACTTTATCCTGTCTAAGGGTGGTGGTGTGTTTGTTGGCAAAGGGTATGCCCATGCCGGTATGTTTAAGTTGAACTTAGTTTGTAATGACATTGTTCCTATGAATGAAGATGTTTCTGTTTATGTCTTGGAGCCTTTAGATAATTCTATGTTATGGCATAATCATTTAGGACATGTTAATTACAGAAAGTTGAAGAACATGGCTAACCTGTCCTTGATTCCTTGTTTTGATAAAAAGGATGTAAGTTGTAAAACTTGTTGGCAACAAAGATTACCAAGTTACCGTTTTCTTCTATTGCTAGAGAATCAAAGTTGCTAGACTTGGTCCATAGTGATTTGTGTGACTTGAGTGATTCTTTGACAATGGATGGTTATAGGTATTTTGCTACATTTATTGATGACTATTCCAGATTTTGTCAAGTGTACCTATTAAGGTCAAAGGATGAAGTTCTTGACAAGTTCAAGATCTTCAAGGCTAAAGTTGAACTTCAATGTGAGACATTCATTAAATGTCTAAGGTCTGACAGAGGTGGAGAATACTACAATTCGGTATTCTTCCAAACTTGTGGAATAATTCATCAAGTGACTGCTCCTTATACACCACAACAAAATGGTGTTGCTGAAAGGAAGAACCGAGTACTAACTGAAATGGTGAATGCCATGTTATCTAACTCGGGGTTATCCCATGGCTATTGGGGTGAAACTGTGAAAACAGCGTGTTACATCCTAAATAGAGTTCCAACTAAAAAGCAAAAGACTACATCATATGAACTCTGAAATAAAAGGAAACCAAATTTAAATCATCTTAAGGTTTGGGGTGTAGAGATATAGTTAAAGTTCCTGAAATGAAAAGAAATAAACTAGGAGAGAAAGGCATTGAATACATCTTTCTTGGCTATGCTACTAATAACAAAGCATATAAATTCAAGGTTATAGAATCTAATGTTCATTATTCAGTGAATACAATTACTGAATCACGTGATGCTGTGTTTGATGAGAATCGTTTTACTACAATTCCTAGGCCACGTGATGTAATTGTGGATACAAGAACAAATGAATCTAGAAATGTTCAATATGAACATCGTTCTTGTTCAACTGATGGTGAAACTCCTGAACTAAGGAGAAGTAAGAGGGCACGAACAATTAAAGATTTCGGTTCAGATCTCTTTATGTATCTCGTGGAAGATAGTAGAGATATGGAATCAATTGATAGGCAATTGGTCTGTATTAGAATAGCCTACCTCTTCATTCACCTATTCTTTTCATGCCTCATTTCAGTGGTGTTGTTAAGTCTTGTATTGATTTTGAGGTGAGCTTATGAGAAATGAATTTTGACTCATTATCCTGAATATAAAATTTTGCTTTATTGGCGAAATTTGAAAGGAAATATAGTTATATGTTGAGAGTTCATAATTGCTTGATAATTTCATTTAATTACTTGCTTATGCTTAAATAGTTCAATTGTTTTTTCGAAGTGACGACTGACGAGCAACACCCTCTCGCCCATGTCGAAGTAGCATCACCAGGTGAGGCCAACTCATCACCAACGCTCGGATCGAACAATAACTCGAGCTGAAATTTTATGCAGTTCGGCTTCGGCTCATGTAATATACCTATATTGACAATCATAATTCTGATAATGCACATTCAATATTGATCAATAAAATCTTTCATGAATAATACTTTCTTCAAAGAAGATTCAAAGCTAGGCTATATAATCAATATCTTCCAAGCATACAAGAAGAGAGAATGATTAATGATGCATCTCCATCTTTAGTTGATCTTCTCTGTGTTCGAGTCATCAGATGGCCAAACTACAGTCTCCAAAAGGCGTTCGCGCATCAACGCCAAATTTTCATCGGAGATTTGATTGTAGATTTCTGTGTGATCACATTTCTGGTGCAATACAAGGAAACTATATTAGCACTATGCTCATCCTTCATGCTGTGGTAGCAGAAAAACCCATCTGCTAAAGTCGATGCTAAGTAATAGGCTACATAGAAAATTAGTACATTGGTAGATTACCTTTATCCACCTCCCGTAGAGATGAAGTCGCGTTACCATCACTCTTTCAGCAAGGTCATGCTTCTCCTGTGGTTGTACTCAAGGTTATGAACAATATATATTTAAGAGTAGTCGTACAAAAGCTCATATCGAGACAACCGTATCAAAGGAGTACCTTAGCAAGTTTGCGAATGAAGTACTTTCCATCATTTGGTTTGTTCGACCCAATAAAACTACAAGAAGAAAGGGTAAACAAATAAATAGACGATGGAGACGGGAGTACAGGACGTTGGGCACTCTTCTCTTTGCGAGTATTCATCACAACTCACAAGTATTGCAGCTCAATTACGTTGCGGAGGGAGAACAACAAAGAAACATCCATTACTACTGAATCTAATTATCTAACAGATATCTTCATGATCTTGTTTATATGAAAGCGCGGGGCAGGAAACGTTTACATGATGTAGTAATAGGATCAACTACCCAAATGAAATGCCAAAGCTAATGAATCCAGTAAGCCACTTACTCATAAAACCATCTATATTCTGGAGGATTCATTTCATAAAGCTGAGTCAAAACTGTCCTCACAGCTTTGTAGGTGAAGTAGTTAAGCATTTGCTGCAACACAAAAAACATCTTGTTTTAGACAACAAAAGTAGCGTAAATATAACATACAAACTACACAGAATCATCATCATGAAAAATTTAGTGCTATATGATTGACTAATGTTGTATTATATGCAGTTTATATAAAACAATCCACATAAACTTCTGATGCAACTTCTACAGTAATACATCTAGATTTCATTCAAATCTACTCGATATCGATTCAAAATTGATCAAATGATTCAATATAATCATTTCATAATCGATACAGATTGAAACTGACACAAATTGTGATCTAGATACAAGCAAAGACGGAAGTAACACCATCTCCTAACCGATATCGAAATTCTCTCAACACAAACAGATATGCTATCTGATAAATGATCGAGTATACTAACATAGTAATATTTCACCTTTTTTACATCCTCAAAATTGTCTTCATACTGGCCACCTAAATTGTTGGAAACCTTAAAACCTCTGTTCTTTTTCTTCTGATGTTGTTTCTTCATAACAACAGATGAAATAACAGTGCCTGAAGTCCAAGAATGATCAAGAAAAGAAGTACTCAGCTCCAATGAGCTTGAACTTCTCATATACCTTTTATTACCATTCCTACCCAAAACCAAGTCTCCATTTCCCAACAAATTGCTAGAAGAGAAAGCATCAACACACAAACAAGGACCAGCATGATGAGAATCCACCACAGAAGACCCCACCACACCCAAAACCCCCACCATTGAAACCAAACCAAACACTACAAAATAAACCTCAAACAACAACTACCAAGAAAATGGAATTCAAGAAAACAATAACAACCAACTTTTTTTTCCCAGTTTTTCCAATGAATTTGGAGATTCAAGAGGCTAAAACAAAAAGGGTAGTTGAGGAGATGCACTTGGATGAAAAGGGTAGGCAGATACACCTTTGAATAGTATGTGTTACTAATATACAAGAAGAGAAATTAAAGAGAATGAGAGAAGGAGAACGTGTAGAGGTAAATAAGCTAATTTTGAATGGTTACGTAAAGTGCATATAATTTTTTGAGGTCTAAAATTGTCCAACTAAAATGAATTTGTGTGAGTCAAGACTCAAGCTCCATCTCTAATCTACGACATTTGGCTTCTTCTTCTAATTAGGCCATCATTCAGCCACATGTACATTGGTTGGCAGGAATCTTTAAGGTTTACTGTTCAAATTTTGATTCCAAATTTTCAACAGATTCATTACACAACATGACTCATGAGGTATGCTAAATTTGACATATATGATGCATGCAATAAAATTCATGAGGAAAATTCACAAGGATTCGTTTAACTATTGATTCGAGCTTTTACTAGAAGGTCTCGGTTTCTCTCTCTAGAAGCATACTTTTTTATGTAATTGCTTTTATATTTGTAGTACATATTCTTACGGTTGCTTTAATTAACCAGTTCGATATTCGTTATTTGTAATACTCTTCAATATATTTGATAGTTGTAATAAAATTAATGAAGTCGTGCCAACTTTAAAATCTATTAAGTACGTCAAGTTTCAATTTCGATAAATAAAATTAAGGAGGTTTGCATCCTTAATCTGTATGCAAATCTTTGTTTGGATCAAGATTAATATACTAGTATCTTAAAGGACGTTGACAATGTTACTCATATTTTCATAAAAAAAATTGTGCAAAATCGTTAAAATATTTGATTGAGACCTTTAAACGTTAAACGTTAAATGTGAAAAATGGGTTGAGGGGATATTTTTGACAAGATAAAAAGTTTGTGAGGCATTCAAGAAAAAATAGTAACCTTAGAGGGCAAAACATATAATGAGTTAAAGTTCAGTGCACTAATTGAAAAGTACGTATAATTTAGAGGACTAATTTCTCATTAGTTTCTTATAAAATGTATTAACGACTTAAGAGTAAATAAAAAGCAATACAAAAGTAGAATTAACAATCTGAGTTGCCATATTCACACCCAAAGAGTGGTTTTTGAGTACCATTTTATCCGTGATGCCCCACTTTTCTTGGTTGAGGAAGTGAAATTTCCCTCATCTATGTCAGATCTTTTTCGATTAGGTGGATTGTAAATCAATAAATATGTTTGAAGCAGATTAAACACAAAACAAAAAATAATTTCACTAAAATATACTCCATAAAATTTCAAATACGTGATATCGAGATGTATACACTATAACCTCATTTTCACTTACCTTTACCACATAGTTATGTTTTTGGGACTCGTTTCTATTTGTAAGTGTAATGTTTGAGAAAGTTCTAGTTAGAGACACAATAAAAATGTGAAATCGTTGCACTAATAACCCCCACTCTAACGTATGCTTGCCCTGGAGTACACCAAGAAGTAAATCACGAGATGTGTCTCACCTGATAAGCCTATCATGAACTAAAGTTTTCGTGTTACCACTTCATCAATACATGTACGCTCCTTGTGAAATTCAAACCATGAAGAGATCTAGTTGCTGATAACTAACACTAATTCTTTACCGGTTGCACTATATCGTGAGACCGGTTAGCCACATAATAGTTACTTAGGGAGGGAGTATATAACTTCCTAAAAGAATAAAAATCTAACCTTGGACTTAGCAGTTGATTGAGTTTAGACAGTCTTCAAGATTTTGACTGTTTATCCACCCCCTCCCCTACTAATTTCAATGGCAGATTATCTAGATATCATTCATCAACCCCTTTTACTAAACAGCCCTACTTTCATTTAATAATATTCAGTATTGATTTATTATTTCATAGAAAAGTTCCCATTTTTACATTTTTCACCTGAAAAGCCCTTTGCATACTTGTCAGATTTGCTCACATTGGACTAAAGGTTAGTTAATACATCTTTTTTCTTGTCAATTTTAGCTGCATTTCATATTTTAGTTTCTTTTTTTTAGTGTTTTTGCTCTCTTTTTATTTATTGAAGTTTCCAACTTGATTAGTAGTTTATTTCCTTCAAAATCTGTTTATTATATTATTTTTTTTTTGGTATAAAGATTGCTTTTTTTCCCAAAGCTGTTTGCTAATTTGTTTATTGTATTAATATTTAATTTGTATAAACATTGGTTCTTTTTTCCTAAAGCTGTATGCTAATTTGTATATTGTTTGTTCTAAACAACAGATAAGGAAGATGCCAAGAATTGATATTGGTACATAAATAACTACAGAAAAGTTTATATAAATAAATAAGGGAGTAAATGGGTAATTGTTGTGCATCACCAGTTGATTCATCTGAGACAAACAAGGGGAAAAAGAAAAATAAACCAAATCCATTTTCAGTAGAGTTAGGTGATGGATCTAGTGGTAAAAACAACCTTACTGTGTTGAGAGAGCCTACTGGACGCGATATTCACGAAAGATATGATCTCGGGCACGAGTTGGGTAGAGGTGAATTTGGGATCACATATTTGTGTACTGATACGGACTCAGGTGCGAAGTTTGCTTGCAAATCAATATCGAAGAAGAAGTTGAGGACGGCAGTTGATGTTGATGATGTGAGAAGGGAAGTTAAGATTATGAAGCATTTGCCTAAGCATCCGAATATCGTGACGTTGAAAGATACTTATGAGGATGATGAAGCGGTTCACATTGTTATGGAATTGTGTGAAGGCGGTGAACTATTTGACCGGATTGTTGCCAGGGGGCATTACACAGAGAGGGCTGCTGCTGGGGTTATGAAGACTATAGTGGAAGTTGTTCAGGTATATCTTGAACTGTTTCCAGTGGTGCTGAGAGCTTTTCAATATTCTTATTTTTCTGCTTTACACATTCTATTGTTGCACCTTTTTAATATATATTGTGTTTGAGTGATGAATTTATAAAATAGTCTTGCACCAGAACACTTTAAATTTAACTGAGCTAGCTTATATGTGTTACCTGTATTCATTCATTGGTGTCAGAACTGATTTATTCTGTGGTTTGTATAGTGGGGGTTCTTTTATCCACTTAGTCTATACTCACCATGTAGAATAAGAATGAATATTCCCATATATGGTATATATTCTTTGAACAAGTGGGTTTATCTCACCTTGATATAGATTTATAAAGGTTCCTTTCACGAGGTTTGGTAAAGCGTTTTTTGGACTGTTTCCATTAATATGACTGTTAATAATTTTTTCAGAGCCGCACCAGGATAGCATCAATTTCCTCTCGGCCTTCAATTTTATTCTGATTTTATGTATTTGCTTAAGATCTGCCGAGTGCATAAGTTCCATTTCCTGTTGTATCTCCTCGGTGCATGACCATATCTATTTATGTATATATATTAAGTTTATACATCCATATTGATATCATTGCATGGCTAAATCTATTTGTATCTCTATTTTAAGTTCTACATAGGAAAATTGCATTATGGGTGAGTTGCCTTAGTCTTATTTAAATTGCAGGTTTGTCACAAGCATGGGGTGATGCATCGTGATCTGAAACCAGAAAATTTCCTGTTCTCGAACAAGAAAGAAACAGCTGCTCTTAAGACCATTGATTTTGGGTTGTCAGTTTTCTTTAAACCTGGTAATCAACTCAAAACAGCTTTGATCACATTTACCACATATGTAAATGTTTACATATCATTGTTTCATTTTTTTGTGCCAGGTGAGCGCTTTAATGAAATTGTAGGAAGTCCTTACTATATGGCACCAGAGGTTCTTAAACGCAATTATGGCCCAGAGGTTGATGTATGGAGTGCTGGAGTTATTTTATACATTCTACTTTGTGGTGTGCCTCCCTTTTGGGCAGGTTGGCCTCTCTTTTGAAAATCACACTTGAGATTGTCTAGAACTTTGAGCTGAAAATGTAGGGACGACTATGCTTTAAGGTTTTATGAGGATTATAACTAAACCATACATGTATACGTGCAACACCTATTGGGCCTATGAAGACTAGTCGGGAAAGGGCATGCATACCTATACTCTAATAATAATTATGTTCCGTAATCTCATGTTCACTCTGGTCAATGCAGAAACTGAACAAGGGGTAGCGCAAGCAATTATTCGTTCTGTGGTTGACTTCAAGAGGGATCCTTGGCCAAAAGTCTCTGATAATGCTAAGGACCTTGTTAAGAAAATGCTTGATCCTGACCCGGTTAGAAGGCTTACAGCTCATCAAGTGCTTGGTAATTGATTCAATTTCCTTAATGCATACACTCTGTTTTCAGTAACGGAATGTTGTGGGATCTGATGATATGCACTTATTACAGAACACCCATGGCTACAAAATATAAAGAAGGCACCAAATGTCTCTTTAGGCGAGACTGTCAAAGCAAGGCTCAAACAATTTTCAGTTATGAACAAACTCAAGAAAAGAGCTCTAAGGGTAATTCAATATGCATGTTAAATACCATCTAACTTCTTGATTAGTCCTGTTATTTTGTTAATACGTATACCGTATATTACTAACTCAACTAATGATGGTTGGACTTTTGACATCTTGTTCATAGGTGATAGCTGAGCATTTGTCAGTGGAGGAAGTGGCTGGAATAAAGGAAGCTTTCGACATGATGGATACTGGAAAAAGAGGCAAAATAAATCAAGATGAACTCAGAAATGGTTTACATAAGCTCGGCCACCAGATTCCGGATGCAGAACTGCAGATTTTGATGGAAGCTGTGTGTATTCAATTCTATACTTCTCTACATTTAGTTGTGTTCACTCTCCTTGCTTTGTTTATATATTTGCATGAACTTGCCGAAAATCTGTTAAGATTGTCTCTGAGTGCTGTTATATAGTTGAGTTGATTATCTCTGAGTGCTGTTATATAGTTGATTCATCCAATCATGTCATTCTTGCAGGCTGATGTTGACGGAGATGGAACCCTAAATTATGGGGAGTTCGTTGCTGTTTCGGTCCATCTCAGGAAAATGGCCAATGATGAGCATCTCCACAAAGCGTTTGCATTTTTTGATAGAAACCAGAGTGGTTACATTGAGGTTGATGAGCTGAGGGATGCACTGGGTGATGAAGGGGATGTCAACAGTGAAGAAGTAATCAACGCCATTATGCATGATGTGGACACCGATAAAGTAAGTGCTTTAGAAGTCTAAAGTACAGTCAGTTCATGACTTCCCCCTTAAATAATCTATCTTTATACGACAATCAAGTTTAGTCCACAATCCACATGTAGCTTCTCTACATGAACAAGTTTCTTAAATAAAATGAGGGACTTCAGTGATAAGCTATATATGGATATGAATATGGCGTATATATGCTTTGCCGTTGAAACTGATAATATGCTTCTCATCACAGGATGGGCGCATAAGCTATGAGGAATTTGCTGCAATGATGAAGGCTGGCACAGATTGGCGAAAAGCGTCCAGGCAATACTCAAGAGAACGTTTTAACAGCCTCAGCTTGAAGTTAATGAGCGAAGGATCATTACAAGTAGAAAACGAAGTTAAGTGACACTAGCACAAACACTTCTATGAAGTATAGCAACATTAAAATTCCCTTTCTTTTGTTTTACGGATCCATTAGAATTGCATTCCTTTATTTGTGATTTCTTTTAACCTCTGGTGATGCATAATTTTGTTACCTCTCAGCAAAGCATCTCGATCGAGTGAGGCTCATTTACGTTTTCGTGTGCTAGATCGAGTTTGTATATCTAACTGTCTCCATGGTTTTTGTTTCTTTTCCACTGATATCTGGTTGTGTTTGTGTGTTGTTTTCTTGGAGACGATTACTATCTTTGTAGTTATGTAATGTGTGGCACATGTAGTTATCTAATAAAGTTCAACTTTTCTAATTCCCGAACCGATCTTATTTCTTATGTCTCATTTGATGTGTCGATTACTTTCAAAGAAATCAGATAGTGATCATTGTTATATTTCATACCACATTTTAAAAATAGGATGTAATAATGTGATATTAAAATTAATACTATTATGATTATAATAAGAAATGTAGTCATTATACAATTATTAATGATGTCCATTTTTATTTATGTGATTTTTGGGGTGTTCGGGTGAATACTTGTATCAGGTTTGGGACAAATAAAATAATGGGACAACGAACATACATCTCATTCGTACTTTGGATACCCGTAGAACCAGCGAAGGTGGTCGCAGTGACTAATTGCTTGAAACTTGGAGACGTTGAAAACAAAAATATGGAAGTAATTATCATTTTGAGCTGATGACTTCCACCACGTCAATGTGACACTCTACTGTTGAGTTATATTCCCTCCTAGCTTCCATCTAGAAATATAACTAACTAATCCCACGTCAAAGGGTCGAGAAACTCAAAGCTAATATTCTTGAATAACTTGACTTGGAGTTGGGCCTTTTTTCGCATTACCAAAAAAGAACCTTGTCGATATCAGTGGAAATGACATTTCCCTCGATTTTCGTTCGATACAAATTTGCTACAGAATCTTGACATAAAGTTAATGTTAGTCCCTTCCTGAAAAGATTCCTATAGGTACAAATTCTCTCATAATCAACATAGTGAGAAATAGATATAATGAAATGTATCTCATATATATATTTTAAAAAATAAAATAATTGGTGCTGTTCCATTTAGGATAAAATAGTGAACGGGAAAATGAATAGTTTTAAAATTGTCTTTAACTTGATTGGTGCAAGTCAAGAAGAAATCAACCAAATTAGTCATAGCCCATGTTCGATTTTTTCGAATAAGTCCAATTATCCATCCCTAGAAATGGAAGTGTGAAATTGAAACAAAAAAAGTTAAGTTTATTCGATTTCGAGGAAAAGGTAATTGAACTGAACATAAAAAAAGAATAGAATTATGACTCCACCTATTGGGTTGTTGAAGACCAACTACCAAACCTCATTCCACGCTTCTGGTTGGCCGACAAATTTCATTTCATCGTCTACAGATTAATTCTTAATTCAATTTGTCATTTTGTCTTTTTCAATGGTATAATGTGAATTATTGATATATTTTGAAATTATGTTAATTAGTGATGAGAATATGAATAGAAAGTATGAAATAAGAATTGAATTGAAGACAATTTAAATAAATATTTGAATCATATATTACCAGATTACTGAACTCTCTCGTCAAGTGAATAGATCAATTTTGTGTATCATGTTTACGAGTTAGTAAAAGTTGTGCATCATAAAAGTTAATAAAAGTTGGTTTACCTGAATGACGTGTGCAAGTATGTAAGTTATTAGGTCAATCCAAAATTTAAAATTGATCAAGTAAATATTCAACGAATAATTACTCCGCTCCTCCAAGCACCCATAAAAATAGCATAAGACCCAACTACCTATTTAATTTTGATCCAACGGTCCAAATATAAAACTAGGTTTTACTAACCCATCTTAAGTTAGGTTGCAAGAAAAAATTCGTAAAACACACACATATTCTATGAGTAAGTGAACTCATGATCGAGTTTAATTTCCTTATCAATAGACTATTGATCAAGCATGTCATGTAAGACTTGCCTGGTATAATTTACTTACAAGTAATTTACACAGTCTTACATTCACCTGATGTTTATTTAATACACTCTACAATTTACCAAAATAACAAAAAAAGTAATTTTGAACAAATTTTTATTTATAGTTTTTCCTACAATTAAGGAAATTGTAGATCATGGGGCTTCAATAAAAATAACTAATTCCCCTTTCTCAATTAAATATAGTGTAGATAACAAAAAGAAGTGTATAGAACAAAGTTAATTTAGTTGTCAAAAGTCAAAATTGAGAGTACATGTTCTCTCCTTTGAAGATACTAAAAATCATATGGTCCAAGTTATCTTTTATGCCTTCTCCATTTATTCATCTAGAAGAAGAAATGTTAATATACCAACCATCATTATATATTTATATTCCACGTATAATAATTCCCTTTCACTATTCCAATCTCAACTTCTTCGTTCATTCCTCTTCCTCAACTACATCTCTATTTTTCTCCATTACACATATACTCCTTTCCTTTTTATTAAACTTACCCAATGATTAAGTTATAAACAAAGCATGCCAATGGATCGTTCAAACTCAATCGGGTCGAACTCGTCGTCATCCATGTCAATTTCTCGGGACACATCGGGTATGGTGCTATCAATCGAGTGTATTCGAGGCGGGTCGAAGGCGGACGAGTGGACGGGGGACATGTTGCAGACAGGGGACATAGTGGAGGAGGTGAAGATAGGGAGGATGAGTATGAAGGCGCCGTTTAGGAACGGGAAAAGTGGGGTGCAGAAGGCGTTGCATAGCTCGTATAAGGCCAAGGATACGTTCGTGAATGTGAGGGTTCGGAGGGGGGAGTACGAGGGTGCGGAGATGCAGGGGTGTGTTGTACCTAGTGAGGTTGGGGGTGGGAAGAGGCAGTATATGTTGAGGGCTATTGATGATCCTAATTATGCTGTGGGCTTTGTTGATCGGACTGAAGCGGATTGCTTGGACTTGCAAGGTACCGTCTCTACCTCTCAATATCTCCCTCGACTTTTTGCCTTTCGGTTTGGGTGATCAGGTTGGTAGAATATGTAATTTTTGTTACCGCAAAGTAGGTCATGGTTTTAATTACCCTTGATAGTAGTTTTTGGTCGAGCTTGTTACTGGATAATATAATTTGCTTGATATTACATTAATCTCACTCGACAAATAACAATTGCGTAATACGTTACAAAACAATTTTATAGTTACTCATTTACCTTTTTTTGTTAATGAATTTCATTGAACAATTGAAGATCCACATATTTCATTATAAAAAACATGGAGTAATTAGTGGGGGAAAGGAACATTTGATTAATATCTTAGTAGTGTATAATTGATTTTTACTTCATTCGTCCTTAATAGAAATTTGATGGGTTGACCTTTTACAACTTTTTTTTTTGATAAATTTGTTCAACTTTGATCTCAATTATTTTTTAGTATATTGTGTAACATTTGTGATAAATATGTTCTAAATAGTTATTTTACCCTGTTTTATTACTAATATTAAAATTTTGGTTCAAAGTAAAGTAATGTGAATTAATTAAGTTATCAAAGTTTGTTAATGTTGATAATTAAAAAAATAGGTTGTATGATTTTTTAATGATAGGAAAAGCATTATTATATACCTTTATTTTTTCTGAAGTATTTTTAATTGTGCTAATCAAGCTTGATATAGTTCTTTAATGAAATTGATGCGTAGAATTCATCTGTATTTTGACATAGAAATATTTGTTAATTAGAGTAATAAAATGTATACAAATATAAGATTTTTATTAGGTCAAATCGCTAAATTTAATCAACTACATCATTCTAATGATGAAAGGGAATTATTGACACTGACCGTATATAGTACCTCCATAAAAATATATATGTAAATAAGTCGTTGCTTGGCCTATCTTTTAATTAATTGTCAAATCGATCAATAATAATATTTTTAAATCTCAATACAACTTAATTAAGAAGACGAAATTAAGTAAATTATGTATTACGGAGTATTAGTTTATTACTCCCTACATCCCAACAAAATAAAAATTTGACAAATGCCCATAAAAAATGATTGCAAATTATAAATTATTATTACTCCCTCTATTCTTAAATGATTAAATGACTGACATATTATGATTTTTTATGGTCAAATTTTTAAAAATTTGATCTTGAATTTTTATTAAACGATAGGGAATAACATAGCCATATGAGATCTTGTTAGATTCGTCTCAATATATATTTTTGAAATATCAACTTATTATAATTTATTGCATGTAGAATAAGAAATATTTACGTTTTAAATCGTGTTTTGTTGACCATAAAAATCAAAATATACGAATCATTTAAAATTGAGACACATTTTGACTTTTCATGGTCAACAAAACAGGAATTGAAACGTATATCTCTCTTATTTTACATGCGAAAAAATTATAAAAATTTGATATTTCAAAATATATATTAAGACGAATCTAACAAGATCCCACAAGACTATATTATTTTGTTATCGTTTGATGAGAATTTATTATCAAATTTTGTAATGTTTAACCGCCAAAAGTCAAAATGTGAAAATCTTTTAGGGACGGAGGGAGTATTATTTAATGTCAGTTGTCACACTTTGTTGACTTAGTAAGCTAGATGTCAAGAAACTAATGATGCACACTATATGGCAATCTTAGGGCGTTGAATCTAATACAATTTATTTGCATATACCAAGCAACTTATTACAGTCAGTGATGCATTTGGTATCTTTTATATAATCATAGTGGTAATGACGTTTCTTTTTAAGATTCATTTTTATACTTTATTTTTAAACATGTAACGAAGTTACATGGAAATTTTGTAGAAAACTTATGTAATCTTAATTAGATCCTTTCCAATATAACAATCGTTATTTTATTACCAACTCGGTCCATAGTTGACTTTTGAATAATGAGTAGGGCATATTTGAGATTTCTAGAATTTAAAGAGTTTTTAAATTTTATGAACGGTTTTCGAGTACTTCTAATTTTATTTTTAGGTAATTGTAATATTGATTTTCATATTCATGATATATGTTTATTGGTGTACATACGAAGTAAATGTATTGAGTGACAATAAAATAATATACTCTAGCCATTTTTTTGTAATTGTCATTCTAGCAAGAAAAAATCGTTTTAGAATACTTAACATTTTGAAATTCCAATACAATAGTTAATTACTCCCTCCATCCCTAATTGATAGGGATATTTTGACTTTTTTGGTCAAAATTTGTAAACTTTGACTATTAATTTTTATTAGCCAATACGAAATAATATAGTCAAATGAGATGTTGTTAGATTCGTCTCAATGTATAATTTTAAAATATGTACTTTTTATAATTTTTTTGTATACAAACTAAAAGATATTTACGTTGTAAGTCGTGTCTTGGATACCGTGAAAAAACAAATGACCCTATTATTTAGGGATGAAGGGAGTAATTATTTTATTCTCATCTAATGAGGATATATAATAAGGCTTTTAATATCAATGCATTTATTAATTTTTTTTTTCATTTATAAGGGTTAAATAGGTTAAATATAATTCATTCTTGATTAATTCTAAATTTACGTTAAAAATATATTGAAACTCTAGACAACAAGTATGTTTATTTGGATAGAATCGAAACAAGAAAAGGTTGTGTAAAGGTGATACTAAAAAAGAATATTTATCTATAGTGTATGATCCTTTCTTGAACGGGCTATATAGTGGAACATTAAGAAAAGGTTTCTACTTTCAATTATATCTTCTATAGAAAATTTTAAAAAAATGGTTGGGATAAATAAGATTTATAGTATCCTTCTTCCGTATACGGATTCTTATCATGAGTCAAGCAAAAAAGGGAGTAAGTAATAAAACAAATTCTTAAGAGAACCTCATCCATGGCCTTATGATATACAGTATGAATTAATGAGTTTCAATGATGCTCGTCAAGTTGGCATTCGTCACTAACTGTCGTCGGTCTTGGTTTTTTCTACTCCCTCGGTGTTTTTTTATAATCATTTTAGCCATTTTCACATATATTAAGAAAAAGTAAAAATAGTAAAAAAATAAATACATTGAAAATTTAAAATGATACTCCCTCCGTTCTCTTTTACTTGTCGTTCTAGCTATTTGCACATAGATTAAGAAAAAGTAAAAGAGAGTCAAAAAGTACATTGGAAATATAAAATTACAATCAATTGACACTATATAATTGGTTGATTGATAAACTCAATGTAAAAAGTAATTAAAAGGTACATTGAAAATATAAATTTGTAATTAATTATGCTAGAATGACAAGTATTTAGAAACAAAAATTTGAGGCTAGAACGACAAGTAAAAGAGAACGGAGGGAGTACTAATTAGTAGTCATATGGTTGATAGCTTCAATAAAAAAAGTAATTGAAAAGTACATTGAAAATTTAAAATGATAATTAATTATGCTAGAACGATAACTATAAAAAATAAAAAATTTAAACTAAAACGATAATTAAAAAAAACGATGGAAGTATTATAGTATAATTTATATGATGCATTTATTTAGAGAAAATGCATTTATTTATAGAAAACGATAAGACTATTGTCTTAGTTTCAGTTCACATTTTGAGTATTAATGATGTGATGTCCAATCGTAGGCATTTCTTGTAGCCCACTTGTCCAAAAGGACAATGAGGCACATGATGATTTGGGAATTTACATGTTGAAATTTGAATAGTCGTATGGGTTGTAAACTTGTAATATTAATTGGTAGTTGGTTGGATGGTTGCCCACTTGCCCACCATTGACTAATGAGTGCTGCATCCGCCAATTATCTCCTTCTAGTTTAACTAAACCCGAATGACTTTAAACATCACTTACGTTTAGATAACAATTCAGTTTGATCTACCTCGTTCAAGATCTCATGTTCTTAAAACTGCCTAACTTAGTACTTCCGTCGACATTTATGTTACATTATGTTTTTCATCCCAAATTTTGATAATGTGCATTTTGAGTCTTGTTCATTCACATTTCTTATGAGATGAAATAATTGTTACACAGCAACAAGAACCTCAAGGCTTGTGAATGCGTTAGCAAGGTCGCCTTTTCAAGATGGTTATGTTTCATATCCTTGGCTGCAGAAGATGCAGGAGTCGTTACCAGTGCCTAATTCTAGCTCCTTTTATTCGATTCTGCTCCTTCCGAAAGCCTCGGAGAGAGCTTCCTATAAGTACAATGACTTGGAGGACACTCTTGCCAGAGCCAACGCTTGGCTCAACACGTCCCAGGAGACCGGAGTCCCTATTGTTTTCATGAATATTCAAACCGAGTCCCTTCTTACCAAGGTAATTAGTAATTTGGAATGCTTCCTCGAACATGTACTGTTAGCCCAATTTACTGAAGGTTAATTTGTTATGTTTATACAGATATCTGGAGACACAGCTTCCTCAGCTGTAAGTGCTGGATCACTCTCGGATTTGTCCAATCTTGCTAATTCGAGTTTGTATGGTTTTGAGGATTACCACGGGGTGGATATTGGCGTAGTCAGAGCAGTTCGTCTCTGGTTCTCCCCTCTCGGGGGAGAGATCCCGATTGAAATCAAAATAAAGGAAGATGATATGAAGCTAGGCTTTGCAATTAGCAGAACAGAAGAGGTATACATACACAATTATTATTGCACTGGTACCTTCACATGACATGATCTTCAGTCTTTATCCTGATTGCTTCTTTTTTGGTTGTTTTGTAGGGATTCATCTACATTTCTTCTGTCCTCGAGGGTGACGATGACACGCCATCATCACGCTCTGGACTTCACGATTTGTTCAAGCAATCAAAAACCGAAAACAGACTGCTCGTAATCTCAAGGATTTCTAATCAGAAAGTTCTTCCGTGGATTGTTTCTCCAAGTGGCGCAATTAGATGCTTTGATACCGTTTCACTCAGCCAGAAGCTCTCGTTGCATCGCCACGCAAAGGTGCCTATACTAGTTCATCTATTCTTATGGGATCGATCAGTTGGTGCTGCTAACGTAGGCAGCATTAGGTCCAGATCAATATCCCCTCCCGTGCTACCAATGCCAGCCGAAGTTCGTCTATCTCACCGCCCAAATGACAATCAGGTTATGCCTATGCCACAAGAAGGTTTGGACGAAAGCAGACTCGAGAGAGACACTGCAGGGGAGGTCTCGTTTCGGTTCCACGATTTTTCACTTGCAAATAATTGGGTTTGAGAAATTTATATATGCTAGCATTTCGCAGTTTTGGTCTTGGGTGATGTACATATATACCCCGTAGGCTTCGCGCTTTGATAAGATGTGTGCTACACTTGTATATGTGAACTGTACCTCGTCTATGCGCTCTGATATGATTGTAACTTAGAGAGCTGTTTGCATTTCATTGTCTTCTGTATTTTTCCTGTATCTTTAAATTACACACAAGTTGAAAAGTTTTTAATAGAGATTATTGCAATCTTCAGGTGTCGTCATCATTGGTTGTTTGCGAAGATTGTGACAAGTGTAAGATATATAGATCGTCACACAAATGTAACATATATACAATAACAAACCTCGAAGAATAACCAAGAAAACAACGAGATAACATGAGCTTAATTATGTATTGTATGCCATATTCAAGAAAAGGTCTTCAATTATACGACATCAGCAACGACTTTTAATTATATCCATTTTATGATGCATGGTTTAATTATACTATAGTTTGATATTGTGACAAATACATACATTGATACGCATGGCATTAAAGATCTGGAGTGTCCGTGGAAGCAAAGGGGATTCGAGGTTGGATTATTAGTTTTTCCGTCCATACGACATTTTATGTTTGTTTTTCTCAACGATAAATTGACATATATTGCGTTGTCACTTGTCACCAAATATTATGTACGAATACAATGTACGAAAATTAATACTACATATTACGTTACATCCTTTGTTTTTATTCTCATGAGATCGACGTTTCTCAATAATCTATATGTTTATGTTCATTCTATTTGGTTCTTAATAAATTTATGGACAAAAAGAAGATGCTCATCAGATTCAGGTGATGGAAGAGATTTTATGGTGATGAAACGTTGAAAACAAAAGGATAATGTAATATAACATATATTATAGGGGTAGTACACCATCAAAGCAAAAAGATACGATTCTTGTCTTATTTTGTTTTTCAACAAATAATCTTTTATTTAATAATAGATCTTTAATCACTACAGAAGTTCTCTGTTTTGATCAAAACGCGTTCATTGAAAAATATAATATCTTCAACTTATTTTGTCTAACGTCTTCTAGTTTTAATGCATAATGATTACGGTTCATCAACGATACAATTTATTAATCTACAAATATATTTGATCTCATTTTAAAAATGATACACATTACTAAAATATATCATTCTAATATGATACAAATCAAAATATATAAAAAGAAATTATTCGATGCATCATGTGAGAATGTGTACCGAAATGCATTAACCACCTAATATGTAAAAATAAGCTTAGATAGTTCACATTAATAAACCTTTTTTTTTGGTACAAAATAGTACGTATTATCGAGAAGAAATATATTAGAAAATGACACAGTTTACACTTTTCTTTATCATTAGTCAACCACTAAGAGCATTCACATTAGATGCCTTAAATATATTCTTATCTTTAAAGTAGGGTGAGATTTAATAAAATAGAGCTTATCAGTATCCATATCCTAACCTGGCCCACATCAGAATTTTAGGGATCTCTATAATAAATCCTAAAGATAGGGACTCCCTCCAACTTCCCTATCCTCCTTTATTACATCAATTTTTGTTATTTTCATGTCAAATTTTATAATTTCTTTGAAATAAAGTTATATTAATTACTAATTCATTTCATATTGGATCTTAAAATATAAATTCATTTCAAATTTTATTGTTTTTATAATCCTTTCCCAAACAAAATATTATATATTAATTGATTTCAAATGTTATTATTTTTATCCTCATATTAAAATCATTTGAGTTTGCCGTTAACATTTAAGTAATTTGAATTTGTTTATGACTTATATCTAAAAATACAAAAATAGTTGATTTGATGAGTAAAAATAAGGAATATGCTTTTGTGTAAAATCTAAAAGTAGCTCATAAATTTGATAAAGTGGTATAGGGAGTTGATTTTAGGGAAAACTTATAGGTAATCTAGTGTGAATGTTCTAACGCCAGAATTTTGATCATGAATAAACATTAAAAGAAAATGTTCTCGGCCATAGCTCAACCGAATTGGTTATGGTTTTTTTTAAGAATTTTTCTCTTAAGATTTCTCCTAATGCATTAGTTACACGATTTGATTTTTAGATTTTGTATAAATTGCATGATAGTGCTTTAGAGAAATCTTAAGAGAACAAATCTTAGTAGAACCATAACTTTCTGCTAGCTCAACTGGTAAAGAACTAGAGTGCAAACTACAAAGTAGCCTCGCCTCTTCATGCAACCCAGGTTCAATTCCTACTCGGAGCTAACCTTGTATTTCGAAATGGTTAACGGACAAGCTCTAATCCCCTGATCAGACGAGGCACATCCCACGCCAACCTCTGACATCATTCCCAGGGTGGAGAGATGTCAGAACCCTTGGTTTAAAGATCTCAAACTTTAAAAAAGAAAAAAAATATAATAACATTATTATCTTTAATAAAAGTAGCACAACAAATCAGAATAATTTACATAAAAGATTTTATATGAAAATTGATAACGTTAATTAACATGAGTATGAGTTGAGTGTTACCCAACCACAATGGAGCAATCCGAATAAGGGTAATTTCGTGAGCTTTCGGTGGACTGCGATATGACGACCACATGCAACATATTATTCTATCTTTTTTGTTATCTTCATTCTTTTTCTTAGTACGTGCTTTTCACTTTTTTGGAAATCCATAGGCAACTAATATAGATATGACCTTGATGATTAGATGTATATAAATAGACTCATTAACAACCTAATAATAATTATTATTATAGTATATATATGTTCATGGCCAAGAATTTTTTGAAAGTTCAAAATTCAAATATTATTGTTAACCTATCAAGATCAAAACATTTGAAATGTTCCCTAATGACTAATGATAGAAGGGTGGAAAGGAGAATTTACATAGCTCAAGTGATAAAGAACTAAAATGTGAGAACGGTTATAGTTAATTGAATAGTTTAGTGGAAAAGACTCTTGCTAGTGACCAAAAGATCCTGATGAGTTGGAAACTTACATCTATCGTTAATTTACAAAAAAAATAAATGTGAGAACAGTTATATATAGTTCATTACTGATGTCATTCATTATTAATTAACATATACAATATTTTAATATAAAGATGATACATAGTACTACAATATATCATTCGGAGATGGTACAAGATAAAATTTTCAAAAAGGAATGTACCAAAATTATATTATGCACCGAGTTAGTTTGTGTAACGATTTTTGTTAAACATATTGGTACAAATTATCTAAAATACAAAAATAAACTTAGATATATAATTGACATTAATCATTTTTTTTTACGAAATGGTACATATTATTTAAAATGTACCAAAATAAGAAGAAAATATAACTTAAATTGGTACAATATACATTTTTAATAATTAATAAACAATTAATGAACTAAAAAGTTTAATGAACCATAACTATCCACAAGTGTGAAAACTACCAGCAGTCACGCCTCTTCATGCAACGACCTAGGTTCGATTTTTATTGGGAGCGAACCTTGTATTTCGAAGTGATTAATTAACAGGTAAACTCTAGTCCCCTGATCAGGTGACGAACACTCTGGAATTTTATCTCCTCTGTGTTTTCCTATTCAGGAGTGTGTAGGGGTCGTTAGTGTGACGATTTCACACTTTTTAAAGAGTGGTAAGGATACTTTTTGGGCTTTAAAAACCATGTTAGATGCAAATTGTGATTATCCTATCACTGTTATATATGTCATACATACACAATGGTCAAACATCATACACACTTGAATTAATTGTAAATTTAGTTTTAGATAGTGGGACGTAATTGCATTTTAATTCTAAATAGTTATAATGCTTTAAATTAATCCTTAAAAGTAGTATAATGTTACAATACAGTCCCTAAAAATGATAAATATTACTCCTTCCATCCCAAATTGATTGTCTTATTTTGACTTACACGGTCTTCGAGACACAATTTAAAATGTAAATATCTTTAATTTTATAAGCATAAAAATTATAAAAAGATGATAGTTCAAAAGTATACATTGAGACGAATCTAACAATATCCAATATGACTATATTATCTCTCATCGACTAATGAGAATTAATGGTCAAAATTTTCATAATTTGACTCCCAAAATAGAAAGATGCCAAACAATTTAAGATGGAGGGAGTATAATATGGTATACGAAAAATTTAGACTAATGTTCAACAACATTTTTAAGAATTATATTGCAATACTTTTATGCGTACTTAATTTTTTTTTGAATTGTAGGGGTAACTACTGTATGAGATTGTTACTAACCGTCAAGAGATTAAGGACAATAACCAATAACCGTTAATGATGTGAGCTCCCACAAAATCATGGCAACCACTAAGCTCATTAGACATGTAAATCTCTTCATAAATCTCCACTAATTAAAGTGTCGATTCCTTTGTTTTATTGTTCCTATACTTTCTCATTTCTTAATCAAATTCTTATATATTAAGATTATTAAAGTACCATTTATATTTTCATTAAAGCAAGAAAAGCTATTTCTCGGCTTCCATATTATTTATCTTAATTGTTTTCCTCACTATTATCTGCTGAGTCTAATTATCGCTATTATATTAATTTTAAAGTAACTTCGAGCATTGTGTAGGGCCGAAAATTAGGGAGCGAATGAAATAAGATACTCAATAATCCTAGTTGTTAAGGATACTTATTTGTGAATCGATCTGTGTAATGTTATAACCAACACGAGTTATGTATCTCGCCCGTCAATCACAAGGATAAAACTCAAAAGGATCGATCAGGTCAGATCAGACAAAATTCACCCTAACTATAATCGTATAATTTTGATTATTTCGATTAATATTATAAAAAATGTATTTTTATAGGGAATACTATTATAAAAGTATTTACATGACAAGATTAGTGTCGGTAATGTTGAAGTCAAAGACGAGATCTGCAATAATCATGATTATTTTTCATAAGTCCTCAAGGGCAGTTACGTTAATTATGATTGGTTTGTTTTGCTTATTTAAGGGAAAGTACCAACTTACTTGGGATCTACATAAACAGTAGGTTGTGATTTGCCGCTAAAACCTCCTTAAAAACCGACAAACTATACAATTAGCTTTGCTTAGTTCCTAAAGGTACTTAGCATACAACAATAGTACTCAACAATCCCATAAACAGATAAACTAATCAACAACTTAATAACTTAATCATATGTGAACTAAACTTGTAAAGAAGAGGTCTTGGATTCAAATGTCGTTGAAGCCAATTTATTATATATTTATTTTAATTATATTGTTCATTAATTAGCATATACTTTAAAAATATATTAATTAGTAATTTACATATTTGTTATTTGTAATACTATTCATATGTATATACATATCGTTAATTTGAAAGAAAAAAAAAAGAGAGAAAGGAGAACAATTGCATAATGTCATATATTCTCAAAGTTTTGCTTGAAAAGGTGCAATCCGATATCTACACTATATTTAATTGGGGAAGGGGAGAATTAGTCTTTTTTAGTAAAGCCTCATGTTTTAAAAGTACCATAATTATAGGAGAAGTTATAAATAAAATTTAAATTTAAAATCAATATTTTATAAATTAGTTTAAACATAGACTTCAATAAATATTTTACATGACAAATTATTAATGATTGTTTCCATAATTATTAATTTTAAATTTTTATTTAATGATTATTTTATTAGGATGCACAAGCATCGATTGCCCCAAAAGACTAATATAACTTTAACATGTTATATTTTGAGCAAACTATCAAAATGATTCGAGAACGTGGATAAATGTTATCATTGGTTCCCGAAGTTCAAAAATTGTACACTAGTCTATGAGAATTGGACAAAAGTTGCGACTTAGTCCACAAAATTGACGGAGACGTTGACCTTAACAAAACTGTTATCCTCAAAAGTAGAAACCAATTGTATAGTTACAGTGCGGTTTTGATACCCGTTAATATTTGAATTAAGTCGTAACTTTTGTTCAATATTGAGGCATAACTTGCAACTTTTGAATTTTTGAGGACCAAATGATAACCTTGACCCACTGAACATTTCGACAATTTTCTTGTTAAATTCTTGTATTATGAACAATACAATAATCTTTTTGAAACTTACCGTCTTATTTTATTATTAACATTATAGTAACGGTTAATGACATGAAAGATCACTGAACTTTGCTAAACTTTCCACTTCGATCACCCTCTTTTCAAAGTGAGTGTTTTGAATCACTTAATTACATTTTTTGCTGAAATTTGGTCATTGGGTCACTTTGAAAGATATTGGGTGCATTTCGTAAGTTTTTAACAAGGGTAATTTTGTCCGTTTACATTTATAGACATTCAATCATCTTTTTTAAATTTTTTTTCGAATTTTATTAAAAAGTATTTTTAATTTGAAAAAATACATTTTTTTAATTTTTTATAAATGTTTTTTAGTATATTAGTTTTTCAAGTTTTATTATAATTTAAAAAAAATTAAAAATATTTTAAAAAATATTATTTTTAAAAACTAAAAAATATTTTTAATAAATTTTTTTAAAAAGATGATTGAATGTCTATAAATGTGAACAGACAAAATTACCCTCGTTAAAACTTACAAAATGCACCCAAAATCTTTCAAAACGGTCGAGTGACCAAATTTTAGTGAAAAATGTAGAGAAAATTGCTGAAATGGTCCCCGATAGCATGACCGAGTTGCACTTTGGTCCCCAATAGTTATACGGTTGCACGTTAGTCCCGGAAAGTGGCAAAATAGTTGCACTTTAGTCCATACGTCAAGTTTTCCACTAACATTTCAGGTTTAGGCGTTAAAACTGGGGTAAAAATATAATTTTTTTAGACGTAAAGTTGATTTTTTGCCCCAATTGGTACTAAAATGAAACTCCACAACCCTAATTGGGGTGAAGAAAAAAGGGAATTTTGGCGGGAGGGGTTGTGAAGTTTCATTTTGGCACCAATTGGGGCAAAAAAAATTAACTTGAAATCTTTAAAATTATATTTTTACCCCAATTTTAACTCCTAAATCTGAAATGTTAACGTAAATCTTGACGTGGGGACTAAAGTGCATCTTTTTGGCCACTTTCGGGGACTAAAGTGCAACCGTGTAACTATTGGGGACCAAAATGCAACTCGGTCATACTATCGGGGACCATTTCTGCAATTTGCTCAAAAATGTAACTAAGTGATCTAAAACACTCACTTTAAAAAGAGGGTGATCGAAGTGGAAAGTTTAGCAAAGTTCAGTGATCTTTCATGCCATTAACCCTTATAATAATTTTGATTCAAGTCAAACGAGGGTAGTTCAATTTTATAAGCAAAAGTCTGTTAATTTTAGTGATTAGAAAAATGAAATAATGCACGGTTTTTTATCGAAGGCTTAATAGCCTAGTGGTATTCAAGCACCTATATGTGGCGTTTTCGTGCATTGCCTTAGCGAGTTTCAAGCACTTACTTTATGAAATTTCATACATGTTACGTGAAATTGGAGTTATCGAAGAGAAGATGTTTCATGGAGCAGTTTTATCCAAAAAAAGATGTTCCATACATCAATCAAAATAAAGACGAAACTATTTATTATGAGATCGGACCCTATCCATAAATCGGTTAGAAAATTGCATCTTTAAAACTTGTAATTTCTATCGACTGGAAAAAAATAAACGATTTTTTAAGGACTAGATAGATCATAATTTGGTCAAACTAGACCACCACCCAAAACTAGGGGGGTTTTGAAGTGAATATAGGGAGCAATATTTGAGTCTACTTCTAGATAGTATCTCCTAACTAAATTATCTGCCTTAAAATAGGGTTGTATGTTAGTTACACCATAATGAAAATTAAAAGAGTCTTAATTATCTAGCATGGGTGACCATATAATAATACATACAATAATAGATTTGGGGATAGATAATGCAAGAGTTGTTAATTGTGTGGTTGCTCGCATGCTCACCTGCTGCTCTTTTGTGTATGTATGTAGGAGACATTCAATTATTACTGTGATTTTATTTCAGCCTTGTTTTTCTTTGGTCAAATGGATTACTTTATTATCATTATTATGCTTGTAACTACTACTTTGATTATTATTAAGTGTGACTTCTCAGCTAGGTTATCAATTTAATTATTACCGTATATATTTAGATTCATCATCATTTTTAATTATGTCTTATTATTTAATTTGATAAATGAGATTATATTATTCATACATCTCTCCTTTTTTTTAAGGTTCGTTGCATTTTCCACGGTCACCAATACATTTAAGAGTATATACGTAAAAGTTATAAAAAGTTGATATTTTAAAAGTATATATTGAAACGAATCTAACAAGATCTTATCGCATGGTACTTTTTGTTAGCTAACGAGAATTCATGGTCGAAGTTTTCAAAGTTCGACTACAGAAATAGAAAGGAGCCTTAAAAGAGGGAGGGAATGAGGAAATATATTATACTATATTGATTTTGATAACTCATCATGCATAATATTCCATATAACGAAGATTGTTTTTTCACCGGCGGGAATGAGCAAAGCGAATAAATAGTATTCAAAATATATGTAGATTAATTTATGCATTATAAAAATCTCCATAATAATGATTCAAACATGATTTTATAATAATTATTTTGAACTTCAGTCCTACTAATCTAATATATCGTCATTTAATATATACTACTTGAAATAAATATTGCATGATGTACTTATGGTTGAGTTGAGTTCAGGGGCGGATCCAGGATTAAAATTTAGGGTGGTCCCTTAGTAATTTAAAATGTACGTAAACGAAAACAATAAGCAACAAACTAGAGCTAATGGCAAAAAATGCCCCTGTAAATGGTCACTATTACCTTCCACGCGAACTACATGAATATTACACAACCAAAATATATTGATAATTTAAGCACCAAGTCAAAGTAAATGTCAGGTCCAAATACATTTTAGGACTATTGCATCCCCTCTTGGTAATTACTTGAAAATGTTTGATGATATCATTATTAAGTAAGAAAATATACATTGTATTAATATAAAAAATTTCACACTAAAATTTGAATAAATAATTGGGTTAATGACACATTTGATCATTCATGTTTTATCATGTTACCATTGAATCACACATATTTTATAATGTATTATTATTCGAATATGTTCGAAGTGGTATGATATAAAACATGTGTGATCAAGTATGTATTTAACCCTAAATATTATAAACTAAATTGTCATAAAAATCAGCCCTAAATGACTACAACAAATGTTAAATCATTATTAAATATTTGACAAAATCAAAATTTAGTAAAAAAGAAAAACAATAGCGCTGCTAGAAAAAAGAGAAGGGGAGGGAGGCACTGAAAAGGAAGGGTGTGGCAGTGCATATGTGGGGCCTAGTTGAATGTGGTAAAAATCTGTTTGGAAAAGCAAATAGGGATGCAGAAGAGTTTTAGTTTAAAAAGACGAGAGGAAAAAAAGATTTGGCACAAAGAAGGTTCGAACCCTGGTGCCCAATGTGAATGACATATCACTTTACCATCTAAGCCAACCTACTTTTAAGATTTGGGGTGGTCCATGGCATACATAGACCACCCCTTAAATCCGCCCCTGGTTGAGTTCTCACCATAAGAAAATTGAGTTTAAGTGTATGTATAATATTGCTTAAATAATGCATTAGATATATTGAACAATAGCGTCTAAAATGGGTTGAGATTTTAATATTGAAGAAGTACGTGCAGAGATGTAACTTGTAAGCATCTATATATCTATCTTCTTTAACCACTCAAATTTAAGCAAATATCAATAGTTCTATTTCATAGAACATTAAAATCAAGAAATTACCTTGATTCAAGTATAAAGGAATGTACACATGTTAGGTTAATATAGATAATCTAGTTTATTTATTTTTTTCTTTCTTAAAGAAGTTGAATTTCTTTCTGTTTGTGTTAGAGATATTTTGGGCAGACGAATTGTAAAATTAAGGGATATATATTATTGGAAACATGACATGAATTTAGTAGTAACTCCCGGCAATATTTTAACAAAATATTGGTTACACCCTTAATTCAGATCAACGACGTGTTGAGATGCCTTCACCTTGTCACTAATTTATTAAGGATCAAATAATTTATTAAAGATCAAACAAGAAGAATGAGAAAAAAAATACATTAAAATGTTAAATGATATGATAAAAAATACTATAAATTTAGCTTTAAATAATACATCAAAAAACGAAAGGAAATATTTTATCAAGTCGAGTAATCACACTAACATATGTCATATCGACAAATATTTATACTTAATAATAACCCTAGTAATTTATCAAATTGGTAGCATGTGTTGGGACAAAAGGATCTAGTTGACATAGATGTTTACTACCAAAATCTAAACTTAATTCTTCATGTAGGTCCCACCAAAGATTTATTGACACTAGCCTCCCCATAAGAGGGCCCCTTTGCTTTGCATCATTATTTTTTCTATATAACACACTCCTCCTCTTTCAAGCTTTCCCTCCACCAAGCTTCATTATTTTTTTTTGTTTCAAATAATTACTTCTACTTAAACCTCCATTAGCAAACAATCTAACTACTATATGCAATACACTATCTCATACTAATTAATTAGTTGTCAAAATTGATTTAAAAGAATACTAATTGTTGAATGGTTGATTACACTATGAAGGACATAACATGTGGAGGTAGAAAACAAGGTGGCGCAGCTCCACCGTGCGCTGCATGCAAACTTCTCCGACGGCGGTGCGCCAAGGACTGTGTTTTTGCTCCCTACTTTCCGGCGGATGAACCCCACAAGTTTGCTAGTGTGCATAAGGTTTTTGGTGCTAGTAATGTCAACAAAATGCTTCAGGTAATCTATCATATTATAGGATGATTCGTGATCGAGAATGCTAGCTCAACTACTAGACCTATTGAATTATCTCAACTAAATTCTCGTATTGCAGCAATTAATAATAATAAAATGTACTTTTTATTTTATTAAGAATATTCTTACTGCAAAATACTGTACTTCTTGTATATATGGACATTAGACTCTTATATATAGGTATCCGTAACCTAAAATGCAAGCTCTAATCTATTGATTTGAGACACATGATTTAACTATTTCTTGTATTCGAAAACAGGAGTAAATGATGATAATTATGACGACTATTTCATCCTTTAAAAGTTTATAAAATAGTAACCTATTTTATCATTAAATTATATATCAAACATATATTACTTAATAATATTGCACAGTAGAGGTTGATACTTTTCAACTAAACAGAGATGGAGATGTGTACTATTTCGTAGCAATATAAATTTTGGACATATTCTAGGTGGAATAATTCACGACCCACTACAACAACTTTCCATATAACATTCTTCAATGATTTTTACATATAAGCTTCATTATTAATATATAACTTAATTTTGAATTAAATGGGTGGCTTTTATTCAATGAAAAATTAACTTAATCTAATTCGAAGCTCTAGTTCACTTGTTTAACTTTGTATTTACATCAAAAAATTAAGAAATTAGATAATAGACACTACATAATTATGTAATATATCATGTTTCTCGAGTTAATAAAAATATTTAAATAACTCCTTGAATAGTTGTATTTCACGATATCGCCTATATTGTTTTAATAAAAAATTATTTCCATTATAACTTGTCCCGTTTGACTACTTTTAACATGAATGTGAAAAAATATCTTGTCAACTTTAACTAGCTAGTACTAAAATATTATATTATCACCTGAATTTCTAAACATCTCTTTTGAACGAAGGGAGTATTAGTTTATGGTTAAAGTTTGAGTATTTTTTATTATTAAAACAAATATTTTAAGTTAAATTATATTTTAGTCAAGAATTTCCAAACGTTTACCTAACAATATAATCTTGTTTTTTCTTCCATTTTTACTATATGTGAATCATCCTCAACCACCTTCCCCAAGTCAAAACAATATGGCCAAATGGATTCTTCCAACGCAAAAAGTTGATGGTATATATTGGAATCTCTTATCACCTCCCACAAATGAACACAAGCTAAAAACCATAATAATAAGTTACTTACTTCTTTTTCTTTATAAATTAACGGTAAAAATTACAATGAAGAGTACTACAAATATAATAGAGATTATATGAAAGAAATATACTTCCAGCGTGAATTGAACCAAGACCTCTAGCTAGTAGAAGCTCGTGTCAGATACCACTAGACTAATAACCATTGGTATTTAATCACTTTTCTTTGAGTGACTAATTTAATCTTCTCTTAATAAATAGGACTAGTGTATGCTTTAATCTTCTCTAAGGATATAAAAACATGTATTATAGTACTTTATTTCTGGTGAATATGGAAGCATCAACTTCATCTTTTGGTCAAAGATTTTTATTCTGAAGCTCCACATTTTAATAAAGCTGGGTTGTACTAGTAAAGTTGAAAGTATTATAGTACATGTCCCAGTCCTTTGAAAATCTTTGAAGCAAAGGACATAATCATACCATAACCATAATGCATGTCTTTGGATCAGTTGGACGTTTTCACACCTTGTCCCAGACAAGGCCTAAAGACCATATTCTTGAAGCAACTGGAAACTGGCAGCCCGTGTGAATTGTCAGGGGTGGGGTGGGGGTGGGGGGGGGGGGGGGGGGGTGCAGTGTCAGGCCTGAAAATGGAAAGCTAAAAAAAGAAAGATAAAGGAGGAAAAAGAGAACAGAATCATGATTTTGTAGCTTGTTGACCATAAAACATAACATATCCCTTCTTTCCAAGTGCTCGATAGATTTCGATCCTGGTTCCGTCCCTGATACAAACTTTATTAACTTTAGACTTTATTACGGGTACTTTTATATTGTTGCATAAAGTCGATCAGGGAACAAATTTGAGGGAATATCGATGTTTATGATGGTTAGTGTGACTAATGCAGGAATTAGGGGAAGATCAAAGGGGTGATGCAGTGAGTTCAATGGTGTATGAGGCAAATGCTAGAGTGAGGGATCCAGTGTATGGTTGTGTGGGAGCTATATCATCATTGCAGCAACAAATTGACCTTCTTCAAACTCAATTAGCTATGGCACAAGCAGAAGTAGTGCAAATGAGAATGCGGATGCGCCAATACTCCAACAACTCCTCTACGATGAGCACCTCCCCGGATCACCATTTCTATAATAACTACAATAATAGTAATGATTCACCTTCCTCATCCAGGCACACTCACTCCCACAACAGTAGGAGGTCTATATTTAGCATGGAAGCCAACATGGAGGACACTTTTTGGTCTTCCTAATTGATTGGTCATCGGTCGTGTTGTCTCCCCTTTTGTGCCCCACTTTACGAACCATATAAAACATACTCGAACATATGACGAGTGGTTTTATGAACACTTATGCAGCACATGATTCGTAATGAGGCACAAGAAAGAGGCAGACAATAACTTCTCTATTTAGAATGTTATAGTTACTAGATGGTTTCTTATTATGTCCAATATGGTTACCTTCCTCGAGGTTTTCTAGTTTCCTTTTTTGCTTGTATTTAGAGCATCTCTCTATGTATGGTAGAGAAGATGATAATGATGATGGCCATCATTAACCATATTGTAAATGTCTAATCTATAATTTGAGTTTTATAATATATATACCATTTACTAATGTGCAAAGGATTGCAGGGAATGTGAGAAAATATGAAGTATCTATTTGCCAACAATAATTGACAATATTTTTGCAAATAAGCTCTCAACTTATTGTACATTTTTATACAATGATAGTGTAAGAAGAACACTAACCTCACAGTCGTACGCTCATAGCTAATTTAAATTCCTCAGTCTTCTTTATCCCTGATAGTTTCAAACAATAAAACAGGCATCTCTTTGAAGTAGGAAACATGTCGAATTCATCGTCATGGGTCGCCTCGAAAAAGCCTAATCTGCACCTTCTCTTCTGAGTAATCCTGAGGTCGAGAGGTATTCCCTTCTTGTTACTACTAGATGTCCTACGGAATCCAGTGGTTTGTTTCACATTGGTGTGCTTGAAGTTGATCAAACAAATTAGCTTTCGACATGAGCGGACACCAACTTCTGAAAGTAAATCCAGCTGGAAACCTTCATCCCTCGCACACACACAAGAGTAACTAAACCAATCGAAGTCTCATATCACTAGATTTGTTAGTCTATCTAAATATGGTGTCTCCATTCAATTCTATGGTGGGTCATCTCTTCCATTAATCCTATATATTCAAGATCTTTGATGCAGTCCTTGTCCAACTCTTCTGCGGTCTCCCTCTGCCTCTAAGTCTATTAGTGACTATCATAGTTTCACGTCTTGTCAATGGTGCATATAATTGGAGTCCTATATCATACTTCATGAGCAACACACGATATTCTGAAACCTAAAATGATTTACTAAATTAATTGGACTTTAGGTGATGAACACACACTTTCCACCCACAAGTTGAAGTATAATGTCAATCATCATCATAGCCGACGGTCAAATTATCTGCACTCTGCATAAGAATTTAGTGGAGCTACATTAGTACATTTAGATTTGGGATCATATAAGAGAGAAGGACGCTGCAGAGAGATACAGCACATGCATACAAACACGTTCAAGGAGCCGGGTTAAGAAACTAGCTGAGAGGATAAGGATAAACTTACAATATATGCAATTGATTAGGAGATCTAAAACATTATGATGCACAGTGTGTCATCAGCTCCTCCACTGAAAGGAACTGTTCCCATTCTTCCCCGCCCAGATTAAATGGACTGAGTATGTCAAACCCTGGTGACAGAATGTTGGGTGCTGATGCAAATGGAAAGTCAATATGCCTTTCCGACTCATTTTCGATTGCTTCTTTACCATAGTGATGGTCTTCTGAGATATCATTAACATGTTTCTGATTCATTGTCAATTGACAATCAGACTGGTCTAATCTAACCTGGAGTTCATCTAATGGATCATGAGGCTGTGAACCGCCATGATCGGACACAAATTCAGCTGGAGGAGAGTATGCCCCATATCCAGGACTACGATGCAAATCATGATACTGAGACACTTGAGCAAATTCAGAACTGGGAGGTCTGTGATACCACCCAGAAAGAAAATTAGGAATCTCGGTCTCATGAGACGAATCACCAATTTTCTGGGTCGTATGCAAATTAGAAACTTGAGGGTTATGGGGAACTTCAGAAAATTGATCCCCACCGTGCACCTCGGGATTATGAGATTCATGAGGCTTAAGAAAATGCTGACTCCGGTGATGTAATAGGGGATCATAAGGCGCCACCTCAGAAGTTTGAGCTGCTGGACAATATGAGGATCCACCCTCCACTAACGCCTGAGCAGAAATCATGCTGACGGAAGTGGGAATGGCAATATTGCTGTCTGTTTCTTGCAACCTGTATTGCATCTCAGAAGCTCCCACCACGATGTTTATTCCAGATCTAGTGACGTTATGAAGTTGAATCTCATGCCTTGGGTTCTGGCCATCTTCAGAAGATCTGTCCTCCATCATCATAGCATTTCTAGTTGCATTAACACGTTCACTTTCATGCCCGAGCTGTCCGGCAGTGACATTATTTGTAGTAGGCAATCCTCGTCTTTGTTCCTCAAGATGAGGGTCATCAACTGACAAAGAACCCTTTTGATTTCTCACGCGTTTCCTTTTCCTAACTTGCTGTGCCTTCCCATCTTTATCTTGGGGATGTTGAGAAAGCATACCCTGAGGTTGATCTATCCTCTCGTCCCTTGATGAAATGAAGTCAACAGCTTCCACTCCATCAACATCATAGTCACTGTCAATGTCACTGCTAAAAGAATGTTTCTTCTTCCCATCACGCCTTCCGCCAGCAGCTTCTGTCAGGTTCAAAGACCCAGAATCACTACTAGGCTGCTGAGTAAGGGCTTCCTCTCTGCTCAACACTCCTAACCAAATTGAGCTTTCCTTGGCAGTCATCTTATCTTGTAAGCACTTGGACTGCCTCACTAATCTCCTGACTTTTGCAAAGTCAGGTGACATGTGTTTTATGACGGAAGTTAGAACACCAACTTTCCACAACTTCTTCAAACCATGTGGTTTCTTATATGGAGTAGTTTGACCTTTAGGTAATCCAAGTGTAGTCCACCACTCCTCATTTCCTGTTGGCCACCAGGGAGGTGGAGCACCCTTTTCAAGTGGATACTTCCTCTGAGGTGGGTCACAATGTTGCATCAAAGAAGATAACAGCGACCCCAATGTCGCATCTTGCAAGTCTTGGAGAGAACTTTGCAAGTTTCCAGTTAGATGACTCTGGCTTTCTTCCCTGGCTCGATTATCGGCCTCATATTTAGCAATTGCAGCAGGACCATTTTTGTCGAACTTAACCTTTTCCTTCCACCAAGCTCTTATATTATCCGATGAACCACTTACAGGCTTTCCCTTCTCCGGAACAATACCATACACAAATCCACGGGCATTGCACACTTCCATAAGCTTTAACATGTACTTCAAAATCCCATCTTGAGCTCTTGCCATCTTCTTGCGCTTAGCCTGATCAGTAATCTGCTTGGATTCCTTCGGTTTCCCCACGGCTTGCTGGGCTTCATGTTTCTGTTTTTCCTTAATCCTCTTGAGCTTGACTCGGTCCTTCCACATCCGCATCTCCAATTCTCCTTCTTCAATCTCTTCATCACTCACATCTTTTTCAGGTATATTCTCACCCCTAATGTCATCAATCTCAATATCCGAACTGCCATCGCCACAATCGATTACAATTTATACATCTGAATTGTTATCTCACCTAAACTTAATCATATACATAAACCAAATCAAAACAAACCAAACCAAATCCTTATCCCACTACGTTAGGTCGGCCGACTATATGAATACGACATATCTCATTCCCCCCTATGTTGGGTCACCCCTTGTCCCCTTCTAATCTTAACCATATACCTACTCCGAAAGTTATACACACCTAACAAATAAACTTTTCCAGAGACAATTGAACAACATCAAACCTAAAACTCTATTCTACTAGAAGAAACAAGATATCCACATTCCTGATCAACTATTCAACTCTTAAGCATGTCCACACATACAAATAACAAATAACGTAGCTATTGCAAAAAAAAGGGTATGCATAATATCAATGGAATCTTCATAAAACCGAAAACCAACATCAATAAAATGATAAAAACAATCAAAGATTGAGGCTTTTGGAGAAATTAAATTGAATGGAAAAAGCTGACCTGGTATCAACTTCAATATCATCCATTGCAACTATATTATATCTCTGTATTTTGCTCCCCTGAAATATAATTTTGGGTACTAATCTTTTCTTACAGGAAAAAGGATTGAGTAGTTGACCGTGATCTTCATGTGTAAGAAACTAAAAAATGATTGAGATGCAAGAGAAAGTAAGTCAAAGTGGAACTTTCTTGTCCAGAACACGTTATTCACCACTAGTGCCTAAGATTTTACCACCTCATGGCCAAATAGTGTTTTTATGAAGCTTAATCACAGTCACATTAGTTATCTTTCCTCAATATCACTAATTAATCACTTCTGTAGTTTTATTTGATGACTCACCTTTTAAAATTTATCTTAGTTGGTCAGCCATTTTTATGACTGATCAACGCATGTGATGACCATTAGTAAGTATTTTTTTGTCTTTTTATATCAAAATTAAGGATTCGTTTTGGGTTCATTTCTAATTTTGTTGTTGTTTAATTTCGACATGAGAAAACCCTTGATGGTCATAACGTGCATTGTCCGGTCTTTGACCAACAGAAAAAATAGTCGATACCAACTGAGACAAATTTTAAAAGGTGAGTGATCAGTTAACCCTTTAATAGACAATTGATCAACTGATGATATTGAGGAAAAAAGTAATTGATGACCGCGACCATTAACCCTTTTATGAACAAAATAATTATTTTGCCTTTCAATGAAACTTTATGGACCACTACGATTACAAACACGTGACAAGATAGTCATTTCACGCCTAAAAAAAATATTACTGTATTTGGGTGTGTGTTCAACAACTCAGACCTGATGGGTACGTCTCGTCTCGATATGGTATGCAATTACAAATCAAGTCAAATGTTATTTTTAACCTCGATTTTTTTTTTTTCATAAGTTCAAACATTTTTTTAATTAAATGTTCGATGTTCGCAATTATTTTATAGTCCTACCCCTACTCCTAACCCCCACTATGGGTTGGGGTCTCTACAAGGGGTTAGGGTAAGGTTGCAGATGGAAATTTTGATGTTGTACCAAAAATGTCTCTTAGGAATGAGTTAATAATAACATGATGAGATTAATAGGATAAGGAGGCTACCTGAAAAAATAGCAGTAGTCGAGGGAGAGACTAGAGAGGCAAATTAGCCTAAATATATCAAGTTATTAAATATGTTCCCCTAATATTTTATTTTTTTATGAATGATGATCTTTTTTAAGGGTGGGAGAGTAGCATAAGTTGGATTAGAGCATAAATGAATCACATGACATGAGTAGCTTAAGTTGGTAGAGATTGTAAGAAAAGGATAGTATAATGCATGCATGCTGCATGCAATCATACATTTGGCGAAGTGATTGATAGTTTGCTGTCAAAACATAGTCCATTGTAAGATCATCTTCCCGGATTTCACTCTTGGCACCTAATGTAATGTGTAACCTCAGTGTCTTGTGATCTTCTATAATTTCATTTAATATATATAACCATTATCTCTACTTTGAGTTTGCACTTGAAGCATTTCACTCTGCAGTTGAAGGAGACAGTAGTTCTTTATTGGTATGTTTTCTTCAACTTTAGCGAGTAGTTTTCGAACATTTTAGTATCAAAGTTTTAAGATAAATTTTATCCTAGCTACTGTTGGACATTGTGTGTTCACGTGCTATGGAGTCAGATAGCCGACCCCTCCTTTTCTAGCTTAGGCGGGAGCCTCTTTGAAGGCATCGGGGCATGTTGATGTTGTGGACGTATTATTGTTAGACATTCTAAGAAAGTACAGTAGTACCTTATTTGATTAGAAATAAAGCTTGGTTACTTGAAAGTTAAGGATTGTTGTGTTGTTTGTGTATGTGCTTATGTGATGTTTGGTAGGAAGATATAGGAAGACGAAAGGCGCTTTTCGGAGAAGCTTGAAGGAAGAGATGGATAGAGGAGTATCAATTGATGGTATGTTTTTGAAGGTGCATCCATGCTTTCATCCTCGGTCGAGGATAGGAATAGTGGGAGGAGGACCTAGTGGACTATCAGCTGCTTATGCTTTATGTAGACTTGGTTACTCTAATGTCACTGTTCTTGAGAAGAATGAATTTCTTGGAGGAATGTGTGAATCAGCTGAGGTTGAAGGTGAGTTACATTCTTGTTAATTGCCTTTCTTGAGCATGCATGTTATATTGTGAATGTTCTTGACCATAAAATTAAAGAAATTACTTGATTCGGTTATTGATCAACCAACCACATTAACATTAACATTAACATGCCGCAATGCCTTTGATTTAGTGGCTCCCGCCTTAACGGGGTATAGGGGGTCGGCTAGTATGCAACAATACCCCTATGATAACGCTGAGGTTGTTTCTAAATTGATTCAAGAATGAAGTGCAAACACTATTTACTACTTCACAGTAGATGAAAAGCGTAGGTAGTGTAATGATCCAGTTTAATTAATTGACCTCGCACAAATAGTTAGGCTAATTCATCAAATGCAAATTTTTAGAAGATCTGCAGAGTTTAGGAATATTATCCTGTAAATTTTGCATAGATTTTGAAGCCCTCTGAGGCTCTGACTGACATGTCTTGTTCGGTTGGACCGTCGGCTTAAACCTTAAATAGTTGAATGTTTGTGTATTATATACGCGAAGTTCCTGAAATATTGGATTGGTTGTGTAACTGTACAGGAAAGATTTATGATTTGGGAGGTCAGGTTCTTGCTGCAAACAGTGCTCCTACTATCTTTCAATTGGCAACAGAGGTGAGGGCGGAATTCGAAGAAATGGACGGCCATAAACTTGCTGTGATAGACAGTTCAACAAGCAAGTGGACTGAAATGAAGGTGGCAGAGGATTATGTCACATTGATCCCGTTAACATTGAAGCTGCAGGTTCCTAGCCTTTTGTTTTGAGCAAAAAAACATAATGTGCTTTTGGTGGGATATTATCTAATGGTCTCTGGTTCCATATCGCAGGATAAGGCTAAGAACTCTGAGAGAATCGGTTTGCATGCTGTTAGTGACTTTGCATCAGAGGTTACTCCAGCATTTCTCAAGCACCATGGTATTACATCACTTCCAAGCTCTGTGGAATGTGGGTACACTGCTTCTGGCTACGGGTTTGTTGAAGACATGCCCTATTCGTATCTTCATGAATTCATCAGGACCTCGATGGCAGGAAAAGTCAGGCGCTTTAGAGGAGGTTATATGAGTCTTTGGCGCAAGGTAGCAGACAACCTCCCAATAACAGTTCATTGTAAGACTGAAGTTGTATCAGTCAAACGCGAGTTATCCTGTATCAAAGTCAATGTGATAAATGACAACTGTCAAGTACAAGATATGGAATTTGACAAGATCATTATCACAGGTTCGTTCCCCATTAACAGCGGACGAGCATACAGATCACCTTGTTCATATATAGAAGGTTGGTCGAGATTTTGCATTTACGCTTCCATGATAATGATTTCTTATTCCAAGAAGCTAAATGTTCTCATTTTGCAGAATCGACTAAAGACCTCATGGACTTCAGTCCCCTTGAAAAGGAATTATTCAGCAAAGTTCAATATATTGACTACTATACATCTGCCTTTAAGATAAAAGGATTAGAGCACATTCCAGTGGGGTTTTATTACTTCAAGGAGTTCATGAATCCAACAGCGACAGGCAATCCTGTTGCCATGCAGAAGTTTTACGATGACACTGGTATTTTCCTTTTCTGGTCGTATGGTGATGCTGATGGCATTAAGGGAGACAATGTTATTGAACTTGCTATAAAAACAGTGAAGAGGATTGGAGGCGAAGTTGAAAAGATGATTTTACAGAGGAGATTTAACTACTTTCCTCATGTCAGAAGTCAAGGTATGATAACTGCAACTCATTTACATTATTATGAACAACCTATCTAGAAAAAGTAAACATTATTTCTGAAAGGCAGATATCAAGGATGGGTTCTATGACAAAGTGGAGTTCGAATTACAAGGTGATCGCAATACCTTTTACGTTGGTGGACTCATGGCCTTTGAGCTAACAGAAAGAAATTCAAATTATGCAATGGCTCTCATGTGCAAGCATTTTGGAAACAGAAGTTCCTTTCCGAACTTTCCTTACATTAAGGTCTGAAGGACATAGTATTATGAGTTTTTGAAATTCTCCAATTCTTCTTACTGTGCTGAGACCGTGTTTGTACTCTCTCAGAGATTACTTCCACTCGAACCAAGTAGAAGCGACCGCCCTATCAAGTTAGATGAGTTCAGTGAAGTGCATTTTCCGGATCTTCCTTGCCTTGATGCTTACCTGAAGAATTGGGCAACTCATAAGATTACTCAAAACAAAACCCTTTATACTTGGATCAACGAGGAGGGAAATCCAATAGCCAAAAGGTCGTATAGAGAACTCGACAACAATGCTTCTTGTATTGCTAACAAGCTCTTAACCACTAAAAAACCAAAAGTATTACCTGGTGATAGAGTTCTGCTAATTTATGTCCCAGGTCTGGAGTTCATTGATACATTTTTTGGCTGCTTAAGAGCTGGAGTGATACCAGTACCTGTAATTCCTCCCGATTTATCTCGGAAAAGTGGACAATCACTTATTCACATCACAAACATTGTCAAAATATGCAACCCAGTTGCCATTCTCTCAACATTCAGCTACCATTTGATGGTGCGGGCAATTTCTGCGAAGAACATGTTACTGATGACAAGGAAAGGAATGGTATCGCCTTGCTGGCCTGACCTTCCCTGGTTGCATACCGATAAGTGGATCAAGACCTTGGAAAGAGCAAATTGTATTAGCGCAACTCAAGAGTTTCAGCCATCTCCAGGTGATCTGTGTTTTCTCCAATTTACATCTGGATCAACTAGCGACGCTAAAGGAGTCATGATTACCCATGGAGGGCTCATTCATAATGTGAAGTTGATGAAGAGAACTTACAAGAGCACATCAAATACAGTATTAGTGAGCTGGCTACCTCAGTATCATGACATGGGACTAATTGGTGGACTCATGACGGCTATGGTGAGTGGTGGATCTGCAATCATGTTTTCTCCCGTGGCATTTATAAAGAACCCTATCTTGTGGCTGGATACAATGAGCACCTACAGTGCTACTCACAGCGCAGGCCCCAATTTCGCCTTTGAACTTCTAGTGCGTAGGCTGGAGTCGAATAAGAAACTAAATTTTGACTTGTCCTCTATGATTTTCCTCATGGTTGGTGCTGAACCAATAAGGCATAACACTCTGAAGAGATTCATTGAGTTGACTCAACCTTTTGGGCTCTCCCAAGAAGTCATAGCACCTGGTTATGGTTTGGCGGAGAACTGTGTCTATGTCTGCTGTGCATATGGGAAGGGGCAACCTATTTTCATTGATTGGCAGGGGAGAGTTTGCTGCAGAAATCAAAGTCCAGAACAAGACGATGATGTTCAAATTAGTATTGTTGATCCAGAAACTGGTATTGAGCAAGAAACTTCCGCAATAGAAGGGGAAATATGGATCAGCAGTGAAAGTGCCGCAATAGGGTATTGGGGTATGGAAGAGTTAAGTCAAACAATTTTCTGCAACGAACTTCAGAAGCATCCTGAAAAGAAGTATATAAGAACAGGTGACTTGGGGCGAATTATAGATGGGAATCTTTTCATTACAGGGAGAATTAAAGATCTCATTATTGTAGCTGGAAAAAATATTTATCCATCAGATGTTGAGAAAACAGTTGAGTGTTCCACTGAAGTCATACGTCCTGGTTGCTGTGCCGTTGTTGCTGTTCCAGAGGAGATCTTGTTACAAAAAGGTATATCGCCTCATGAATTATATGATCACGCAGGATTAGTGGTCATTGCTGAAGTTCGGGAAGATAAGCCCATTCCAGAGACGATCATTCATCACATCTGTGCTTGGGTTTTGGAGGAACATGGCATCAATATTGCCTATGTTGAGCTTATCAAAGCAAGGTCTATTAGCAAAACAACATCAGGAAAAATCAAAAGATTCGATTGTGCCAAAAGATTTGTTGAAGGGACATTTCCTGTAGTGGCCAAACCAGTGAACAGAGAAAAGCCATCAATTCAAAAAGGAAGCATCGATCTGCAATCATCAAACAATGCCATCATCTCTAAAGAAAACATAGTCAATTTTCTGAAAGAGCTAGTAGTAGAGCAGACTGGTTCATTAGCTTCTGCAGTTTCAGCTAGTGAGAGTCTGGCATCTTATGGTATTGACTCAATCGGTGTTGTAAGAGCAGCTCAAAAGCTTACCGAATTTCTAGGAGTTCCAGTGGGTGCAATCGATATATTTACAGCAACATGTATCGAGGACTTGGCAAATTTCTCAGAGAATCTTTTGGCAAAGTCTCGTCCTCAAGTGTTGTTTGATGTTCCAAATACTTTAAAGGCCAAAACTGAACATGAGCAAAATGTCTCAATTTCCCAGAAATTGGTAATCTGGTCATGCCAAGTGGTAGGACTTCTTTACATCTCCTTCTTACTGATATTGCCTGCTTATCTATCCATTAGAGCTTTTACACCGATAAATTCTGATAGCAACCAAACGTCCCAAAGTAATTTGTTTCTGAATTACTTGCTCAGCTTAATATGTGCTCCCCTTTCTTGGATGTTGTGCATTTTCTCCACCTGCATAATGATAGCTATTTTCGGAAATTCATTTTTGCAACTAAACTATGCTTTGCATCCTGTGATTTCAATTTGGTCCGTGGCCTTCGTTAAATGGTGGACACTGTACAAGCTTCAAGAAGTTTCTTCTAAAGTACTAGCCACTCATTTGAGGGGAACAGTCTTCATAAACTATTGGTTTAAGATGCTTGGAGCCAATATTGCATCCTCTGCTATTTTGGACACAGTTGACATCACAGATCCAAGTCTAGTTTCTATCGAGAAGGAAGCTGTTGTTGCTGAAGGAGCTTTGATCCAAAGCCATGAGGTGAAAAATGGGATCATAAGTTTCTCTACCATAAAAATTGGTCGGAGGTCATGTATTGGTCCTTATGCAGTTATTCTAAGGGGAGAAATAGTGGAAGATGGAGCTCAAGTGCGCTCACGTAATACATTTAGCTTTATTGGGACTGAGTATAAGGCTACTAGCACCAATTCCGCTGAAAGGGTAATTTTCTGATCTGTTCTCTTTTAGTATCGAAGTTTGTTGGTGTAGTTGTCACTTCATTCTTTATAACAAAAATTCTTTTGTATTCTTAACCTAATAAATAGATCGTATAAGCTTTACTTATCACACAAACAATAATTGAGATGTATATTAGATGTTATATTTGAGAATTCTCATCTGATTAGATTACCAGCATGAAAAATATATGGACATGTTAGTTTTTAACCTAAAATTCTTCCCCACAACATGAAATATCTAATGCTGATCCCTTTAAAATATCATTCTGCATTCTGAATGTATTGAAGCTCCCTTATGTACTCAGATCAGGAGTAAATGTGCCTACATTGTCCAAAAGTAAACACGATGCTGAACTAACCACTGTCTTCACAATTCCCAAAATTCACAGGTGAAAGTGCTGCAATGCAACATGAATGAGGCTGTTGAAAGTCGTAAAGTCATATATCAGTTCTTTGGGATCTATATGGTTGGCTTCCTTGGAAGTATGGCAGGAGCTACTGTTTATTGCATCTACATTCTTATATTGCAGAAAGAATCTTCGCTTCAGCATTTTGGGTTTGTCTGCATGGCTGGAGCTTTTCATTGGTTACCCTCCACTATCTTTGCATATATGGCTTTTTCCCCTTCGGCCCCTTCAAATCCAGTCGACTTTTCCACATTAGTGACGATTGGGTATATGGCTCAAGGGTTTGTACTATGCGTCTTCACTTGCTGCTTCAACCATTTTCTTTCGAACAAAGGGAAAGTAAAGAACTCGCTCCTAAAATGTTGGCTTCTTAATCGAGTTAACGCTGCATGTCACATAAGAATTGTTAAATTCCTCTCAGGGACAGAAGCTTTCTGTGTGTATCTACGTAGTATGGGTGCAAAATTGGGCCGGCACTGTTCTGTCAGATCCATCAATCCTGTTTCAGCGCCAGAATCAATGTCAATTGGTGATGGTGTGCATTTAGGAGATTTCAGTAGAATCGTTCCAGGGTACTATGGCTCAAATGGCTATTTTCTTGGAAAAATTGAAATAGGAGATAATTCAGTTATTGGTAGCCAATGCTTACTTCTCCCTGGTTCCATCATTGAGAATGATGTTATTATGGGAGCACTCTCGATTGCTCCCATGAATTCAATTCTTAAGAGAGGTGGGGTATTTGTTGGATCTGAAGAACCGATAATGGTCAGGAACACTATGTGCTCCTTGGATGATAGAATTGAAGAGATGGACCTCAAATACAGAAAGGTTCTCGGCAGTCTAGCAGCAAATGTAGCCGCTTCAACACTTAAATTAAGCTCGAGATATTTCCATCGTATTGGTGCAGGGGGTAGAGGAACTTTGAATCTCTACAATCATATTTCGGCCATTCCAGATCACCTCATATTCTCCCCTGGAAAAAGATATTCTATCATCATCCGTCACAGCAATTGCTTAAGTTCTGATGATGATGCTAGACTTGATCCACGCGGAACTGCTGTAAGGATTCTATCAAATGAGACTGATAAAGAACATCCACTTCTTGACCTGACTCTGAAGACTGGAAAAGCATTCCATGCTCGTACCATAGGGGACTTCGCGACATGGCTAGTGTGTGGGGTTGCTGCTCGGGAAGAGCATGTTAAACATCAGCCACATATAAGGGATGCCATGTGGGAATCACTCAGGCGTGCTAACTCTTATACTGAGTTGCATTATTATTCCAATATCTGCAGGCTGTTTAGGTTCAAAGATGGGCAAGAAATGTTTGTCAAGTTCAAGTTGAGGCCTTTTGATGAAAAAATCAGCGAGGACTCTGGTATGGTGCAACCTAGAGGAATACTCCCGCCAGAAACAGGAGCAATCCCTCGAGATGAGAATGATACCAGGCCATTACTTTTCCTCGCAGAAGATTTTCATCAGCGCATGAATTCTAATGACAAAGTTCACTACATTCTTCAATTGCAAGTACGATCAGTACCAGAGGATCAAGGCTTGCGTGAGATTGCACTCGACTGCACCAGACCTTGGGATGAAACTGAATTTCCTTATCATGATATAGGAGAGATCACAATTGATCAAGTTCTCCCAGAAGAAGAACTAGAAAGTCTGGAATTCAATCCATTTCTTAAATGCAAAGAAGTGGATGTGATCCGGGCCACTTCCTGCAATCAAAGTGCATCAATCGATCATGGGCGGTCTATAGTCTATGCTATATGCCAACATTTGCGAAATAAAAAACCGCTTCCAGAACATTGGAAGTCATTCTTAGATCAATCTGATGTAAAAGTAGACCTCTCAGGGTGCCCCATGGCTGCAGCATTCGAAGGAAATGGTTCAAGAAAAGTGACACTAACAAGACCATGGTATGTGACACTTTGGCTAACCATTGCTCAGCCATTCTTGCAACTTTTCATGCCTTATTTCCTGATGGGTTTGGTTATATCTGTTCCATTAGAGTGGACTTACTCCTTACACAAGCAGATGAAGATCGATATCTTCTGGTTGATGCCATTTTTCTGGGCGATTTCAGGAATTCTCGGAGGTTTAGTATGTGCTGTGGCAAAATGGATTATTGTGGGGAAAAGGAAACAAGGTGAAATTGAGCAAATTTGGAACATAAGCACGTTCTTGGATACCATATGGCAAGCGATAAGAACAATGGCAGGAGACTATTTCATGGGAATGACGAGTGGGTCGTTCATTTATGGGATTTGGATGAAATTGATGGGTTCAGAAGTTGAATGGAGCAAAGGGATTTATGTGGACAGTGAAGGTGCCATACTGAACCCTGAAATGGTAAGAGTTGAGGAGTACGGATCGGTTGGGAGAGAAGCTATGCTATTTGGACACATATATGAAGGAGAAGGAGGTAACGTAAAATATGGTAACATCTTGATCAGAAGAGGAGGGTATGTAGGTAGCAGAGCTGTTGCCATGCCCGGAGTGACAGTGGACACAGGAGGTAGTCTCGGTTCCCTCTCCCTCGCGATGAAGGGAGAGGTAGTAAAGTAAACAAGGAGAGGCACCAAAGAACAATTTGGAATCAAAATATTGAGATGTTAAGTTGCTAAACTAAATAAAGTTATGGAAATGTTGTTTTCTTCACAAACCATGTTTGTTCAGTTATTGTCAATTTCTCATATGAAGTTACTACATACATGCACACACAACAATGTATTTACTGAATAGTGAACATAGAAAATGAAAATGTGGCAACAAGATACAAAAGAAATAGAGACAAGCTTTAAGCAGATGTCGAAAAAGAAGGGTAGGGACATGGAGGTGGAGTAACCTCAACAATTCCCTCAAGCATTTGTGTCACCATTCTCATTGTTGGCCTGGTAGAAGCGTTTTCTTGAATGCACCATAGGCCGACCATTATGTACCTCTCTAGCTTGTCGAGATCATCTAGCGCCTCCATATCCATTCCCACCAGCTCGTCCAGCCTCCCTTCCTGATAACAATCCCAAGCCCAATCAGTTAAAACCATGAACTTGTCATCGCCCCCGACTCCTACTTCGTCCAAGCTTCTCCTACATGTTATGATCTCAAACAACACAACCCCGAAACTGTAAACATCAACTTTCGTGCTGATCTGAGTATTCCTGAACCATTCAGGAGCCACATAGCCTTTTGTCCCTCTGATGCCAGTGTTGGTTCGACTCTGATTGAGCATCAGAAGCTTAGCCAATCCGAAGTCAGAAATCCTTGCATTGTAATAATCGTCAAGAAGAACATTTTGAGGCTTGATATCACAATGGATGATCTGAGTACTACATTCTTCATGAAGATAATTGAGTCCTTTGGCAACTCCCTGAGCGATTTTAGTCCGTTGGTTCCAACTAGGCCTGTGTTCACCAAATATGAAGCTGGCCAGCGTCCCATTACTCATGTACTCATAAACCAGTAAACGGTTTTGTCCCTCGTCACAGAATCCAATTAAGCGGACCAAGTTCTTGTGATGAGTTTGACCTATTGCGTTGACCTCAGCTCTAAATTCTTTTTCTGTGTCTTTAGCGACACTTTCTAATTTCTTCACTGCAATTGTGGAGCCAAACGGAATCATCCCTCTGAATACAACTCCAAAAGCGCCTCTTCCAAGCTCTTCCTCGAACCCATGGGTGGCTTCTTCAAGCTCTCTAAATGTAAAGCAACGCAAATTTACATCAGATGGCTTGTTTTCCCACAAATGTTTGATTATCTTTTTTCGATAAATGAGATAAAAACCCAAGCAGATCGTGCCAATGAGAAGAACATTGATGAAAACAGAGCTCCCTAGAAGTACAGACACGATAAGTATCGAAGTTCCACGATCATTAACACTTTTCATGCCTCCGACTTCAGGATCCGGTGTCAGCAATGGAGCATCACTTTTTCTATATTTGATGAAAGCTTTAGCATTGAGAGAGGTGTCGATTCTCCCATTAGATAAAGGCAGCTTCTTTTTCCAGCAAGTATTGCTTCTGTAAAGTGCAACAGCACAAAAACAATCATGCAAACATGAATCTTTACATTGTTCTTCAGAGGAAGGGTTGATTTGCTCAAAATCAGATTTAGGCCAATCAGTATCCACAAGAGTCTGAAAATCGAAAATATTCTCAGCAGGAGAACCTTTGTCCAGTCCTTCACAGCTTTGCGAAAAATCAGGCTGGCAGCTACCATACTCATCGTTCGGATCAACCAATGAATACCCATTAGGGCACTTACAAATCGGCCTCTTCAAATTATCAAGCCTGCAGTAACTATTGTAACCACAAGCACCACTACCATTGTCTCCATCGATATTTAAACATATGTTGTCTGGTTGTGTCCACGCTACAGTCCACGTTGCATTGCCCGAAGGTGATCTAGGATAATAGTATTGAGTAAGAACACCATCAAAATTTAACACAACTCTGTGATAAAAATCTGAAATCAAAGGTATTGAACGTGATCCGATATATGCAAATTGATTGTTTCTTAACAGTACATAAAAATTGGCCCTCTCGTCAAACACCACTTTCAAACCAGAATTGACTGGATTTACAGTGTCAACTGTCCCAGTATTGTAGTACTCATCGTCGTAAATTTGATTGCTCGGCAGACTTTTAGTGTAAGCAACAAAATTCCCATCTCCCTGCATAACACTATAAAATCTGCCTTGGGAAAAGTTGGTGTCAGATCGGCTAGAAATTAGCATACCACCAATTCCCAATTCTTGTGATGGCAACAAAGTGTCAGTCGGATACTGAAAGCTCTCCCAGAGGGAAGTATTATCACTTGAACTGAGCACAAAATTGCCAGTATCGTTGAGAAACGCTCTGGCAACCACACTCACAATTGAAGCAGTGTTCCAGAGTAGTCGTCCACGAGGATCACGAAGGACAAGGCCATTCTGAGCATCTAGTTGTATCGATGACCCCTTAAGCAATACAGGATTATCTACACCATTAGTACTAACGTTTGCATGCCAAACAACCGTCTTCTGGGGGATCTTGTCGTACCATATAGAGAGCATGAATCCATTTCCTTGCAGTTCGGTAAAACCAAACGCGAAATCTCCAGCAGCTGAAGTCCACGGAACTTTCCCATCCCCTGCTGTCAAAGAACTGCCTATATCTATATTTCCATCCGTTTGCGCTAAGCTAAAAGAAACAGAACATAAAAAAACGAAAAAAATATGGAAGCAAGAAGAAACCATTTGTATGGAAATCTTTGTTCTCGAGTATTATGATTTATGATACAGAAACTGGATGATATGATCTTATTCTTATAACATGAAAGAGGTCTAAGTCAATTCACACAGTAATGTAGAATAATTTTATTGTAACTTTCAGTAAAAGTTTGATAGAAACTTTTGATTAAACAATACAAGGAGGAGACTTGTATTCGATTGAACAAGTCCACAAGTGAACGTACTAATTTAAGCATAGAATTTATTACATCTGCATGAATGGACATCCAGAAGACAAGTAGTACCTCTTACTCCTTGGCCTGCACTTCAATAATACTCGATACGAGTATGATATTTAGCATCAACCTGCCCCAGTAGATACAGTACGCTCTCGCCAACACGAGGTAAGGGGTTGATTGAGTGATGAGTCCATAACCTAAACAATAGTGATCATCCCCGTCATTTGCTCATTTTATTACGTGTAAAGTATTGAAAAACCATAATGAAAGGTTAAGGGACAGTAAACCAAACTCTACAATTAAGTTGGAGGAATTTTATAGTAGTAAAATATTAAACGCGTTGTTAAGAATACGTATGCATGTAAAATAACTTAGAACGATAAAATTAACAATACGTACTTTTAATAAAGTAACCATAATTGGAGCAAAATGTGATCTCGCTCACATTAAGCGCCCCCTCACGCCGAACCCACAACTTGAAAGGGAGTAAATTACGGTATGATCCCCAGGACCAGAGTGTATGGAGGCCTGTCTACGCTGCGCACTTAGCCTGGGATAAAACTACCAAACTGCCGCTGGCATGGTTCGAACCCATGCCAATTGGAGCAATCTGCATACATTCTAACCACTAAGGCAACCCGTGGGGTTTAAAAGTAACCATAATATTTTAATTAAATGGGGAGACTCAACACTCAACTATGACTAACAATTTACTTAATTAGTAATAGGTTATGACATAAAATATGGAAATTGAACTTAGTCTTGTCTTAAGAATTAAAGAAGTCTTTCACCTCAGTCCTCACCCTAGATGTGCACTCCCGTTTGAGTAGAAAATTATAATCACTTGATGTTCCACGGGTTTTACAAAATAAAAAATTATTGAATAAATTGATTTATTGACTCTTCACTAGCTTGATACTAAATTAATCGAACCCAAGCCTTATCATATTTGCATAGCCGGATTCAAGATTGAAATTTCCGTGGTGCAAATAAAGTCAAAAAAAAAAATTGCCCAACAGGTAACATAATATTAGTTCAACAAAAAATTACATTAGCGAGAATGTAATCATAAGTTTACAAAGCATATATTATGTTAAAATTACATCATTACTAATAATACTAAACACATCTTGTTCTAGATAAGTGACTAGACGGTCATTAAGCATTGGTAGCCCAACATATTACTTTTATCACTTTTGACATGATTTATAGCTAAAAAGACACGTTAAACACTTGCGGTTGCTACCAGCAAAAACATAGCTAACTTCACAAACTTATACACAATATTGAAAATTGTGCAGTTATTTGTTTTCACCAATTTTACCTAAGATCTGAGACACCTTGAAACTCTCTGAAATCGAGATTACATCGAACAACTTTAATATAAATGGTAATAATATCAATTTTACTAACCTTACAAATAAAATTAATAATCCGGCTATAAATCCTCGCACATAAACATGTTTATGGTGAATTAGTGAAATATAAGGGTCACTAATATGAATTTTCTTTTCTTTTTTCTCATTTAGTAGAATGACCCTGTCTTTACCTCTTTTTAGCCATTTTTTAATTTTTTTCCCATCAATCATAAAACACATAATTTATATAGAAATTTTTTCACCAAAAAATCTGATGGTGCATATACACCACTTTGTTATATTGAGTGTGGCTATGAATATTTGTGGTGTTGATAATATGAATGAGATGTAAATCCAATTTGGATCATCGACTCATCCCTTTTGTTAAGTCCAAGAACTTTAGATCATTCGATACAAGTTTGGTACAACCATAGGCGGATAAGAAGTAATTTTTCTAGTTGCCAAATTTTTCAAATTTTTTTTTTGTGGAATAATATATTTGTTAGTTTTAACTTCTTTTTAAAAATGGAAATATTTTTGGTTGCCATGGCAACACTTGCATCCGCTATGGGTACAACTTTTATTTTGTTTACGTATGTATATGTATATGTATCAACATTACTCGACTCGCTAAGGGAATTTATTTAATCATTTATTAAATTATTGGGTATTTGTCGAACGAGTCGGGTATTTTAAACAAACACAACCCTAAGTTCGTATCCTACATGTTAACTATCGAGCGGTATAACGAGTCGAGTACTCGAACGAGTAACAAATTACTCGACTCGTTTCTAGCCCTAACTATTAGTATATTACAGTCAATCTCTAAGAATAGTAATCCGATCATATTTTTTTAGATTTTTCAAAGGGTTAATAGCATGGATGATCACCTATGTTTCTCAAATATTTCCAGTCGATCACCTATGATTTAAACCGTTTCAGTCGATCACCTATGTTTTAAAACGTTCTAGTCGATCACCCAACCTATAACTCCACCGTTAAGTTTTTGCATGTGACGAACACGTGACTTGCATTAAGGGTATTTCGGTCATTTACTAAATGTATTTTAAGGATACAAAATGAAATAATCATTCTCTAATTTCCCGGCAAGAAAGTTTCAGCCAATTGTGAGGGAGGAGGGGGCTAGGATGATTGGCTAAATAACCTTCCTTAATTGTCATGTGACAACCGCATGACCAACATAACTGAAGTTAGACGGAAATTTGAACGGAGTGACCAAGTGGAATACAATTTAAAACATAGGTGATCGACTGAAACGGTTTAAAATATAAGTGATCGACTGAAAACATTTGGCAAACGTGATCATCCCTGCCATTAATCAAATATCAATAATTATTTCATTGCCTAAATAAAAGTTCATTTCATATACTCCTCCCGTCCCTAAATGATTGATACATTTTGACTTTACATAGTCAAACTTTAAAAACTTTGATCAATAATTCTCATTAACCAATAAGAAAATAATATAGTCATATGATATCTTCTTAGGTTCGTCTCAATATATATTTTTGAACTATCAACTTTTTATAATTTTTTCATATGTAGAATATGAGATATTTATATTTAAAAGCGTGTTTTGTTGACCATGAAAAGTCAAAATGTACCAATATTACTCCCTCCGTCCCTAAATGATTGTCACATTTTGACTTTTCATGGTCAACAAAACAAAATTTGAAACGTAAATATCTCTTATTCTACATGCGAAAAAATTATAAAATTTGATATTTCAAAAATATATATTGAGACGAATCTAACAAGATCCCACAATACTATATTATTTCTTATCGTTTGATGAGAATTTTTTTATCAAATTTTGATAATTAGGTGATATTTGTAAGAATTAAAACGGAGGCTGAAAAAGCCATAGAAGAAAAATGTGAGCCAAAATGAGCCAATTCTCGACGAAATAAAAGCAGAGGGCTTAAAAAAAGGCCGCATCTATTAAAAGCCCTATATAAAATCTACATCAAAGCCCTAGAAGCTTCATAACTTTTAGCTTCCTTAAAAGGTCCTTTTGAACCCTACGGGCTTCAAAACTCAGAAGGAGGCGGAAAGCTTGAGGAGCAGAATCGTCCTACCTCCGTAATGTTTCACCTTCCTTATATCAAATGTCGCATAAGCGTATGCAGCAGATCTTGAATTTATGTTGCGTTAATCTTGCTTGATTAATTTATTTCTGTTGTTTATTGGTCATTATGTTGCATAATGGTATTCAAATTTAGGGTTGTTAAGGTGTTTTCATTCATTAGTTTGGATTCTTTGGATTCTTGAGCTAAAAAAATATCTGTGAAAATCTCTCATTGCCTGATTGTCATTTTTTGCCTTTACTAGTATAATAATGAATTAAATTGCACAGTGTTAATTTTCTAAGGTTTTGTTATTTTATTTCTTAATATAATTATTTAAATAAATTTAATAAATTATGGTTTTTGTTCGGTTACAGGTGTATATATGTTGCAGGAATATAATACATGTGTATTTAAATAATTTAATAAATTATTTCTTAATTGCATATACTATTGTTGTTGTTTTTATGGGTTTTTTTAAGTTAATGTCTGTATTTATGTTATAATTTATTTTGTGTTGCTTTGTTTAAATAAATAAACTGTTTTTTAATTGAATAGTTTAATTAAAAAACTCTTAATTGTACATATGATTGTTGTTGTTATTATGAGTTTTTTTTAATTTAATAGATGTGAACTTTTATTATAATTTATTTTGCGTTCCTGTGCTTACAAAAATGAACTGTTTCTTAATTGAATTGTTTAAATAAATTTATTATAATTTATTTTGCTTTTTTTGTTCGAGCAAAAAGCAATAATCAGTGTAAAATTAATGAAAACGCGTGAAAATTTTGGAAACCGCGTGAAAAAGTGACCGGAAACGCGTGAAAATAACCGGTAGCTCTTGAAACAAACCGGTCAAAAAACGCGGTTTTCACGCGTTTTCGTTCTTTTCACGCGTTTAAAAGGGGAAAAAACGGACCACTTCACGTAGGAAAACGCGTGAAAAAAACGCGCGAAACCGGTAAACCGGCAATAGCCGGTCAACTGTAAAAACGCGGAAACGCGTCGAACCCGTGTCTAAATCGCGGCCCAAACGTGTACGAACCGTGGCCCAAACGTGTATAAACCGTGGGCCAACTTTGTGAGGTCTGTGACCCAGCCCGTGTAATAGGCATGGGTTATGAGCCTATGATCATATATAATAAATATGCCTAGGGCCTACGGTATATTTTGTGGCCCATTTTAATGTTTAAACAAACCAGAAGACGAATGAAAAACTCTACTCAGTCTTCAAAGTTCAAACCCATTTACTCATTTACATTTTGTACATTTAAGCATAAGATGCATTGGTATATTACTCTTTAAATATGTAAGTTGTTTATAATTATGATATATATTATTAGAAAAGAAAAATTAATTGTAATATTATAAGTAATAATATTTGTATAAATATTATTCCAATTATATTATAAAACTTGTGTAACATTACGATATAATTAAGACTTTATTACTTTATACTTTAAATCATTTTATAATTGTATTCATATCAGTCATAAGATGTACTAACCCTTCATCAATCGAAGTCATGATTTTCATGTAATAATAAATGCACAACCTTTTCAGCCCTAATTGACGAGAAATTTTACATAAAACATTTATGGTCATGTCTCCAACCTTCTGAAAATCAAAAAGTCTAACTCAACTTCCGACATATACTCGTTTATTTCTAAACCTCTTAAACCCGCCATCACCATACACCTTAAGAGTAAACAAAACCTTGTCCAAATGTGGAAAAGAACAAAACTTTACTTAGTGCATGGACTTAATAACCCAAAAAACTCCAAAATTGAATTTAACAACACATCAATAATATAAAATTAAGTTGCTTACCGTGTAATTCTTGAAGGAAAAACGGCTCTCTTTCTTCTCTCCAAAAACGAATAGCATGTTCCTTTTCATTTTTCGAACCTTTGTGTGATTTCTTTGATGAAATTGTAACAAAAGTCCAAATTTTTTGTCGGGGTTAAGGTTAGGGTTGTCTCTTTCGTCAGGTGTCTGTTGATTTCTACATAAAAAGGGAGGGAGATTTCAGGTTACTAATTTGGGGAATGATATTTTTAATATGAAAATTGGTTTTATGTAATTGAAGGTGAGGCGCGTACTGTTAAAGAAATTGAGAGATGTGAACTGCCAATTATACCCTTTCAACGTATTGTTTCGATTTATTCTTGGCTGAAAAAACGATTTTAGGGTACAAAATGAGACAAACCATAGTATATGGTGCAATTTGAGGTTTAGGATAGTACCAGGGTCCAAAATAAAAGTTTTGCCATAGTTTAGGGTACAAAATAAAAATAAGTCAATATATATATAGCACACACGATTATTGCATTTGTTGAGTAGTGTACATAGAAAAAGCAAATGTGGCAACAATATACAAAAGAAATAAAGACAAGCTTCAAGCACATGTTGAAAAAGAAGGGTAGGGACATGGAGGTGGAGTAACCTCAACAATTCCTTCAAGCATTTGTGTCACCATTCTCATTGTTGGCCTCTTCGAAGCATTTTCTTGGATGCACCATAGGCCAACCATTATGTACCTCCCTAGCTTATCGAGATCGTCCAACGCCTCCGTATCTGTTCCCACCAGCTCGTCCAGCCTCCCGTCCTGATAACAATCCCAAGCCCAATCAGTTAAGACCCCAGAGGTGTCGTCACCACCGACTTCTACTTCATCCAAGCTTCTCCTACATGTTATGATCTCAAACAACACAACCCCGAAACTGTAAACATCAACTTTCGTGTTGATTTGAGTATTCCTGAACCATTCAGGAGCCACATAGCCTTTTGTCCCTCTGATACCAGTGTTGGTTCGACTCTGATTTAGCATCAGAAGCTTAGCCAATCCGAAGTCAGAAATCCTCGCATTGTAATACTCATCAAGAAGGATATTTTGAGGCTTGATATCACAATGTATAATCTGAGTACAACATTCTTCATGCAGATAATTGAGTCCTTTGGCAACTCCCTGAGCGATTTTAGTCCGTTGATTCCAACTAGGCCTGTGTTCACCAAATATGAAGCTGGCCAGCGTCCCATTCCCCATGTACTCATAAACCAGTAAACGGTTTTGTCCCTCATCGCAGAATCCAATTAAACGGACCAAGTTCTTGTGATGAGTTTGTCCTATTACGCTGACCTCGGTTCTAAATTCTTTTTCAGTGTCCTTTGCCACACTCTCTAATTTCTTGACTGCGATTGTGGAACCAAACGGAATCACCCCTCTAAATACAACTCCAAAAGCGCCTCTTCCAAGCTCTTCCTCGAACCCATGGGTGGCTTCTTCAAGCTCTCTTAATGTAAAGCAACGCAAATTTACATCAGATGACTTTTTTCCCCTCAAATGTTTAACTATCTTTTTCCGATAAATGAGATAAAAACCCAAACAGATCGCGCCAATTAGAAGAACATTGATGAATACAGAGCTCCCTAGAAATACAGACATTATAAGTATCAAAGTTCCACGATTATTACCTTTTCTGCCTTGATCCAGTGTCAGCAATGAAGCATTACTTTTTCTATATTTGAAGAAAGCCGTAGAATTGAGAGAGGCGTTGATTCTCCCATTAGATAATGGCAGCTTCTTTTTATAGCAAGCATTGCTTCTGTAAAGTGCAACAGCACAAAAACAATCATGCAAACATGACTCTTTACATTGTTCTTCAGAGGAAGGCTGGATTAGCCCGAAATCACTTGTAGGCCAATCAGTATCAGGGATATTGTGAAAATCGAAAATATCCTCAGCAGGAGATCCTTTTTCCAGTTCATCACAGCTTTGTGAAAAATTAGTCTGGCAGCTTCCATACTCATCCTTCGGATCAACCAATGAATACCCAATAGGGCACTTACAAATCGGCCTTTTAGAATTATCAAGCGTGCAGAAACTATTGTAACCACAGGCGCCGCTACCATCTACTCCACTTATATTATTACATATGTTGTCTGGCTGTGTCCACAGTACTCTCCACGTTGCATTGTCTGACGATGATCTAGGATAATAGTATTGAGTAAGAACACCATCAAAATTTAACGTAACTCTGTGATAAAAATCTGAAATCAGAGGGATAGATTGTGGTCCAATATTTTTAATTGTATTGTTTCTTCTCTGTACATAAAAATTGCCTCTCTCATCGAACACAACTTTCAAACCAGAGTTGTTTGTATTCTTAGTGTCAACTGTCGCAGTCTCGTAGTACCTATAGTCGGGAAATTGATCGCTTGGCAGACTTTGAGTGTATGCCATGAAATTCCCATCTTCCTGCATAACAATATAAAATCTTCCTTGAGAAAAGTTGGTGTCAGAACGGCTAGAAATTAGCATACCATCAATTTCCAATTCTTGAGATGGCAACAAAGTATCAGTGGGATGCTGAAAGCTCTCCCAGAGGGAAGTATTATCACTTGAACTGAGCACAAGATTGCCAGTATCATTGAGAAACGCTCTGGCAACGTCACTCGCAATTGTAGTGCTCCAAACAAGTAGTCCTCTAGGATCACGAAGGATAAGGCCGTTCTGAGCATCTAGTTGTATCGTTGACCCCTTAAGCAATTCGGGATTATCTATACCATTAGTACTACTAATGTTTGCATGCCAAACAACCGTCTTCTGGGGAATCTTGTCATACCATATAGAGAGCATAAATGCATTTTCTTGAAATTCCTTAAACCCGAACGCGAAATCTCCGGATGCTGAAGTCCAAGGAACTTTCCCATCCCCTGCTGTCAAAGAACTGCCTATTTCTATACTCCCATTACTTTGTGTTAACATAAAAGAAATGGAACATAAGAAGATGAAAATAATATGGAAGTAAGAAGAAGCCATTTGTATGGAAATGTTTGTTCTCGAGTAATATGATACAGAAATCGAATGATATGATCCCATTCTTATAACATGAAAGAGGTCTGAGTCAATTCATGAGCCACAGTATGTTTCTTCCTATTAATGTAGTATAATCTTATTATCACTTTCAGTAAAAGTCAACTATCAAACAATGCAAGGAGGTTTTATTTGATTGAACAAGTAAACAAGTAAACGTACTAGTGTAAGTATAAAATTTATTACATCTGCATAAATTGACATCAGTAGAAAACTACCTTTTACTACTTGGCCTACATCGCAATAATATACTAGTATGACATTTAGCATCAACCTGCCCCAGTAGTTACGGGAGGCTCTCGCCTAAGAGAGATAAAGGGGGTCGGGTATGTAACTTCATACATACGAGTATATATTAACAATTTATTATCAATGAGGTTTAATTTCTTTTCATTTCTTAAAACGTAACATAACCATCACTACAAAATGAAGCAATAGGTAGATAAATTGTCTGTCATTAGCTTGATAGGGTGAAGTAAGGGGCGTATATTATATGCACGTTGGGGTTGGAAGTTGGAACGACGTCCGTTCATTGTAGGGACCGAACGGTGCTACTTTCTTGAACCACAACTTCTTGCAAGTATAATGAGGACAATCTGAAATTCATAGCAAAAGAAGAATCACAAATATATTTACACTTTTATATGTCCCCTAATTCGTGAATTGACGTTTTCGTTTTTAGATGTTAAGCTTTGATCATACAGTTAAAGCTACATATACAAAGCTTACCTTCATCTTGCATAATCATTGAACACATTTACAATGTTGATTGGATACAACAACAAAAAGAAATGCTGCTAAAAAGACATTCAGAAATAACTAGGTAAATCATATTGTTGCCTTCCTTTTACACTAACCATATACCAAGTGCTACAAAAATGTTGAAGAGAACAACGTCCCAACTTGATCTCTTAAAGCAGAGCAACTACTTCATCTATTATGAATAGGATTCCAAACACTTGGCGGCCGCCTCCTCAAACTATTCTCCATCGCTGCTTCCTCGTTCTTCTTCGCGACTGATGAAGATTTTCTCAACTTGTCTGCATTATTAGAAGACATAGACTTCACTGAAGCTAACAATCTCGATTCCAAAATCCCCCTTCTAAGAAAATCATTCTTCTTGTACGCAAGAGGCCGAGCTGATGAGCAGAACAACACATTATTTACAAATATCAACAGCAAGACAAGAACAAATGAGCTTAAACTGCTTCTCATAATGGTTTCTTGATTTGAAAGAAAACTAAGTTCAGACAATAATGCATTATGCATTAGTGCATGTATGAAAGTTGCTTATATGATTGTAATGGATTTTTGTTGTTTGTGGGTTGTGGGATTGTGGTGAAATCTGACACTGCATGTGTCAAATTGAATAAATATAAGTAAAGTTGCAGAAGGCAATGTGCAATGTGAGCTTAAGTCAGCATCTTTTTGCAATTGAGTAGGTCATATATAACCATTCTTTGACCATGCAGGTGCTTATGTTGAAAAGCTCGTGTCTCATGGAGAAAGGAACAAATGGTATACCAATTTTGGACTAGCTCATCATGTGGATAAACTCCTTGGCTTTTTATTAATCAAAATTAAACGATGCCGATGGCTGAATAGCATGATGGCATCTAACTCAAACTTCTATGTAGAGAGTATTGGGTTTAAGTCTCGTTGGAGACAATTTGTGTCATTTTTTCATTAGAGGTGTTCATTACTCCATCTATTCCACTTTAATTGATGTTTTGAGAATGCGTGTCAAACTTTGACTACAAATTACTTTTTATTCATTCGTCTGAAAAATATAAAATTGATGTCATTGAAAACATTTTCATAATATTTTCTTCTTGTTATTTTCTATAACGTATATGTAAAGTAAATGATGATAAAAATAATATTTTGATAAGCGTGAAGTCAATTAAAGTGGAATGGGGGAAGTTAACACAAACTCGTTTATTAATTAGTACTCTAATATTCGTTATTTGTAATACTTGTACATTGCTAATTTACAAAGAAAAAAGAAAAGAAACATCAAAATTCCTATACATTCGTTATTTGTAATACTTGTACATTGCTATTTACAAAGAAAAAAAAAAGAAACATCAAAATTACCATACAACTGTAATTTATATCAAAATGATCAAAGACAGGTTAAAATATTATATTTTGAAATATTTTCTTTAACATTATAAAACACATACAAAAAAATTGACATCAACATTAAGATATACCAATTATCAAAAATTCATTAAAAAAAATTAAAAATACAATATATCACATATTTTCACAAGAAAATATTTCTACACTAAAATAATTTCACTAACTAATATCCTGTATGTTTATTTGAATGGTCTAGTTTCTAAGATAATGTGTATTAAGTATTTAGTCAAAAAAATATGTTAGATCCTAGAAGCAGCCTAACATGTGAAGCTGATTATAAATAAAAAGATAGTGTTGAATCTTGATCTGATGCAATCTTCAAAAATAAAGAAGAGGTCTCATGTGATGTTTCCACATAGCAAAGCTTCAATTATGTGATCTTTCCAAAATGTTGATTATACTATATTACTTCCAAACTCCCAATCATATGGTTAAGGCATCTCTAAGTATATGCAACATACAAACACAGCTCAAGTTGGTTGGATAATTGTACTATAAAACGTTTTCATTTAGGCTTTTTCGCACATGATGGTGAACGATAAATCTCATATCCTATAAAACAATACACTACTATAATACGATGGTCTATAACACTCGGTTTTTGACTTATGCCCTTCAGTTTTCCGCCTTCCTCTGTATATCTCCACCCTCTTCGGGTTGAGTCATTTTTCGCTTATACATGTTTTCATAAAAGTCCTAAAAATGCTCATATAAACACATTCCATGACCCTTTAATCAATGAGAAACGTTTATATATTCTATGTCAACCCACTTATTCTTTGCCACCAGTCGGTTACTCGGGTCCAAATATTCACAGATGCATGTCATCCTAAGCCTTATCTGTAGACGGACACCTCAGTAAGAGAAGTCATTTTATTTAATTCTGCTTATCATTTGCAGAAAGGGGTCGAAACAAGAGGATGCTAACTATTTACCACCACCATCACCACGATAACTCCATAAACATTTGCTAAAATCATCTAAATAATAGCAGAGATCAATGCAAATTATATAATGAAAAATGACTAGTGACTGAGCAAGTACTCATGAACAAAAATAGAACATTCGCTTCGCTCGCACTCTATCTAGCAAAAAGGGAAGAAGTAGAGTACAAAAAGAAAAATCTGAAGTTACACATGATACATTATAACTTTGGAAAAGTTAAATCTATTTATTTACATGTTTTACCTCATGATGAACATGAAAGCATGCAAACACCTGGCCGGTAGGCCCAAGCTGGGGGCAAGCGGGCATACTTTTCCATTCCTGGTTGGTCATCATAAGGGCGTTGCATAACCTTCAACAGTTGACGGATCACTTCAAAGTCGCCTTGTTCAGCTGCATCAATAGCACTTTGACATAAATAGTTTCTTAGGATATACTTCGGATTTACAGAATTCATCGAGGCCTTCCTCTGCTCGTCTGAGATCCCACTCGTGGAGAGCTGTAGTGTAGTAAAGACAGGAAAACTTGATCAGCAATAAGCAATTCCATTCAGTTGTATGTCTGCCTTTAAGTTTCAAAGAAGACTAAACAGAGGATTATTTCTTTTTAACAGGTCTCTTTGTAGGAGGGTACTACTATTGTTTGAGCAGTTAAATAGAAGTATATGAAAATATATTTCCTAAGTCGAGTAAGGCACTCTTCACCAAATTATCTACTGCATAAGTATCGTTGTAAACCTAAGAGTTTGGATTCTGGAACTTCAATCATGACTAAGATCTTCACAGTGAAGTTCTGAATGTTTTGATGCAGCTCTAGTGCTCTACCTTACATTGTATAATTTCTCATCTTTCCCCCTTCCCCTCTTGTTAATTTCTGAAATATTTTTGGGGGTGGTAGATGTTTGGCAATGCATTCGAAACACGTGGTGGCTCGGTTAAAAGTAGATTGTACTTCAAGGGCATATATCTGGAAGATGACACCAACGTTTACCTCCTGTATGTACGAGTGTACCCAGTTGGACCATGCTTCCTTCCGTTCCTTGCCGATATCGAGTAGAGCAGCCTTTAAAGGAATCAACAATTCATCTTCGGAAGTTGCAGGGTCGACTTTAATATTGGGAAGAAGTCGGAAGAAATTGGTGTAATCAACTTTATCAACTGCCATGTTGTTAAGAAGTTTGCTGATCAATTGCTTATTATACTTTGGCAAGCCCAGTTTTTTTGTCATTATAGCTTGATATTCATCCAGAAATTTGGTCCCATATCTACAACAAATATATCAGTATGAGAAACCAACATAATTGAACAGTTCAAACGAAAATTATTAAGGAAGTGGGCACCTAAATACCTCTCCATCGCATAATCTGCTTCCTTTTCATTTATCAACTGCGCAGCAGATAATGCATTGGCAAACTGCGCAATGTTCCACAAACCAATATCTGGCTGGTTAGCGAAACAGTATCTTCTCGATGGAAGGTCTGTGGTATTTGGTGTAAATTTGGGATCAAAAGCATCCAGGAAACCAAAAGGACCATAATCAATTGTCAGTCCTAGTACACTCATGTTATCCGTGTTAAGCACTCCATGAGTGAAACCAACACCCTGCCAGCTCGCAACCAACGAAGCAGTTCGCTCGGCAACTTCTACTACCCATGCTGGCGTTATGCACAGTAAATCAGCACATGAGAACTTGTAACATTATGCTTTTGAACTTCAAAAGGTAACATAACACTTGCACACAGACAAGGAAGAATACATGAGGGAAAACGGAGCTTATTCTTGAACAAGTATATATTTGTCTTTCTTTTGTCTCACCATTTATCCCATGGATTTAATTCATTAACAAGATCACACTAAGATGCACTGAACATAAAGTTTTGCATACCGTTCATATTATATTCAAGATTCGAAGAGAATTAAATAACAAAACAAAACAAAAGACAGATGCACAAAAAAATTTAACAAGTACTCCCATTTTGCTCTAAATTGACACACCTGCATACTTGTTTGACGTCAAATCCACAATCGAGTCATCTTCTTTGCCTGTGCTAAAAGATACTGTTTCACTCTTATTCATTTTCTCCAGGTGAGGGAAGTGATGTTTAATTGTGTAATTTGCCAAATCTCGAACACATTCAAGATCCTTGCCCCCTCGAAATGCATGTATTTGGTACGAACCAAATCGCAGAAATGATTGGGCTACTCTGCACACAATTGCACCAGGTTCATCCGTTGGATTGCCACTGCGAGTGAATCAACCAGGATTGTTCAGTACATTGCAGACTGCATCATATATATTATCATAAAAATATGGTAATGCCATAATATGAAATGAGAAAGCACAGAATATCTCAAAGCATTTGGTGGTAAGAAGACATAGTCAACACAAATTATAGAATTGTTCATAGGGGTAAGCTAACATACTCATAAAACATGTCTCGAGCCACGTATTTCCCTGTAGTCACGAGACAAAGAGCTCGTGTTGTTGGGATACCAAGAAAATGCATTGCTTCACTACAGAGGAATTCCCGGATACTACTACGCAGAACTGCTAGGCCATCAGCAAATCTGCTATATGGGGTCTTTCCACAACCTTTAAGTTGGAGCTCCCATCTTTCGCATTTGGAATTTAGAATTTCTCCAAGGGTTATCGCTCTACCATCTCCTAACTGGCCAGCCCACATTCCAAACTGATGACCTCCGTAGCATTGAGCATAAGGTATTCTAAATGAGGTCGTAGAAAGTATGAGGTGTAATGCAAAGAATTCATACATGTTGCAATTTTTTTCAAATCCTAACTGAAATAATAGTACTTACGACCCCTCCAAAGGTGATGCTCCAGAAAACTTAAGTGGAAAATCCTCTCTCTCGTATCTGAAATTTGAAAATAGAAAATGGCGTTATGTAAATTATTACATAAAAAATAGCAACATAGTAAAGATAATATGGTACCACAAAATACTGGTATGCTTAAAGAAATCTGAGCAGAGATAATATCAGGTATGTACTCTTTGGGGTCCAACTCAAGTATTTCCGTGACTGATTCTGACCATGCCACAAGCTGAGGGTTATCCACCTCAGCAGATGGCGACACTTTTGTGTAACAAGCATGTAGAACCTTCATTACAATATACAAGCGTAACAGATCAGCAATATGTATGATAAACCCTGAAAGAACCATAACTGTCATACTTCAATTACTCTGCAATTGAAAATTTCACACTTACTACCTAATTTCAATAGTGCTGAAAACAAGACCTTTAATATTCGTCGAAATATACAAGCAAGCAACATTTCCTGTACAGTACTTCGCATTTGAGGAATTCTCAACAATTCACTTACACAGTGTCGAGACACATTCTCAATCGCATTCTATACACCATCCCAAAAAGATTGTCCATTTTAAATTCCAATAGTAAAAAGAACAAACCTCACTACCTTAATAAACTCATCCTAATAGTAAAGCATATTAAAATACCATCTTTTTTATACTTTCCACAGACATTATACAAAAAATTACAAACACACTACTAATATTCAGAAAAGGAAAATCAAAAAATAAGAATTAAAAAATCAACCATCAAGATTGAAACTTGGCAACATTTTGGGACGGAGAAAAATATAACCTCACGGGGGATATTATCGGTAATGGGATCAGCAGGAAGCTCACGAACAAATGAATGATCCCAATTAAGCTCTTCAAGCTTCAATTTTTCCCTATTTCTAACAACACTGCTATTTATGCTTTGACTTTTGAGATCATCGGCAAGTGAGTCAATGGATGCGGATGTGGTGGTGGAAGAAGAGAGGTCCATAGAGAGGCGGCGGAGGGAATTCCGGCGAGACGGCGATTTGGCGAGTGGGGGTGAAGGGTATAAATGTAATTTAATTAAACGGTGAAAATATGAGCTATTGCGAATGTTTCTTTATGAGCTGATAATGGTACTCATGTTTTCTCTATTTACCCTTCACACACTTATTATTATGGTACTCATTTTTACGTTATTATGGAGTATCATTTACTCACTGATCTTCTAAATATGATCTTCTTCATTTACTTATTTAACTTTTTCGATAAGTCATTAGTTAATTAACAGTCATTGATATTTTAGAGGCAAATTAGTTAATTTATATCTGAAATGGTAATGATTGTGACTACTACTCATGTTTCACTTCATTCATCATTCTATCATTTGGTTAGAGTTTGGGTAACAAGTCTCGTTTCTTCGCACGATGTGGGTTCGAGTTTCGTAAAGATTTTCTAAGGCACAATTCATGAATCATCTCCTCGTGATGATCTATGGCTGAGTGCACGATAAACAGACAACCCAAATCTCCTAATCTTCCCGCAATTCACTTTTTCTGATGACCCATGATAGAATACAACGAGATCTTAAGAATAGAATATATATATATTTTTTAGTATTCAAATATTATACTAACGGTTGAAGTTCTTTTCCACTAACTATAAAGACGTTCTTAATTAGTCTGTTTTAAATGCGAAACATTAACGAAAATAAGCTAACTAGCAATGACGCTGTCAAATGGAATGAAAGCAAATAAGAGATGATTTATTTTGGATTTTTTATGCCCTAGGGTAAGTTAACAAGAGAGAATAATTAATATTCCCTTCGTCCCTAAAAGATTGGTACATTTTAATTTTTTATGGTCAAACTTTAAAAAATTTGATCAATAATTGTCATTAAACGATAATAAATAATATAGTCATGTGGGATCTTGTTAGATTCGTCTTAATATATATTTTTGAAACAACTTTTTATAATTTGTTCACATGTAGAATAAGAGAAATTTATGTTTTAAATCGTGTTTTGTTGACCATGAAAAATCAAAATGTATCAATCTTTTAGGGATGGAGGAGTACTTCATTCAAAATTTGTTATGGTAAGATTTTTTAAATATGTTATCGTGTATGCTTATGTATGTTGAAATTTTATTTTCATATTTAATATTTAAAATTTGTCCTTATGACACATTCAAGAAGACCCTATACTTTATAGGAGTATTATACTTATCTTATATAAAAGATTTACTTAAGAATCCATAGTCGTGTATAATTCGAATTTTTAGTTATTAGAGTTCAAATTTTGTTGGAAACATGTTATTTCATATTGTTATCTTAATGTTATTTCACTTAATCATGTATCTATTAATTATTTAATTTCACTAATCCTTAAAAAAAAGAAAGAAAAAAATAGATTTACTCCTTTATAAGTGGATTTTTTTTAATTCATAATTTTATTTCAAAAATTAAGATTATAAAACCAAACTACAGTATACTACTAAAGTAAAGTGTATTCAACAAGATTCTTGATTCTTTCCCCCCTCTCCCTCCCCCACCACCCCACCCCCACCCCCACCCCCACCCCCCACCCCTCTTGAAGAGAAGAAGAAGCAATGGTGCAAAAAGTCGATGAAGAAGTTCATAATAACGATGATAAAAATCCATCACATTATCCTCAAGAACATGCTTCAGAGTCTAGAACTGTTCGTTCACATTATGTTACTCTGCAGAGAAGTATTTGTGGTACACGTCGTTTCATCTTCCTCTTCCATTAACTCATAATCAAATCAATTCCAACTTTTTTTGATACCCTTTTAATTATTTGTAATTTATAGACTATTTCTGCTAAATTCTGATGTTTTTTGCTTTGGTTTAGAGGGAAAAGATGATATAGGAAGCCTGGAATCGGAGAAGTTCGTTACCTTCATGAATGAAGTTGAAGAATTACATCAACGTGGTATGTGAAATATTCATGTTTACACAAAATATTATATTACACTTCTCGTCATGGAAAAAACTATTGTAAGCATTGTTGTATTATGATGTCCCCTTCGTTATTATTTCAATTATTGTTGTAATGTTTTAAAAATACATGCTTGGATTCTGTAATTTCTGTACTAATAATTTCAAATTTGTGATAAATCTATCGTTGTTATGATATGATGCCCCATTTTACGACACCTAGATTATATTTGGTTTTCGCAAAGGCCAGGGGAGGGGATGGAATGGAAAAGAATGTGTTGTTGCCAATGCTTTATCGGCTCGGGGCAGGAAATAAAATGTATCATGAAGTTTAATGTTTTGCTATAGTGGGGAAGGTTAATTTACTGGGAAAAATTTGGGACTTTTTGATGTGTTGCAGTAAACAAGCCGAGGGAGCAAGTGGCTGATGCAGAAGCTCTGCTGGAACTTACAGAGAGCTTGCATGCCTGTGTGAAATCTCATGCAGTGAGTGGTATTTCTACCTCTGAGTTCATGAATTGCCTGCTTAAAGACTTCAAGATGGTGGCTAGACAAGGGCAGAAGCGTAGGACTGTAGGATGCTCAATCGATTGGAAACAACTTGGACTTTTTGTTTCGCCCACTTTCAAGAATGGCAAAGGCTGCAATACTGTGTTAGTTTTATCACTGACTTCTTTTTTCATATGAAAAAAATATACCAAAGCTGTCGCCATTGTAGATACACTTGTTTATCAAGGCAAACACTTTCATGATTCTTAAATTGGATTAACATCAAAACTTCCATAATCTTTGTGAGAAGATAAAGTAGCTTGTTGGGGTGTTCATGTTCAATTACATTTACTCGCTGTTATACTTGTTTATGTGCATCTGCTATGCTGTCTATCAGGCTGGGACCAATGTCAAATGTAGTCACACAGCGCAAAGCATATGCTTATAGAAAACGAACAAAGATCTCCAAGAGAGAGAAGCCACAAGAGGTATGTTCACGCTATTCACTCCTTAAGGTTGTATTCTGTAATGTATTCTAAGTTGTTGATGGCGAAAATCTGAACTCCTACGAAATATGTTGATATACAATAATGTAAATATAGATGAAAAAGTGTTTCCACTTATGGTGGAATTGCTAATACAATACTATAATCCTTGGTAGGTGATATGTTGTGATTTTTGAGGATCATTGGATAGTCTTGAATATTATATTGGATGCTTATTTTGTTGTATGACCTACTTCAAAAAAATCTGTAAACTTACACAATGTAACTGAGTGCATATAAGAAGTCCATCTCCTTTTTGTATTGCCATTGTGCATGGTGACACTTGAAATCGAATCATCTGGTAATTTTGTAATAAGGTACTCTATGTTTCTTGTGTTACAGCTTGATGATGGAGCAGAAAAGAGTTCAGACACTGACAAGAACATTGTTGCCATGTTTGGGATCCTAAAGAAGAAGAGAACTGTGCATCTAGAGAATCTTGTTTTGAATAGAAAATCTTTTGCTCAAACAGTGGAGAATCTGTTTTCCTTATCATTCTTGGTGAAAGATGGACGAGTGAGAATCGATGTGGATGATCAGGGCTCTCACTTCGTTTGTAAGTTAATTCGTGCAATTTATCTATAATGCCATTTATTCTACTAGTAATTTTGTATTTCCTCGATTTGAATGTCATTTTTAATTACAGCCCCAACAAATGCACCAGATTCGAAAAGTATATTGGCAGGGGAAGATAGATATGACCACTTCGTGTTCAGGTTTGATTTCAGCGACTGGAAGGTAAGCAAATATTGTTGCCCTTTGATTTGAAAGTTGAAGCTAGTGTTTAATCTTCGCGATTAATACAGAGTCTTATGATCGATAAATGGTTTTTTCCCTTGTAGATGATGATGAACGTGGTACCGGAGGGGAAAGAACTCATGCCACATAGAGAAGTGCCGGTCAAGTCCTGTTATTCTCCAGCAACAACAGACACCACTTCGATAAAGAAAATGTCGGTGAATCATGGCGTATCCAAATTTGAGAAACTAGACTATACAGATTCGTTCGGGGGTAAGTATGATCAGCGTTGCTAGCAGACGACTCTGCAACAGGAATTTACTTTGGAGATCGGCTTGAATTAGCTTTAGTGTGAATCTGGATGGCAAACTGTTAGGAAGCTCGTACCGGCATTTGGTATCTTTTTGTTGATAGATGGATGTAAAGATCTTTTGGATTTCCAGCTTTTGTATAGTTCCACTATAACTATTTATGCTCCAGAATTTTAGATACATATATAATCTATTTGTAAGAATGGTATGTTCTTTTTGATTCAATATGCATAACAAGCAAGTGTTGGTGAATTGTTTGAATTGGTTCAAGGAGACTTAAACCATGTTTTTGTTGCTTACAATTATTTAGTCTTTGGTACTAAGTTATCCGAAGCCATTAGATCGTGATGGTCAATATTGGTCATAAGGTCTAAAGGGTATTTTTGTCATTTTTGCATTAGTATAAGATCATTACAAGTTTTTTATTACCATTTTTATATATAAATTAGTATGTTTGTGTTAGAAATTAACACATGTAATCTCACGCCTTTATTTACTGATAAATTAGGTAACAAAAACTGACTCGTTTAGATATGATTGAGATGGATATTAATCCGATACAAATACATGGTTCTATAATAGAATTACACATGATAGAATGATTTTAATAAAACATATATTCCCTCCATCCTTTTTATTTATTTATTTAGTCATTTTTACATAAACTAAGAAAAATAGAAAATAGTAGTCAAGTAAAGTATATTAAAAATATAGAATTATAATCAATTGAAACTATATACTCCCTCCATCCCTAAATGATAGAGTCACTTTCCTTATTTATAAATCCTTTTATATATTGATTCCCATTTTGACTAAAATTAATGTGTTAGAATGGAGGGAAAATGATTAACAAGACATAAATTCAAATTGGCCTAAAATTTTGTGCATAGTCAAATGGCCCTATCAAAAAGGGATGGAGGGAGTATAATTGATTGATCGATAAATTCTTAAGATGAATTAATCAAAAAATAGATTAAAAAATGTAAAAATATAATTATTAGAAGTATTTATATATAGTCCAAGCTAGGGGTGTGATCGAGCCGAATATTTGGAGGTTTGTGCTTGAGGTTTGAGAGGTCAAACCTTTTCGAGCCAAACCGTTTGGGTGGTCAAACCTAAAAATTGCCATTTGGCTTGAGTTTGAAGGCTCGAGCCGAACACGTTCAAAAATGTTTGGCTTGATAACCATTGGAAGAAAAATCAAGAACGAAAACCTTATATGAACAAAAAAAGTCGAAAAAATAACAATTGAAATCGTAATTGACTCTACAATTATACAAACAAAGGTGAGGGGGAGGGGAGGGGTTTGGAGAACTGATGTGGATGAGCGATGCCATGCCTCATGAGGGTGAGCGAGGCGGGGGAACGGCTTTTGAGAAGAGAAGAGATGAGAGAGGGCCGAAGGGCGGGGGCCGATCTGGAGAGTGGAGATGAAAGAATGAGATGGGAATATATATGGGTTGATAATGATTTTATCACTAAATACACATATAGTAATCGAGCCAAACCTTTTCAAATGGTTTGACTCGATTTCACAAATACCCAATCCAACCGTTTGGCTTGATATTTGATCCCGAGCCAAATTTCGAGCCACACCTTTTCGAGCCAAATACGTCAAACTTTTTTAAATAGGTACATTTTCTGACATCCCTAGTCCAAGCACATATTTGAAATAATTGTCTTATACGGCTCCTTTTGAATTATTGAACGCAGACATGGAGTAGTATTTTTGGGACCATGAATATCTATTAATACTCCTCGGAAGTAATAAAAATTTTGTGATAAGGACGAGCTCATATATTACCTGCAACCTCATTGGTTTATCATATCAAACAGGATTAAATTCAGAAACTCGAAGTGATAACAATATATTTTCAACAAAGTCTACGTTGATGGCCCTTGGGCTCATGCATGGTCATTGGTCAACATAGAAATTCAACCTCATTTAATTCTTACCTTAGTACTTGTATTCACTAGGTGAGACCTAGCTAATTTCAAAGCATTAATTTTGCCATTTTAGATCACTTATTTTAGGCTAACGATAATGCCAGAGTAATTTTTATGTTACCACAACAAAATTATGTTGAATTCTTTTTATAATACCCCTTTTATCAAATTATATTTTCACCTTAATCTCAATTGTTAATTATAACATTTATTCATGTTTTCATTATTCAAATAGAAATCAAAGTATATTCTATCATTAACAATTAACATTGTAATTATAAGACATATAATTAAAGGCATAAAAGGAATTAAAAGTAGTTTTACTCTGACAACATGAAAATTGCTCTGACATTATCGTTAGTTTTTATTTTATCCTACTAAGTACTCCTTTAGAGTGAATTGGGGACATGCATAGAATATTTCTTACGTTCAGTTTATTATGCATTATAGTATTAATAAAAATTGACAAATATGAATCGAACATATAAATATACGTTCGATATACCTAACGGATGTATATTTTACGTGTATGTTAAAAATAAAATAGAAAATATGTTTATCTCCGGTGTTGAATTTATATATATGCACTCTTCATTTCTCATTAGTACCTTTATGATAAGGACAGATATCTCACTGAACATACAACTGTATCTTATGTCATCTCATCCATAATATATATTGAGTATTAATTTATGGCTTTTGATTTTTACACTCCAAAAAATGATTATCACACTCCATTTTCTCTATTTTACCTTTCAATTTACTCTATAAAAATCTATAAAAAGTGATAAAGTGGAGTGTGGTTATGAAATTTGGAGTGTAAAAATCAAAGACCTAATTTATTTGTATAAATGTGAGAATTTCCATATTTATTTTGAGGGATGATGAAATTTAACTACTAACTAATAACCAAGTAGTTATGAGGTTATTATTATTGACATCATCATGCTCCTCATTTTCAAATTAATTGAATCAACAAATCAATTTATTTGGATAACGTGATCACATATATCATATATGTCACGCACGTAAAATTCAACCTTAGTTTATTTTCCATTATTTGGATAACGTGATCACATATATCATATATTTATTGAGTATTAATTCATTTTATTTAAAAGATATTGAGACACGTTCACGTATGTTCTTACACGATGTCATATTTAAAAAGTTTTTATTACATGAAAAATAGAAAGAAGACACAATAGAATTCCCAATGGGCATGTGGTGTGGTAGTAGTAATTTTCGGGAAAAATAGAATTGGTTGCATCTGAATCCAATTTGAACTGTTCTTTCTCGATAAACCTGCTCCAGCTGGAGCTTTCCTAGGAGTTTGTTACAAAATAACCATTCTCCTTTCGACATATCCATCTCTATATATATATATTAATTCATTACTCACTTCTATCAAACTACTCCCAACTTATTACCAAAATTACTCCAAATATACATATCACATTTTATTATACTCTTTTTCAATTTTAGTATTGGTCTTAGTAATAATAATAATATTGAGGATGTTATTATTGTTTATGTTGTATAGATGAGCTAGTTAAATTAAAGTGTTGTTTATTGAGGGGATTATTGTTTCAAGAGTTAAGTTGGTTATAGTTTTTGTGCCATAAATGACAATAGATGTGTTTGTGTGTAATGAAAAGAAATACGATTACAAATTGAACAACGACTTTAAGGAGAAGAAGAGCAGAAAATCAGTTATTACGGATACTTTTTCATCGTCTCCTTCTCCAGAAACGGGAACTATTTCCAGACCTCTGCTTTTTTCTTTTATCAGGTTTCGTAAAAGGTCAGTCTCGCTTTTTCTAATATGTATCCTTATGACACAGGTTAATATGCATGCGACAATGTTTGATAGAAGATTTGCATGTGAAATTTTTCGTGATGGAGTTTTTTTTTGAGTTCTTTATTATTGATAAAAAAAATTATGACGGCGTGCTTTATTTATAATAAGCAGAATGACATTTTAGCTTTGATAAGAGCAGTTTTGTTTAAGATTTTATGTTACAGTACATTTTATATATATGATACTTTTTGTTATGCTCGTTTGAATATTGTTAATTAGATGTGTTATTGTATGATATAAAAGTTAATTTAAAAAACAAAAGATAAAACATATTATGATCTTAGTTGAGTGTAGCATCCTAGTCCTAGCATCTAGTTTTTTACTGGATCTATTTTCGTTGTGAGCTAGAGAGTATATCTGGCCATTTTGATTATAAGATATGTTTTTATGGCGATCAAATTTAAAATGAAAAATTAAATATATGTCACATCGAGTATAACATAGACTGTCGTATAAAGTGTAACATTAAAAAATTGTTCGTATGATGACTAAAGTGATTGTAAATGACCATGCAGACACTCTACTTTACGGCTGCAATGGACATTCACAACAAGGACCTACCGAACAAGGTTCGAAACGCGAGCTCCTTCGTTTTGATATATTTGATTCAGACAACGACGCCTTGGTCTTCGTAAAGGCTTATATATAGCTGAACGTGAATTCTATGTTCTGGCTGTTATAATTTCACTATTTGCGAGTTGTATATATATATGGAGGCTAATGCATTGTATGTTTAAATAATTTTCAGATTTACGAAGAGCCTTCGAGTTCCAGTGTTGGAACATCAGCTTCTGTAGGTGGAGATAGTGCAGGAAATGAGAAGAATTTGGTGAACGGTTTCTTTTGTTGGGGAATGTGTACCAAAAAGGAGAACACTGGTGGATGGTCTTCTGCATTCCTGCTGCTAGGTAGATCCATCAAAACATCTTTCTTTTTCGTTGAAACGATTGATCATTTACATATATTAAAATTCTTGTGAATTTTCGATTGTCCTTGCAGCTAATCAAGGACTTGCAACTCTTGCTTTCTTTGGTGTTGGAGTAAACTTGGTTCTTTTCTTGACTAGAGTTCTTGATCAAGAAAACGCTACAGCTGCTAATAACGTAAGCAAGTGGACTGGAACTGTCTATTTATGCTCGTTGATTGGAGCGTTTCTGAGTGATTCGTATTGGGGTCGCTACCTGACTTGTGCGATCTTCCAAGTGATTCTTGTGGTGGTAAGATGATTCAAATCATTCTTTCAAATCTACGCGATTTGTTTTTGTGATAATAAGTTACAGTAAAATTCTACAATCTACATCTTACTGAAAATAAATGAGACATTTCTACTATGAGTAAGAACTTGGAGGCTGGTTGATATTAATTCTTTGATTAATTAAGATTAGGACATAACCTTCTAACTTGTAATTTAATTTCAATCAGGGTATATCAATACTGTCTTTGGCATCATGGTTGCTTTTAATCAAACCGGAAGGCTGCGGAAGACAAAATTTCTTCTGCCACGAACCTTCAACACTTGGGACGGCTTTGTTCTATTTGGCCATATACCTTGTGGCCCTCGGCTATGGTGGGCACCAGCCGACTTTAGCAACGTTTGGATCAGATCAATTTGATGACACGGATCCTAAACAAAACCTGGCAAAATCTGCTTTTTTCGGTTACTTCTACTTTGCTCTCAATGTTGGATCGCTGTTCTCCAATACTGTTTTGGTCTATTATGAAGATGGTGGCAGATGGACCATTGGTTTTTGGGCATCCGCTGGTGCAGCTGTTTTAGGTTTGATAGGCTATTTGTTGGGTTCTCCTGGTTATCGTTATGTTAAACCAAGTGGTAATCCTTTACCTCGTGTTGCTCAAGTATTTGTCGCGACAATGAGGAAATGGAAACTTGCACGTCCCACTAATGCTGACAACTTATACGAGGTTGATGGAGAACATTCAGCAATCAAAGGGGCTCGGAAGATACTCCATACAGACGAGTTCAAGTAAGTAGTAGCATTTTGTCGTTACTAAATTTGTATCCATGTTCCGTGTTTCCAAACTTTAATTAATAATTTAAGATTTAAATTGTTCATGACCATCAATCATCTGAGATGTACATTGTAATATGCATAGGTGTTTGGATAAAGCAGCAATTATCACTGAAGATGATAGAAGTGGAGAACGAAATCCATGGAGACTTTGCACAGTCACTCAAATAGAAGAAGCAAAATGCATTATTAGGATGCTTCCAATTTGGTTATGCACAATTATTTACTCCGTCATTTTCACTCAGATGGCATCTCTTTTTGTGGAGCAAGGCGCTGTAATGCACGCCAGCATTGGCTCATTCCACTTTCCAGCAGCCAGTATGTCTGTATTTGACATATTCAGTGTTCTCATCTGCACGATACTTTATCGTTATGTGTTGGTTCCACTAGCAAACAGAATAAGCGGAAACCCAAAAGGCATGTCTGATCTTAAGAGGATGGGTGTAGGCCTCATCATTGGCTTACTATCTATGGTAGCCGCAGGCGTGACTGAGCTCTTTAGACTTAGAGGCGTTGTTCCTGGCCAAGAAATTAGCAATTTAAGCATATTCTGGCAAGTGCCTCAATATGTCCTTGTAGGTGCCTCTGAGGTCTTCATGTACGTTGGGCAGTTGGATTTTTTCAATGGGCAAGCCCCTGATGGGATCAAGAGTTTAGGGAGCTCTCTATGCATGGCATCAATGTCCCTCGGGAACTATGTTAGCAGCCTGATTGTTAACATCATAATGAAAGTGTCAACTAGAAATAACGACGCTGGATGGATTCCAAATGACTTAAACAAAGGCAACTTGGACAGGTTTTACTTTCTGATTGCAGGTTTAGCTGCAGTTGATTTTGTCATTTACGTGTTTTGCGCGAGGTGGTATAAGGGGATTGTTTTGAACGTTGGAAGCGAGAACGGAACAGATGACGAGCTGAAGAGGAGTCCAACAGGAGAAGCACGAGTTTGAATTCTGATGATCTATCTACTGCTGATACTTGAACAATTAATTTAGTTTGTGGGATAATAAGGATGGATGATTTTGCATTCTTCTGTGGCTTTAATCTTGAATTGTGCTTCAACTGATGTAAATATTGTTGATTATGGTTTTATCTTCTCTGTTTTTCAAAGCATCAACATTTTCACTTACATGCGATGAGTTACTTTTGGAAATCCAACGTTAAATTACATGGATCGCAACTCGCAAAAGATCTAATGGCTTTTACGAGTGCAAGTTTTATTAATATTTTTGCTCAACATAATCAATTGATAGGACATATGACGATTAAGTTGAACAAAAATTATCGAGGAAGCACAAAAAACTTATCATGGTTAATAAGATATTTTATATTTTAAGGCTTAATTTCTTTTAGCACCCGAACATTTTCCAACCACTCAGTTTGACTCCTAACTTTGCAACTAGGTCAATTTGGCTCCTCAACATCAATTTAAAGAAATAAATCACTTCTAAATTGAGAAGATAATT
>CM016562.1:38215646-38319905 GCA_003412495.2 Echium plantagineum
CATCAATAAAATGATAAAAACAATCAAAGATTGAGGCTTTTGGAGAAATTAAATTGAATGGAAAAAGCTGACCTGGTATCAACTTCAATATCATCCATTGCAACTATATTATATCTCTGTATTTTGCTCCCCTGAAATATAATTTTGGGTACTAATCTTTTCTTACAGGAAAAAGGATTGAGTAGTTGACCGTGATCTTCATGTGTAAGAAACTAAAAAATGATTGAGATGCAAGAGAAAGTAAGTCAAACTGGAACTTTCTTGTCCAGAACACGTTATTCACCACTAGTGCCTAAGATTTTACCACCTCATGGCCAAATAGTGTTTTTATGAAGCTTAATGACAAGCTTAATGACAGATTGACAGTGACATTACTTATCTTTCCTCAATATCACTAATTAATCACTTCTGTAGTTTTATTTGATGACTCACCTTCTAAAATTTATCTTAGTTGGTTAGCCATTTTTACGACTGATCAACACATGTGATGACTATTAGTAAGTATTTTTTCGTCTTTTTATATCAAAATTAAGGATTCGTTTTGGGTTCATTTCCAATTTTCAATTTTGTTGTTGTTTAATTTCGACATGAGAAAACCCTTGATGGTCATAACGTGCGTTGTCCGGTCTTTGACCAACCGGAAAAATAGTCGATACCAACTGAGACAAATTTTTAAAAGGTGAGTGATCAGTTAACCCTTTAAAAGACAATTGATCAACTGATGATATTGAGGAAAATAAATTGATGAATGTGACCATTAACCCTTTTATGAACAAAATGATTATTTTGCCTTTCAATGAAACTTTATGGAACCACTACGATTACAAACACGTGACAAGATAGTCATTTCACGCCTAAAAAAAATATTACTGTATTTGGGTGTGTGTTCAACAACTCAGACCTGATGGGTACGACTCGTCTCGATATGGTATGCAATTACAAATCAAGTCAAATGTTATTTTTAACCTCGATTATTTTTTTGTCATAAGTTCAAACGTTTTTTTAATTATATATTCGGTGTCGCAATTACTTTTTGGTCCTACCCCTACTCCTAACCCCCACTATGGGTTGGGGTCTCTACAAGGGGTTGGGGTAAGGTTGCAGATGGAAATTTTGATGTTGTACCAAAAATGTCTCTTAGGAATGAGTTAATAATAACATGATGAGATTAATAGGATAAGGAGGCTACTTGAAAAAATAGCAATAGTCGAGGGAGAGACTAGAGAGGCAAATTAGCCTAAATATATCAAGTTATTAAATATGTTCCCCTAATATTTTATTTTTTTATGAATGATGATCTTTTTTAAGGGTGGGAGAGTAGCATAAGTTGGATTAGAGCATAAATGAATCACATGACATGAGTAGCTTAAGTTGGTAGAGATTGTAAGAAAAGGATAGTATAATGCATGCATGCTGCATGCAATCATACATTTGGCGAAGTGACTGATAGTTAGCTGTCAAAACATAGTCCATTGTAAGATCATCTTCCCGGATTTCACTCTTGGCACCTAATGTAATGTGTAACCTCAGTGTCTTGTGATCTTCTGTAATTTCATTTAATATATATAACCATTATTTCTACTTTGAGTTTGCACTTGAAGCATTTCACTCTGCAGTTGAAGGAGACAGTAGTTCTTTATTGGTATGTTTTCTTCAACTTTAGCGAGTAGTTTTCGAACATTTTAGTATCAAAGTTTTAAGATAAATTTTATCCTAGCTACTGTTGGACATTGTGTGTTCACGTGCTATGGAGTCAGATAGCCGACCCCTCCTTTTCTAGCTTAGGCGGGAGCCTCTTTGAAGGCATCGGGGCATGTTGATGTTGTGGACGTATTATTGTTAGACATTCTAAGAAAGTACAGTAGTACCTTATTTGATTAGAAAGCTTGGTTACTTGAAAGTTAAGGATTGTTGTGTTGTTTGTGTATGTGCTTATGTGATGTTTGGTAGGAAGATATAGGAAGACGAAAGGCGCTTTTCGGAGAAGCTTGAAGGAAGAGATGGATAGAGGAGTATCAATTGATGGTATGTTTTCGAAGGTGCATCCATGCTTTCATCCTCGGTCGAGGATAGGAATAGTGGGAGGAGGACCTAGTGGACTATCAGCTGCTTATGCTTTATGTAGACTTGGTTACTCTAATGTCACTGTTCTTGAGAAGAATGAATTTGTTGGAGGAATGTGTGAATCAGCTGAGGTTGAAGGTGAGTTACATTCTTGTTAATTGCCTTTCTTGAGCATGCATGTTATATTGTGAATGTTCTTGACCATAAAAATAAAGAAATTACTTGATTAGGCATGGTCCTGATTTTGCATGGGCCTAATTTTATTGATCAACCAACCACATTAACATTAACATGCCGCAATGCCTTTGATTTAGAGGCTCCCGCCTTAACCGGTATGGGGGTCGGCTAGTATGCAGCAATACCCCTATGATAACGTTGAGGTTGTTTCCGGATTGACTCAAGAATGAAGTGCAAACACCATTTACAATGATCCAGTTTAATTAATTGACCTCGCACAAATAGTTAGGCTAATTCATCAAATGCAAATTTTTGGAAGATCTGCAGAGTTTAGGAATATTATCCTGTAAATTTTGCATAGATTTTGAAGCCCTCTGACTGACATGTCTTGTTCGGTTGGACCGTCGGCTTAAACCTTAAATAGTTGAATGTTTGTGTATTATATACGCGAAGTTCCTGAAATATTGGATTGGTTGTGTAACTGTACAGGAAAGATTTATGATTTGGGAGGTCAGGTTCTTGCTGCAAACAGTGCTCCTACTATCTTTCAACTGGCAACAGAGGTGAGGGCGGAATTCGAAGAAATGGACGGCCATAAACTTGCTGTTATCGACAGTTCAACAGGCGAGTGGACTGAAATGAAGGTGGCGGAGGATTATGTCACATTGATCCCGTTAACATTGAAGCTTCAGGTTCCTAGCCTTTTGTTTTGAGCAAAAAAACATAATGTGCTTTTGGTGGGATATTATCTAATGGTCTCTGGTTCCATATCGCAGGATAAGGCTAAGAACTCTGAGAGAATCGGTTTGCATGCTGTTAGTGACTTTGCATCAGAGGTTACTCCAGCATTTCTCAAGCACCATGGTATTACATCACTTCCAAGCTCTGTGGAATGTGGATACACTGCTTCTGGCTACGGATTTGTTGAAGACATGCCCTATGTGTATCTTCATGAATTCGTCAGGACCTCGATGGCAGGAAAAGTCAGGCGCTTTAGAGGAGGTTATATGAGTCTTTGGCGCAAGGTAGCAGACAACCTCCCAATAACAGTTCATTATAAGACTGAAGTTGTATCAGTCAAACGCGAGTTATCCTGTATCAAAGTCAATGTGATAAATGACAACTGTCAAGTACAAGATATGGAATTTGACAAGATCATTATCTCAGGTTCTTTCCCCATTAACAGTGGACGAGCATACAGATCACCCTGTTCACATATAGAAGGTTAGTCGAGATTTTACATTTACGCTTCCATGATAATGCTTTCTTATTCCAAGAAGCTAAATGTTCTCATTTTGCAGAATCGAATAAAGACCTCATGGACTTCAGTCCCCTTGAAAAGGAATTATTCAGCAAAGTTCAATATATTGACTACTATACATCTGTCTTTAAGATAAAAGGATTAGAGCACATTCCAGTGGGGTTTTATTACTTCAAGGAGTTCATGAATCCAACAGCTACAGGCAATCCTGTTGCCATGCAGAAGTTTTACGATGACACTGGTATTTTCCTTTTCTGGTCGTATGGTGATGCTGATGGCATTAAGGGAGACAATGTTATCGAACTTGCTGTAAAAACAGTGCAGAGGATTGGAGGCGAAGTTGAAAAGATGATTTTACAGAGGAGATTTAAGTACTTTCCTCATGTCAGAAGTCAAGGTATGATAACTGCAACTCATTTACATTATTATGAACAACCTATCTAGAAGAAGTAAACATTATTTCTGAAAGGCAGATATCAAGGATGGGTTCTATGACAAAGTGGAGTTCGAATTACAAGGTGATCGCAATACCTTTTACGTTGGTGGACTCATGGCCTTTGAGCTAACAGAAAGAAATTCAAATTATGCAATGGCTCTCATGTGCAAGCATTTTGGAAACAGAAGTTCCTTTCCGAAGTTTCCTTACATTAAGGTCTGAAGGACATTGTATTATGAGTTTTTGAAATTCTCCGATTCTTCTTACTGTACTGAGACCGTGTTTGTACTCTCTCAGAGATTACTTCCACTCGAACCAAGTAGAAGCGACCGCCCTATCAAGTTAGATGAGTTCAGTGAAGTGCATTTTCCGGATCTTCCTTGCCTTGATGCTTACCTGAAGAATTGGGCAACTCATAAGATTACTCAAAACAAAACCCTTTATACTTGGATCAACGAGGAGGGAAATCCAATAGCTAAAAGGTCGTATAGAGAACTCGACAACAATGCTTCTTGTATTGCTAACAAGCTCTTAACCACTAAAAAACCAAAAGTATTACCTGGTGATAGAGTTCTGCTAATTTATGTCCCAGGTCTGGAGTTCATTGATACATTTTTTGGCTGCTTAAGAGCTGGAGTGATACCAGTACCTGTAATTCCTCCCGATTTATCTCGGAAAAGTGGACAATCACTTATTCATATCACAAACATTGTCAAAATATGCAACCCAGTTGCCGTTCTCTCAACATTCAGCTACCATTTGATGGTGCGGGCAATTTCTGCGAAGAACATGTTACTGATGACAAGGAAAGGAACGGTATCGCCTTGCTGGCCTGACCTTCCCTGGTTGCACACCGATAAGTGGATCAAGACCTTGGAAAGAGAAAATTGTATTAGTGCAACTCAAGAGTTTCAACCATCTCCAGATGATCTGTGTTTTCTCCAATTTACATCTGGATCAACTAGCGACGCTAAAGGAGTCATGATTACCCATGGAGGGCTCATTCATAATGTGAAGTTGATGAAGAGAACTTACAAGAGCACATCAAATACAGTATTAGTGAGCTGGCTACCTCAGTATCATGACATGGGACTAATTGGTGGACTCATGACGGCTATGGTGAGTGGTGGATCTGCAATCATGTTCTCTCCCGTGGCATTTATAAAGAACCCTATTTTGTGGCTGGATACAATGAGCACCTACCATGCTACTCACAGCGCAGGCCCCAATTTCGCCTTTGAACTTCTAGTGCGTAGGCTGGAGTCGAATAAGAAACTAAATTTTGTCTTGTCTTCTATGATTTTCCTCATGGTTGGTGCTGAACCAATAAGGCATAACACTCTGAAGAGATTCATTGAGTTGACTCAACCTTTTGGGCTCTCCCAAGAAGTCATAGCACCTGGTTATGGTTTGGCGGAGAACTGTGTCTATGTCTGTTGTGCATATGGGAAGGGGCAACCTATTTTCATTGATTGGCAGGGGAGAATTTGCTGCAGAAATAAAAGTCCAGAACAAGACGATGATGTTCAAATTAGGATTGTTGATCCAGAAACTGGTATTGAGCAAGAAACTTCCGCAATAGAAGGGGAAATATGGATCAGCAGTGAAAGTGCCGCAATAGGGTATTGGGGTATGGAAGAGTTAAGTCAAACAATTTTCTGCAACGAACTTCAGAAGCATCCTGAAAAGAAGTATATAAGAACAGGTGACTTGGGGCGAATTATAGATGGGAATCTTTTCATTACAGGGAGAATTAAAGATCTCATTATTGTAGCTGGAAAAAATATTTATCCATCAGATGTTGAGAAAACAGTTGAGTGTTCCACTGAAGTCATACGTCCTGGTTGCTGTGCCGTTGTTGCTGTTCCAGAGGAGATCTTGTTACAAAAAGGTATATCGCCTCATGAATTATATGATCACGCAGGATTAGTGGTCATTGCTGAAGTTCGGGAAGATAAGCCCATTCCAGAGACGATCATTCATCACATCTGTGCTTGGGTTTTGGAGGAACATGGCATCAATATTGCCTATGTTGAGCTTATCAAAGCAAGGTCTATTAGCAAAACAACATCAGGAAAAATCAAAAGATTCGATTGTGCCAAAAGATTTGTTGAAGGGACATTTCCTGTAGTGGCCAAACCAGTGAACAGAGAAAAGCCACCAATTCAAAAAGGAAGCATCGATCTGCAATCATCAAACAATGCCATCATCTCTAAAGAAAACATAGTCAATTTTCTGAAAGAGCTAGTAGTAGAGCAGACTGGTTCATTAGCTTCTGCAGTTTCAGCTAGTGAGAGTCTGGCATCTTATGGTATTGACTCAATCGGTGTTGTAAGAGCAGCTCAAAAGCTTACCGAATTTCTAGGAGTTCCAGTGGGTGCAATCGATATATTTACAGCAACATGTATCGAGGACTTGGCAAATTTCTCAGAGAATCTTTTGGCAAAGTCTCGTCCTCAAGTGTTGTTTGATGTTCCAAATACTTTAAAGGCCAAAACTGAACATGAGCAAAATGTCTCAATTTCCCAGAAATTGGTAATCTGGTCATGCCAAGTGGTAGGACTTCTTTACATCTCCTTCTTACTGATATTGCCTGCTTATCTATCCATTAGAGCTTTTACACCGATATATTCTGATAGCAACCAAACGTCCCAAAGTAATTTGTTTCTGAATTACTTGCTCAGCTTAATATGTGCTCCCCTTTCTTGGATGTTGTGCATTTTCTCCACCTGCATAACGATAGCTATTTTCGGAAATTCATTTTTGCAACTAAACTATGCTTTGCATCCTGTGATTTCAATTTGGTCCGTGGCCTTCGTTAAATGGTGGACACTGTACAAGCTTCAAGAAGTTTCTTCTAAAGTACTAGCCACTCATTTGAGGGGAACAGTCTTCATAAACTATTGGTTTAAGATGTTTGGAGCCAATATTGCATCCTCTGCTATTTTGGACACAGTTGACATCACAGATCCAAGTCTAGTTTCTATCGAGAAGGAAGCTGTTGTTGCTGAAGGAGCTTTGATCCAAAGCCATGAGGTGAAAAATGGGATCATAAGTTTCTCTACCATAAAAATTGGTCGGAGGTCATGTATTGGTCCTTATGCAGTTATTCTAAGGGGAGAAATAGTGGAAGATGGAGCTCAAGTGCGCTCACGTAATACATTTATCTTTATTGGGACTGAGTATAAGGCTACTAGCACCAATTCCGCTGAAAGGGTAATTTTCTGATCTGTTCTCTTTTTGTATCGAAGTTTGTTGGTGTAGTTGTCACTTCATTCTTTATAACAAAAATTCTTTTGTATTCTTAACCTAATAAATAGATCGTATAAGCTTTACTTATCACACAAACAATAATTGAGATGTATATTAGATGTTATATTTGAGAATTCTCATCTGATTAGATTACCAGCATGAAAAATATATGGACATGTTAGTTTTTAACATAAAATTCTTCCCCTCAACATGAAATATCTAATGCTGATCCCTTTAAAATATCATTCTGCATTCTGAATGTATTGAAGCTCCCTTATGTACTCAGATCAGGAGTAAATGTGCCTACATTGTCCAAAAGTAAACACGATGCTGAACTAACCACTGTCTTCACAATTCCCAAAATTCACAGGTGAAAGTGCTGCAATGCAACATGAATGAGGCTGTTGAAAGTCGTAAAGTCATATATCAGTTCTTTGGGATCTATATGGTTGGCTTCCTTGGAAGTATGGCAGCAGCTACTGTTTATTGCATCTACATTCTTATATTGCAGAAAGAATCTTCGCTTCAGCATTTTGGGTTTGTCTGCATGGCTGGAGCTTTTCATTGGTTACCCTCCACTATCTTTGCATATATGGCTTTTTTCCCTTCGGCCCCTTCAAATCCAGTCGACTTTTCCACATTAGTGACGATTGGGTATATGGCTCATGGGTTTGTACTCTGCGTCTTCACTTGCTGCTTCAACCATTTTCTTTCGAACAAAGGGAAAGTAAAGAACTCGCTCCTAAAATGCTGGCTTCTTAATCGAGTTAACGCTGCATGTCACATAAGAATTGTTAAATTCCTCTCAGGGACAGAAGCTTTCTGTGTGTATCTACGTAGTATGGGTGCAAAATTGGGCCGGCACTGTTCTGTCAGATCCATCAATCCTGTTTCAGCGCCAGAATCAATGTCAATTGGTGATGGTGTGCATTTAGGAGATTTCAGTAGAATCGTTCCAGGGTACTATGGCTCAAATGGCTATTTTCTTGGAAAAATTGAAATAGGAGATAATTCAGTTATTGGTAGCCAATGCTTACTTCTCCCTGGTTCCATCATTGAGAATGATGTTATTATGGGAGCACTCTCGATTGCTCCCATGAATTCAATTCTTAAGAGATGTGGGGTATTTGTTGGATCTGAAGAACCAATAATGGTCAGGAACACTATGTGCTCCTTGGATGATAGAATTGAAGAGATGGACCTCAAATACAGAAAGGTTCTCGGCAGTCTAGCAGCAAATGTAGCCGCTTCAACACTTAAATTAAGCTCGAGATACTTCCATCGTATTGGTCCAGGGGGTAGAGGAACTTTGAATCTCTACAATCATATTTCGGCCATTCCAGATCACCTCATATTCTCCCCTGGAAAAAGATATTCTATCATCATCCGTCACAGCAATTGCTTAAGTTCTGATGATGATGCTAGACTTGATCCACGCGGAGCTGCTGTAAGGATTCTATCAAATGAGACTGATAAAGAACATCCACTTCTTGACCTGACTCTGAAGACTGGAAAAGCATTCCATGCTCGTACCATAGGAGACTTCGCGACATGGCTAGTGTGTGGGGTTGCTGCTCGGGAAGAGCATGTTAAACATCAGCCACATATAAGGGATGCCATGTGGGAATCACTCAGGCGTGCTAACTCTTATACTGAGTTGCATTATTATTCCAATATCTGCAGGCTGTTTAGGTTCAAAGATGGGCAAGAAATGTTTGTCAAGTTCAAGTTGAGGCCTTTTGATGAAAAAATCAGCGAGGACTCTGGTATGGTGCAACCTAGAGGAATACTCCCGCCAGAAACAGGAGCAATCCCTCGAGATGAGAATGATACCAGGCCATTACTTTTCCTCGCAGAAGATTTTCATCAGCGCATGAATTCTAATGACAAAGTTCACTACATTCTTCAATTGCAAGTACGATCAGTACCAGAGGATCAAGGCTTGCGTGAGATTGCACTCGACTGCACCAGACCTTGGGATGAAACTGAATTTCCTTATCATGATATAGGAGAGATCACAATTGATCAAGTTCTCCCAGAAGAAGAACTAGAAAGTCTGGAATTCAATCCATTTCTTAAATGCAAAGAAGTGGATGTGATCCGGGCCACTTCCTGCAATGAAAGTGCATCAATCGATCATGGGCGGTCTATAGTCTATGCTATATGCCAACATTTGCGAAATAAAAAACCGCTTCCAGAACATTGGAAGTCATTCTTAGATCTATCTGATGTAAAAGTAGACCTCTCAGGGTGCCCCATGGCTGCAGCATTCGAAGGAAATGGTTCAAGAAAAGTGACACTAACAAGACCATGGTATGTGACACTTTGGCTAACCACTGCTCAGCCATTCTTGCAACTTTTCATGCCTTATTTCCTGATGGGTTTGGTTATATCTGTTCCATTAGAGTGGACTTACTCCTTACACAAGCAGATGAAGATCGATATCTTCTGGTTGATGCCATTTTTCTGGGCGATTTCAGGAATTCTCGGAGGTTTAGTATGTGCTGTGGCAAAATGGATTATTGTGGGGAAAAGGAAACAAGGTGAAATTGAGCAAATTTGGAACATAAGCACGTTCTTGGATACCATATGGCAAGCGATAAGAACAATGGCAGGAGACTATTTCATGGGAATGACGAGTGGGTCGTTCATTTATGGGATTTGGATGAAATTGATGGGTTCAGAAGTTGAATGGAGCAAAGGGGTTTATGTGGACAGTGAAGGTGCCATACTGAACCCTGAAATGGTAAGAGTTGAGGAGTACGGATCGGTTGGGAGAGAAGCTACGCTATTTGGACACATATATGAAGGAGAAGGAGGTAACGTAAAATATGGTAACATCTTGATCAGAAGAGGAGGGTATGTAGGTAGCAGAGCTGTTGCCATGCCCGGAGTGACAGTGGACACAGGAGGTAGTCTCGGTTCCCTCTCCCTCGCGATGAAGGGAGAGGTAGTAAAGTAAGCAAGGAGAGGCACCAAAGAACAATTTGGAATCAAAATATTGAGATGTTAAGTTGCTAAACTAAATAAAGTTATGGAAATGTTGTTTTCTTCACAAACCATATTTGTTCAGTTATTCTCAATTTCTCATATGAAGTTACTACATACATGTACACACAACAATGTATTTACTGAATAGTGAACATAGACAATGCAAATGTGGCAACAAGATACAAAAGAAATAGAGACGAGCTTTAAGCAGATGTCGAAAAAGAAGGGTAGGGACATGAAGGTGGAGTAACCTCAACAATTCCTTCAAGCATTTGTGTCACCATTCTCATTGTTGGCCTGCTAGAAGCGTTTTCTTGAATGCACCATAGGCCGACCATTATGTACCTCTCTAGCTTGTCGAGATCATCTAGCGCCTCCATATCCATTCCCACCAGCTCGTCCAGCCTCCCTTCCTGATAACAATCCCAAGCCCAATCAGTTAAAACCACGAACTTGTCATCGCCCCCTACTTCTACTTCGTCCAAGCTTCTCCTACATGTTATGATCTCGAACAACACAACCCCGAAACTGTAAACATCAACTTTCGTGCTGATCTGAGTATTCCTGAACCATTCAGGAGCCACATAGCCTTTTGTCCCTCTGATGCCAGTGTTGGTTCGACTCTGATTGAGCATCAGAAGCTTAGCCAATCCGAAGTCAGAAATCCTTGCATTGTAATAATCGTCAAGAAGAACATTTTGAGGCTTGATATCACAATGGATGATCTGAGTACTACATTCTTCATGAAGATAATTGAGTCCTTTGGCAACTCCCTGAGCGATTTTAGTCCGTTGGTTCCAACTAGGCCTGTGTTCACCAAATATGAAGCTGGCCAGCGTCCCATTACTCATGTACTCATAAACCAGTAAACGGTTTTGTCCCTCATCGCAGAATCCAATTAAGCGCACCAAGTTCTTGTGATGAGTTTGTCCTATTGCGTTGACCTCGGCTCTAAATTCTTTTTCTGTGTCTTTAGCGACACTTTCTAATTTCTTCACTGCAATTGTGGAGCCAAACGGAATCATCCCTCTGAATACAACTCCAAAAGCGCCTCTTCCAAGCTCTTCCTCGAACCCATGGGTGGCTTCTTCAAGCTCTCTAAATGTAAAGCAACGCAAATTTACATCAGATGGCTTGTTTTCCCACAAATGTTTGATTATCTTTTTTCGATAAATGAGATAAAAACCCAAGCAGATCGTGCCAATGAGAAGAACATTGATGAAAACAGAGCTCCCTAGAAGTACAGACACAATAAGTGTCGAAGTTCCACGATCATTAACACTTTTCATGCCTCCGACTTCAGGATCCGGTGTCAGCAATGGAGCATCACTTTTTCTATATTTGATGAAAGCTTTAGCATTGAGAGAGGTGTCGATTCTCCCATTAGATAAAGGCAGCTTCTTTTTCCAGCAAGTATTGCTTCTGTAAAGTGCAATAGCACAAAAACAATCATGCAAACATGAATCTTTACATTGTTCTTCAGAGGAAGGGTTGATTTGCTCAAAATCAGATTTAGGCCAATCAGTATCCACAAGAGTCTGAAAATCGAAAATATTCTCAGCAGGAGAACCTTTGTCCAGTCCTTCACAGCTCTGCGAAAAATCAGGCTGGCAGCTACCATACTCATCGTTCGGATCAACCAATGAATACCCATTAGGGCACTTACAAATCGGCCTCTTCAAATTATCAAGCCTGCAGTAACTATTGTAACCACAAGCACCACTACCATTGTCTCCATCGATATTTAAACATATGTTGTCTGGTTGTGTCCACGCTACAGTCCACGTTGCATTGCCCGAAGGTGATCTAGGATAATAGTATTGAGTAAGAACACCATCAAAATTTAACACAACTCTGTGATAAAAATCTGAAATCAAAGGTATTGAACGTGATCCGATATATGCAAATTGATTGTTTCTTAACAGTACATAAAAATTGGCCCTCTCGTCAAACACCACTTTCAAACCAGAATTGACTGGATTTACAGTGTCAACTGTCCCAGTATTGTAGTACTCATCATCGTAAATTTGATTGCTCGGCAGACTTTTAGTGTAAGCAACAAAATTCCCATCTCCCTGCATAACACTATAAAATCTGCCTTGGGAAAAGTTGGTGTCAGATCGGCTAGAAATTAGCATACCACCAATTCCCAATTCTTGTGATGGCAACAAAGTGTCAGTCGGATACTGAAAGCTCTCCCAGAGGGAAGTATTATCACTTGAACTGAGCACAAAATTGCCAGTATCGTTGAGAAACGCTCTGGCAACCACACTCACAATTGAAGCAGTGTTCCAGAGTAGTCGTCCACGAGGATCACGAAGGACAAGGCCATTCTGAGCATCTAGTTGTATCGATGACCCCTTAAGCAATACAGGATTATCTACACCATTAGTACTAACGTTTGCATGCCAAACAACCGTCTTCTGGGGGATCTTGTCGTACCATATAGAGAGCATGAATCCATTTCCTTGCAGTTCTGTAAAACCAAACGCGAAATCTCCAGCAGCTGAAGTCCACGGAACTTTCCCATCCCCTGCTGTCAAAGAACTGCCTATATCTATATTTCCATCCGTTTGCGCTAAGCTAAAAGAAACAGAACATAAAAAAACGAAAAAAATATGGAAGCAAGAAGAAACCATTTGTATGGAAATCTTTGTTCTCGAGTATTATGATTTATGATACAGAAACTGGATGATATGATCTTATTCTTACTAGTAATATGTTACGTGCGTTGCACGTAAACAATAATGAAATAAATAATAAATTTATTTATACATGTATATGATACTTAACACTCATGATACAACTTATCTTTCGTCTGAGTTTATTAACAAATTATGAAATTACTTCGAACAAAAAAGATTAAAAATCATTCGATAGTAAGGTGGAAATTCAAATACATAAAAAACAGAAACTCCAAAATTTCTGTTGTGTTTGTATAATATTTTGAAAGAATGTCTAACTTCTTACTTCTTTTTCTTTGATCAAAACTTTATTGACTTAAGTAACTATAGATTTGATTGTCTATTACTCATAGCTTAACGCAAAATCAATTCCATCAATAAAAGTATTAAATCATTATTACCAATATTATATGTAATATTAATAAAGTTAAAAAGTACACGATAGAGCAAATTGAACCAACTAATCATAAATGGGCAAACTATGATTAAACGATCCTTTATTGTTACTTCTACAATTATAAAATATTAGAGATTTGATATTATACATTCTAAATAGATAAAAATTATTTAAGGTGGCAAAGGAAATTATTGTCATATTTTAATTGTTTCAGTATATCATTACGGATTTTTAAAAAATTTATAGTTTAACTTATTGTAACCTAATATTTGTTAATCTTCTCTATAGAAATCATATATGTTTAACCATTGAAGTCATCTTTATCAAGTATATTTCATATGAAACTAAAGAAAATAACAAATAAATTGGACATGTATTTAGATAATAATAAAAAATCAAACAAATTATCAATATCAACCCAATTAAAATCATACATTAAATGAATAGCTGGATAAACATAAATGTAATCGATAAATACATAAATCAAATTGTATTAAAAATATGAGCTAATCACTGTAAACATACAAAAGAATCAAATTAATTGATCAAAATCAACCTAATAGAAAATATAATCAACTTTAAGATTCGAACTCCATGTAAATATAAAAGATCTAGTTGATACTTGATATGATTTTGCTCTCATATGTATGAAGATGATGATGTTGCATTTTTGTTTTGCTTATGATTGAATCTGAAAGTCTCATAATTTATAGTTTTAGAATGATCCTTCAAAAATGTAACGGTAAATTGATTAGTTAAGAAAATATATAGTAAACATTTCTAAAATCGTTTATTATTGTAATAGTGGATCTTTAATTCAATAAATAAGTAATTGAGTAGTAATAATGATCAATTCAATTGGGATGTTTTAGTTCATACAATTTTAATAATTATTCAATGGTTATATTTTAATATATAGATAATAATAAGATGTAAATAATTAGTCTATATTAAAATGAGCAATATAGTCTTAGCAAAAAATGAAAAAAATAAATACTCAGTTTATTACACTTTTGGGAGGTATATTAGTACAATTATAGATAGATATTTCAAATATGACTATATTTTATAATTTTACTTTAGATTATATTTACAAAGTCATATATATATCAATATATATTATATTAAAATTTTTTCTAGTTATGTAATTTTATTTGAAATATATGAGTTCCTGAAATTATAAATAAAACAATTCTACTATTAGGTGTTTCTTCCACCCTTAGGTGTTTCTTCCACATTTTGTCAAGACTATTTTACCCCTTCCCATTAACAAATTACTATTAATTTAATTTTTCAATTGTATATATCTTTTAATGAGAAGGTGAAGAGATAGGTACACTATGAAGCAATATTAATGAAAATTTGAAAAATGAAAAATTCATCTCACCCAATTGTATCCATTAATTATTGGTCACAACTATATTATTTAATAAGATAACAAAAATATTACGTTTCATTTGATGGGGAAGATGATATTTCAATGGCAAAAGATTTTCTTCTTTGATAGTCATAAATTGATATTCAAATTGACAAAAACACCACATGATTGTAGAAATAAAATAAATAATTATATTTATGCATTCAATTCATGCTAATAATAAGTCATTAAATTCAATGGAGGTTATGGCTTTCACTATTTTCAGAATTTGAAAGTTACACAACAAAAAAACATAATTGATATTTAAACATAAGTCTAATATTCATTCAATTAACTATCTATATAAACTGATACATATAAAGTAGAGCTACATAATTAGATAAAAAGGAATAATATGAATCCACATGATTGTAGGGAACAAAATAAATAATTAAATTTATGCATTCAATTCATAATAATAATAAGTCATTAAATTCAATGGAGGTTATAAATAAAACAATTCTACTACTTATTTCAAATATTTTTATATTTACATAAGAAATATAGAACTATATTGTACTTATTTTATTCAATTTGTGTTGAACATATCATTTTCTCTAACTATGTAGTTTAACTTAAAATATATTAGTTTCATAAAATTCTAAATAGAGCAACTAATTTTTTTTTGTAACTATATGATTTTACTTAAAGTATATTAGTTCATAAAATGTAATTAGAGCAACTCTTACACTTATTTAACTATTTGCATTTTGTACATAGATATATTAGTTCATAGATTTCATTATAAGAAATATAGAAATATATTTTAGTATAGTTTTAAATTTCTTTTGAATATATAAAGTCATATATTTCATTTTCTATAATGACGTAATTATTCTTCTTATATATTAGTTCCTAAAATGGTTAATTGAATGACTTCTTAACTTATGTTTAAGTATTAATTGTGAGAAGAGTTAAAAATCATAACTACCACACAATTTAATGAGTTATTATTGACATGAATTAAATTACATGAATATATTTATTTATTTATACAATCATCATTTATCATTATAGAATATATTAAAATTTTCTCTAATAATGTAGTTTTACTAAAATATATTACTTTCATAAAATTGTAAATAGAGCAACTGGAAATTTCTATAACTATATAATTGTATTTAAAATACATTAGTTCATGAAATTGAAATAGAGCTACTCGTCGTATACTTATTTTTAATATTTTACATAGATATATTAAGCCATAACTATCTTTTACTTATAGTTTTTATTTTCTTTTGAATATATGAAGTCATATATTTCATTTACTTTAATTATGTAATTTCATTTTATATATTATTTTTGAAAATAAATTATTTAATGACTCTTAAACTTATTTTTAAAATACAAATTATGTTTTTTGCTGTGTTGAATATACTTATTCATATTATTCGTTTTATCTAATTATGTAATTACTATCTATATTAGTTTATATAGATAGTTAATTGAATGAATATTAAACTTATTTTTAAATATCAATTATGTTTTTTTGTTGTGTAACTTTCAAATTATGAAAATACTGAAAGTCATAACCTCCATTGAATTTAATGACTTATTATTAGTATGAATTGAATGCATAAATTTAATTATTTATTTTGTTCCCTACAATCATGTGGATTCATATTATTCCTTTTTATCTAATTATGTAGCTCTACTTTATATGTATCAGTTTATATAGATAGTTAATTGAATGAATATTAGACTTATGTTTAAATATCAATTATGTTTTTTTGTTGTGTAACTTTCAAATTCTGAAAATAGTGAAAGCCATAACCTCCATTGAATTTAATGACTTATTATTAGCATGAATTGAATGCATAAATATAATTATTTATTTTATTTCTACAATCATGTGGTGTTTTTGTCAATTTGAATATCAATTTATGACTATCAAAGAAGAAAATCTTTTGCCATTGAAATATCATCTTCCCCATCAAATGAAACGTAATATTTTTATTATCTTATTAAATAATATAGTTGTGACCAATAATTAATGGATACAATTGGGTGAGATGAATTTTTCATTTTGCAAATTTTCATTAATATTGCTTCATAGTGTACCTATCTCTTCACCTTCTCATTAAAAGATATATACAATTGAAAAATTAAATTAATAGTAATTTGTTAATGGGAAGGGGTAAAATAGTCTTGACAAAATGTGGAAGAAACACCTAAGGGTGTTGGCTCTTTTATAAGTATTATAGATAACATAAAAGAGGTCTAAGTCAATTCACATAGTAACGTAGAATAATCTTATTGTAACTTTCAGTAAAAGTTTGATAGAAACTTTTGATTAAACAATACAAGGAGGAGACTTGTATTCGATTGAACAAGTCCACAAGTGAACGTTCTAATTTAAGCATAGAATCTACTACATCTGCATGAATGGACATCCAGAAGACAAGTAGTACCTCTTACTCCTTGGCCTGCACTTCAATAATACTCGATACGAGTATGATATTTAGCATCAACCTGCCCCAGTAGATACGGTACGCTCTCGCCTACACGAGGTAAGGGGTTGATTGAGTGATGAGTCCATAACCTAAACAATAGTGATCATCCCCGTCATTTGCTCATTTTATTACGTGTAAAGTATTGAAAAACCATAATGAAAGGTTAAGGGACAATAAACCAAACTCTACAATTGAGTTGAAGGAATTTTATAGTAGTAAAATATTAAACGCGTTGTTAAGAATACGTATGCATGTAAAATAATTTAGAACGATACAATTAACAATACGTACTTTTAATAAAGTAACCATAATATTTTAATTAAATGGGGAGACTCAACACTCAACTATGACTAACAATTTAATTAATTAGTAATAGGTTATGACATAAAATATGGAAATTGAACTTAGTCTTGTCTTAAGAATTAAAGAAGTCTTTCACCTCAGTCCTCACCCTAGATGTGCACTCCCGTTTGAGTAGAAAATTATAATCACTTGATGTTCCACGGGTTTTACAAAATAAAAAATTATTGAATAAATTGATTTATTGACTCTTCACTAGCTTGATACTAAATTAATCGAACCCAAGCCTTATCATATTTGCATAGCCGGATTCAAGATTGAAATTTCCGTGGTGCAAATAAAGTCAAAAAAAAATTGTCCAACAGGTAACATAATATTAGTTCAACAAAAAATTACATTAGCGAGAATGTAATCATAAGTTTACAAAGCATATATTCTGTTAAAATTACATCATTACTAATAATACTAAACACATCTTGTTCTAGATAAGTGACTAGACGATCATTAAGCATTGGTAACCCAACATATTATATTTATCACTTTTGACATGATTCATAGCTAAAAAGACACGTAAAACACTTGCGGTTACTACCAGCAAAAACATAGCTAACTTCACAAACTTATACACTATATTGAAAGTTGTGCAGTTATTTGCTTTCACCAATTTTACATAAGATCTGAGACACCTTAAAACTCTCTGAAATCGAGATTACATCGAACAACTTTAATATAAGTGGTAATAATATCAATTTTATTAACCTTACTAATAAAATTAATAATCCGGCTATAAATCCTCGCACATAAACATGTTTATGGTGAATTAGTGAAATATAAGGGTCACTAATATGTATTTTCTTTTCTTTTTTCTCATTTAGTAGAATGACCCTGTCTTTACCTCTTTTTAGCCTTCTTTTAATTTTTTTTCCCATCAATCATAAAACACATAATTTTATATAGAAATTTTTTCACCAAAAAATCTGATGGTGCATATACACCACTTTGTTATATTGAGTGTGGCTATGAATATTTGTGGTGTTGATAATATGAATGAGATGTAAATCCAATTTGGATCATCGACTCATCCCTTTTGTTAAGTCCAAGAACTTTAGATCATTCGATACAAGTTTGGTACAATCATAGGCGGATAAGAAGTAATTTTTCTGGTTGTCAAATTTTTCAAATTTTTTCTTTTGTGGAATAATATACTACTATTTGTTACTTTTAACTTCTTTTTTAAAAATGGAAATATTTTTGGTTGCCATGGCAACACTTGCATCCGCTATGGCCTATGGGTACAACTTTTATTTTGTTTACGTATGTATATGTATATGTGTCAACATTACTCGACTCGTTAAGGGAATTTATTTAATCATTTATTAAATTATTGGGTATTTGTCGAACGAGTCGGGTATTTTAAACAAACACAACCCTAAGTTCGTATCCTACATGTTAACTATCGAGCGGTATAACGAGTCGAGTACTCGAACGAGTAACAAATTACTCGACTCGTTTCTAGCCCTAACTATTAGTATATTACAGTCAATCTCTAAGAATAGTAATCCGATCATATTCTTTTAGATTTTTCAAAGGGTTAATAGCATGGATGATCACCTATGATTTAAACCGTTTCAGTCGATCACCTATGTTTTAAAACGTTCTAGTCGATCACCCAATCTATAACTCCACCGTTAAGTTTTGCATGTGACGAACACGTGACATGCATTAAGGGTATTTCGGTCATTTACTAAATGTATTTTAAGGATACAAAATGAAATAATCATTCTCTAATTTCCCGACAAGAAAGTTTCAGCCAATTGTGAGGGAGGAGGGGGCTAGGATGATTGGCTAAAATACCCTTCCTTAATTGTCATGTGACAACCGCATGACCAACATAACTGAAGTTAGACGGAAATTTGAACGGAGTGACCAAGTGGAATACAATTTAAAACATAGGTGATCGACTGAAACGGTTTAAAATATAAGTGATCGACTGAAAACATTTGGCAAACGTGATCATCCCTGCCATTAATCAAATATCAATAATTATTTCATTGCCTGAATAAAAGTTCATTTCATATACTCCTCCCGTCCCTAAATGATTGATACATTTTGACTTTACATGGTCAAACTTTAAAAACTTTGATCAATAATTCTCATTAACCAATAAGAAAATAATATAGTCAAATGATATCTTCTTAGGTTCGTCTCAATATATATTTTTGAACTATCAACTTTTTATAATTTTTTCATATGTAGAATATGAGATATTTATATTTAAAAGCGTGTTTTGTTGACCATGAAAAGTCAAAATGTACCAATATTACTCCCTCCGTCCCTAAATGATTGTCACATTTTGACTTTTCATGGTCAACAAAACAAAATTTGAAACGTAAATATCTCTTATTTCACATGCGAAAAAATTATAAAATTTGATATTTCAAAAATATATATTGAGACGAATCTAACAAGATCCCACAATACTATATTATTTCTTATCGTTTGATGAGAATGTTTTATCAAATTTTGATAATTAGGTGATATTTGTAAGAATTAAAACGGAGGCTGAAAAAGCCATAGAAGAAAAATGTGAGCCAAAATGAGCCAATTCTCGACGAAATAAAAGCAGAGGGCTTAAAAAAAGGCCGCATCTATTAAAAGCCCTATATAAAATCTACATCAAAGCCCTAGAAGCTTCATAACTTTTGGCTTCCTTAAAAGGTCCTTTTGAACCCTACGGGCTTCAAAACTCAGAAGGAGGCGGAAAGCTTGAGGAGCAGAATCGTCCTACCTCCGTAATGTTTCACCTTCCTGATATCAAATGTCCCATAAGCGTATGCAGCAGATCTTCAATTTATGTTGTGTTAATCTTGCTTGATTAATTTATTTCTGTTGTTTATTGGTCATCTTCCTGCATAACAATATAAAATCTTCCTTGAGAAAAGTTGGTGTCAGAACGGCTAGAAATTAGCATACCATCAATTTCCAATTCTTGAGATGGCAACAAAGTATCAGTGGGATGCTGAAAGCTCTCCCAGAGGGAAGTATTATCACTTGAACTGAGCACAAGATTGCCAGTATCATTGAGAAACGCTCTGGCAGCGTCACTCGCAATTGTAGTGCTCCAAACAAGTAGTCCTCTAGGATCACGAAGGATAAGGCCGTTCTGAGCATCTAGTTGTATCGTTGACCCCTTAAGCAATTCGGGATTATCTATACCATTAGTACTACTTATGTTTGCATGCCAAACAACAGTCTTCTGGGGAATCTTGTCATACCATATAGAGAGCATAAATGCATTTTCTTGAAATTCCTTAAACCCGAACGCGAAATCTCCGGAAGCTGAAGTCCAAGGAACTTTCCCATCCCCTGCTGTCAAAGAACTGCCTATTTCTATACTCCCATTACTTTGTGTTAACATAAAAGAAATGGAACATAAGAAGATGAAAATAATATGGAAGTAAGAAGAAGCCATTTGTATGGAAATGTTTGTTCTCGAGTAATATGATACATAAATCGAATGATATGATCCCATTCTTATAACATGAAAGAGGTCTGAGTCAATTCATGAGCCACAGTATGTTTCTTCCTATTAATGTAGTATAATCTTATTATCACTTTCAGTAAAAGTCAACCATCAAACAATGCAAGGAGGTTTTATTTGATTGAACAAGTAAACGTACTAGTGTAAGTATAAAATTTATTACATCTGCATAAATTGACATCAGTAGAAAACTACCTTTTACTACTTGGCCTACATCGCAATAATATACTAGTATGACATTTAGCATCAACCTGCCCCAGTAGTTACGGGAGGCTCTCGCCTAATTGAGATAAAGATAAAGGGGGTCGGATACGTAATTTCATACATACGTGCATATATTAACAATATATTATCAATGAGGTTTAATTTCTTTTCATTCCTTAGAAAATGTACTTTATCGTAATTACACCTTTAGAGACATACGTATTAAAAATGGACGATGATTGTCATTTTTATAATGTGTTACACTAAACCAAAGTCTAGAATTAAGTTAGAGAAAATTCAAACGGAGCAATTTTAAAATCGTTATCGTCCAATAACATATATATAAAGAAGCGGGCTGTAAGGTAAAAGAAATAGAACTATTGAACGCACTGTGAGAAATATGTATATATTATGAAACTATCTCCAACGGTTGTCAATTGAAGCAACCCCTGTTTTATCACAAATCGCTGTGTTTCTAATTCTATCTCTGCGTGTAAGTCCTCACAACCAGTCGACATTCGCATCTCAGCTACTAACATTAAAACATCTTATAGACATGCTAATATTTAAGTGTCCAACATTTTGAACCACTTATTATCATCTTGTGAAAATTCAACACGAAATTTAAATGGATAATTACTGGATTTGATAACATATAACACCCAATATCCGCTCGAACCGATATGGTTTACACTTTACATACTACCCGGTGCTACTTTCTTGAACCACTACTTCTTGCAATTATAATGAGGACAATCTGAAATTAATAGCAAAAGAAGAATCACGAATATATTTACACCTTTATATATCCCCTAATTCGTGAATTGACGTTTTCGTTTTTAGATGTGAGGCTTCGATCATACAGATAAAAAGACAAGCAAATGTGGCAATAAGATACAAAAGAAATAGAGACAAGCTTCAAGCACATGTTGAAAAAGAAGGGTAGGGACATGGAGGTGAAGTAACCTCAACAATTCCTTCAAGCATTTGTATCACCATTCTCATTGTTGGCCTCTTCAAAGCGTTTTCTTGAATGCACCATAAGCCGACCATTATGTACCTCCCTAGCTTGTCAAGATCATCTAACGCCTCAGTATCTGTTCCCACCAGCTCGTCCAGCCTCCCGTCTTGATAACAATCCCAAGCCCAATCAGTTAAGACCCCAGAGTTGTCGTCACCACCGACTTCTACTTCATCCAAGCTTCTCCTACATGTTATTATCTCAAACAACACAACCCCGAAACTGTAAACATCAACTTTCGTGCTGATCTGAGTATTCCTGAACCATTCAGGAGCCACATAGCCTTTTGTCCCTCTGATACCAGTGTTGGTTCGACTCTGATTTAGCATCAGAAGCTTAGCCAATCCAAAGTCAGAAATCCTTGCATTGTAATACTCATCAAGAAGGATATTTTGAGGCTTGATATCACAATGTATAATCTGAGTACAACATTCTTCATGCAGATAATTGAGTCCTTTGGCAACTCCCTGGGCTATTCTAGTCCGTTGACTCCAACTAGGCCGGTGTTCACCAAAAATGAAGCTGGCCAGCGTCCCATTACTCATGTACTCATAAACCAGTAAACGGTTTTGTCCCTCATCGCAGAATCCAATTAAACGGACCAAGTTCTTGTGATGAGTTTGTCCTATTATGTTGACCTCGGTTCTAAATTCTTTTTCTGTGTCTTTGACGACGCTTTCTAATTTCTTCACTGCAATTGATGAACCAAAGGGAATCAACCCTCTGAACACAACTCCAAAAGCGCCTCTTCCAAGCTCTTCCTCGAACCCGTGGGTGGCTTCTTCAAGCTCACCAACTGTAAAGCAACGCAAATTTACATCAGATGCCTTGTTTTCCCACATATGTTTGATTATCTTTTTCCGATAAATAAGATAAAAACCCAAGCAAATTGCGCCAATGAGAAGAACATTGATGAAAACAGAGCTCCCAAGAAGTACAGACACAACGATTATCAAAGTTCCACTATCTTTAACTCCTTCTTTTACGCCTCCAACTTCAGGATCCGGTGTCAGCAATGGAGCATCACTTTTTCTATATTTGATGAAAGCCTTAGAATTGAGAGAGGTGTCGATTCTGCCATTAGATAAAGGCAGCTTCTTTTTCCAGCAATTATTGCTTCTGTAAATTGCAACAGCACAAAAACAATCCTGCAAACATGCATCTTTACATTCTTCTTCAGAGGAAGGGTTGATTTGCTCAAAATCAGATTTAGGCCAATCAGTATCCACAAGAGTCTGAAAATCGAAAATATTCTCAGCAGGAGAACCTTTATCCAGTGCATCACAGCTCGGTGAAAAATTAGGCTGGCAGCTACCATACTCATCGTTCGGATCAACTAATGAATACCCATTTGGGCAATTACAAATCGGCCTCTTCAAATTATCAAGCCTGCAGAAACTATTATAACCACAAGCACCGCTACCATTCTCTCCATCGATATTTAAACATATGTTGTCTGGCTGTGTCCACGCTACAGTCCATGTTGCATTTACTGCAAGTGATCTTGGATAATAGTATTGAGTAAGAACACCATCAAAATTTAATACAACTCTGTGATAAAAATCTGAAATTAGAGGGATAGAACGTGATCCAATATATGTTATTTGATTGTTTCTTCTCAGTACATAAAAATTGGCCCTTTCATCAAACACCACTTTCAAACCAGAATTGTTTGTATTCTTAGTGTCAACTGTCCCAGTCTCGTAGTACATATCTTCGTAAATTTGATTGCTCTCCACACTTTTAGGGTAAGCCACGAAATTCCCATCTCCCTGCATAAAAATATAAAATCTGCCTTGAGAGAAGTTCGTGTCAGACCGGCTAGAAATTAGCTTACCACCAATTTCCAATTTTTGAGATGGCAACAAAGTATCAGTCGGGTTCTGAAAGCTCTCCCAAAGGGAAGTATTATTACTTGAAATGAGCACAAAATTGCCAGTATCGTTGAGAAAAGCTCTGGCAACCTCGCTCACAATTGAAGTAGTGTTCCAGAGTAGTTGTCCACGAGGATCACGAAGGATAAGGCCATCCTGAGGGTTTAGTTGTATCGATGACCCCTTAGGCAATATGGGATTATCTATACCATTAACGCTTGAATGCCAAACAACTGTCTTCTCGGGGATCTTGTCATACCATAAAGAAAGCACAAATTCATTTTCTTGAAGTTGTTTAAACCCGAACGCGAAATCTCCAGAAGCTGAAGTCCATGGAACTTCCCCATCCCCTGCTGTTAAGGAACTGTATATATCTATACTCCCGTTCCTTTGTGCTAAGCTAAAAGAAACAGAACACAAGAAGATAAAAATAACATGTAAGTAAAAAAAAGAAGCCATTTGTATGTAAATCTTTGTTCTTGAGAAATTTGATACAGAAACTCGATGATATGATCCTATTCTTATAGCATGAAAGAGCCACATTATATTTCTTCCTATCAATATAGTATAATCTTATTGTCGCTTTCAGTAAAACTTGGATAGAAACTTCTGATTAATCAAGACAATACAAGGAGGAGCTTGTATTCGATTGAACAAGTCAGCGTACCAATAATGTAAGCATAGAATTTACTACATCTGCATAATAGACATCCAGAAGAAAAGTAGTATACCTCTTACTCCTTGGCTTGCACTGCAATAATATACGAGTATGGTTTTTAGCATCAACCTGCCCCAGTAGATGTGGCACGCTATCGCCTACACGAGCTAAGGGGGTCGGATATTACGTAATACATACATGTACATAAACAAAATGTAGCTATAGCTTTATCCAATAGATACATAAATTCTCCTTCATTGTCTTGTTAGATCAGTTTCCTTACAAAAATATATGTTCCATATATACATATCGTGATTTCACATTTAGAGACTTGTATATTATAAATAGACGATGATTGCCATTTTTAGTAGGGCAAACCAGGTCGATCAATTATGACACAAAATTACTACTTTGGCATAATTTTGAAGGCAATTTAGTAATTTTATACCTAAATTTTTGGAAAAAATTGAAATTTAATTTCACATCATCAATTTTTTATTTAACTTCAACTTAATTCCTTCCAAAAAATTAGGCGTGGCATCACTAAATTACCCATTAAAAATTATCATGTGACGTACACGTGATATAATTTATAGTTAACATCAAATTATGTGAAAGTACTAATTGATTCTGTTTTTGTGAGATAAGTGATCGGCCAAGTGGTCGACTAGGTCCATAACTTAAATAATAAGTGATCGACTAGGTCCATAACCTAAACACTAGTGATAATTCCTGTCATTAGCTCTTTTTATTACGTGTGAAGTATTGAAAAATCGTAATAAAAGATCATTAGCTCTTTTTATTACGTGTAAGTATTGAAAAATCGTAATGAAAGGTCAGTGGACAGTAAACTAAACTCTACAATTGACTTGGATAAATTTTATAGTAGCAAACTATTGAACGCGTTGTGAGGAATACGTATGCATGTAAATAGGGCCGGTCTATTGATTTTCGAAATTTATTGTAAAAATTGAACATAGGGTTTTTCGCTAATTTTTTTGCGAGAACTCATTTCTATTCATTGAAATGAAAAATTACAATATTACACAAAAAGATATATTTGAATATTATTTGGTACAAAATTGTTACACAAATTAAACAGTATCTTTCAACCATTATCAATTAAAATATCTCTTGTTTTATTTCAAGATTTTTCCAAGTTTTAGAGTCACGAAAATCAAAATGTGGTAAAGATTTGTTATTGTAAACTAAATTTTCATTATTGAGTTCATTTGGTATAATACTTTTTCATTATCAAGTTCACTTGACACTACATTTTCATCACTTAAGACTACATCTTCTTCCCACAAATTTTTATCTATAAACTAGACAAACAATTATTAATAAACAAGTAAACAATAGAATATAAAAAAATAAAATTATAAAATTAAGTAATGAACATAAATAAAGTATGAAATTAATTAATTAAAATAAATTAACAGAAAGATTAAAAGAGTACTCGTAAGGTAAGTAGATAGTAATAAGTAGTTTTGTCTTCTGACTTTTTTTTTTGTTTGTAAATTAGCGATGAGGTGAGCATTGAACCCAGGACCTTCTGGTCACCAGCAAGAGCCTTTTCCACTAGGCTATTCGATTAAATAATATTTCATTATTTCATGTTTTGTCTTCTGACTCTTAGTTATCATAATCTCATTAAATAATATTTCATGTTTGCTTTTCAGAATTTGATTATTAAACATTAGCACAATACCGTTATAGTATTAATAATTAATCGAGTTCATAGTTTTAATGCAAATGTTTTTATATATATCGATATTAGTTCATCACTTAGTAATTCTAAAATTATAAACGTAACACGAATTTAATAAATATAATTTTTAAATATATAATTTAATTTCTCATTTTTAAACCAGTAAAATAATATATATTTATATATAAATTTTAAATTTTAGGGCCCTAAAAAATGGGGTATAATGCAATCGCGCCACGCCATATGGAAGGGCCGGCGCTGCATGTAAAATAATTTGGAACGGTGCAATTAACAATACTCCTAATAAGTTAAACAACAATATTTTAACTAACTTTGAAGACTCAACACTCAACTGTGACTTTATGAGTAACAATTTAATAGGCTATGAACATAAAATATGGAAATTAAACTTAGTTTTGTCTTAAGAATTAAAGAATGCTTTAATTCTTCCACCTCACCCTAGATGTGCACTCGGCTTTGATTAGAAAATTATAATCACTTGATGCTCCACGGCTTTTACACAAAAAAAGTTGGTGTACAAATCGATTGATTAACTCTTCACTGGCCCGCGTTCGATTTTGGTGCATCAATAATTTCATGCATCATGTTTATCAATGTATCCATTTAAAGGTTTCACGTGGGTATTATACCCACTTGAAACTTCATCAGTGGTATAAGAAACAATATCAACATTAACTTATACCCAAATTATACTATAACAATGGTACAGTACCACATATTTATCAATCCAAAATAAAAGTAGTAAATATATATGTGATTTGTAAATCGACCCACAAATATATAGATAATTGTAGCGTGACCCTTAATTATATAGATAATTACATCATGACCCTTAATTTATAAGATATTATGCCCAAACCCCCTTGATGAACCTAATGCATGGAAGTATTGATGCGTCCAATCTTTTCACCACTAACCCAATACTAAACTAATCGAATCCAAGCATTATCATATTAAGTGGTGTCTATTATACGAACAAGATAAATCCAATTTGGGTCAACTGACTCATCCTTTTGTTAAGTCCAAGAACTTTAGGTTCTTCGAAGCAAGTTTAGGACAACTTTTCTTTTGTTTACCTTTGTCTCTGTCAACTTTTCTTCGATCCACATCTTTTGATTGGGATATATGTTGGACTCTTCTTAAATTATCACACTATCTCAAACACTTGTCCTTAATTGAAACAACTCCTATTTTATTACAAATTACTCTATTTCTAATCATATCTTTGCCTGTAACTCCAAACAACCCCTCAATTATTCACATCTTATGGACATGATGATTTTTCAATGTCCAACATTTGAACCATATATCATAGGTGGTCGAATTCCCATCCTGTAAAAACTTCAGACAGGAAAAACTAAATGTATATATTTTCGATTTGATATATACATACCCAATAACCGCTCGAACTTAAATCGTTAACACTACACATAGTACCACGGACCCCATAAAACGAAAGACCATGTATAGGATGAATTAACAGGCTCGTTTTGTAAGGACGTTGAAGATGGAACCACGTTTATCCAGTTCATTGTGGGGCCAATCGAACGGTGCCTAATTCATGAATTGACGTTTTCGTTTTTAGATGTGAGGCTTAGATATCATACAGTTAAAGCTACATATACAAAGCTTACCTTCATCTTGCATAATCACTGAACACATTTACAATGTTGATTGGATACAACAACAAAAAGAAATGCTGCTAACAAGACATTCAGAAATAACTAGGTAAATCATATTGTTGCCTTCCTTTTACACTAACCATATACCAAGTGCTACAAAAATGTTGAAGAGAACAACGTCCCAACTTGATCTCTTAAAGCAGAGCAACTACTTCATCTATTATGAATAGGATTCCAAACACTTGGCGGCCGCCTCCTCAAACTATTCTCCATCGCTGCTTCCTCGTTCTTCTTCGCGACTGATGAAGATTTTCTCAACTTGTCTGCATTATTAGAAGACATAGACTTCACTGAAGCTAACAATCTCGATTCCAAAATCCCCCTTCTAAGAAAATCTCTCTTCTTGTACAAAAGCGGCCTAGCTGATGAACACAGCAACTCATTATTTACAAGTATCAACAGCAAGACAAGAACAAATGACCTTAAACTGCTTCTCATAATGGTTTCTTGATTTGAAAAAAAACTAAGTTCAGACAATAATGCATTATGCATTAGTGCATGTATGAAAGTTGCTTATATGATTGTAATGGATTTTTGTTGTTTGTGGGTTGTGGGATTGTGGTGAAATCTGACACTGCATGTGTCAAATTGAATAAATATAAGTAAAGTTGCAGAAGGCAATGTGCAATGTGAGCTTAAGTCAGCATCTTTTTGCAATTGAGTAGGTCATATATAACCATTCTTTGACCATGCAGGTGCTTATGTTCAAAAGCTCGTGTCTCATGGAGAAAGGAACAAATGGTATACCAATTTTGGACTAGCTCATCATGTGGATAAACTCCTTGGCTTTTTATTAATCAAAATTAAACGATGCTGATGGTTGAATAACATGATGGCATCTAACGGAATAGCATGATGGCATCTAACTCAAACTTTCATGTAGAAAGTATTGGGTTCAAATCTCGTTTGAGACAATTTGTCTCATATTTTCATTAGAGGATTTCATTACTCGCTCTATTCCATTTTGATTGACGTTTTGGGAATGCGTGTCAAACTTTGACTACAAATTACTTTTTATGCATTCGTCTGAAAAATATAAAATTGATGTCATTGAATACATTTTTCAAAATGTTTTCATAATATTATCTTGTTATTTTCTGTAATGTATATGTAAAGTAAATGATGATCAAAATAATATTTCGATAAGCGTGAAGTCAATTAAAGTAAAATGGAGGGTGTATTAGTTAACACCTATTCGTTTATTAATTAGTACTCTAATATTCGTTATTTATAATACTTGTACATTGCTAATTTACAAAGAAAAAAGAAAAGAAACATCAAACTTACCATACACTGTAATTTATATCAAATGATGAAAGCATGTTAAAATATTATATTTTGAAATATTTTCATTAACATTATAAAACACATACAAAAAAATTGACATCAAAATTAAGATACACCAATTATTAAAAATTCATTTAAAAATACATTATATCACATATTTTCACAAGAAAATATTCTTACACTTGCAAGATTTCTCTAAAATAATTTCACTAACTAATACCCTGTATGTTTATTTGAATGGTCTAATTTCTAAGATAATGTGTATTAAGTATTTAGTAAAAAAAATATGTTAGATCCTAGAAGCAGCCTAACATGTGAAGCTGATTATAAATAAAAAGATAGTGTTGAATCTTGATCTGATACAATCTTCAAAAATAAAGAAGAGGTCTCATGTGATGTTTCCACATAGCAAAGCTTCAATTATGTGATCTTTCCAAAATGTTGATTATACTATATTACTTCCAAACTCCCAATCATATGGTTAAGGCATCTCTAAGTATATGCAACATACAAACACAGCTCAAGTTGGTTGGATAATTGTACTATAAAACGTTTTCATTTAGGCTTTTCGGCACATGATGGTGAACGATAAATCTCATATCCTACAAAACAATACACTACTATAATACGATGGTCTATAACACTCGGTTTTTGACTTATGCCCTTCAGTTTTCCGCCTTCCTCTGTATATCTCCACCCTCTTCGGGTTGAGTCATTTTTCGCTTATACATGTTTTCATAAAAGTCCTAAAAATGCTCATATAAACACATTCCATGACCCTTTAATCAATGAGAAACGTTTATATATTCTATGTCAACCCACTTATTCTTTGCCACCAGTCGGTTACTCGGGTCCAAATATTCACAGATGCATGTCATCCTAAGCCTTATCTGTAGACGGACACCTCAGTAAGAGAAGTCATTTTATTTAATTCTGCTTATCATTTGCAGAAAGGGGTCGAAACAAGAGGATGCTAACTATTTACCACCACCATCATCACCATGATAACTAAATAAACATTTAAAATCATCTAAATAATAGCAGAGATCAATGCAAATTATATAATGAAAAATGACTAGTGACTGAGCAAGTACTCATGAACAAAAATAGAACATTCGCTTCGCTCGCACTCTATCTAGCAAAAAGGGAAGAAGTAGAGTACAAAAAGAAAAATCTGAAGTTACACATGATACATTATAACTTTGGAAAAGTTAAACGTATTTATATACATGTTTTACCTCATGATGAACATGAAAGCATGCAAACACCTGGCCGGTAGGCCCAAGCTGGGGGCAAGCGGGCATACTTCTCCATTCCTGGTTGGTCATCATAAGGGCGTTGCATAACCTTCAACAGTTGACGGATCACTTCAAAGTCGCCTTGTTCAGCTGCATCAATAGCACTTTGACATAAATAGTTTCTTAGGATATACTTCGGATTTACAGAATTCATCGAGGCCTTCCTCTGCTCGTCTGAGATCCCACTCGTGGAGAGCTGTAGTGTAGTAAAGACAGGAAAACTTGATCAGCAATAAGCAATTCCATTCAGTTGTATGCCTGCCTTTAAGTTTCAAAGAAGACTAAACAGAGGATTATTTCTTTTTAACAGGTCTCTTTGTAGGAGAGTACTACTATTGTTTGAGCAGTTAAATAGAAATATATGAAAATATATTTCCTAAGTCGAGTAAGGCACTCTTCACCATATTATCTACTGCATAAGTATCGTTGTAAACCTAAGAGTTTGGATTCTGGAACTTCAATCATGACTAAGATCTTCACAGTGAAGTTCTGAATGTTTTGATGCAGCTCTAGTGCTCTACCTTACATTGTATAATTTCTCATCTTCCCCCCTTCCCCTCTTGTTAATTTCTGAAATATTTTTGGGGGTGGTAGATTTGTTTGGCAATGCATTCGAAACACGTGGTGGCTCGTTTAAAAGTAGATTGTACTTCAAGGGCATATATCTGGAAGATGACACCAACGTTTACCTCTTGTATGTACGAGTGTACCCAGTTGGACCATGCTTCCTTCCGTTCCTTGCCGATATCGAGTAGAGCAGCCTTTAAAGGAATCAACAATTCATCTTCGGAAGTTGCAGGATCGACTTTAATATTGGGAAGAAGTCGGAAGAAATTGGTGTAATCAACTTTATCAACTGCCATGTTGTTAAGAAGTTTGCTGATCAATTGCTTATTATACTTCGGCAAGCCCAGTTTTTTTGTCATTATAGCTTGATATTCATCCAGAAATTTGGTCCCATATCTACAACAAATATATCAGTATGAGAAACCAACAAAATTGAACAGTTCAAACGAAAATTATTAAGGAAGTGGGCACCTAAATACCTCTCCATAGCATAATCTGCTTCCTTTTCATTTATCAACTGCGCAGCAGATAATGCATTGGCAAACTGCGCAATGTTCCACAAACTAATATCTGGCTGGTTAGCGAAACAATATCTTCTCGATGGAAGGTCTGTGGTATTTGGTGTAAATTTGGGATCAAAAGCATCCAGGAAACCAAAAGGACCATAATCAATTGTCAGTCCTAGTACACTCATGTTATCCGTGTTAAGCACTCCATGAGTGAAACCAACACCCTGCCAGCTCGCAACCAACGAAGCAGTTCGCTCGGCAACTTCTACTACCCATGCTGACGTTATGCACAGTAAATCAGCACATGAGAACTTGTAACATTATGCTTTTGAACTTCAAAAGGTAACATAACACTTGCACACAGACAAGGAAGAATACATGAGGAAAACGGAGCTTATTCTTGAACAAAGTATATATTTGTCTTTCCTTTTGTCTCACCATTTATCCCATGGATTGAACTCATTAACAAGATCACACTAAGATGCACTGAACATAAAGTTTTGCATACAGTTCATATTATATTCAAGATTCGAAGAGAATTAAATAACAAAACAAAACAAAAGACAGATGCACACAAAAATTTAACAAGTTCTCCCATTTTGCCTTAAATTGACACACCTGCATACTTGTTTGACGTCAAATCCACAATCGAGTCATCTTCTTTGCCTGTGCTAAAAGATACTGTTTCACTCTTATTCATTTTCTCCAGGTGAGGGAAGTGATGTTTAATTGTGTAATTTGCCAAATCTCGAACACATTCAAGATCCTCGCCCCCTCGAAATGCATGTATTTGGTACGAACCAAATCGCAGAAATGATTGGGCTACTCTGCACACAATTGCACCAGGTTCATCCGTTGGATTGCCACTGCAAGTGAATCAACCAGGATTGTTCAGTACATTGCAGACTGCATCATATATATGTATCATAAAAATATGGCTTGCCATAATATGAAATGAGAAAGCACAGAATATCTCAAAGCATTTGGTGGTAAGAAGACATAGTCAACACAAATTATAGAATTGTTCATAGGGGTAAGCTAACATACTCATAAAACATGTCTCGAGCCACGTATTTCCCTGTAGTCACGAGACAAAGAGCTCGTGTTGTTGGGATACCAAGAAAATGCATTGCTTCACTACAGAGGAATTCCCGGATACTACTACGCAGAACTGCTAGGCCATCAGCAAATCTGCTATATGGGGTCTTTCCACAACCTTTAAGTTGGAGCTCCCATCTTTCGCATTTGGAATTTAGAATTTCTCCAAGGGCTATCGCTCTACCATCTCCTAACTGGCCAGCCCACATTCCAAACTGATGACCTCCGTAGCATTGAGCATAAGGTATTCTGAGCAATGAGGTCGTAGAAAGTATGAGGTGTAATGCAAAGAATTCATACATGCTGCAATTTTTTTCAAATCCTAACTGAAATAATAGTACTTACGACCCCTCCAAAGGTGATGCTCCAGAAAACTTAAGTGGAAAATCCTCTCTCTCGTATCTGAAATTCGAAAATAGAAAATGGCGTTATGTAAATTATTACATAAAAAATAGCAACATAGTAAAGATAATATGGTACCACAAAATACTGGTATGCTTAAAGAAATCTGAGCAGAGATAATATCAGGTATGTACTCTTTGGGGTCCAACTCAAGTATTTCCGTGACTGATTCTGACCATGCCACAAGCTGAGGGTTATCCACCTCAGCAGATGGCGACACTTTTGTGTAACAAGCATGTAGAACCTTCATTACAATATACAAGCGTAACAGATCAGCAATATGTATGATAAACCCTGAAAGAACCATAAGTGTCATTTTTCAATTACTCTGCAATTGAAAATTTCACACTTACTACCTAATTTCAATAGTGCTGAAAACAAGACCTTTAATATTCGTCGAAATATACAAGCAATCAACATTTCATGTACAGCACTTCGCATTTGAGCAATTCTCAACAATTCACTTACACATACACAGTCTCGAGACACATTCTCAATCGCATTCTATACACCATCCCAAAAAGATTGTCCATTTTAAATTCCAATGGTAAAAAGAACAAACCTCACTACCTTAATAAACTCATCCTAATAGTAAAGCATATTAAAATACCATCTTTTTTATACTTTCCACAGACATTATACAAAAAAATACAAACACACTACTCAAATTCAAAAAAGGAAAATCAAAATTTAAGAATTAAAAAATCAACCATCAAGATTGAAACTTGGCAACATTTTGGGACGGAGAAAAATCTAACCTCACGGGGGATATTATCGGTAATGGGATCAGCAGGAAGCTCACGAACAAATGAATGATCCCAATTAAGCTCTTCAAGCTTCAATTTTTCCCTATTTCTAACAACACTGCTATTTATGCTTTGACTTTTGAGATCATCCGCAAGTGAGTCAATGGATGCGGATGTGGTGTTGGAAGAAGAGAGGTCCATAGAGAGGCGGCGGAGGGAATTCCGGCGAGACGGCGATTTGGCGAGTGGGGGTGAAGGGTATAAATGTAATTTAATTAAACGGTGAAAATATGAGCTATTGCGAATGTTTCTTTATGAGCTGAAACTACTTTAGTTAATGGTACTCATGTTTTCTCTATTTACCCTTCACACACTTATTATTATGGTACTCATTTTTACTTTATTATGGAGTATCATTTACTCACTCATCTTCTAAATATGATCTTCTTCATTTATTTATTTAACTTTTTCGTCATTAGTTAATTAACAGTCATTGATATTTTAGGGGCAAATTAGTTAATTTATATCTGAAATGGTAATGATTGTTTCATTCATCATTCTATCATTTGGTTAGAGTTTGGGTAATAAGTCTCGTTTCTTTGCACGATGTGGGTTCGAGTTTCGTAAAGATTCTCTAAGGCACAATTCGTGAATCATCTCCTCGTGATGATCCATGGCTGAGTGCACGATAAATAGACAACCCAAGTCTCCTAATCCTCCCGCAATTCACTTTTTCTGATGACCCATGATAGAATACGACGAGATCTTAAGATGAGAATATATATATATATATATATATATATATATATATATATATATTTTAGTATCCAAATATTATACTAACGGTTGAAGTTCTTTTCCACTAACTATAAAGACGTTCTTAATTAGCCTTTTAAATGCTAAACATTAACGAAAATAAGCTAACTAGCAATGACGCTGTCAAATGGAATGAAAGCAAATAAGAGATGATTTATTTTGGATTTTTTATGCCCTAGGGTAAGTTAACAAGAGACTGAGAGAGAATAATTAATATTCTCTTCGTCTCTAAAAGATTGATATATTTTAACTTTTTATGGTCAAATTTTAAAAAAATTGATCAATAATTCTCATTAAACGATAATAAATAATATAGTCACGTGGGATCTTGTTAGATTCGTCTTAATATATATTTTTGAAATATCAACTTTTTATAATTTGTTCACATGTAGAATAAGAGAAATTTATGTTTTAAATCGTGTTTTGTTGACCATGAAAAATCAAAATGTATCAATCTTTTAGGGACGGATGGAGTACTTCATTCAAAATTTGTTATGGTAAAAATTTTTAAATATGTTATTTTGTATGCGTATATATGTTGAAATTTTATTTTCATATTTAATATTTAAAATATGTCCTTATGACACATTCCAGAAGACCCTATACTTTATAGGAGTATTATACTTATCTTATATAAAAGATTTACTTAAGAATTCATAATCGTGTATAATTCGAATTTTTAGCTATCAGAGTTCAAATTTTGTTGGAAACATATTATTTCATATTGTTATCTTAATGTTACTTCAGTTAATCATGTATCTATTCATTATTTAATTTCACTAATCCTTAAAAAAAGGAAAGAAAAAAATAGATTTACTCCATTATAAGTGGATTTTTTTTAATTCATAATTTTATTTAGAAAATTAAGATTATAAAACCAAACTACGGTATACTACTAAAGTAAAGTGTATTCAACAAGATTCTTGATTCTTTCCCCCCTCTCCCTCCCCCATCACCCCACCCCCACCCCCACCCCCACCCCTCTTGAAGAGAAGAAGAAGCAATGGTGCAAAAAGTCGATGAAGAAGTTCATAATAACGATGATAAAAATCCATCACATTATCCTCAAGAACATGCTTCAGAGTCTAGAACTGTTCGTTCACATTATGTTACTCTGCAGAGAAGTATTTGTGGTACACGTCGTTTCATCTTCCTCTTCCATTAACTCATAATCAAATCAATTCCAACTTTTTTTGATACCCTTTTAATTATTTGTAATTTATAGACTACTTCTGCTAAATTCTGATGTTTTTTGCTTTGGTTTAGAGGGAAAAGATGATATAGGAAGCCTGGAATCGGAGAAGTTCGTTACCTTCATGAATGAAGTTGAAGAATTACATCAACGTGGTATGTGAAATATTCATGTTTACATAAAATATTATATTACACTTTTCGTCATTGAAAAAACTATTGTAAGCATTGCTGTATTATGATGTCCCCTTCGTTATTATTTCAATCATTGTTGTAATGTTTTAAAAATACATGCTTGGACTCTGTAATTTCTGTACTAATAATTTCAAATTTGTGATAAATCTGTCGTTGTTATGATATGATGCCCCATTTTACGACACCTAGATTATATTTGGTTTTCGCAAAGGCCAGGGGAGGGGATGGAATGGAAAAGAATGTGTTGTTGCCAATGCTTTATCGGCTCGAGGCAGGAAATAAAATGTATCATGAAGTTTAATGATTTTGCTATAGTGGGGAAGGTTAATTTACTGGGAAAATTTTGGGACTTTTTGATGTGTTGCAGTAAACAAGCCGAGGGAGCAAGTGGCGGATGCAGAAGCTCTGCTGGAACTTACAGAGAGCTTGCATGCCTGTGTGAAATCTCATGCAGTGAGTGGTATTTCTACCTCTGAGTTCATGAATTGCCTGCTTAAAGACTTCAAGATGGTGGCTAGACAAGAGCAGAAGCGTAGGACTGTAGGATGCTCAATCGATTGGAAACAACTTGGACTTTTTGTTTCGCCCACTTTCAAGAATGGCAAAGGCTGCAATACTGTGTTAGTTTTATCACCGACTTCTTTTTTCATATGAAAAAAATATACCAAAGCTGTCGCCATTGTAGATACACTTGTTTATCAAGGCAAACACTCTCATGATTCTTAAATTGGATTAACATCAAAACTTCCATAATCTTTGTGAGAAGATAGAGTAGCTTGTTGGGGTGTTCATGTTCAATTACATTTACCCGCTGTTATACTTGTTTATGTGCATCTGCTATGCTGTCTATCAGGCTCGGACCAATGTCAAATGTACTCACACAGCGCAAAGCATATGCTTATAGAAAACGAACAAAGATCTCCAAGAGAGAGAAGCCACAAGAGGTATGTTCACGCTATTCACTCCTTAAGGTTGTATTCTGTAATGTATTCTAAGTTGTTGATGGCGAAAATCTGAACTCCTACGAAATATGTTGATATACAATAATGTAAATATAGATGAAAAAGTGTTTCCACTTATGGTGGAATTGCTAATACAATACTATAATCCTTGGTAGGTGATATGTTGTGATTTTTGAGGATCATTGGATAGTCTTGAATATTATATTGGATGCTTATTTTGTTGTATGACCTACTTCAAAAAATCTGTAAACTTACACAATGTAACTGAGTGCATATAAGAAGTCCATCTCCTTTTTGTATTGCCATTGTGCATGGTGACACTTGAAATCGAATCATCTGGTCATTTTGTAATAAGGTAATCTATGTTTCTTGGGTTACAGCTTGATGATGGAGCAGAAAAGAGTTCAGACACTGACAAGAACATTGTTGCCATGTTTGGGATCCTAAAGAAGAAGAGATCTGTGCATCTAGAGAATCTTGTTTTGAATAGAAAATCTTTTGCCCAAACAGTGGAGAATTTGTTTTCCTTATCATTCTTGGTGAAAGATGGACGAGTGAGAATCGATGTGGATGACCAGGGCTCTCACTTCGTTTGTAAGTTAATTCGTGCAATTTATCTATAATGCCATTTATTCTACTAGTAATTTGTATTTCCTCAATTTGAATGTCATTTTTAATTACAGCCCCAACAAATGCACCAGATTCGAAAAGTATATTGGCAGGGGAAGATAGATATGACCACTTCGTGTTCAGGTTTGATTTCAGCGACTGGAAGGTAAGCAAATATTGTTGCCCTTTGATTTGAAAGTTGAAGCTAGTGTTTAATCTTCGCGATTAATACAGAGTCTTATGATCGATGAATGGTTTTTTCCCTTGTAGATGATGATGAATGTGGTACCGGAGGGGAAAGAACTCATGCCACATAGAGAAGTGCCGGTCAAGTCCTGTTATTCTCCAGCAACAACAGACACCACTTCGATAAAGAAAATGTCGGTGAATCATGGCGTATCCAAATTTGAGAAACTAGATTGTGCAGATTCGTTCGGGGTTAAGTATGATCAGCGTTGCTAGCAGACGACTCTGCAACAGGAATTTACTTCGGAGATCGGCTTGAATTAGATTTAGTGTGCATCTGGATGGCAAACAGTTAGGAAGCTAGTACCGACATTTGGTATCTTTTTGTTAATAGATGGATGTAAAGCTCTTTTGGATTTCCAGCTTTTGTATAGTTCCACTCTAACTATTTATGCTCCAGAATTTCAGATACATAATCTATTTGTAAGAATGGTATGTTCTTTTTGAATTGTTTCAAGGAGACTTAAACCATGTTTTTGTTGCTTACAATTATTTAGTCTTTGGTACTAAGTTAATTATTCGAAGTCATTGGATCGTCTATTTCATTAATAATTCTAGTCCTATGGTCAATATTGGTCATAACGTCTAAAGGGTATTTTTGTCATTTTCGCATTAGTATAAGATCATTACAAGTTTTTTATTACCATTTTTATATATAAATTAGTATGTTTGTGTTAGAAATTAACACATCTAACCTCACGAGTCACGCCTTTATTTACTGATAAATTAGGTAACAAAAACTGACTCGTTTAGATATGATTGAGATGGATATTAATCCGATACAAATACATGGTTCTATAATAGAATTACACATGATAAAATGATTTTAATAAAACATATATTCCCTCCATCCTTTTTTATTTATTTAGTTATTTTTACATAAACTAAGAAAAATAGAAAATAGTCAAGTAAAGTATATTAAAAGTATAGAATGATAGTCAATTGAAACTATATATAATTGATTGATCGATAAGTTTTTAAGATGAATTAATCAAAAAATAGATTAAAAAATGTAAAAATATAATTATTAGAAGTATTTATATATAGTCCAGGCTAGGGATGTAATCGAGCCGAATATTTGGAGGTTTGAGAGGTCAAACCTTTTCTAACCAAACCGTTTGGGTGGTCAAACAATAAAAATTGGCGTTTGACTTGAGTTTGAAGGCTCGAGCCGAACACGTTCAAAAACGTTTGGCTTGATAACCATTGGAAGAAAAATCAATAACGAAAACCTTATATGAACAAAAAAAGTCGAAAAAATAACAATTGAAATCGTAATTGAATCTACAATTATACAAACAAAGGGGAGGGGTTTGGAGAACTGATGTGATGTGGATGAGCGATGTCATGCCTCATGAGGGTGAGCGAGGCGGGGGAACGGCTTTTGAGAAGAGAAGAGAAGAGAAGAGATGAGAGAGGGCCGAAGGGCGGGTGGCGATCTGGAGAGTGGGGAGTGGAGATGAAAGAATGAGATGGGAATATATATGGGTGGATAATGATTTTATCATTAAATACACATATAGTAATCGAGCCAAATTTTTTCAAACGGTTTAGCTCGATTTGACAAATACCCAATCCAACCGTTTAGCTTGATATTTGAGCCACACTTTTTCGAGCCCGTCAAGCTTTTTTGAATAAATACGTTTGCTCACGGCCGTAGTCCAAGCACGTATTTGAAATAATTGTCTTATACGGCTCCTTTTGAATTGAACGCAGACATGGAATAGTATTTTTGGGACCATGAATATATATTAATACTCCTCGGAAGTAATAACAATTTTGTGATAAGGACGAGCTCATATATTACCTGCAACCTCATTGGTTTATCATATCAAACAGGATTAAATTCAGAAACTCGAAGTGATAACAATATATTTTCAACATAGTCTACGTTGATGGCCCTTGCATTGGGCTCATGCATGGTCATTGGTCAACATGGAAATTCAACCTCATTTAATTCTTACCTTAGTACTTGTATTCACTAGGTGAAACCTAGCTAATTTCAAAGCATTAATTTTGCCATTTTAGATCACTTATTGAGTTGTACTTAGAACCTAACTTTATATAGAGTTAGGTTTTACTAACCAAAAGGAAAACTGTCTATATAATCACCCATAAAAATAGCATAAAATCCAACTACCTATTTAATGTTGATCCAATGGTCCAAAAGGAAAAAACTCTCGTTAGTTTTTATTTTATCCTACTAAGTACTCCTTTAGAGTGAATTGGGGACATGCATAGAATATTTCTTACGTTCAGTTTATTATGCATTATATTAAAAAAAATTAACAAATATGAATCGAACATATAAATATACGTTCGATATACCTAACGGATGTATATTTTACGTGTATGTTAAAAATAAAATAGAAAATATGTTTATCTCCGGTGTTGAATTTATATATATGCACTCTATTCATTTCTCATTAGTACCTTTATGATAAGGACAGATATCTCACTGAACATACAACTGTATCTTATGTCATCTCATCCATAATATTGGGTATTTATTTGTATAAATGTGAGAATTTCCATATTTATTTTGAGGGATGATGAAATTGAACTACTAACTAATAACCAAGTAGTTATGAGGTTATTATATATTATTGACATCATCATGCTCCTCATTTTCAAATTAATTGAATGAACAAATCAATTTATTTGGATAACGTGATCACATATATCATATATTTATTTAGTATTAACTCATTTTATTTAAAAGATATTGAGACACGTTCACGTATGTTCTTACACGATGTCATATTTAAAAAGTTTTTATTACATGAAAAATAGAAAGAAGACACAATAGAATTCCCAATGGGCATGTGGTGTGGTAGTAGTAATTTTCGGGAAAAATAGAATTGGTTGCATCTGAATCCAATTTGAACTGTTCTTTCTCGATAAACCTGCTCCAGCTGGAGCTTTCCTAGGAGTTTGTTACAAAATAACCATTCTCCTTTCGACATATCCATCTCTATATATATATTCATTACTCACTTCTATCAAACTACTCTCAACTTATTACCAAAATTACTCCAAATATACATATCACATTTTATTATTATACTCTTTTTGAATTTTAGTATTGGTCTTAGTAATAATAATAATAATAATAATATTGAGGATGTTATTGTTTATGTTGTATAGATGAGCTAGTTAAATTAAAGTGTTGTTTATTGAGGGGATTATTGTTTCAAGAGTTAAGTTGGTTATAGTTTTTGTGCCATAAATGACAATAGATGTGTTTGTGTGTAATGAAAAGAAATACGATTACAAATTGAACAACGACTTTAAGGAGAAGAAGAGCAGAAAATCAGTTATTACGGATACTTTTTCATCGTCTCCTTCTCCAGAAACGGGAACTATTTCCAGACCTCTGCTTTTTTCTTTTATCAGGTTTCGTAAAAGGTCAGTCTCGCCTTTTCTAATATGTATCCTTATAGCACAGGTTGATATGCATGCGAGAATATTTGATAGAAGATTTGCATGTGAAATTTCGGGATGGAGTTTTTTTTTGGGTGATAAAAAAATTATGACGGCGTGCTTTATTTATAATAAGCAGAATGACATTTTAGCTTTGACAAGAGCACTTTTTTTTAAAGATTTTATGTTACAGTACATTTTATATATATGATACTTTTTGTTATGCTCGTTTGAATATTGTTAATTAGATGTGTATTGTATGATATAAAAGTTAATTTGAAAAACAAAAGCTAAATAAAACATATTTATGATCTTAGTTGAGTGTAGCATCTAGTTTGTTACTGGATCTATTTTTCGTTGTGAGCTAGAAAGTATATCTGGACATTTTGATTTACTAAGATATGTTTTTATGACGATCAAATTTAAAATGAAAAATTAAATAATGTCACATCGACTGTAACATAGACTGTCGTATAAAGTGTAACATTAAAAAATTGTTCGTATGATGACTAAAGTGATTGTAAATGACCATGCAGACACTCTACTTTACGGCTGCAATGGACATTCACAACAAGGACCTACCGAACAAGGTTCGAAATGCGAGCTCCTTCGTTTTGATATATTTGATTCAGACAACGACGCCTTGGTCTTCGTAAAGGCTTATATATAGCTGAACATGAATTCTATGTTCTGGCTGTTATAATTTCACTATTTGCGAGTTGTATATATATATGGAGGCTAATGCATTGTATGTTTAAATAATTTTCAGATTTACGAAGAGCCTTCGAGTTCCAGTGTTGGAACATCAGCTTCTGTAGGTGGAAATAGTGCAGGAAATGAGAAGAATTTGGTGAACGGTTTCTTTTGTTGGGGAATGTGTACCAAAAAGGAGAACACTGGTGGATGGTCTTCTGCATTCCTGCTGCTAGGTAGATCCATCAAAACATCTTTCTTTTTCGTTGAAACGATTGATCATTTACATATATTAAAATTCTTGTGAATTTTCGATTGTCCTTGCAGCTAATCAAGGACTTGCAACTCTTGCTTTCTTTGGTGTTGGAGTAAACTTGGTTCTTTTCTTGACTAGAGTTCTTGATCAAGAAAACGCTACAGCTGCTAATAACGTAAGCAAGTGGACTGGAACTGTCTATTTATGCTCGTTGATTGGAGCGTTTCTGAGTGATTCGTATTGGGGTCGCTACCTGACTTGTGCGATCTTCCAAGTGATTCTTGTGGTGGTAAGATGATTCAAATCATTCTTTCAAATCTACGCGATTTGTTTTTGTGATAATAAGTTACAGTAAAATTCTACAATCTACATCTTACTGAAAATAAATGAGACATTTCTACTATGAGTAAGAACTTGGAGGCTGGTTGATATTAATTCTTTGATTAATTAAGATTAGGACATAACCTTCTAACTTGTAATTTAATTTCAATCAGGGTATATCAATACTGTCTTTGGCATCATGGTTGCTTTTAATCAAACCGGAAGGCTGCGGAAGACAAAATTTCTTCTGCCACGAACCTTCAACACTTGGGACGGCTTTGTTCTATTTGGCCATATACCTTGTGGCCCTCGGCTATGGTGGGCACCAGCCGACTTTAGCAACGTTTGGATCAGATCAATTTGATGACACGGATCCTAAACAAAACCTGGCAAAATCTGCTTTTTTCGGTTACTTCTACTTTGCTCTCAATGTTGGATCGCTGTTCTCCAATACTGTTTTGGTCTATTATGAAGATGGTGGCAGATGGACCATTGGTTTTTGGGCATCCGCTGGTGCAGCTGTTTTAGGTTTGATAGGCTATTTGTTGGGTTCTCCTGGTTATCGTTATGTTAAACCAAGTGGTAATCCTTTACCTCGTGTTGCTCAAGTATTTGTCGCGACAATGAGGAAATGGAAACTTGCACGTCCCACTAATGCTGACAACTTATACGAGGTTGATGGAGAACATTCAGCAATCAAAGGGGCTCGGAAGATACTCCATACAGACGAGTTCAAGTAAGTAGTAGCATTTTGTCGTTACTAAATTTGTATCCATGTTCCGTGTTTCCAAACTTTAATTAATAATTTAAGATTTAAATTGTTCATGACCATCAATCATCTGAGATGTACATTGTAATATGCATAGGTGTTTGGATAAAGCAGCAATTATCACTGAAGATGATAGAAGTGGAGAACGAAATCCATGGAGACTTTGCACAGTCACTCAAATAGAAGAAGCAAAATGCATTATTAGGATGCTTCCAATTTGGTTATGCACAATTATTTACTCCGTCATTTTCACTCAGATGGCATCTCTTTTTGTGGAGCAAGGCGCTGTAATGCACGCCAGCATTGGCTCATTCCACTTTCCAGCAGCCAGTATGTCTGTATTTGACATATTCAGTGTTCTCATCTGCACGATACTTTATCGTTATGTGTTGGTTCCACTAGCAAACAGAATAAGCGGAAACCCAAAAGGCATGTCTGATCTTAAGAGGATGGGTGTAGGCCTCATCATTGGCTTACTATCTATGGTAGCTGCAGGCGTGACTGAGCTCTTTAGACTTAGAGGCGTTGTTCCTGGCCAAGAAATTAGCAATTTAAGCATATTCTGGCAAGTGCCTCAATATGTCCTTGTAGGTGCCTCTGAGGTCTTCATGTACGTTGGGCAGTTGGATTTTTTCAATGGGCAAGCCCCTGATGGGATCAAGAGTTTAGGGAGCTCTCTATGCATGGCATCAATGTCCCTCGGGAACTATGTTAGCAGCCTGATTGTTAACATCATAATGAAAGTGTCAACTAGAAATAACGACGCTGGATGGATTCCAAATGACTTAAACAAAGGCAACTTGGACAGGTTTTACTTTCTGATTGCAGGTTTAGCTGCAGTTGATTTTGTCATTTACGTGTTTTGCGCGAGGTGGTATAAGGGGATTGTTTTGAACGTTGGAAGCGAGAATGGAACAGATGACGAGCTGAAGAGGAGTCCAACAGGAGAAGCACGAGTTTGAATTCTGATGATCTATCTACTGCTGATACTTGAACAATTAATTTAGTTTGTGGGATAATAAGGATGGATGATTTTGCATTCTTCTGTGGCTTTAATCTTGAATTGTGCTTCAACTGATGTAAATATTGTTGTTGATTATGGTTTTATCTTCTCTGTTTTTCAAAGCATCAACATTTTCACTTACATGCGATGAGTTACTTTTGGAAATCCAACGTTAAATTAGATGGATCGCAACTCGCAAAAGATCTAATGGCTTTTACGAGTGCAAGTTTTATTAATATTTTTGTTCAACATAATCAATTGATAGGACATATGACGATTAAGTTGAACAAAAATTATCGAGGAAGCACAAAAAACTTATCATGGTTAATAAGATATTTTATATTTTAAGGCTTAATTTCTTTTAGCACCCGAACATTTTCCAACCACTCAGTTTGACTCCTAACTTTGCAACTAGGTCAATTTGGCTCCTCAACATCAATTTAAAGAAATAAATCACTTCTAAATTGAGAAGATAATTAATTGCCAATTCATTGAATGGGGTAGAATAGACATTCGAAAGATTTATGCTCTAGTAACAAGAAAATTGCTCTAGCATTATCATCAAACTGAAATTGGTATTTAAAAGAGTATACAATCATTAAAAGTCAAAATAATAAACAACAAATTTAACAACAGATCGCCTTGAATACGACGCCTTATCCGTCCTTGAACAAACGAATGTCAACTGCCTTGCATGGATTTTATACTTCTGCAATTGGGAACTTGATTACTAATGGAAGTCCTAGTTGAAAAGTATCCTCTCTATAAAATGTCAAAATTCCTACAATTATTCATACATAGGAACTAATCAATCAGCTTTACCCTTCTTCCCCACTGAATTCAATGGAAGACTTTTGGTATGCATGAATACAAACTTGACCAAAACTGCAACCAGTAAAACAACATACAAGTAATAATTGACCATGAAAATGTCGGGCTGGATAATTAAAACCGAAGTTGAGCATTCGAACCAAGGTATTTTATCAGTTGCCTCTCTACTTTGTGTTCTTCCTCTTTTTTGGCTTTTGCTGTTTTGTTCTCTTTCCAGAGTTGGGCCCGAATTTCCGTTTCTTGCTTTTTTGATGATTTGAAGTTTCTTGCTCTGAGTTGACATCATCCATGAGAGGCATGTCATCGGCTGAATCATCTTCATCTTCGTCACTAAGCACCAAGTCCTCAACGAGGTCCTCGTCCGATGGTGTATCCTGCTGGGAGGCAAGTTGTTTCGTTTTCTTCTCAGACTGTGGAGCTTGCTTGTTCCTAAATTTAAAATTGCCTTCAATAAATATCATGCACCGAAATAATATTCAAAGATTGTAGCAAGAATCTGAAGAGAGAGGTACCCTGATGGTAACCAGGAAGAACTGAAAACAGCAGCACCATCATTATCACTATTATCATCATCACTGTCATCTTCGACAATCTCTTTTGTAAAGGCAGCAGAGCGTTCACCCACAAGCACACTGGAAAAACGGAATCAAATATCTCCTGCATGAGAATGAAGACTGGTGGCAAATATTCGGTAAGCGAAAGGAGAAAAAACTAAACCTGGACTGCATCAATGAATTAGTTTTTTCTTGTGCTCTCTTACGAAGCGTTTCCGCATATGCCGATAGGGGGCTATCACCAGCTTTTTTCGCATTCTAGAAAACACAAGTAATAACATGTTACTGGTGATGTAACCCAGCTCAATGCAAGTATAGTGGCAGGTTGCCAACAAATTTCGACAAATTGTGAGCAGAAGCAACTCAGCTACTAGTAGTAGATATAACGTACAAACCTCAATAAAAGTTGTTGCAGCTGGGTCATTTGGAAGAAATGTAATTGACATGCGCTTCTTATTTGTAAAGTCGCAGTTGGATTCTATCTGTATCATTAGCAGCCTAAATTAGCATAATTACCAAGTACGAGAAATGAGAAACTGAAACTTTATTACTACTTATATGACTGGTAACCACGACTCAATATATACCTGGCGGATGAGTTGCCTCATTTCGCGACGGAATCTCTCAACTTTTGTTGATTTGCAGAAGTTACGAAGACGGGCAGCAGGGACAAAGGAAAACTCAAAGAAGGCAATAGAGTAGCTCCATTGAGCTAAATGTTCAGTCAGTTCCTCCACCACAGAAAAAACACATGCTTCCTGAAATGCACGAGTCTTCAAGTTTTTTTCACTTACCTGTCAATAATAATTTACATTTAGTCTCACAATGTGGATACTGTATGGCATCAAATAAATAAAAGAGATGCAGATGCACATTTTAACGAATAAAAGAGATGTCCATTCGAATACCTTTAATGTGGTTCGCAAATCAACAGCTTCTCCAACTCCTCCTGTAGCCGGCCTATGCAATTCTTTCATCTCCAACATGTCAACAAGGAGCAGAGACACAGGAATATAGGTGCCAGTGGAAGCAGCAATCCTGTTAAGCATCCTGACACAGCGCAACCTGAGAGGGAAATACTGAGCACTTGGAACTAAACGGGCCACCCCACTAATTATCTGAGTCAGTGGATATGCAAGAGGCCTGAGTTCTGCTTCAGAACTGTACGTAGAAATAGCTCCCGTCCAAAGCTCAAGGCAGTTTATATACTTCCACTCATAAACCTTTCTCAATAGTTCCTACATGTTTCAATTACAGAAGGAAGAACTTAAAAATCAACACATGACGTATAGAAAGAAGATATCATGGTGACACCTAGCAACTATGAGATGTTAAACTCAGAACACTATGAAACTAAAGAAAATATATCTTGCATAGAAGGAATAACTCCAGGATACAAAGATGTTGTACAACACCACTGTTTGATAGAAGAGTACAGTTAACTACCTTGTCTTTTTTCTTTTCCGGCCTCACATCCCGTTTCCTATCTTGCTTTTTATCATTTTTTGGGTCTTTTCTTTGGTTAGTCATTGCATTTGTTAAAACCATGGCTAGCTGACGAATATACACAAAGCCATGCTGGTATGCAGCTGGAAGATCTACCCGGAGAAGTTCGATGAAACAGTTACCAAGAAACTGAATGTGCTGCAGATTCGAAGCATTGACATAGTGGCAATGTTCCACATAGGTTTTGTACATCCCTTTAACGCACTCGTCTACACAATCTGAACCAAGTTGCATGCACAAGTCTCTCAGAAATAAAAAGGAGATGACAGGGAGTGCCCCTCCACCAGTCCAGTAATGAAGAATGATCTGGAAATATCACAATTACTTGTTACTGAAGTACTCTTTTATTGAGTAATCTCATTGAAAGAATTACATTTTGATCTGAGCAGTGTTGACGGGAAAATAAAGCAAGTAAATCTGAATCCTCAGATTCATGTCCTTATTTTGTACACTCCATCAATTGTTAACCACACTCCACTTTTGGTATCAAGTAACATTTATACCCATCATATTTATTCATAAATAATTGTATATAACTTTTCAAAAGCAAATGAGGGATAAAATTGAGAATTTGGAGTGTGGTTATCAATGTCTGGAGTGTAAAAATCAAAACCGTATTAATTTCTACTAATCTGTCGGTAATAACATCAGAACTTTCAGTTAATTCATTTATATATGAGCAAGAAGTCTGCATACATTTTTATGCTCAGATAAATACCAATAGAAGTCGGTGACCAAGGATCACATTCAGATATGATGGAAATAACAAGTTTTTTGAAAATAATATACAGATTATTAGTTAACACAAAAACAACAAGAACATTCTTTAAAGACACTTACAATTTTTGTACAAGGAAAGCTTACGCACTAAGGAGAAGATAGATAGAGGAATCCAATTGTTAGTGGTTTTTAGGCTTACCTTAATATACTTCCTCAAAAGAGCAGGGAAAGCAGACAAAAGAACAGAAGAATATCGAAGTCGACGCAATGTAAACGAGATCATCTCTACGTTCGTCATTTGGTTTAAAACATGGAGAGAGTTCCCAAGATATGACTTAACCAGGTGACTGTTATGCTTCCACTGTTTCATGCGCATCAGATCTGTAACCATCTCCTTATGTCCCCCGGAAAGTGGTAACTTCAACAACTTTCGTAGTATTCCGTCCATTTCATTTAGTACAAACACCATTATTTTATTGAAAACATTGCTCGACATGACGGTAAGTTTTGTCTTAGAATCATCGCCATCATCATCACCAGAATGGCAAGCAGAGTGAAAAGCTCTCAACAGAGAGCGCAATGTTGAAAGACTTGGATTAGTCTGAACCGAAGTACACCAAGAATCAACCATATCAATGGTGATAGCATTTTTATAAGATCCTTGTTCTTCTTCTGTCTCATCCTCAAGACCGTCCGACTGAGTTTCATCACTTCCTACATATTTTTCTAGCTCCTCTTCATCACTATCATCATCGTCCTCAACATCATCTGCATCTGTTTCAATATCCTGTACAATTGAGAGAAAAAAAGTTAAGTGATGAGCACATCATATACACTAGTCAAAAGATTTTAGAGAGTGACCTCACCTCAATGTCCTCGTCATTGAACTGCAGAAGATCCTTATCATGCTCTTTCAAAAACTCAAAGAATTCAGGGTCCTGAAGAGAAGTTCAGTCAGTTTTGTGTGTTATGACGTTCTAACGGTTATATTGTTATAGTATGTCATTTAAAACATAAACCCAAAACTTTTAGGTGAAAGTAGGAAGTATAACAACAAATTCAGCTTAGAGCAAAGGCGAGTGTTCTATCTTCATAGTCTCGGTCTCTTGGCCAGTAATTTGCACAAAAAAAGGGCATCAGCTATGAAAAACCATTTTAAAGCCATTACTAAGTTCCACCTTACATAATCATTTTTTGCTCTGTGCACGTAAAAAGGTTAACGAAAGAGCATCAAGCAGCAAGATTACAACTTCTAAACTTTTTTTTTCATTTTTATGAGCTAGAATATAACTGATTAGGAACATCAATTTCTATTATACACTTAAACCATAAAATCAGCTATTACTCTCACATGTACATCAGCTATTACACACTTCAACCAGTTCTTTCAAAAAATTGACTTTATTGCAGAGTCATATTGAACTGACTAACCCAGTTACAACAATTCAAGAAACTACGCAACTCATTTTCCGTTAGCTATTTTTCCAACGAACGAAACCAAGCTTTATCCTCCAAAGTGAGGTCGGCTATATGAATATAAGAAATTATGCAACTTATTTTACATTAACTACTTTTCCAACAAAACCAAACCAAGTTGTATCTACTAAGTGAAGTCAGCTATATGATTATAAAACTATGCAACTCATTTTACATCATCAAATTTTTCGAAAAACCAAACCAACTCTTACCCCACGAGGTCAGTTATATGAATACGCGTCTCCATTCAGCTTGGTTTTTCAAAATTAAAAAACCAAAAACATCAAACTAGCTTACTAGCACAATCAAAATGTATGCAGAATTACATACTTCATGAATTTAAATAAATATTTGAAAGTTGGTACCTTTTCTTGAAGCCTATTTAATTGGTCCATATGCTGCCTAGCTTTCTCCTTCTTTGACAACATTTTCTTCTCCTCCTTTTCCTCATTGGGTGCTTCTCTTCTTGATTCCTTAGCTGCTATAAATTCATTAAAAAAATGGACTTGGTATAATGAAATCAGATGAACAAAAAGTTACAAACTTTAAGCAAAAAAAGAAATCAAACCTTTATTTTTAGTGCCCATTGCTAAACCCTGAAAAGTATTGAATTTTGATGAAAGAGCTTAAACCCTAAATTGGATTGTTTTGTGAGGTTTTCTATCATTATGGTTGTGGGCTTTTATTAGACACATAGGTCATAGGTGGTCTACTTGTATGGGCTTGTGATTTGGGTTTTAATCACATCAAACAATAAAAATTAAAAGTAGGAGTATATAAATGATGGGTAGTGTTCTTTTTTAGTTACCTTTTTAGTATTAAGTTTTTGTCTCAAAATACTTAATTTTTATCTTAGAAAATTATATTTTATATTTTAATGTACTTTTTTACTATATTTTATTATTAATTAATTAATTAGCAAAACAATTATATAGTTTCAATTGATTGTCATTCTACATATTCAATATACCATTTACTTAATTTTTAATTTCTTTAATTTATATGCAAACGGTTAAAAAACAACTAAAAATGAAAGGAGGGAGTATTGTTTATTGCTATTAGTTTGGTATGCAAACATATACATTTGCTTCATAATAGTGATTATGTGACGATGGTGTCCTTGTTTCAATATTAAGTTCGTATATAGCATTTGAACATTGACGATATTGTCACATAAACATGATCAACTATATTTTGAAATGTCGTTTTATTTTATTTTATGCATGAAAGAGGTTGATTAATAATTAATAAAATGGGCAATTCATGAATTTTCATAGGTTCAATAAACCATATAATGAAGATTCATGAATTATAGTATTCCATAAAAGACTAGTGCTAAAATAGCATTACAATGTGCACACATTATATTGTATGAGAAACAACTTCCTCATAAATTAGACTACAAGCATTCATATATATATGACGACATACTTGCTTTATCAAATGTAACTCAAGAACACTTATGTATGGTGTGGTTTGCTGTCTATTATATTAGTCCATGGTCTATTCAGTACACATTCGATGAATAGCGATTGCAGGCCCCAATAAAAAAGAAATTTAATAATGGAAATCAACAGCAGCAATATCAAAAGATGAGAGGAACCAACTCTTATTTCTTCAACTTCCAATATCAACAGCTGAATTTGGCAACCCCACAAAGCTGTCAGTGATGTTCTCCCTAAAATAAAAAAGATCAGTCGCGAAGCGATTGAATTGGTTGGTCCATTGCAAATCCTTCTCTTGCACATTACACTACATCGAGTCTCTCAATTTTTGCTGTTATCCGCGGCTATAGCACATAGCTCTTTAGCTGTCCATGTAGCATCTGCAAGATTTTCCAAATAAGGAATCGCTATCTCACGTGCTATTCTCGTTACCAATGCTCTACACACTGCAACCACAAGAAGATCAACGACAGAGAGTTTAGTAGTCTATAGCTTATCATGGATCAAATAATATTTAACCCATCGAAGAATGGTACTTTTTTACAGTAATAATATGAAATCATACTCACCTGGAATCTTATGGAAATTAAACAAAGACATTGAAGCAAGAATCTTGAGCTCAGCAAGCTGGCCATTTTTAACACAATCCTTAAGTTTAGAGATGAGAGGTAAAAAGTCGGATAGCTGCAACGTTGGCTCGGACAATGAAGAAGCAATCGCTGCTGTCAACCATGCTACTGTTGTGAGACATACTCTTACTAACGTTACATTTTCAGATGTTAAACATTTGCAAATTGCCTCCAAAAATGGTTTCCTTCCCTCCCCAAGAAGTGAAGCTGACACGTTAGCTAACCACTTGCCCCTCTCCTCTTCATCACTATCTTCTACGTGATGGTCAACCTTTCAAAGGATTTATTCAAATGATGTTAGACACGATTATGAGAAGATTATTGATGGGAATTTCATTATGAACTGATGTAACAAAACATACGAGAGAGATTAAACCGTTAACAATGTATGATTAAAAGACTTGCACTCTGGTATCTGATGTTTCGGTTTCTAGTTAAACAAGCCAATTGGTGGAATATGAAAAAGGGATAGAAATTGAATCGGAATGGGATAACGTAGAACCAAAAGGCATAAACATACCACTCCTTTGGCTTCAACATTCTCTTCTTCAAGGTCAGAGAAATCTATCTGTTGACGATCAAGAAAGCCTGCTTGCTTTAGGACCCAATCCTCTGTCATTACTTTTCCTAAGAAAGAGAAGCGTGCTCCTAGAATTAGGAGAGCTCTGCAACATCCATCCCGCACCTTTTCATTTGTCAAGCTTCTTTCTAGAGCTAATGTTATTGCACGAATAGCTTCCTCTTTACAGACATCGTGATTGAGATGTTCTACCTTACAAGTTTGAAGAAACAATCTTTAGAATATGTCAGAAATAAGTCTAAATCATATCAACATACATCTTCCATCAGACGGATTGATTCGCAAACGCTGGAATGAGAATTTAAAAAAATTTGGGTTACATTATATTAAGATCAGCATTCTTCAATAAATATGAAACTTTTAAAAGTTGGTAATGGACAAAAGATGATGTGTATAATAAAAAGTTGGCAATAAAGAATATGAGCAGACTCAACTACTTCTATACATGGTACAATTGTCAGTTCCAAGTTTCAAGGAACCAACATAGTAAAAAAAAACAAAAGTTCAATTTCACATAAAGAATCTCTACTAATGAAGCTGTAGGAGGAAATAGTACCAGAAGATGTAATTGTAATAATAGAACAGCAACTAATGGACTCAGATCAGTTTGACAGTCTTGAAGATAGTTGAGTAAAATGTTCATCGACTTTCCGATTTCTTCATCTTGCAAGCCTGCTAAGAAGTATTTTGCATCTTTCCTCCTGAAATGTCAAAAACAAGATCCCACAAGAGAGATAGCCAGTTGGGATTTAGTAATGATCACGACCTCTCAAGAACAATTGGTGAAGTTAATGATTTAAACCCCGAAAGAACTAATGACTACTCTACAAGGTATGAGCTAAGCTGAGCTAGATTCTACTTGGAAGAAGTACTAAGCATTATGAATGAAATGTGAAAAAATACCGTGACATGGAAAGTAGTAAAGGTCAAAGAGGATGTGGGGAATAACAATAGTGGGAAGCCTTGGCAGCAAGAAACTATACAATAATATGATAGCCGAGTTGAATACCTGTTTTGTGAGATTAACTCTGTCAGCATCATGACTGCGTTGAATCTTGACTTTGGCACGTCACTGAAAAGCATTTCAAGCAAACACGACTTGTCAATGCATTCAGCGACTTGGTTTCTGCAACCAGCGTCCACTTCAATGCAACGGCACAGTAGCTCTGAGACTTCATTTCTCTCCTCCAAATCTCCACAATTAAATCTTCTCAAAAGAAACAGCAACCCTCCAAGAGACCTGATCTGTTTCACATTAATTTCTCTTTCTTTTTTACTAGAAGCAACAACAAGCTGCTCTAATATACGAACAACTTTCTCATCACTTTCCGGACATCTTTTGATTGGGGACCTAGACAATTGAATGGCCACATCAGAGATATGTAGACGCGTTTTTGATTTCCAATCATCAATTACATGCTTCAGAATAGAGTTGGTCCTTGGAACAATTTTGCATTGTAGTAAATTTCCTGTTACTGGACATGTTCCATTCCCCTTATGCAGCCACCTTCTGACAGCTGCCCGCTCAATTGTTTGACCAGTTTCTAGGGTCACAGGATCTTCAAACAGAAAGCCAGTCATAGGGCATATGTATTCAGCCGGAACTCCTGTGAAATTGCATTTATCAGTATATATTCATTCTGTTGAGTAACATCATGTAAACAACTGATTTTAGCATTGAATGAACAATGGAACGGACCTTCACTACCCACCTTCACAAGGAGAGCTGAAGTTGTTGGGCTGCATTTCAAAATCTAACACATGAAGTTGTTCACAAGGAGGGTACTTTGAAATAGAGAAAAATTGCTAAGATTTCAAAAAATTACCGACTGGGGATATAGATCATCTTCAAATTGTTCCCTTGTAGAAGCACCAAAAGCGTCACCAGATATTTTTGTCTGGTGGGTTTCAAAAAATGTTTTGGCTAATTTTTGTAGTATAACCTCATCCTCACACGGGCCTTCTTTGAAGAGATGGTTAGCCTTCGAACTTTGTTGCCCCTGATAAGAGTTGGTGATTCATCAAATGTGCATCTTATTAGAAATTAGAAAGGCCATATCTGTTCGTCTTAGATAGTTCAGAAACATGATGGAAAATAAACGACTATGGAAGTCTTCAAGACCAAAACACATGATTAAGTAAATTTATCTCAAGAAAAAAATATGGATAGAACAATGTTGTTCTGGAAATTATAACATGCAACAAATAACAGATGTTTCATAAGAATCATACTCCATACTCCACTATAGGAAAAATGAATTGTTTTGCTTTTCAGGCTAGTGCGATATTGTAAGCCAGACGATCAAAGACCAGATATGCGAATTTTTTTAATATTCACCTAAACACTTCATATTTGAAGTTGCTGGGGTCTTATTAATGAGGCATCAAAGAAAGCTTTCTTAAAGGAACTTCTATTACTTGCTCCAATTTCACATGCTTAAAGAAGAGAAGGTTAGAGAACTTACTAGGTGAGATTTAGAATCCTGATCAATGGCTCGATCTATTTGCACAACTTGCTCAAGCTTATATGGGGACATGTGTGGTTCGTCCACAATTGAACCGCGAGAACTTCCTGCAATAATTTCAAGATTTTCTTCCTCATAATCTACAACTTCAACTGGTGCATTATGTGAGTGGGCGAAGACTGCCTCATATAGTTTTTTATTGACCATTGGCTGCATTGAGAAATGTCCAGTCGAATCTCCAGGGTCTGGAGACTGCCTACGACTTTCCTGCTGAATCAACCAAACAGATCTTGGAGGGACTTCAATGGAAGGAACTGTAGGTGCTTCAATCATCTCACTTAACCAATCCTTGTAATACCTCGCAAATTGGTAAGTGCCAGAATCAAGACTTTCCTTGTAAAATTTATCAAGAAGCTTTAGTTTCCTTGGCGAGTCTTTCAGAAAAGTGGACTCATTCTCATACCAGACCTTCATATGACAAAGTTGGGGAAGAAATGCATAATCCCACAAATCAGCCAACAACTTGGTCCTAGCTTGGAAAGGTGAATCACAAAAAACCTGAAGAAGATGTTTAGCTGATATCTTGTCTTTCTTCTGAATTTTATAGATCATACCAAGGTATAGATGAGCACAAGCCGACAATTTAAAATTAGGAATTCCAGAGGTGAATCCATCTTTCAAATCATTAGAATTTAATCCTGTAATAACACTGAGCTGCAACGAGGCCCTTTTCAAGTCCTTGGCAGAGGCATGATCCTCTGCAGCCTTTTCAACAGTTTCAATAGCTTGTTCGAGATTTACTATAACTTTGTTTTCTGTGTTTAGGCCATCATCCATTCCAGCAAGATCAAGAGATGAAAAACTGTTATGATGAAGAGATGCTCTAAAATCCTCATCTACCAGGAAGTTTTTGGCATATCCACTGAAGATAGAAACTATAGCTCGGACAGCAGCGTCATCAAGTGATGGAGTAGCCACAGCCTGTTCAATCTTTTCTAGCCGATGACTCTTGATGTCACCAAGAGTTTTGCCAGAAATTGAACTTATACTTGATCTGCTGCCAGATACTTCCAGGTTTTTCTGTTTGTTCCTATGGTTATAGGATCTACTACGATTAGGGAGAGCCTTGTCGGACATACTGTCAGAATTCTTGTCAACACCTACATTCTCCATAGATGGCTGACGATGCTTTCCTCTCATCTCTTTCATATCCTTATCCTCACCTAAATTATCATCAAAAACTCCGTTATAATATATATCGTTGTATTTCCTATTATTTTCCAGTCCAACCTCAACTATCTCATTGGTTCCCTCCCCTGCAACTTCACTTCCTCCGATTCTATCTGTAATCTCAGTGCTCTGTCCTCTATTTAGTCGTGTAAAACTTTCCTTTGGCTTCTTACCCTTATCACTTGATGGAGTCTCACCTGATGCTTGGTATCGAGATAAATCAGACTTCGCCCTTTCAGCCTTTTTAACTCCCAACAAAGAACTAGAAGTTTGTTGTCCTCGTTGTGTAGTTGCTGCATCCGCTCGAAAAGATGCTCTAGCCATGGTCTTTGCCCTCACTTTAAACCCCTCCTTCGCCAAAAGTTCTGCCAGCGACATAGCTATCGATCTTGCAGTTAAGTTTTGTCAGCAATAAGAGCCTATATTTCGACAAAGGAAAAAGGATAAGGTGAACATCAACTAGCCATCTATAATGTTCAATTTCACTCCATCCAACATAAAACACTCAAATTAATACTTCAGGTAGCATGTTAACTTGTAAGTTCTCTAGTAATAAAGAAATGCTATGTGAAGTCATAATCATCAAAATAAAGACACTAGACTTTAGTGCTAGATAGTACCCAATCTAAACAACATGTGGCATTTGACTTTTGTAGAACTCAAACATCAAAATGGAAAAAAGGTAAAACACTTACTCCCAGAGGCTTCTGCCTAAGCGATGCAAGGGGGTCGGACAGTATGCAACTTTATCCCTGTGAAAACAGGGAGGCTGTTAATGAATTGGTCCAAGTGCGGAGTGTAAACAACTATCTACTATTTTCACACAAGATAAGAACACAGTACTACATAATTTACTGACATATACAAACTGAACCCCTTATAACCCTTGAAACAAATCCAACTTTTAATAAGCAAAGATCATATCAAGAAAGAGACTGATGCAACTGTGACCCCATAATTATTCCAACAAAGCATTATCAAAATTACCCATCATTCTACATTCTTGTAAAACCGCGTGTAGTTTTCATGCAATTCTCTACAAATATGAAGAAGACACAAACAGAAACAATCATGCTTACCTTCAAGCTCCTTCTCTTAACAAAAAGCTTCTGTATTTGCAATACAAAATACCATATATTCAGTATATATACTAAGCACCAAACAGAGAGCTATAGAAAACAATATCTAAAATCGAAATAAAATGTTGTTGAAATTGGATATTCATATAGAAGAATGATAATGATGACGGCACTTGAAAACAATTGTCAATTGGTTTGAAGGGGTCGTTTAAGTTTACTTGTTGTTGTGGGCATTGAGACAAAAAGACATGAACAAATTAAGAAAGTGAAACTTCAAGTAAAAATAGCACTCCATGCAAATGCATCTTTTAAGAAGATGAAATAATACAAATATATAATAACAAAATAGTTTATAATAATTGATTGTTTGAGTGAAATATAATTGATTATTGATCTGCAGGCCAACAGGTGGATTGTGGAATGTTTCATTGTAGATTGTCTGAAAATAAAAGCCGGCTTATTAAGTCGTACGAAGTATCTTGTGTTGCCTCGTGTCTTGTTTGCTGCTTCTGCTTGCTTGTCCACTTATTATAAATATTCGAACTAAATTCCCTCTTACATCATGCATCATGCCTATGACAAGGCTAATACTTTTAATATCTCAATCAAATCGATAATTTGTGAGAGGGTTAAACCACGACAATTTAATTACCAGCAATTCAAAGTCAAAGTTTTTAAAGAATGCTTATTATATATTTGTAATATATATAATTTTCATAAATATATATTAAAACGAATCTAACAATATCTCACATAGCAATATTATTTCTTATCGATTAGTAAGCATTCAAAGTCAAAGTTTTTAAAGTTTGACTCGAAAATTGGAATGAAAATTAGAATTTGGGAAGCAGAGCAGTAGTTTCTAGTTTTACCCTGATGTGAATTGAGAGGTGTAAAATGTGGAGTAAGAAAAATCTTATACTCCCTCCATCCCTATTTAATAGACCCGTTTTGATGTAAGAGGTCATGGGTTCGAACCTTGTTGGAGACATATTTGTCTCATATTATACTCTAACTTTCTATTAGTTAGCAATTTCTGTATTCATGTTTGTAATATCATTGTAATCACAATTCATCGCTAATTATCAAAAAAAAAAAAAATAGACCCGTTTTGATTTTTTGGGTCAAACTTCGAAAGTTTTGACCATAAATTGTTATTAATCGATAAGAGATAAAATAATCATATGAGATCTTGTTAGATTCGTCTCGATACATATTTTTGAAATATCAAGTTCTTATAATTTTTAGACATATAAAATTATTACGTTTTAAATTGTGTCTCGAAGACCGTGAAAAAGTAAATGGGACTATTATTTAGGGATGGAGGGAGTACAAGTTTGTATGAATCTAACATGAGCTCATAGCTAAAATTGACATATTCCTCATCTCAAATCAAACAGGAACTTAACTAGCATCAATTAAACTAACCAACAAGCATCTAAGTTACTTGGATATTATGTAAACACCATTATATAAGATTCATCTAACAAAACTTACACTTAGAATTTACCTGAATAATTTGCCTAATTCCAAAAGGACCATAACTTTTTAGCTAACAGCTAGTTATGAATTGAAACCTTATATGATGGCTAAATACCATTATATGAGGTCATTTGGAACTCCTCCACTCCCACATTGGAACATGGCGATGCCTGAACAATAGTTCTTCCTCTTTGCGAGTTAACTGTTCTTGCTTGCTCTTGATCATGATCACAGTCGGTGCGTTGCTCCAATTACATTGGAAATTATTAATAACATTCACCCTCCAAAAGTCCAAAATTTATGAATAAGAAGAAGCCCTGCAGAATATCAATGTTCAATATGGGCTCTCAAAGGAATCTTTATTGCTTCAAATTCTACACGAGGAACTTTAAGCATAAACGCTTCACGGGAGAGGTCTCAAGAACTTTAGCTGAAAGAACCAGATGTTCCCTACAGAGTTGGAAATGCAATACATAAATGGCATGTATTTTGGTAAGAACCTGACATGATTTGTTAGAGCTCGTCACCCGGTCAGATGCTCATATTAATACCTTCAATTATGCATGTTAGTCGTATTCTCAAATCTTGAACCATGGTTCATCAAACTGTACATATCAACTGCACTGATGTGCTGACCCAAGGGAGTACCCATGAAAAATGGTATTCGCATTCACAGATTGTGAATGATTTCTAGACATTGAGCATCAACGTTAACTGTTCGTCGTTAGTTCGTTGTTCCATTGAACTGAACTTCAGTCCTATCACTATTTCTTTACTCATGTAATGAGAATAATGCATGCTCGTGCAGTCGTGCATATGGACGGACTGACTTGACAAATGACGATGAATCACAATTCCATCAACCTATCTTTGCAATTCCACAACAAAGGGAAGCTTCGGTTTGTCAAGCAGTGGCTTCGGGGTTACTGATCTGACATTCAGTTACAGTAAACACCAAGTTAGGAAAAACATACATGGGTAGATAATGGCAATACAATAGAATGAATTGTTACCTATGTTGGCTAGCAAATAAATACAAATTTATTGATAAGACCTTTAACATAAAATATGCATGACAAAATGATAACCAAAGGAGTTTCAAGCTCTCCAGGAATGTATGAGAAGATCTTTACCAGGAAGCCACTGAAGTACAGCTGCACCATCATGTTGTGTCTTTGTATGAACTCATTCATACTGTATCTAACAACCATGTTTCTTTCTCTTTTTACCCTTATGAGTAGTAAATGAGCTCACTGCATGGCGTGAATTATTAAGCTCCCTGGGAACAGCAGCACCAGATGATTTCAGGATGTTAATTAACTCCGGAAATAGCTTCCTACTCTCCTCATTAATAAATAAATATGCAGTACCCTCCTCCCCCAATCTTGATGCTCTTCCAACCTGGTGGACATAATCCTTAACAGAATTCGGCATGTCAAACACAATGACCTGCCTCACAGTTAAGAGATCAACCCCTCGGCTCAACACCCCAGTAGCGACCATTATAGGCACTTCTCCAACCAAAAACGAATGAAGAGCCTCTCTCCTTTCCTTCATGGATTTCTCTCCGTGAATAGAAAGGGCTTTCAACCCAGTGGTGATTGCTATTGCTTCTGCAAGAAGATCAGCTCCAAGTCTTGAATCTACGAATACAACAACAGGAGGGAAATAGTGTTGCTTGCTCCTCAATATGTCAAAAAGCTTTTGTTTCTTTTTCTTTGACTCAACCCAAATGGCAAGCTGCCTCACAGATGCATTTGGCTTATTCGGTTTACCTATAGAAATAACTGACATATCTTTAACCATTGAGTTAGCCAACCGCTCGACTTCTTTACTAATGGTAGCAGAGTACATGAGCACTTGCGGTTGAGATAGAGCCCTGAAGATCTGCATTACCTGATCATAAAATCCCTTTTGAAGCATGCAGTCCACTTCATCGACAACAAAAATGGAAATACAATCTAATGAAATATCATTCTTGGTTAGAATATCAATGAGCCTCCCAGGAGTTCCTACAATTAAGGAGACCCCATGTTCGATCCTGTACAGCTGTCTTGGCATCGCATCACCACCAACCACCAGTGCAGTTTTAAAAGGCAAACCTTTACCAAACAGTTTTGCTTGTTCCTCCACTTGTATACAGAGCTCTCTAGTGGGGGTAAGAATAATGGCCAACGGTGTTTGCACACTTTGTGCCTGCTTAACGTTAGCCATTGCACAATGATTTACAATTGGGATTAAAAACGAACCAGTCTTCCCTGAACCAGTCTCAGCTGAAACAAGCAAGCTTTGGCCAGCTAATGCAGCAGGTATAGCTTGCATTTGAACAGGAGTTGGCATTTCAAATCCAACAGCTTCAATGTTTTCAACTAACTTCAGCGGAAGACCACAAGAAGCGAACGACAAAATTGGTTCTGGAACAGAGCTTCCCCTAACAGAAATCTCAAGCCTTTTCCTTAACTCTTCCTTTTTTGAACTACTGAGACCTTCAGATAAACCATTTCCATTACCATCCCTAACATAAACACACTCGTCCTTTGCCGGTAATTTCACAAGAGGAGGGCCCAGAACTCGAGGCTTCGACTTTGCGATTCGTAAAAGAAGAATTTGCTTACATTCTAGACTACATACATCATCATCAGTCTCATCACATATATATTCACCGTAACGACCGCATATAACACAACGTGGCTCCCCAGCCTCAGCTTCCCTTTGATCCCAACACCTTTGTTTCACATCATCTTCAAAAAGCAACTAATTTCAGTTTAGCTAAAACACCAATCAAACCAATCCAATTGACACATGAAAATTTCCATTTCAAAATAAAAGACATAGTTTGGCCAAACTTCATTAATTAAATCAACTTCTACAACATAAACAACATTACACTTATACAAGACTGTCATAAAACTCTACAATACAAAACAATAAGATTTTAATTTTGTAGCACCGTTTTCAAAAGGATAATCCCAAAAATAATATTTGACATATAACAGGCAATATAGTCGTAGAAAAAGAAAAAAAATATAACCAATATAAATTTTGAAACAATTGGAAAATGACCTGAATTTTCTGGATTGTCATTTGTTGGAGATGCAGAGTTTGTTTCTTCTGAATTAATTTCCATTATCCTCCTTCAAAATTGAATTGAAAAGCAATAATAATGTGATCGTGTTCCTGCTTCAATTGATGATTTAGGGTTTTTCAATACCGGATTAATTTTGTTAACTGTCGACAACCCGAGTGCGTCGGGTCGAGTAGGCGTTCAAAATTGAGTTGTTATACATTAGTGGTGTTTGATTTATTTTTTCAACTATTTAATAACACAATGGGAACCCGTGACCTTGAACTAGTGTTAACAACTCAAACTTCACATGATATAAAAAAGGGCTATTAACATAATGGGTAGTTGACTAAAGGTAGGAAAATAACACAAATGGGTAGTTGAATGAAGGCATCATACACTAGTACACAACAAAATAGTAATTTTTTTAGCGATGAAGTACTATTCTACCCTTATTTCTGTAGTACTACATGAATAAAAAGATGGTACATGTAGGGTTTTTGGGAATATTTAGTGCTATCAACCGAGCTATACGAGTTGCTCGTTTGGCTTGGCTTAGTAATAAAATAATCGAAGCAGCGAGCTAGGTTCCCGGCTTGTGAGAAGCCAAAGGTTCATTGGAGCAACAGTCAGATAAGACGAAACTGTTTATTTGAAGTTTAGACTCCCATTTTTGCTTAGTTTAGATTTTAGAATGTGTTTCCTATGGCATGATTATTTGTAACTTTTATAATTTGAGAAAAAGAAAAGCTTAGTGAACTAGCTCGGAGCTCAACTCGGGACCGCTCGGCGAGCCTTCACTGAGCCGAGCCGAGCCAAAAAATCTTGAGCTCGTGTTGGGCTCATATACAACTCCCATTTGAGAAGATATAATTGATGAATCATTAGTAATATACTCGCGAGCGATCGATATTGTAACATAAATTAAATGGATTTCGGTTAAATCACATATGTTTGAAGACATTTTGGTTAAACTGTGTCCTTAACGAGAAATTGGGTGAACTAGCACTTTTGAGAGAAAAAATTAACTTGGAGCACCTTTTTACAATTTTTAGGAAAATGGCACCAAAGGGGGATGAATTGACAAAAATACCCCCCTTATAAACTTAATGTTTTTTTCAGTTTTTTTTTCGAGAAAAAGAAAAAAAATCGAAAACCAAAAAAAAAAAAAATGAAAAAAATTGAAATTGCAAAGAAAAAGAAATCTACAAAGAAAAAAAATTGAAAAAAATTGAAATCGAAAAGAAAAAGAAATCGAAAAAGAAAAAATCGAAAAAAGAGATATCGAAAAAATCAATCGAAAAATCGAAAAAAGAAATATCGAAAAAAGAAATCGAAAAGAAAAAGAAAAAAAATTGAAAAAAAGAAACCGAAAAAAAGTTGAAAAAATTTTGAAAAAAAAAATTATAAAAAAAACAAAAACAAAATCAAAAAGAAATTGAAAAAAAAACATGAAAAAATCGGGAAAAAAATGAATAAAACATTAAGTTTATAAAGGGGTATTTTTGTCAATTCATCGCCCTTTTGTGCCATTTTGCTAAAATTTATAAAAAGGTACTCCAAGTTAATTTTCTTCTTTCATAGGTGTCATTTAACCCAAATTCTCCTACTTTGGAAGTGGCTCAGAATCTTAAAGTGTCTGTGAAAGTGAGAGTAGACTAAATGATAGGAAGAAGATGAGAAGCTCATATACATATGCAAATCAATACATATTTTGTCACATATAAGCCAACTGCAAATGTAAAAAGTCTTTTCTGAATAAGCCTTAACAATGACATACAGTTTAAATTATACTCGTACGCTATACGTTAACATCAACACGCTCAGTGCCTTCGAAGAGTCTCCCTTCTACGAGCGTTGTTTCAATAGTGTAATACATAAATGTTATACTCAACAGTGGCATCTCCAGTTTTGAGATCAATCCATCGAGTGTGAGCCTCAGCATAGCCTCTAGCAAATCTAAAAAGTCCACTCCCTCCAACAATAGGCATTTCCCTCATGTTACTAAGTGCTGCATTTCTCCCTTGAAGTGATAAGCTACTCCCATTATATTTCCCCTTAGTGAAAACCAAGTTCATCACCATCAACAACCCCAGATCCTTTTGTGAAGCCGAGGCATAGAATCCTTGTGCTCGGCCTACAACGTCCGAGTTCTTGAGACTCTGCCCGGATGTGAGCGCATTGTCCATCATGTTCATGACCCCGAACCCGAACGTGTTGTTCGTTGGGGGTACTATAACGGTCACTGATGTCGGGTGAGGCCCTGAGACGACGTCGTGCCAGAATAGGCGTAGATGGCTTAGCTTTTCCCTCCCTAGGATATCCAATGCCTTCCTCCTGCTGCTTGCCATCACATAGTTTTGATCATTATTGACTTCTTCATTGCTTGCTAGAATAGTAATTGAAATTGAGAGGAAAAATGTGAAGATTGTTAATATGAAATAGGCAGAGGATTTTGGAGTAAAAATGCTTGATGCCATTTTGTGTATTACTAGTAATTTGCAGCTTGATAAATACTATGAACTTGGAATGTGTATGCTCTACACTGAGTATATATAATGGATTTTCTTGAAATGTTCTAGTTTTTTTTGGGGGTTAATTATCGATGAGAATTACAGACTACCAAATATAGCGATTGAAGGGTATTACAAATAATGAACAATAAAATGACTAACTAAAGTAACAATCGGAATATGTACTACAAATATAATAGAAATAAAATGAAAGAAATATCTTTATGGCGAGGATTGAACTCGAGACCTCCTAATAAAAGTTCGAGTCAAATATCACCAAGCTAATAGCCATCCGTGTTATAGTTGGATACTGATGACTAAGCAACCATTATATTTATGCATTCTCATTACTTTTACTCCCTTAGGCTCCATCCCAATATAAGATTGTGTCACTTGGTGTGATTCAAACGTTCAAGACTCGAAATAAAAAGAGTTTTCGGTCTTAATTAAGAAATAGAAAATTGAATTTGAATTAAAAATCGAAATAATACTGTATTAATATATTATTATTATGTGTCCGGAATCCCGCATGCACCAAAAAAGAATGTAAAAGCATGTAGAATTGCAGAAAGGTAAAACGTAAAGGAAAAGATGAAATGATTATGTAATGTTGGAAAGGACAAGAAATCAAATAGTTGGAGCATTAAGAAGATACTATTCGATCTTGGATCATATTTTTTGTTTGGTGTGAAGCATATATATTTTTAAGATAAATAGTTTTAAATTAATAAATTTTTTCGATGTTGTCCTTACCAAACGTATGAGATGGGTATTGAATTTATGAAATACTCTTTTGGTATATTAGCTGAGGTATGGAACAAATAAATACATGTTTAAGATACACACCAAACTATGAAACAGACGTTCACATACAAACGAAACACATGTTTTATACCTTTAACTTTTTGTCAATTCTAAATCGAATAAAAGATAATATAGTTCAAAAAAATTGGTTCAAATGGAATCTTGAACCTTAATTTTAAGTGGAATGATTTTGAGATATAAACTCAATGCTACTTAACAAATTATTATGTACAATTATTAAATTAGCAATAATATGCTTGAACGTCATCGTAATTCGTATTACACGTAAGTATGAGCTCAAATTTTGTTAACGAAAATACTCCAATTAATTAAGTTGGTATCGAGTGAAACTTTATAGAACTTTACCCAACTTGAAAGTGGTTTAACTCGAGTCAACAATTATACACAGTTCGATGCAAAGCAAACCTGAAAGTAAAATAATTATTAAATCTCACCAAACCTGATATGTATGGTCAATTCGAATATCGATAGTGGTTGACTATCAAATCCCTTTATTTGGACCCAAATTTTTATTCCCTCCACCTTAAAATGTACGTTTTGACTTTTGAGGTCAACAAAACACGATTCCAAACATAGATATTTTCTATCCTACATATAAAAATATTACAAAAAATGTGATAATTTAAAAATATATATTAAGACGAATCTAACAAGATATTATATGATTATATTATTTCTTATTAATTAATGAAAATTATTGATCAAAGTTTTAAAGTTTGATCATGTAAAGTCAAAATGTATCAATTATTTAGAGACGAAGAAAGTAATATAGCTATGTCGAAATAAGTAAAACATTTTTAGAGGAAGGAAGTATTGTTGTTTTTGAAATGATGAGATTGGACTTTTTACAAGTTGATCGTTGACCGTACCACCGGGGTCTCATGGAATTTTCCTGCCATGTGATGCACGGTGGTACGACTCTATATCACTCCAACTTTTAATACATCAGTAATTTATTTCGGCTGTATCTTTCTAATTTCACATTATTGCCAAAAATACTTATGTACCTAATTAAATTATGTAGATTGAATAACTTCTTAGGAATAACATTTTTATAGGTACAGACTATAGTAATAATAGATATAGGCGAAATCAAAATAAAAATTTAACAAAATTAAATTAAAATAAAATAACTCTAGATAGTTAATACTATATAGTAAAACTTATAAAATTTATAACAAAATATTCTACGATCTTTTATTCTATAGTAATTTATTGACAGTACATGTGCCTAAATAAATAAATGATATGAAAACTGAGCAAAACGAAGTTGATTTGTAGAAGCTCTAGTTGCATTGATTTTGTTCTCCAAAAAGACGAAATGTCTTCCAACCCATGATCAGCCAAAAAAGTTCATCATGTCTTCCAACCCATGATTAATTAATTCAAAGTAATGAATAATATATTTCAATCAAGGATAATAAAGATAATAAAGGATTAGAGTATTTTGTATTAGGACATACAAAAGCAAATTATCATATATGATTTAATCGGATTTTTTTTTTACTCACCCATGATTTTATTAGTCTTTTCCACTTATTCACGAAACTAAAATTAATACGTAAAATTACTATTTTGCCCATGACTGTCGGAGTACTGCCAACACGTGGCCCACACGTAATTACATTGACAGAAAACGTGACGACAGGGTGAACGACCGGGTACTTTAGTTTCATAAGTGGGTGAAAAAGGTCAATAAAATCATGGATAAGTGAAAGGGAACCTGGTGTAAAATATAGATGATGGTCTAACAAAATCTCATGTGACTATATCATTTCTTATAAGTTATATGTTAACAGGATTAATTCAAGGTCAAAGTTTTTAACGTTTGCCCCAAAAAATTATTAGAACATCCTCTATCATTTCGTGATGGAGCAAGTATATTTAATATAACTTATTTTTTGTTTTTAAGACTTTCCAATGTTTATTAAATATTTTATAATATTTTCAAAACGCTTTTATCATTTAAAATTATGCCTGAAAATAAATTTTGAACCATGTTATTGTAACTTCATGAGCTGAGTACGTAGTTTGTTAGTTGCTTACAGAAATATGATAGTAGTATATTACTTAGAAATTACTCAAAAGCTAAGGTTACTTCACTACTTGCACTTCATCTAATACTCCCTCCGTTCCTAGAAGATTGTCATATTTTGACTTTTGGTAGTCAACAAAACACAATATAAAACGTAAATATCTTTTACTTTACATGTAAAAAAGTTATAAAAAAGTTGATATTTTAAAAATATACATTGAGAAGAATCTAACAAGGTCCTACAAGACTATATATATTATTTCCTATCGTTTTAATGGTATTTCATGATCAAATTTTGTTATATTTGACCAATAAATTAAAAGTCAAAAAGATGACAATCTTTTAGGAACGGAGGAGTAATAAATTAATAGATGTATGCCACGATAATCTTACGTCCAAACTAACAGATATATGACTTATCTCCCTTTTCATTTCATATCTAACCTTAGCTTCTAATGTTTTAATATCTCTATTTTCGAAAAATCTAACCTTAGCTTCTAATGTAGTAAATCGTTTTTAGTTTGACATGAAGGTTTGTATACTTAATTAGCTACTTAAATTTAAACTTACTTAAACTAATGTTTCAACATTCGACATATACATATTGATATGTAACCTTAATTAGCTTCTAATATTTTATTTCTAACTGAAAAATCTAACCTTATTAGCTTCTAATGTACGTAGTAAATACCTTTTAATTTTACTAATCCTATCTTAAGTTAAGTTGCAAAAAAAAATTCGATATGTAATATCTAGTGTATCTAATAATAAATGATTGAGTTAATACTATGTTATTATAAATAATGATAGCATAACGAGTTATTAACTATTTTCGTTTTTGCCAAATGATTATTTGTAATGGTTACATTATGTAAATATATGTTTGTAGGATAGGAAAATGTGAAATCATGATATGTTTCGATGAATTTGTTAATTTCATCTATTAAATAAAATTCTCGTACGTACATGCAATTTTGTAACGTAAATATAAAAAGAAAAAGAAGTTTTGAGAAAAATGCAATAAACTTATATAAAATTACTTGTTTCTTGCAAATTGTATTTAATTATATTATCCAAGTCAGGATACTTCTAGTGAAACTGAAATGCTATAGACTATAGAATTTTTTCTAGAAAACAAATGCCACCTCATCTCTTAGCTAAACAAAATTCTTCTTGGTCAAGTCTTTTGTACTAATCTCTTTCTTTTTTTCCTCTTCTTCCTCAAGCTCCCAAGTTAAATAGTTTCCACATTCATCATCATTAAATAGATGTTCCAATATTCAATTATCTCATGGAAACCTCTAGACATTCAAAATATTCATACTACAATTTCACTCCTCATCTATAAAAACCCTCCCCTTCCCCCCAATCCACCCTCATATTTCCCTCCTTATCCATCTCCTCCTCGATATATATTACGAATAATTCCGACAACTTAAGGAGAAAAAGAAACATTTCCTATTAGAGAGATCATCTTTTTAAAGATAACAAAAAATGGGCACTTTGGTAGGACACGTGGCACCTGGATTTACATTTGTTCTACTTGGGTTTTGGCATCTTTTTAATCATATGAAGTTGCATGCAATTAACCCTACCTCATATACCTCTTTATTACCATGGTTTCCAACTTCAAGAATAAAATACCTAGAGCTCTTCTTGATCATGTCTTCTTCTTTGACTTCCATATCCATGGAGCTCATCATAGGGCCGGATAGGCACACCCCGTTCGACCCGGACGGAACCATACCCTCAAACCATCTCCACAACTTTGAACACTCAAACATCTCCCTAGCCTTTTTTGTCTATGCATTTTTCTCAATTTTGCTAGACAAATTTAACCCCCCAGCCAAACATGGCCTTACTCAACTCCTATTTGCATTAGCTTTTGGTCAACAACTACTCATTTTCCATCTCCACTCAGCTGATCACATGGGAGTTGAAGGACAGTATCATTGGTTATTACAAATTGTTGTGTTTGTGTCACTTTTGACAACACTTTTTAATGTTGGAAACCAAACAAGTTTCTTGAATAGTTTTGTGAGATCTTTGAGTATTTTGTTCCAAGGGGTTTGGTTTATGGTTATGGGGTTTATGCTTTGGACACCAAAATTGTTACCAAAAGGATGTTTCTTGAATTTTGAAGAAGGTCATCATGTGGTACGTTGTCATAGTGATGAACATCTTGAACGTGCCAAATCTCTAGTCAATATCCAATTTAGTTGGTACTTAATTGGTGTGACAATTTTTGGTGTGGTATTTTATTTGGTGATGATTAAGTATTATTTAGGTCAAGGAAAAGTTGAATATGAATGCATAAATAAATTTGTGGAAAAAATGGAGGAAGAGGAAGATGATGTTGAAGCTCAAGAGAAAATGATAAGTGGTGGGGGCAAATAAAGTTTAATTTCGAATAATTGGAAAATTATTTGGGCCAATGAAATGAACAAATGGTTGACTTGTATAAAGAAAATAATTTTAAGAAATTTTTATTAGGATATTTATTTGATGTACAAGTTATAGGAGTAATTAGGTTTGTGGAAGTTCATTTTGATTGTGTTAATTTAGAGTATATAGCACATAATAAGGTTGTGTTATTGTTAAAATTGGCCGCTTTTGGCAAAGGTAAAAGCTTGTTGTATTTCGTTTGTACAAAATAAAATGTTTATATATACACTATTGTGTGTTTTTTTTATGATGAGTTATGTGTTGTTCAAAGGATTAGACCATAGCTTAAGGGAACTCCAACACAACTTGCCCCCCTATTTGTAAGCATAATGTTTGAGAAACTTTCATCCGGAGGCAAAATAGTAATTTCAGTTTTAACTAAACACTATTTTTGTGTGTATAGTGGTTCCCCGAAGGAGAGGGGGGGGGGGGGGGGGGGGGGGGGGGGTGTGTTGCAACTTGCAAGGCACAGCAAAATAATTGTACACTCCACACAGTTGAATATTTTTATGCATCAAAAAAAGACCAATCGTGTGGAGTGCACCATCGATTGTTTATTTCAACCGAACTTCGGAAAGTAGGAGGGTTCAAAATAGTTTTTACCATCAGTTCCTGGGACTACAAGGAACTTACTCAAAGTGAAACTTCCATATTACAACAGTCAAGACCCGAACCTTATTCTTGATATTCAATTCGCTTGTATTTTTACCACTAGGCTATAACGGTGGATATTTGAATATTTTATGCAGGAAAGCAAGCCACAAAATGTAATCCGTGATTAATAAAAGTTCCATTAGCTTTCAAGAAGATGGAATAATTAGCCATTAGTCTTTACAGAATTGGGAACTTGTTTCGTAGGCTGATGAGTGATAAGATGCACATGACACTGGACAGAACCTTGCATAAGCCAAGTTAACTTGCAACAAACGTACATGTTTAAACAGAAGGACCAGACCTGAGCACTCTTTCCAACTTTTCAGCCTTGGCATAATCATTGTCCGAGAGAGGGCCGGCAGGGAAAGGGGTGATTTCAACAGTTACATGGGGAGTAGGAAGTTCGTCGAACAAGGCTCTTACGTTGTTACAGCATACACTTTCTCCATGGGCACTCTCCCTTCTGATTTGACATCCCTAGAAACAGGCACAAAGAGCATGTTACGACAACATTCAGCTTGGCGATTATAAAAACGAAGTAACTCCGTATAGATTGAATGCAAAGACACGCTTATTTTAGCCAATCTGTGTTACCTTGTGGGAAGTGGCATCTCTAAATTGATCATCATCAGAAAGCAACGATGCAATTGCTCTAAGAAGCCTCCGGCCTTCAGATTTTGATGGAATCCTATAATTACGTCTCAGAGTACCTTTTGTAGTAGGATGCCATTTACTAACCAATTTCCTCTTGTCAGTTGCTTCCTTCTCTGCTGACACATGGACCTCATTAAATATTTTGATTTATTTTTTAGAACTGAACAGAACAGTTTCAGCGAAGGATGATCCAGTACGTAAGTTTTATCTATCCATACAGTCTATATTTCTCCTTGTTAATCAGTTACATTCACAACATGCCCCAACGCCTCTTAAGGGTTTTTTGATTTACTCATTTATATCCTGAGAGCCGCAGAATATAAAATATTTTACTACAAATGACATGGTAACTGTGAGCTCATCGTTGGGGTCCTTTTGGTTAGGAAGAGTAGTGGTACAAATGAAGTAAATTCAAGTGCACTCCAACATTAACTACTAATATAATTATTGATGTTCAAACTACAATAAGTTTCTTAAGAATACAAGTAATAGAACACATCTGAGGGGGGGAAAGGATAACATAAAACAAGAACCTGAAATGCCGTTCGACCCTTAAATCATTACAGAGAAAGTAGCCACCACGTCCACCAGCAAGTAATTTTAGCAACAAAACTTGTACAAACTATTAGAAGTATTCTTAAAGCTTCATTCCTGTTCAGTGATTTGAATCTACAACTATTACACAGATTGATCTCAATTGAATTTTCACTATAAGATTTCAGCTTGCATTCTCTTATATCAAGAAAGTACAAAAGTTCTTTAGAAAACGGCCTCTTCAAGCCAGCTAAAAATCTACATACTTAAATTCATTCATTTGAAAGACAGCCTCTAAAGTAAAAACAAAGCAAAAGAAATGACAAACCTGGTCTACTCTGCAACTCCTCGAACCATTTAGCCAAATCAGCACCACCAACTTCCATATCTATCAAGACAAAATAATCAATCCCAGCAAAGATAAAACAGAAGATACATTTTTTCCTTAACCCAATAATGAAATGACTTTTGACTAAAGCTCAGTTTTATGATTCATCAAGAACTAAGTATTATTGCCTTAGCGATTTAGTTATTACTAAATACTAACTACATTCCTAAAAGATTGTCTAGTTTGATTTTCAATGCTCCAAAGGAACAACATTTCTATCTTAAAATCAGACAAATAGCATAGATTTGAATAAAAAGTAGCATGCTAAATTGATAATTATAAACATATATACTTAAGTAGCAAATAGTGTTTGCACTTCACTCTAAGATCAATTTGGAAACAGTCCCGGTTGTTGATGTGTAAGTTGCTAATATATTATACAATATACACAAATTATGAGTTAAAGAGACAAACATGAGACTTAAAACTGGACAATCATTTTGGGATAGAGAGAGTAATCATACCTGCGACGAGTGGATTAGCAGAAGATCCAGCAAGGCCAGCCTTCAAGAGGGCATAATAGATACAAAGTCTACCTGCCCATAGAACTGGACTCTCAAGCAAAGAAGCTCGAAACGGCGTCGTTTTGCTCACATTTGAGCTGCCTATAAAAATACCCTTTTGGCAATTACCAAAATAGAATCTTGCAGAAAGGGGAGGGAAACACGATTTGGGTAGCAAGGTAGGAGGAGTGCTGGTGGTGGCTGAGAAAGAATATGGTGGTGGTGAAATGGTGGCGCCTCCAGTTGAGGCGGTGGTGGGTGGTGGTTGTAGAATCATTTGTACCAAATTCTTGGTAGTATAGAATGCACTGAGGAAATTTCAAGAAAATATGGATGAGATAATGTAAGTAATAGGATCACTCTCATACTCTCATTCACTATCAGGAGTCAAGACTGTCAAATTCCAAGTCCTGACATACTTATCTTTCTCCTACAAATATAATCAATTCCTAGAATTAGGGGCGTGGAGTAAAATGAAACCGAGCCGAATTGGAAACCGATTGAAATCGAGCCGATCTAATTAGTTATACACACCCAAATAGTAGGTTTCCGTAGCATGGAATGACGATTCTACCCCTATTTGGAAGTGTAAGGCGAGGAAGTTAAATGGGGGTAAAATGGTCATTTCATTCTATAGTAAACCACTATCTGGGTGTGTATAGTGGTTCCCCGAACTGATTTCGGTTTCGACTTCGAGGGTACCGAGCCGATACAGTTCGGCTTATGGGAGAACTAATAAAAAAATCGAAGCAAACCGATAAATAATTTTATGTTAAAAAATTAAGTAAAAGGATAATTGGTAAGGGGACAATTATTAGTTGTTATAATAATAGATAAGTAAATAAATTTTAAGCTAATAATATATGGATATATATATATATATGCGTACCTAAAATCAACAATTCCTAAAACTATTTCTAAAATCGTAGTGTTGTGAGCCACACGTGTTGGTCTATACAAAAATCGCGCGTGAGCTTCCGTCTATAACCACTCCTTTCCCTATGTTGCATTGCAAGCTTGTACTCTGCGCATTGATAGTTATTATGGTTTTATATACACAACTGACTGAAATTGTGGAAGATGGAGAAATACAAGAATTCTTTGAATTAATTGTGCAACAAGGATCAGTTACTTGTAAAGCATATTATTCACTAAAACAAGAAGCAAAGTCTTTCATGTTTTTTAGCAGATTTGATTGATAATTGAAGATGCCAAGAAAAAGCTTTTGACAATATCTGAAAGAGCTGATCTGTTATACAACTAATGAGCAACACTATTGCTCCAAATCTGAATGTTTGCGATGATAATAATAGTAACAGGAGAAGTCATTGGTCTGTGGTTTCGAATCCTGCAATTCAAACGAGTTGCAGGGGCAGACATCCTCCATCTCTAGAGAAGTTAGATGCGATGGTAGTGGATCCGAATGATATCATCTCTCGGTCTCCCTCCAAGCAAAGTTTTACATCAAAATAGGTTTAAATCTGTGCTTCTTCCTAAGTATTACAGGCACAACAATTTCAACAGATCCAGTAACAAACTTAACTATTACGTGAGTACTTTGTATATATTTAATGCATGCTTATGATTAACATATGACTTTGTACTGCTTTACTCTATATTGATTTGCAAGACATGTTATTTGAATTTCTTTTTCTGGGATTCAAGAAGGTACACTGCCAAGTTATGAATACCCAAATCCATTGCGGATGAGGATAAGAAGAAAAGATTATGAACGTGGGGAGGTTATTGTCCTCAGAGAAGATACGGATTATATGTCTTTGATTGAGAAAAATCCGAAGATATTGAGGTCTGAGCAACTGAAATTGGAACAACAAATTCAGGAGCTAAGGGGGAAACAAGAGGATCTTCGCTACTATGGAGGATCAAGAACACTTAAAGAGTGCAAGAATATGTTTGAAAAATCATGATGAAAGATTTAGAACTGAAGAGCCCGTGGCTGAGATCATAGATTTGGTCAGTCGAGATAATAACTCGTCCAGGGATTATCATGATAAAGAAGAGCCAACACTCAATAAAACACCAGTTATACTGCCCCTTTAGATGATTTTTGGGGGACTAGTCAGAGCCAGAAAATCAGCTACGACGACTCGGCTTTTTGGAAGATGGTTACTTATATTCTGGTGGAGTTCTCTCTAGTTCTACTTAGGTAAATTCTTGCAAGTAAAAGTTTACTCTCACACTTGATTCTAGAAATGCAGATGCTATTTGTTTAACACATTCAATTATATAATTATGTCAGGTTGCATCTCCAATAATCCCTGAGAACGTGAGACAGAACTGGAACTCTGGAACCTACTTCAGTACACAATCTCTAGGAGTAATTTAAGTGGATACTGTATATACGTATGTCTCTTCGACTTTTATCTTGTGAGTTTACTTGATATCGAAACTATACAAAAATAAAATATGATCAAAGTTGACCAACATATGTGATCAAACATAATAATATAGACAATGACAGTATCCAATACTAACATAAATTCTTAATCTTACATAAAAGGTGACAAAAGAGTCTTGTTATAAGGAATGACAGTATAGCGGCAGGCCCCTCCTCGTCCTATGGATGCTCCAAGTGAGGACAAGAAGCTTTGATGTGTTTCCACATTATGCAACCATACTTTTACATTCAAAAGCATAATTGAAGTATCCCAATTAAACATAATCTCATTGCTATTTTTAGGGGAGCACAAAATGTTGAGTCCCCCAAGCAAACAATCAATTGCGTTAGAAGGATAGGTACTCCAGTAAGCATGTAACCCCAAAGGAGAGTGAATACTTACAAGGTCCATCTTATACTTGAGGACCCATGATTCCCACTTTGTATTATCCTCTAAAATCCACAAGTTGATCATTGTATCTTCGACTAGAGTATGACAGAAACATAATTGTCCATCTTTAACTATGAGTTGCATCATTTTACCATGAATAACTTCATTAAGACGTTCTTGAGTAGTAACACATGCTTGATTGATGGGAGGATGAGGCAAACAATAAAACTCCTGCCTTTGCATATCGAAAGCTACCACAACCTTTGCTATTTTAATGAACCACTGAATTCGACGTCGGTGAGTGGTAATAATGATAGTTGTGTTACTTGGGACCTTTGTGAATAATTATAGATGTGCTTATTTTTTAGAATGATGATTCAAAAGTATTTCTGGTAAATTTAATCAAGTGAGAGAATTACCAAAGTCGAAAATCATTAGTAATATTTGTATTAAATTATGTAACAAATTCAATATAATAACTTCATTTCTTCATTTAACAAGATAATAAATTTCTTAAATATTCGGTATTTAGATGTTAAGCAGTGGGGGAATTTTTTTAAAAAATCTTTTTTAAATAAAAGAGTGGGGATACTTATATATATATATAAATTATAAATTAAATAATTATTGAAATGCAGCTTTTTGACTCATAGACATTATATATAGTATAGATTAGAAATACCTTTTAAACATATGAATTAGATAATGAGAGTCAAGAAAATAATAATATTTTGAAAATATATTTGACTTTAAAAGTTAGAAAAATAATAAAATATTTATGACTTATATTGAATTGTAGTTCTTACTTACAAAATATTAATATTATTATAAGAACAATAAGGTATTCAATAAGGTATACATTTTCGAAATGTTGTATGATATGAATGTATATTGAACACCACGATTGATCTAATATGTTAATATTTCTCATTCATTATCTATAAATAGATGTGTTAGATTGGTTATGTCATTGTAAAAGCAAATTTTATAGAGGTTAAATTAGTTTAGACTTTATTTGTGTAGCTTAATTGAAATATATTTATGTTGATTAGTTCAACTATTAGATATAAATATTATAGTTAACTAAAACAAATAGTTGAAATATTTCAAACAATAAAATTTTGAAAAAAGAAAAATAGAAACTTTGAATCTACTAATATCCAAATGCGTATGTTAAATAGTATATAAATAAATTTTACTTTTATTCAATTAATATTCACGTGCGAAGCACGTAATATAGTACTAGTATCTAAAAAATGACAATAAGCAAATGAAATAAAATGTTACCAGTGCTGTTTTGTCACTAGCATGTTGTACCCTATCTGCCTGATAATGTTGGAGAACGATCAATCAAAGCTTGAAACTAAACAAAGATGAAGTCGTTTAATGAACAAATTTTAAGAATCTAGTAAAAATATGTAGTCTTACTATATTACCATCCAACTAAAAAACGTTTTGGTAGTTTAGCATACCTGAGATTCTAACTCTTCTAATTTGGTCCAATTACTTTCATTAACTATGCCTCTAAGCTTTAAACAGTTCAGTTTCGACATAGTCTTCAAACACTAAATTATTCCGATGGAAACTCTGATCCTAAAGTCATATATCAGATTCGAACAATTAATACATATGATTAAATTTACACATATTAATTCAAGAAAACACCATGAGTAAAGAAATTACGATCCAGAACTAAACGAGCAACAATGTATACAATAAGCTGCTATAAATTATTTAATTCACACATATTACTAATGGGTGCAAGAAAACACCATGAATAAAGATATAACATTAACAAGCAACAATGGTAATTCAGTTCAAACATAGATATGATTATATTCACAAATATTAATACATGGGTTAAAAAATACAACATGAGTAAAGAAATTACGATCAAAAACTAAATAAGAAACAATAGTATACAATAAGCTGCAACAATTCACACATATTACTAATGGGTGCAAGAAAACACCATGAATAAAGATATAACGTTTACGAGCAACAGTGGTAATTCAGTTCAAACATAGATATGATTAAATTCACAAATATTAATACATGGGTTAAAAAATACAACATGAGTAAAGAAATTACGATCAAGAACTAAATAAGAAACAATAGTATACAATAAGCTGCAACAATTCACACATATTACTAATGGGTGCAAGAAAATAGAATAAACATATTGATCAACCTTAACAAGCAAAAATGGTAGATTTCTTCGATTACCTTGTTATGCTGAATAGTCAGCATAGGAGGTTCCATTTTTTATGTCACCAGAGAATCGAAGAAGGATTTGTGCTCAATCAACTCGGTGTGTGCGCGGGTTATTTGGGAGAAAGTAAATTTAATTTCCCGTTAATGGCCCCTTTATAGTGAGAAATTGGGTTAAATAGATAACACCAAAGTGTTATGACATTAATAACAAAGAACAATTTAGGCATTATACAATCATTTATTTCAATCAATTATTTTAGGAAAAAACTCGGTTAAATAGCACTTTAAAGATAAAAAATTAATTTGGAGCATCTTTTTACAATTTTTAGCAAAATGGCACAAAAGGGGATGAATTGACAAAAAAAACCCCCTTATAAACTTAGAGTTTTTTCAGTTTTTTTTCGATTTGCACCCTATTCAAGAAGGAGACAAAAGGGGCCAAATTGAGGAGAGTTTAGCCCTTGCGAATTATTGTAGGAAGGATTTATACCGAAATCGAGGATAGAAGGATTTTGCCTCGACCTCATAAGATGAAGCCCCTGATAGTCCATGATCTAGCGGAGATATTGAGAGTATCAAAAAGACTGGGGGAATGATGAAGACTTTACGTGGTGCATCGTGGCCTTCATCGTGACCTAATAGCACGATGGAGGGCATGATGGCGTTTTCTATGATTTTTTCAAGTTCTCATCGTGAACTCAACCGTGCCTTTAGGTCACGATAAAAAATTTGCCCGAAGGGAAAATTCATTCGCACTCGTGGAGGAAATCAATGTGTGCGATTTTGAGGGGGATCGAAAATAACAAGTGAACAAAACAAGGAAGAAAGAGAAAATATGAAGTTTAAAGTTAGAACATAACTGGAGGAAGAAAAGGAGATGAGTTTTGGAAAACCTAAAGGCTTAATTTCATCTGGGCACCTGAACTAAATTTTGTTCCCAAATAGGCACCTGATGACTTTTTTGTAACAAGTAGGCACCTGGACCCCAAAATTGGCACATGAACTTTCGTTTTTCACAATTTTTTTAATATCTCATATTTTAAAATTTTAAATAGAGGGCAAAATAGTCAAACTACACTTAAAACTAACTCAACCTAATTATAAACTAACCCAACCTCAAATATTTAACCCAACCCCATTAAAAACATCATCTTCAACCTTACACCCCACACCACCATAAAGAAGTACAATCGTCCTCCACCGATTTCGTTAGTCGAACCCGACCCAATATAAGCAGTCCCGTCTTGAGAAAGAAGAAAGTGAGAGTTGATTAAACATCGAATCCGATTTTTGCATTGAAATTGTGTCTGAATATGAAAATGGCGAAGCAACAAGCAAACTGGTCTCCATACGACAACAATGGAGGGTAAGTGTAATAATACTCCTCAAATTTAGTCACGTTGTCGTGGCTAAATTGCCTTCTAAGATTTGTGGTTAAAATTGAGATTTCAACAAAATTGGCGAAAAGTAGACGTGTTGAGTAGTATTGGAACATAAGTGATGTCTTTGGCACGAAAGTGAACGTTAGTGGTAAATGTGTTAAATAAATCAAACGTTAGTGATATTTGGTGCCATTTAACTTGACTATCAAGTTATTGTTATTAACCTACATGTCGGGGTATTCACCTTTAGTGCTAGAAACGAGTCGAGTCGGTCCGGGTAGTGGAGTACCCTACCCTACTCCTTAAGATAACGAGTCGGGTAATTTTGCGAGCATAACTTTAGTACCCCTACCCGACTCCTTATGATAACGAGTCGGGTAGTGTCATTATCCGGCTGTACTCCTTTATTACCCGGCTCCTTAAGGCAAAATGAAAAAAGAAAAACTTATTTTTTATAAAAATGAATATATTATTATATTTGACACATTAATAAATTACATAAATCTTAATTATTTGAAATATTGATAATAAAGTTTACAAAACTTAATTATAAATAATATTTGAACACACATATTAAATTAATTAATTAATTTGGTAGTTTGTTAAGGAGCCGGGTAATTATCAAGCGAGTCGAGTATTTCAAACAAGCACAACCTTATACCCTTACCCTACTCCTTAACTAACGAGTGATCTATCGAGTCGAATACTCGAGCCGGGTGCTCGAGCGGGTAACGGAATACCCGACTCGTTTCCAGCACTATTCACCTTATTATCCCCTATCATGTTCATGTGTATCATATAAGGATGTATAATTCATAATTGTACCCTGAAATCTTAGGATCACTCAACTCCAATGGCTATAGCAATTTCGTAAAGATTTGATTTGATTTTGAGTTTCATTTAAAGTACCTAAGATAAATTCATAACCCAATTTTTTAAGGTAAATTAATTAGGCTACGATTTGAGAGTCCATGATTGTAGAATTAATCTAAATTGAGTATGTCTTAATTAATGTCTAAATAGAAAATCAGAACAAAATAAATTTCAAAATGATATTGTTTTGTAAAATCATGTGTTGTGGCCAAAAGTCTAATTTCCAACCCTTTGAGGTTCTTAGACCTACAAAATAAGAGTTACAAAAACCAAAGACAAAACTGGAGTAGAGGTACTTGGATGCATTTCACTACATAACTAATCTGTACATTTGGTTACTACTCTAAGCAGGAACTATGCCTAACCACTTCATATCTTTACAAAACGAACATCATTCTGCCCGAAGGCCGTTCCACATCCTGGGCACCTTCGATGTCGAATTTCTAAATTCCTCTGTATGCATTGATTGCAAAACAAATGATAGCATTTCACGATCACAACCTGTCGACAGAAAGCAACATGTCTAATCAGAAGAGAGCGAGGAGGGTGACTTTTTATCGAGTTCCAAGAACCTTGAATGCATACCTCCTTTGGCCTATCTAAACACACCCCACATTTAAGAATTGCCTTGCACTCATTGATTTCCTCCTGGAGTCTCTGCACTGCAGCCTCACCACTTCCAGAAGTCATTTCAGCAATTTGTTCGTTCAATCCCGAAATTTCTTCATCAAGCTTCTGTCTCTCGCTCCTGTTTGTCAACCAATTGGATATATAGTTACAACTTCGATAATAATCTAATATTACTATAAAAGGTCCCGCATAACAGGAAGTAAATAAACTCATCATTCTAAATAATGATCAACCCGTTCTAAGAGATCATTCATAGTGGCATAGGGTAATCGAAGTTGACCATAATAAACTATTTAATCCCTGAAGTACAAAGTAGCATGACATGAATATCAGGAGAGTAGGCAAAAAAACAGTCCATAAATAGAAAGGACACCTTTCACTCTCCAATTCCATTTGAATTTCTTCCATCTTCCGATGCATTTGCTCATATTCTTTCTCAGATGAAGAAACAGCAGATCTAAGCCACTTGAGCTCCTTCTCAGCATCTGTTAATTCCCATCTTATAGATTCTAGGTTCAGAGCAATCCGTCTATCTTCTGGGATAGAGGTTAAGGCCTCCATCATTAAAGCTTTCATCTGTAAGTACCATTTGCTATTAGACGAAAATGGTAATAAATTCATAAATACTGATTTAAGTTAAAAAGCAAGAGAAGAACATGAATAAACAGATTAAAAAGTAATTAACAATTCCAAATAGAAACTTACTTGCTCTTCGCTCTGAGTGATTAGCAATCTCAAAGATTCTAATCTACTGTTAACCTGTTGAAGTTGCTTTGCTAGTGACTGATTTTCAGAAATTAATGAGTTGTGTGCTTGTTTTGCCTTCACACTATCTGACACAAGCTGCAAAGAGATAATAAATAAGTTCATCTATGATGGATCAAAACCCCACCCACGCCAAGCACAAAAGTATAAAATAGAAATAAGAGCAAGAACAGTGAACCTTGATATTGTAGTCATCCCTCTCAGTCACCTGCTGTAACAAATGTTGATGTTGTGTCTGCATATCTTCATACGCTTGACCAATAGTCTACAATATTGGAGAGTAAATTACAGAATTAATAAAGAGCAAAGCAAATAAAGAAGAAAAGAATGAACATTGTATTAGATACTCTCTTAGTGTAGGCTATTACAACAAATATTAAGCACCTCAATTTCACAAATATAAGTTTCAGCCTCAGCTTCCTTGACTTTGATGGCCTCTCGAAGCTCTAAAACATGCCTGCAGAAACCATACCAAATATATATTATTTGTAGAAAGATTTCTTGCTATACATGTAAAGGCGACTATCCACAAGTTCAAAGAAAATGCAATAGGTAATGTAGTAGCACGACTAGAGCATTCGAACTCTTAATATGACACTGAAAACATTTCAAACTTGTTTACGTAAAAATGTCTTCCAAGTGCGTGCACATTAATGGCGTAGTGCCCACCAGGAATCTAAGTTCAACTCAAGCAAGAAACCTAATATGTGAAGGGGGGAAAAACGTATAATATAAAGTCCTGTTATACATCTCATGACAGAATACCTATCAGAATCATCCAATTCAGCCCTTAGCTCAGCAATTTCTGCTTCGGCAGCTGAAAGACGCTGCTGACATGCGAGCTCTGCTTCATTAGCGGCCTTCACCCTCAATTCTAGTCCGTGCTCCTCCAGGGCATTTCTCAATTGTTCAGCTTGTGCATTGGCTCTTTGCTCGGACTCTTTGATGTCCATCAAATTTCTTTCCCCAATAAACCAAAAATTAAAAACACGTCAAAACATGCATTTTGCATAGAATAATGCAAAAATCACATATTAGAACCTTAGCAGAACCTAGGAAATCCATAACATGAAACAGATATAAGATTGACCTCTTCGTATTACCAACAAGTGTAGTAAATATTATTATGACTGCAAGGAATCCATCTAGATTAAGTACTAATAGAAATATTGAAAGTACATGCGAGGATCTTGTTCTCTAAGAAGATCAGCAATAGACCGAAGCTAAAACACAAAGCTTGTGCATCTGCATGCCAAGTCATGCAAACTTTATCCCTCACAAATTTGAGCTAATTGTTCAAATAATTTCTTCAATACAGATCTGACAGATGGAAAGCAGTGTGGTTGGTACCCTTGGGTCTAGACCATCCAAAGCCAGTCATTTTTCTTTGAAGCTTAAGGAATACACACATGAATCCTGGCAAGTTGATTAAAGCAGTACAGTATTGGTTACCTAGTATCATAGATCTGCTGACCAAGCATGTCCAATACGCTTAGCAATTCCTGCTTTTCTCGTTGCATTCTCTCAATCTGTTAACTTCAAATTCAAATTAGTCCGCAAATCAAACAATAAATATACAATGCCAGATTGCACAATCGCATCAAAGGTAAACAATTAAGAATAATTAAAAGTAAGAAAACACTCACTAATGCTTTCAGTGACTTGATTTCTGTCGATCCTTTAGCACACTTATCAGACAAAGTCTTGCGCTCGCCAACCTACCAGTGATAAGAATTGAGAAAAATATGACGACAACATGCTGGTTTAGACTTTAGATAATGGGAATCAAAAGGCTACTGGCTGCAAATGTAGTACATCACGGGGGACATGTTTAACAACTAGGACTCTCCTGATACAAGAACTCTTAGGTTACTTTAAGTTCAGGGTGAACACTCAAGTATGAACATATATGTATATATTTTTGGCATTCACTGGCCCTTATAGCTGCCAGTAGAAATCGAAATTCAGGGGGATAAGGAAGATTAACAAAAAACATACAATATTTTTCTTTTAATTATTGTTCTTACGGTCACTGCATGCCAGCAGCAGAATCAATATATATATATATACATACGGTACTGACATTTACTATTCGAGGCCCACTTAAGAGCATTTCTCAGACATGTTACTTCTAATCAAAGTATATAAATACACACATTTCTCGAACTTCAACAAGATGTCCAAGTTTTCACAGATTGATATGATGTAAATTGAAATAAACCTTTATTTCAAGTGAAGCTTTAAGTGATTGGGCTTCTTGACGCAAGGAAATAGCTTCTTCTGCTGTCTCCTTCCATCTATTCAATTGAGCTTCCATCAGTCTAATTTCTTTTGACAAAGATGAGACCATAACCTTAAACTCGGATTTGATATCTTGTCTTCCTGAAAATATATTATCTTCAAAATCATGATAAGGAGAAGTGTTGATGAGAACATCGAATGACCTAGTGGTTAGGAGGTCTTCCAGTGACTTAGAGATCCTGGGTTAGATTTTCATCGTAAGGGGGTGGTGGGTGGCTTCTTAAAAAAAAAAAAAAGGAGAAGTGTTGAAGGATCAATCGGAGAAAAAGAAGACTATACTCGACCTGAATCTTGCATAGCTTCTTCCATTTTTATTTCCAGCTCATTTTTCTCAGTTATACACTTCTTCACTTCATGTTCTAATTCTTCTATCTTATCCTCCGAATTGCCAATTGCCTTCCTGGCCGCATCAGCAGCCTCTATTTCTGAAATTAGATCTTTCTCCCTTCGCATGATGGGCTGCCTATCAGCCTGTAATTTTTTAAAAATAAATAAGATACACCACAAGCTAAACTTTCATTCTTTACCACAAAAAGTTGAAAGCTAAAGAGGCTAAACCTGCAGGGAGCCTGACAGAACTCTATATCGCTCTGCTTCGGCTTGCCAATGATGAAGCTGATCGTGTACTAAGGTGTAAGGACGAGATGAAAGTATATGTTTGTCTTCTTTCAGTTCAGTCTGTGCAAACACGACAAATAAGAAGTTAGGGGTGAAGGACTAAAGATCGCTTTCCAATACAGCAGATCCAGATGTATCACCTGAAGTTCTTGCAACTGCTTTACTAATATTGAGTTGTCATCCTGTGCATCTTGAAGCTCAGACAGACGATCATCAGCCAGAACCTACAGCAGGGAAACATTAAATGTGTGCTAGAAAGGTTGCACTGGAGGGCGTAAGAATAACAAAAGAAAGGGAGAGAATGATCAGAGATGTACCTTGGCCTCCTCTACATATTCTTTAAGAGCACGGAAGTGTTGAGCTTTTTCTGCAGGTTTGTCAGGTGAAACACTCCCATTTGATGCCACTGGAGCAGGAGACTGTATAGGAGCTGCAAGGTCTTTCTGCATTTTCAGATTAATTAACTTCCTTCTACTTTCTTCAAGTTCGGCCATGCTCTCTTCCAGATCACCTATTATTGCAGAGGACATAAGTAAAGCATGTCAGCCAGAAAAACACAAAAATGGAAAAATGTATACAAAATCTTGTTACACCAGAACAATGTATATCACCTGTTATGCTTTTGATCTGTGTTAAATCAACAGACTGACTATGGTTACAGGCCTCTATTGCATCACAGTATTCTTTATGCTTCGAGTGAAGAACATTGATTACCAAGTTTAGCTTCAAAGCCTCCTCCTTCATTATATCATCAACCCTAGATAACTTAATAATAGTATCTGCAAACACAAATTATATTAGCAATGATCAGTGGAATGGTTAAACTCTTCATTCTTACTACAATTTTTCAAGAATAAATGTCTAACCAAAGTAAACTAAACTGCAAATAAGTAACTCCATCAATTTGTTCGTAAGTAGAACAAAAGAAGAAGGAGAAGTTATATATTTTGTATGCCATCTAAATTCTAAGCACCTTCTGAAGATTGTTCTCCCTGCAACAAGCTAGCAACATTCTCGATTTTAGCTCTTTCTGCATCAATAGTATCTTCCAGGGATTTCATCAGCTCCAGGGTAGATGAATGACGGAGAGCCAGTGCTTCTTTTATATGTCCAATGGATCCACCATCTCCTTTGCTTTCTGAAGTTGTTTGTAACAGTCTACAAAGAAATATTTCCTCTGCAGGGCATACAGGGAGATAACCTGCCAATGAAACAATTACGTTCAGTACATAAAAATGAGCGTACATAGCCTGCATAAACCAACAAGGTCGGAGATCATAATTTATAGAAGAAAACCTCGGAAATGATCTGCTTGGTCCAAGTGTTTCAAGGCACCTTCCCCTGCCCCAGCCCCTACTCCAAGCAAAATCATATCATCAACTAACTACAAGAGAAAAAACGATAAGAGAAGAAACAACGATGTGATGAAGAAAAATGTCATTATAGCAGAAGAAAACATAGGAACTCACCTGATTCCATATACTATCTACTGAGATCAAAACATTCTCATAAGATTCTTGTTTGTCTTTTAGCTCTTTCAACTTTGTTTCAAGGTCATGTAGTTCATGCTTCTGGGCATCTAATTGCTGAACAAGCCTCTGGTTCTGGTACTGGAGTACCCCAGCATCAACCTATTAAATAAAAGATCGTTTACATACATCTAAGTTATTATACAGAACTTCAGACCCTTGAATTTCAAATCCTATTCGCAATTTAAAGGTTTTGGGAAAGTACAGCATTTCCAAATTACAAGCTCCAATTAATCAAGCACATTAAAGCTTTTTAAAGCAAAAATATCTGTATGAACATAGCAATAGCTGGCACAGACGTCAAATATAAACTTTTAAAGTGCTTCTATCTGCTTTGAACCCCCAACTTCAGCACAAACTGAAGGATATAATAAAACCAGGGATATATATATTTCCCAAGTAGTTCCAATAACATGAGCGGCTTAGATCTAGGCATGGGCAGGTTTTATACTCTTCAGATTTGATCACATGAGACTACAACAATATCAGTGGTAACACGCTCTATTGTGAGAAGTTCTATACTACCCCTTCAGAATCCCAACTTGTATTGACAGTCAGATCCTAACGAAGAAATATAGCCTTCCACCATGAGAGCGTCATCTTTCGCTTCTAATCGCTCCAAACACAAATAGACATCGTTAAACTTCAATCCTACAACGTAACATGAAAGATAGATTCTAAAGAACTCTATCCCACCAATCACTCGACTAAATGTAATAAAACAAGAACTTCACCATGTCTTGCACATTAATGCAAGAACACATCCAAATGCCCTAAATTTTCAATCCGTTTCTAAGTACTGATATCCAACCAATAACTCGATCACATGTAAAAAACGATAAATTTACAACTTCTTGCACATAAGTGTAACAACAAAACCAAGACCATACACCCAAAAGACAAAAACACCTAATTTCCCAATTCATTTAATCCCATATAATAGAAACATATAAACCCTCGAACGTAAATCTAATCACCTATGCTAGTAAACCCAATTCAAGGTTAGAAAAAACAGAAAATTCGCCGACAAGCAACAACCAAAAAATACACCCAGACCCCTAACTCCTCAATCAAATAATAACACAATCTTTCTCAACACCCATGAAGAATAACCCTCAGACATAAACCTAATCACCTAAGCCAATAAACTCGATTAAAGGTATAAAGAGACTCGCCATTTCTTGCACACAAAAACGTTAAAAAACAACCAAAACCCTAATATCCCAATTCACTTAACACCATCCAATAAGAAGACAATCTTTCTCAAAACCAAGCATAATAACCTTCATATAAAACCCTAATTACATAACCCAATAAACCCAACAAAAAATGAACTCCCAAATTGAATGAGGTAAAGCAAATAATGTGAAAACATACAGGGGTATCGTTTTCAACGTGAGAAGATGAAGAGTGACGAGCCATAACAGAAGGAGAATAATTGTTGTCAAGAAGATGGTGCCTTTTCCTATCATGCCCCTCGTCTTCTTCTTCTTCTTCTTCTTCTTCTTCTTCTTCTTCTTCTTCGTCTTTGTCTTCTACGTCTTCGTCTTCTTCTGCTTCTTCGACTTCTTCTTCTTCAGAATCGGACGATGTTTCTTCTTCTTTACCCATCTAGTGAGCTTGTGGGAGGAGTGATGGAGAAGAGAAGGGAAGAATTGTGCCTCCGTTTAATCAAACATGTTGGTCTTTCATCACTTGTGTTTTATGTTGTCTCCTTCGTTGATTGTAAAAAAAAAAAAAGCAGATCTTCACTAATAACATTTTATTATCGTTAATTTAGTCACGTGCTAATCAATAGAACCAAAAAAATAACACAAAAATTGACTCTCGAACGAAACGACGTGAATATCATGTGACTAAATGAACGGAGGAATTGATAGCATGGTGAGTGAATTATGACTTTTAAAACATGAGTGAGCGAATTAGGATATTTAAATCATTAATGAACAAAATGAGCCCAAAATGACACATAGGTAATGAACCTTGTCTTTTGTGCCTCTTTTTCCCTTCAACATAGGGAGGTAAATGAATCGAGTTTAAGGAGTCTCCACGTCTAAGTGGGATATTTATTGAATAGGTTAATCCTCTAGTTGTTTCGAGTATGGAGTACTTAGTTCAACTCGTTAAGCTTAAGGGGGTGTCAAATCGAATGGTTTAGGTTGAGTATCGAACGGGTATTTCGTTACTTGTTAAATTCACCTCACTATCAATAAATTGCTCGAATAAATACATTCAACAATTATAACTTTATTGTATATTAAGTTGAACAGATATGGAGTATAAAGCAGAGTGATACTAGAAATTGTCTAGCTAAGCTTTCAGAAGAATAATTAATTGGATAGGTGGCTCGATCCGTTCACATTATTACTTAAAGTACTTATCAGAGACTCAGAGTGATGAACTAATATGCGGCAATTTGATTGATAAATATTGTACAAAATTAGTTTTAATTTTCGAGTATTGAATCATTTCCTATATGATAGAGAGATTCGATAATGTAAATAGTTTTAGAAATAAATTTAATTTGTTATTTATCAATAATTTCTCGTTATTGACCTTTCTCACAATTTAGTCAAAATAAAACTTAACAAGGAAATTGGCAAACATCCCAATTATTTAAGAATGGAAAGAGTAAATTACATAAATAAGAGAGTTTCTCTAACAACATTCACATCAGTTGTCTCAATACACTTCTCTATTTCATATTTAAAATAAGAAAAGTAAGAAATGTATCAAATATCATACTTTACTATCTTAAAAACTTTCCTATTTTGGCAGATTAGCACTTTTTTCATTCTTTTTTTAACTTGGAGCACACCTCCTTTTTTTTTGCAACCCACTAGCACACCACCCCCCAAAATGACTACTTTACCCTTACTGAAAAAAGCTAACATTTTCCCTCCTCCCTTTTCACATTCTTGCTATATCTTCCCCCCCCCACCCCATAATAAAATTGTATTTTGACGTTTCATCACCCCCCCCCTCATTCTCTCTCACTCTCACTCTCAAAGTATCAAAATCGCAACTTTGGCCGAATTGACCTCGAAAAAAGTAAGTTTTATATCTCTTTCACTTCAACTTCCACTATTTAGTGTAAATATTTGTTCTTTTTTTAGTTTTTTGATAGGTTTTAGTATAAAGTTTGGATTTTTCTTTTTTTTTTCAGGTAAAAATTCATTTATTTAGTTTATTTAGGAGATATTACAATTTTGATGTTTGTACTTGGTATAAAATTGTAACATTATTAGTTCTTGTACAAAAAGTTACTTTATTTGGAATTTTTTATAGTTTTTTTAGGAGATATTACAATTTTGATGTTTTTGTAGCAAAAGTTACGATTTTGGTACCAAAACTGAATTTATTTTGTATAATGTTGTGACTTTGATATTTTTTTATGCAAAATGTTACTTTATTTGTAATGTTTGTAGTTTTTGTAGCAAAAGTTTCGATTTTGGTGTCTTAAGCATTTATAGGTTTTAGTATGATTTAGAATTGCGATGGATACACATATATGCTATTGTTTACACATAAATTGTCCTATATACACTAATGTATACTGATTTGCACTTGTTTACACTGATCTGCATCTATTTACACTGATCTGCATCTGTTTACACATATGTGCTAACATATAGTTTCTTATATATGCAGGAAACGGCGTCGAAGTGAATGGGAACAAGATATTCTAGTTTACACTGCGGATATTTGGAGGCGAAGCACTTCATCGATTTCCGAAGAAAGTTTGGAGTTGACCTCGTGAACAAGATATTCTAGTTTAGTTTAATTTACTTTGTTTGGTATTAAAACCATATCTTTTGGAACCATATCTTGTGGAAAAAATGTCCAGAACCATATCTTTTGGAATTATGAAATGCTTATTTCTGTTTAAATAGTGTTATCTTGTGTTCAGCAGTGTTATCTTGTGTTCAGCTGTGTTATCCTGTGATATGTTTTTTTTTCATTGTTTAATAGTGTTATCTTGTGTTCAGCAGTGTTATCTTGTGTTCAGCTGTGTTGTCCTGTGATATGTTGTTTGTTTCATTGTTAAATAGTGTTATCTTGTGTTTTCTACTGTTAATACAAACTTAAACATTTAAATAACATTATTCACAACTAAGATTATTAGACGTTCATACAACATTATTCATAAAAACATTCATACAACATTATTCATACAAACATTGATACAACATTATTTATAACAACATTGATACAACATTATTTATAAAATCATTGATATAACATTATTCTAATTTGATTTGTCAAGGGGATGCACGGGTACATATTCGTTGCTTGTGCAAATTTGTTTGCTGTGTCCCGTTTGCCTACACCGACCACAACGCTTGCAAACGATTTCTTCTCCTTGGGATGGCATACGTTTATTCTTCCGTCTTCCCTTGTTGTTCTTAATTATAGGTGGCAACACTGCCACAGTTTTCACAGTCTCTGGAACAACATGTTCCCATTCACTTCGACGCCATTTCCTGCATATATAAGAAACTATATGTTAGCACCTATGTGTAAACAGATGCAGATGAGTGTAAACATGTGCAGATCAGTGTAAATAGCTACAGATCAGTGTAAACAGCTGCAAATCCGTGTACATTAGTGTAAACATGTGCAGATCAGTGTATCCATGGCCACACTAAATCATACTAAAATTTATAAATGCTTAAGACACCAAAATCGCCAACATTACAAATAAAGTAACATTTTGCATCTAAAAATATCAAAGTCACAACATTAGACAAAATAAATTAAGTTGGTCTACCAAAATCGAAAATTTTCCTACCAAAATCGTAACTTTTACAACAAAAATCGTAACTTTTTCAACAAAAACATGAAAATTGTAATATCTCCTAAAAAAGTATAAAAATTTCCAAATAATTTAACTTTTTGTACAATAACTAATAATGTTACAATTTTATACCAACTACAAACATCCAAATTGTAATATCTCCTACAAAAACTAAATAAACGAATTTTTACACAAAATAATAACAAAAATCCAAACTTTATACTAAAAACTATCAAAAAAAACAAAAAAAAACAACAACAAATCTTTATACTAAATAATGGAAGTTGAAGTTGAAGAGATATAGAACTTACTTTTTTCCACGTTAATTCGGCCAACGTTGTGTGAGAGCGAACGTGAGACAAGAGAATGAGAGAATAGAGTGACCGTGAGAGAACAAAATGAGGGAGAGGGGGGGTGGCTGAAAGGTCAAAAATAAGTTGTGTATTGGGGTGGGGGGAAGATTAAGCGGGAATGTTAAAATGGGAGGGGGGTTTGGTTTTAATTTTTTCAGTAAGGGTAATTTAGTCATTTTGAGGGGGTGTGTGCTAGTCCTATGCAAAAAAAAAGGATGTGTGCTCTAAGTTAAAAAAAGACTCTAAGAAGTGCCAATCTGCTAAATTTCTCCAAATATTATAGTGAACGTTTTATATTTACACCATCTCCAAATCACCTTTTCTTCTTGACATTAATTAATGCAAGTGTTATAACTTGTAAGTAATAAAATAGAACATTGAACTTGTGTAAACGTTAAAATATAATGCCTAAATTTGATAAGTGATATAATGAGTTGATTTTAGAAAAAAAAATTTAAGTGAGTTGGTGAGATTCTGTAAAGGGATCTACAATCTAAAATTACAATTTACAAGTATCTAAACAGAAGAAGAGTACAACATAGACATTTCATGGCCCAAATGATTATAACTCAAGTGAGTGATCCTAAACATGGCTCAATCGCATCAGAACAAAACCTTGAAGCTACTTTTTTGCAATATCCATTTGAGCAAAGAAAAGTTGTTCTTTCAAGTGAACCACCTCGAACAATAAAGAAGCGCTTCTGCTTCTATAGATCAAGAAAAGATTCCGTATGCACCTTTCTCCCGAGCTTAATACTCGTGGCGATAAACCATCTCAAGTGAAAGGGTAAAAATTCGAAAAGAGAAGACTCCCAAGTAAAATGTAAGATGCACAATACATCCATATAACATAACCCCATCTCTTGCCAGTACTTAAATGTCCTATGATGTCTGATGCGAACCAATAAAGAGGAGGACTAGCAGATAAGAACCGCGTCGCTACCTGTCAAGTGAATACCACAATGACTTACTTCTTAATATGACATGCCAAAGGTACAACCTCCCATCAAAACAGATTAGGAAGTTTAGATAGAGCATCTAACTTACCTGCACATGCATGACAAAAAATGCAGTGGCGGCCATGAAAACCAGGTGTAGAACAAAAGGAAGAATGATAGCTGGCATATATGCAAGTCTATCAGCTGGTATAGTTACTGATTCCATCTTCTGGTTCTCTTCCACAATTTTCTTCCTTCGCCGAAGGGGTTGACCTGGTAGAAACCATGTTCAACAACATATAGTGAAAAGATGGTAATATATCATCAAAAAGTTCAATTCAATTCTTCTATAGTAATATTGTTTCGATTAAATGGAAACTTTTCTAATCCAATTTATTTCACCAAAACAAACCCCTTCTTCATATGAACTTAATGTTTCTTGATATACATTCACATGTCTTCTAGAAGCATTACAATAATACCCCCTCTATCACTAAAGCCACTTGGAGATCACAGAATGACATAAAATGATAATTGAACAACATCTTTAATAATAAACAAACATTAGTGCAGTAGACCAAAAATATTTGCGGGGATCTTCAGCTAACATCATTCACGTGGTAACAATGATCTATAAACTATGTGAAATTTCCTATAGGGATCAAGCAGAAATGTGTCCATGGACAGATAGGATTTCACAGAATTTACCATCCGTGAGGTCAGAGTGTTCAGACTTCAAAACATTGGCGGTCTCATGTGCTCTTGGGAAACTTCTATCCACAAATGATGCTCTGAAACCAACAGAGAGGAAAACATCTGGCCATCGCTTCACATAATGAATAGTGGAGCAAAGAGAAAGCAACAAAATGGGGGATGCAAGCAAAAAGTTGGGCAACTGCTTTAGTTGAAAATATGTTAAGAATCCAACACCCCTACATGAAAGATTTAAATCAAATCAGGCTTACAAATTTTGCTAAAACCAATTCTGAATCTTAGGTCAATACCTCAACCTGAAATAATGAGCTTATAAACAGATTGCAGAGCAGGAGAAAATTACAAAAGGCAAATGAGAAACAAGGAAGCTGTAGAGAATCTTTCTGCATGTCTTGAATCGTGTCAAAATCTAAACTACTGCAGTAGTAAATAATTATAAAAACAAGTTAAATGTTTCATGCAAAAGAAAGAAAGGAATTATAAGAAGGTTAAATAGAGTTCGCAGTTTACCATTTTCCAGGCTAGAAGCTTGTAAATAAGACCAGCCCAGCATAAATCAAATAAATAGATTCAAACATAGTTCTAATTGACATACCAAATGTACGTTCCTATTATGCAATGTAGAACAAATTTTGAGAACACATTAACATTGTATCATACTATCATCACAATTTACAGATCCTTAAAATGACAGCAGGAGGCAGTTTATAAACATACATTTTTGAATAAAAAGTAAGCAACAACATGAAGGATGGAAAATATGAACATGGATAGGGGAGAGGATAATGAAAGCACGGATTGTAAGCATACCAGTAGTGGTTTTGAATAAAATTGTACAACAAAGGAATTCTAGCCTTGCACCATGGTCTCAGGTCATCTGAAGTATGCCCAAAGCATAAATTGTAGTATCCATATGCTTGAAAAGATATGAATGGCATTATGATGCACAGACAACGCAAAGCTCCAGCAACAAGAACTCTTAATGCTGACTGCTCAAAAAAAAGAAATGATCTTCTTATACAACTTTTTATTTTATTTTTCTATTATGCACAAATAATATGTTCTTATACAACTTATATCTGGTAGAAAAATAGAATGAGCATAGGCTGTTTCAAGGAGACCTCATATCAATTGAAATCTAAAACATAAATACTTGGCAATTAATTCAATTCACCCAAACTACTTATCAACAAACTAATGGAAATGTGTACATCAACGAAAAACAGATAACATTTACTATTAGAAGGCAAATTGGATGATATATGTAGGTGCTCCTTGTTGCCTTTAACTTTTATGTGTGTGAGTGCAAAATTTGCAGGCTTAGGGTGAGAAGATCGTATCACGATGCTAATTACTTTCTCCTTTCAACTTTCAATAGATTATTTTTATCTCTGTCCCCAAAAAATGAACGCTTACCCCCATCTATCCTGCATCTTCTAATTGTTATCTTACTTTTACAATACCTTTCAACTGCATCATCGGCAATTCCATGTGGACCAACATGTTCCATACTCTTGTGAAGTAAAATGGTAACAGAAATTTAAGTCAATCCTACTCACTAATTTTAGCGAAGAGTTAAAATTCATTCATTGAAGTGATCGCAGAAGTAGATAGCATTCAAGTTTAATTTTATCTAAATAACATATCTGGGAATGGAACCCTTCAGAGATGAAAGCAAATTAAACTTACATAACCACATTTCTTCAGAAAAATAGCATCATATGCCCAATGCATTGTCTGATAGCAGATGTAACCAGCGTTAAGTACCCCATTGGACCTTACACATCCAGAGAGGGCAAACCAAAGGGTTGAATAATTAGTTGCACCCCTGATGAAGTGATATGATCCTCCTATGCACAAGAGAGCATACAAACTTTCAGTGTATCTGCAGGTAAAAAGGCTAGCTATGTTGAGTTACTCTTCTCACCGCATGAAATCAAAGCTGAGGCATAAGGGAGTACATCGACGAGTAGAATATGGATGCAGGGTTTAAGCAAAACAAGATCGACGCTCTCAAAGATACCTCGGAGTCCTTTAAGATGAGGACTGAAAGTCTGTTGCCACAAAAAAAAATCATCATTAGGTCAATACAATAAAGCATAGCTATTTCCACTGTATATTTTGTAACAATATGTTAAAACACTTAGGCAAGCTTATAAAACAATGGATAGAAAAATTTACAAGCAGCTCATTTATTATTCCCAAAAGTGACCAGACCAACATTGCATATATAAGGCAATTGAGATACTCAAATAGCATAACTAAACATCATTTGCTAAAAGCATGGACACTCATACTCTCCTAGAATTGATATAAAAGGTCATATATTCTGTCTACACGATAAGTAGTTGAATAACTGTACTATAACCTAGAGGCAGTGTGCTGATATTGATCTTGACACAGAGCAAAACGACTTCTAAGCATTTCCTCCTTTGTTTGCAGAAAGATCGATCACCATCATTCACAAATTGAACTAATATAAAATTACATTGAATACATACAAGCACAACGCACACAAATTCTATATTAGGTAGAGCAAGCTCACCGGTAAAGGTACAATGCAGCAAGAACAAACACAAAATTATTGAGCAAATAGCCAGAAAGTCCAAGAACTGCCCTATGTCCAATAACCGGTATCAATGGTGCAAGCACTGCAGGGAATCGAAACATCCGAAATTATTCAACAAATAGTCAACCTAAATTTAACGCAATAAATCAGTCTCTTCAGCGTCTATTTTGTATATTCACCTATGCTAATCAAACTTAGTAATTCACCTAAATTCACATTAAACCCCATGTTGATTGTTGTTAAACATTCGCTCGGTTCAACTCAACTACCGACACCTAAATTTAATTGAAACGGCACAAAATGATTGAGCAGTAAACTAACCTGATTTTGATATAAATGAGATTAAAATGGGGAGCAGAGGCAAAAAGGCGTAGGTCTGCTCATACTCATACCCACATTCAGCAATTCGAACAAAATAAACTCCGTCCCACACAATGCTCCCTTCAATCGCACTACCGATACGCGGGAACATAATATTCTGATTTCGAGTACTTGAGGAGGTTAAACAGCTAGGGTTTATGATTGCTGAAGTGTCGTAGGGGCTTAATAGTGTTCGCCATAGAACAATTAGGGAGAGGATTACGAGTCTCGAGGCTATGGCGTACCGGAGGACCAGTCGGGTCTGGGTCGGGCTCGATTTGGTAGACATTGACGGAGGACGGAGAAGGGGGAAGGGGGGGGGGGGGATCAGGGCGTAGCGTAAACGTTACATAAAGATCATGGCTAAATTTCACAATGCCAGTGAACTATTGTCAAGTGATCAAATGAGGACTTGTCAAGTGATCAAATGAGGACTGAACTACTGAGTCGGTCAATGTGCCCCCAAAACTTTCAAATTAGTCAAGTTCTCTCCTGAACTATAACAAACGGGTTAATTTGGAGATTTTCACCATAAAATTGATAGTTACTGAAGTTTAGGGAAATGTGGGTGCATTTTGGGGAAGAGATGAAGGGAGGGGGAAGATGAAGGGGGAATGGGGAAGGGATTAATTTATTTTTAAAAAAGTCTACTATATTTTTGTACATTATAAATTAACCTCAAATACATATAATATGTTGAAATTCTATTTTACTCTTCATTAAATCCCTAAGCTGACCAGTTTATCATAGTTCAGGGGGCAAATTGACATATTTAAAACTTTAGGGGCACATTGACCTATTTAAAAGTTTAAGGGGCACATTAACTGACTCAGAAATTTAGTCCCTTATATGATCTGTTAACAATAGTTCAGGGGGCATTGTGAAATTTAGCCAAAGATCATTTCAAATGTTTTAGTTGGTCTGGTATTTTAAATTTTATATGTGGGTTATTTCATATTCTTATTTTGGTTTTTTATCCAAAATATATAAATTGAAATGAACGAAATAATTATACTTATATGCTTCTCAAGTTTTCATATGGTATTATTAATAATGAATTTACATAATGGATAAATTAGAACGTTTTCAAACATTGGAAAATGATATTTTGAAACATAAGTGATGGACTAAAAACATTCTGTAGGAATAAGTGATTGGTATGTTCGTTATACTTGTAATATTATGTGATGTCAAAATTTTGATATATAATCCCTTCCACTAGTTATGGACATGTTATTTGGTAAACAAAAATACTATTGCAATATTCACATCTTGCCCACCATACTATTTTACTCCCTCCATCCCAAATTGTTTGGGTCATTTCTATTTTGGGAGTCAAATTATGAAAATTTTGACCATTAATTCTCACTAATCGCTAAGAGATAAAATAGTCATATTGGATATTGTTAGATTCGTCTCAATGTATACTTTTGAACTATCATTTTTTTATAATTTTTTCGCTTGTAAAATTATAGATATTTACGTTTTAACTTGTGTCTCGGAGACCGTGTAAGTCAAAATAAGACCATCAATTTGGGATGGAGGGAGTAGTATTTTGTGCTAGTTGGGGAACAAAATATTATTGCAATTTTCACATCTTGCCCCCACATACTATTTTTTGCTAGTACATACGGTTATGTTGCGTAAATGAAGTAGTCCCTCCCTTTCCTCATTATAATTGTTACATTTTGATTTTTGTGATCAAATTTTAAAAGTTTTGATCAATAATTCATTAAATGATAAGAAATAATAGAGTCATATGAGATCTTGTTAGATTCGTCTCAATTTATATTTTTGAAATATCAATTTTTTACAATGTTTTCGCATGTAGAACAAAAAATATTTACATCTTAAATCGTATTTTGTTGACTATAAAAATCAAAATGTACCAATTATTTAGGGATGGAGGGAGTATTATTTTAAGATCTAATTTGGACTCATACTTTTAACTTTTGGACAATTGGATCATGTTCTTGCTGGAACTCATACCTTTTCAAGCAATAATGCAAGGGGTCTCATTTGTATGCTTAAGCATTTTAATATCATGTTTTAGAAAAAATTGATTATTTTTTTAAATATTTTGTGTTGGCGGGAATCAAAATTTTATCGAAACAATCCGATCCAATAATTAAAAATCTGTTAAACGTCATGCTTAAAGATTTTCTTAATCGTCGCTGTTTAAGTCTAGGCTCGTTATTATGATATAGGAGTATCGAACATTCGAACTATAGAAGGCAACTAACTAGGCCATTTGCAGCAGGGCAGGCAAGAATTTATGATGAGCACATGATTTAAAGTTCACACAACTACTAAAATTTAATGGAAGGGTGTGCTTATCACCCAAAATGACAACAATTAATCAATTATTTCTATGTTCAACTTCTCATATATAATCAAACTTTGTCCAGTAACCTTCTGCAATACTAAAACAAAATGGACAAAAACTCTGCATCAATAATATCATCACTCTCCTCCATCTTAACACTACTCCTCATAAGCTCAGCAACCTCAGACATAGTCCAAGACAGAGACAAATGTGGTGATCAACTAGTAGGCCTAGCTACATGTCTTCCTTACGTTAGCGGGGACTCGAAAGCTCCCACCATGGATTGCTGCACAGGTTTAGAGAAGGTCTTAGTAAAGGGCAAAGAATGTTTGTGCATCTTAGTCAAGGATAGAAATGATCCTAATCTTGGTCTCAAAATTGATGCCAATCTTGCTTTAGGCCTTCCTCAAAAATGCCATTCACATAATGCTGATGTTTCTGCATGTCCAAGTAATTGTCCATTTTTGTTTAACAACCATTTTTTTTAATTAATGGCGATAAATAAAGATGTGTGTGTGTTTATATATTGATGCAGCCCTGTTGCATTTGAAGCCTAATTCGACTGATGCAAAGGTGTTTGAGGATTTTGTGAAGGGGGATAAAGCAGATCATGGTAATAAACTAATGACTAACATGCACACTAGCTTAGATACTAGTTTGTGACGGATTTTCGACGTTGTAAGTAATGAATTTTTCAAGTAATAATGACTAGACACGAAGTAAAATGTTTCGGATTTGTTTTCTTAGGAAATGTAGCAAATTCATCAAGCGACAGGGAATCGCCAACGACAAGTGCGAAAAGTGGTGGAAGAAGGGCAAATTGGCATGGAATTGATATGGTCTTAGGGACGATGATAATAGCAGCAATGCTTCCACTGTATTAGTTATACTGAAGTTTATATTGGGTTTTTTTTAATTTTTTTAATTTTCAACGTTATGTTATGCATAAGACAAAGTTTCGGTTATGTAATTGTGATTTATATATTCTCAAATTCAATAAAAGTTGCATTCATCAATCACATAAGTATCATGATTCATGACCTTTTTGAAATATCTATGAGCTTTAATTAAAACACATGAGATGTAGTATCTTTTTATGAGAATTTGGTTGACTCAACACATATTTGAATTGGTTGGGAGTAGTGAAGAACCATCTCATTAATTCAACACATAATTGGTCAGGAAGAACCATTATGATTGTCCCTTAGAAACCTAACAATTCTAAAATTGCTCATGTAATTTGAAAAGGTGGTAAATTTGTTGGTACTAAGACCTTACAAGCAGTAGTGTCGGATGTGCGTTTGTTCAAGGTGGTTCATTTTGTAAATAAAAACATTATATAGGTTATATTTCGTTTGTTTTTTTTATTTGGCGTTTTATATTTTTAAAATAATATTTTAATGGGTATTTCTTTTTTACAATAAGTATAATACCAATACATGATTATAATTGTTGATTAATTTACTAATTAAAGACATATTTGTAACAGGTGATTGTTTATTAATTGACGTGAAAATAACTAGAACGATAACGAGAAAAATCGAGGAGTATAAAATCAACAATTTTGAGGTGCTAACAAATATGATCTTTGATTTGTTTTTCTTTTATGATTTTGTAGTTATCTCGGGTTAAGGGGTCAGATAGTATGCAATAATAACAAAGAGGTTGTTTCCGAAATCCAAAGTAACCCCAGAATGAGAGCAAAGGATATCTAGTGCTTCATTCTAGATTATAGATAATAATGTAACGAGTCATTTTGATTTATTTCATTATATTCAAACAGAAGATAATACAGAATCTCTCAGTCCAACATGAAGATATTTAGTGAGTAGTTGGATGCGCTTTCTATGTGTAGCTTATAAGCTATTATCATGTTCAAAACAATTTTGGACTCCAACAAACTCTACAGAAACTCAACACCCCTGTAGTTTTGTTCGAATTCCTGTCTATCTGAAAGGTATATTTCGATTTTCGCTCCGGGGGATAGATTCTCCCTATTTTGTTCCTTTTTTATTCGATAGTCTTGTAGAGGATGGAGAATATAGTATATGTCCAGGCCTTCAATATATACCTATGGTGTGATGTGGTTCATGGAATAACTTCTTTGCTCATTCATTCTTTGCTTGCCCCCCATACCATGCAAACCTCTTGCACAATCGAACAACATTTTTTTGCTATAGATAACATTCATATTAGTTTGATCTTCAGAGGAGTAGTTCGAATTAATAACCGTATCAGTAAATTTTGAAAATCGCGATATCAGTCCCTGCGTGAGCTGCCTAAGTTTGACAGCGAGTTGAACAACTTGGCTTGAATTGTATGTATATGGAGCCTCACAATAGTCAGACTCAACTCTTTTCCAGATTCCAGAAAGGCGATCATGGCGAAGTGAAGAAGCTGATGGATGGTAAGGAGAAGCGGGTAGAGAGCAACGATGATAATAAAAGACGGATGGTGAAGAGGCTTGTATTGGAAGATGTCGACGCAGTGGCTGATGACTTCATCAACAAATTCAAGAATCAGCTAAAGCTTGAGAGGCAAGACTCTCTCAAGCGTTTCCAGGATATGATAGCTCGAGGGACTTAAATTTACCTACTCATATTCATTGTAATAAACTAATAATAATATAATGTTGTATATGTAATATGTTGCTACTCAAATCATGTATCAGCATGATAAAATAAGCATCAAAGAAACCTCATAATGGATGGGTTTAACTTCATGTTAACGTTATTGTGCTTCTCTGATAGTTATTAGTAACAAAATGATTACCAGAAAGTTTAGATTAGCTGACCCGTGTTTTATCGTGTCGAATACTTATGGTTGGTTGTTTCGAGTAACGAATACACAATGATACTTATGTATTAGTCGCTAAGCTTCCGCCTTCAAGGGTTGTTTTAGTCGAGCATTTTGGTTATGGAGAACAAGATTGTTTTACATGGCTACAATAAAAACAAAATGACCACAGTGGGAGTCGAACCCACGACCTTCTGATCCGAAGTCAGACGCGCTAATCCACTGCGCTATGCGGTCAGATGTGAGCTATGACTGGCGACAAAATACTCCACACTAAGACTGTTTCTTTGTTCTGTTTTGGCAATGACCTTCACATATTTGGGTATATTATGAATGCTGATCACTAAGGCAAATGGGTAGCTCAAACTGATTGATAAATGATACTGATAAATTTATGGTTAGTGAAGAGTCCAACTAATAAAAACATATGAATATATGACAAACATGTTTGAACATGTCTTTGAATATTAGTGAACATTAGTATTAATTTCCTTGAAAATCAGATACCAATAATAAATAAATAAGTACATAAGTGATCACACTGATCAATCTCACATTCTATCAAGTATCAAGTTTCAACACCTATCTTGTTCAGGGCATATACTATCCTTTCAAGTTGGTAAACTGGAAAAAGATATGCAAACTACCACATGACACATGTATGTTACTAACCAAATCCACCCTGAGGACATAGGCGGACCTATGACTATAAGTAACAAGATACCAACATTTTCGTCGGGGATCTATCGAGCATACTCGATAAGTAGCTGATGGGAGTCCACGTTACGAAGAATATCAACATCTTCGATATTTTTAGTTATGCTTGTATTTTTTTCACGTTGGTATAGTCAGTTTTCACTTGCAATTAATTTATGGAAGAAATGTCATCAGTTGCATAAATCATAATGACATTTTGACATTTAAGTAGTATCAATTATGATTCTTGAATATGACAAATCAACCTGAAAAAAACGAATGTTATTAGTGCCAACATTTGTCTAAGTATAAGCAAATTCTGCAATCAGTGGTGAAGCTAGGGAAATTAGTAGTCCGCTTTTTGAAAAATAAATTTCTACTATCGAAAAATTAACTTTTTATGTACGTTTTTTCAAAAAATATTTCGTTCGCCTCATTACATAAATTTTTTGATTCCGCTAGTGTATTCAATGGGAGCTTATCAGTCAACGGGAACATTTTTGTTAGGAGAAGAAGATGAAGAGTTACAAACTCCAAAAGCAGAGAAAGTTTCCAGCCAGAAATTTGAGAAGCTTTCTATGTTACCTCTTATTTTCCTCATATACTTTGAAGTTGCAGGTGGTCCTTATGGGGAGGAATCTGCAGTGGGTGCTGTAGGCCCACTGTTCGCGATTCTTGGCTTCGTTGTCTTCCCGTTTATCTGGAGCATCCCTGAAGCTCTTGTAACTGCTGAACTTGCTACTACTTTTCCTGGAAATGGTGGTTTTGTTTTATGGGCAAATATGGCTTTTGGTCCTTTCTGGGGTTCTATGATGGGGTCCTGGAAGTTACTCAGTGGTGTGATCAATTTAGCTTCTTATTCAGTTCTCTGTTGTGATTATCTCAAATTGGTTTTTCCAGCTTTTGTTTCTGGTGTACCTAGATATTTTGCGATTTTATTATCTACTATGATTTTGTCATTCTTGAATTATACTGGTTTGACAGTAGTGGGATATGTTTCTGTCGCTTTGGGGTTTATATCTCTTTGTCCATTTATTATAATGACGTTGTTGGCAATTCCGAAGATTGATCCCAGGAGGTGGATTGCTTTGGGTGATCATGGTGTTGAAAAAGATTGGACGATGTTGTTTAATACTCTTTTTTGGAACTTGAATTTCTGGGATAATGCTAGTACTCTGGCAGGTGAAGTTGAGCATCCACAACAAACATACCCAAAAGCGCTTTTGTCAGCTGGGATTCTTACATGTTTGGGTTATCTAATCCCGCTTTTGGCGGCTACTGGAGCCACCCCTCTTGATCAAGCTAAATGGGTTGATGGATATTTTGCTGATTTTGCGGTTATTATAGGTGGAACATGGTTGAAATATTGGATTGAAATAGGTGCAGTACTTTCTATAATTGGATTGTATGAGGCTCAACTAAGCAGTTGTGCTTATCAGGTTCTTGGTATGGCTGATATAGGAGCTTTGCCGAAGTCTTTTGGTGCAAGATCAGAGTTGTTCAATACACCGTGGGTGGGGATTTTTGTATCGACATTAACAGCTCTGGCCGTGTCTTACATGACCTTCTCGGATATTATAGCTTCTGTGAATTTTCTGTACAGTTTGGGAATGTTGCTTGAATTTGCGTCGTTTCTTTGGTTGAGGAGGACAACGCCCAAGGCTGTGAGACCGTACAAGATTCCCCTATCGATGCCAGGATTAGTCGTTATGTGTGTAGTACCGTCTGCTTTTCTGGTATATGTAATGACTGTGGCAAGTAAAAATGTGTACTTAGCGAGTGGCTTGCTCACAGTACTCGGCGTCGTTTTGTACTTCATGATGAAACTCTGCAAATTTAAGATGTGGTTTGAGTTTGAGAGTTGAAGAGGAAGCCAAGACTGAGGATAATTGAGTTTCAATTTTTGACAGATCACTTTTCTGAGTCTTCATGTTGCAGGAAAATGAAGAAGGTGTTCAATTCTCTCTTCGTTGGAAAAAAAAATTAAGGTTGGATCAATTTATTAGTAAATTGAGTTAGTTTTAAGTATGTTGTGATTTGATTATTTTGCTCATTGCTCCAAAACTTAAACATGCAATTTCAAAAGAAAAAAAAAGAATAAAAGTTCAGGTGCTATTTTTATGTTCCAGACGCCTATTTAGTAAAAAAAATTCATCAAATGCTAATTTGATAGCATATTGAGAGTTCAGGTGCCTATATGAAAAAAAGCCTTATTATTGTCATGTTCTTACCAATAAAATCCTACCTAATTTCCCCACCAACCGCTTCAACCCTCGACATGTTATTTAGATCATCATGCTTCACACAAGTATCACCCTTATTTCCTTTCGTGATAAATATCAATATCCCCATACCTCAATAAACTTTTTAAGAGATCAGCACCCCTTATCAAAGTCATCTTTACACTTCAAATAAAATCAAATTTTGTTCATATCACATAAAAGTCTACAGCCATTGACAAGTTCTTTCAACTCTTTTAAACCTAATTACTCCCATCAACATAGTCATAACAGTTCATAACCCCCTAAGATACCTTCTACATTAGGATTAAGCAATAGACCTCCACCGTGATGTATTCATATTGTCATCATACTCTTCTCCATCTCATTGTCTACAACTCCTCAACAAAAGGAACTTATAAATAATTTCATATTAATTTACAACCAATAATCAATTTGCAAATTTGGATTACCCTTAATAGATTTGGGGTTTCCGAAACCTAAATTGATTTAGGGATTTTGAAATTCCTAAATTGATTATTTTGGAGCCCTTAATCGAATTGGGGATTGTCAAAATCCTTAATCCCAAAATATATAAATTGAAATGAAGGAAATAATTATACTTACGTGCTTCTCAAGTTCTCATATGGTATTATTAATAATGAATTGACATAATAGATAAATTAGAACGTTTTCAAATATTGAAAAACGATATTTTGAAACATAAATAATGGACTAAAAACATTCCGTAGAAATAAGTGATTGGTATGTTCGTTTATACTTGTAATATTATGTGATGTCAAAATTTTGATATATAATCCCTTCCACTAGTTATGGACATGTTATTTGGTAAACAAAAATACTATTGCAATATTCACATCTTGCCCACCATACTATTTTAGTATTTTGTGCTAGTTGGGGAACAAAATATTATTGCAATTTTCACATCTTGCCCCCACATACTATTTTTTGCTAGGACATACGGTTATGTTGCGTAAATGAAGTAGTCCCTCCCTTTCCTCATTATAATTGGTACATTTTGATTTTTGTGGTCAAATTTTAAAAATTTTGATCAATAATTCATTAAATGATAAGAAATAATAGAGTCATCTGAGATCTTGTTAGATTCGTCTCAATTTTTATTTTTGAAATATCAATTTTTTACAATGTTTTCGCATGTAGAATAAAAGATATTTACATTTTAAATTGTGTTTTGTTGATTATAACAGTTAAAATGTACCA
>CM016562.1:38320005-38422112 GCA_003412495.2 Echium plantagineum
AATTGCCAATTCATTGAATGGGGTAGAATAGACATTCGAAAGATTTATGCTCTAGTAACAAGAAAATTGCTCTAGCATTATCATCAAACTGAAATTGGTATTTAAAAGAGTATACAATCATTAAAAGTCAAAATAATAAACAACAAATTTAACAACAGATCGCCTTGAATACGACGCCTTATCCGTCCTTGAACAAACGAATGTCAACTGCCTTGCATGGATTTTATACTTCTGCAATTGGGAACTTGATTACTAATGGAAGTCCTAGTTGAAAAGTATCCTCTCTATAAAATGTCAAAATTCCTACAATTATTCATACATAGGAACTAATCAATCAGCTTTACCCTTCTTCCCCACTGAATTCAATGGAAGACTTTTGGTATGCATGAATACAAACTTGACCAAAACTGCAACCAGTAAAACAACATACAAGTAATAATTGACCATGAAAATGTCGGGCTGGATAATTAAAACCGAAGTTGAGCATTCGAACCAAGGTATTTTATCAGTTGCCTCTCTACTTTGTGTTCTTCCTCTTTTTTGGCTTTTGCTGTTTTGTTCTCTTTCCAGAGTTGGGCCCGAATTTCCGTTTCTTGCTTTTTTGATGATTTGAAGTTTCTTGCTCTGAGTTGACATCATCCATGAGAGGCATGTCATCGGCTGAATCATCTTCATCTTCGTCACTAAGCACCAAGTCCTCAACGAGGTCCTCGTCCGATGGTGTATCCTGCTGGGAGGCAAGTTGTTTCGTTTTCTTCTCAGACTGTGGAGCTTGCTTGTTCCTAAATTTAAAATGGCCTTCAATAAATATCATGCACCGAAATAATATTCAAAGATTGTAGCAAGAATCTGAAGAGAGAGGTACCCTGATGGTAACCAGGAAGAACTGAAAACAGCAGCACCATCATTATCACTATTATCATCATCACTGTCATCTTCGACAATCTCTTTTGTAAAGGCAGCAGAGCGTTCACCCACAAGCACACTGGAAAAACGGAATCAAATATCTCCTGCATGAGAATGAAGACTGGTGGCAAATATTCGGTAAGCGAAAGGAGAAAAAACTAAACCTGGACTGCATCAATGAATTAGTTTTTTCTTGTGCTCTCTTACGAAGCGTTTCCGCATATGCCGATAGGGGGCTATCACCAGCTTTTTTCGCATTCTAGAAAACACAAGTAATAACATGTTACTGGTGATGTAACCCAGCTCAATGCAAGTATAGTGGCAGGTTGCCAACAAATTTCGACAAATTGTGAGCAGAAGCAACTCAGCTACTAGTAGTAGATATAACATACAAACCTCAATAAAAGTTGTTGCAGCTGGGTCATTTGGAAGAAATGTAATTGACATGCGCTTCTTATTTGTAAAGTCGCAGTTGGATTCTATCTGTATCATTAGCAGCCTAAATTAGCATAATTACCAAGTACGAGAAATGAGAAACTGAAACTTTATTACTACTTATATGACTGGTAACCACGACTCAATATATACCTGGCGGATGAGTTGCCTCATTTCGCGACGGAATCTCTCAACTTTTGTTGATTTGCAGAAGTTACGAAGACGGGCAGCAGGGACAAAGGAAAACTCAAAGAAGGCAATAGAGTAGCTCCATTGAGCTAAATGTTCAGTCAGTTCCTCCACCACAGAAAAAACACATGCTTCCTGAAATGCACGAGTCTTCAAGTTTTTTTCACTTACCTGTCAATAATAATTTACATTTAGTCTCACAATGTGGATACTGTATGGCATCAAATAAATAAAAGAGATGCAGATGCACATTTTAACGAATAAAAGAGATGTCCATTCGAATACCTTTAATGTGGTTCGCAAATCAACAGCTTCTCCAACTCCTCCTGTAGCCGGCCTATGCAATTCTTTCATCTCCAACATGTCAACAAGGAGCAGAGACACAGGAATATAGGTGCCAGTGGAAGCAGCAATCCTGTTAAGCATCCTGACACAGCGCAACCTGAGAGGGAAATACTGAGCACTTGGAACTAAACGGGCCACCCCACTAATTATCTGAGTCAGTGGATATGCAAGAGGCCTGAGTTCTGCTTCAGAACTGTACGTAGAAATAGCTCCCGTCCAAAGCTCAAGGCAGTTTATATACTTCCACTCATAAACCTTTCTCAATAGTTCCTACATGTTTCAATTACAGAAGGAAGAACTTAAAAATCAACACATGACGTATAGAAAGAAGATATCATGGTGACACCTAGCAACTATGAGATGTTAAACTCAGAACACTATGAAACTAAAGAAAATATATCTTGCATAGAAGGAATAACTCCAGGATACAAAGATGTTGTACAACACCACTGTTTGATAGAAGAGTACAGTTAACTACCTTGTCTTTTTTCTTTTCCGGCCTCACATCCCGTTTCCTATCTTGCTTTTTATCATTTTTTGGGTCTTTTCTTTGGTTAGTCATTGCATTTGTTAAAACCATGGCTAGCTGACGAATATACACAAACCCATGCTGGTATGCAGCTGGAAGATCTACCCGGAGAAGTTCGATGAAACAGTTACCAAGAAACTGAATGTGCTGCAGATTCGAAGCATTGACATAGTGGCAATGTTCCACATAGGTTTTGTACATCCCTTTAACGCACTCGTCTACACAATCTGAACCAAGTTGCATGCACAAGTCTCTCAGAAATAAAAAGGAGATGACAGGGAGTGCCCCTCCACCAGTCCAGTAATGAAGAATGATCTGGAAATATCACAATTACTTGTTACTGAAGTACTCTTTTATTGAGTAATCTCATTGAAAGAATTACATTTTGATCTGAGCAGTGTTGACGGGAAAATAGAGCAAGTAAATCTGAATCCTCAAATTCATGTCCTTATTTTGTACACTCCATCAATTGTTAACCACACTCCACTTTTGGTATCAAGTAACATTTATACCCATCATATTTATTCATAAATAATTGTATATAACTTTTCAAAAGCAAATGAGGGATAAAATTGAGAATTTGGAGTGTGGTTATCAATGTCTGGAGTGTAAAAATCAAAACCGTATTAATTTCTACTAATCTGTCGGTAATAACATCAGAACTTTCAGTTAATTCATTTATATATGAGCAAGAAGTCTGCATACATTTTTATGCTCAGATAAATACCAATAGAAGTCGGTGACCAAGGATCACATTCAGATATGATGGAAATAACAAGTTTTTTGAAAATAATATACAGATTATTAGTTAACACAAAACAACAAGAACATTCTTTAAAGACACTTACAATTTTTGTACAAGGAAAGCTTACGCACTAAGGAGAAGATAGATAGAGGAATCCAATTGTTAGTGGTTTTTAGGCTTACCTTAATATACTTCCTCAAAAGAGCAGGGAAAGCAGACAAAAGAACAGAAGAATATCGAAGTCGACGCAATGTAAACGAGATCATCTCTACGTTCGTCATTTGGTTTAAAACATGGAGAGAGTTCCCAAGATATGACTTAACCAGGTGACTGTTATGCTTCCACTGTTTCATGCGCATCAGATCTGTAACCATCTCCTTATGTCCCCCAGAAAGTGGTAACTTCAACAACTTTCGTAGTATTCCGTCCATTTCATTTAGTACAAACACCATTATTTTATTGAAAACATTGCTCGACATGACGGTAAGTTTTGTCTTAGAATCATCGCCATCATCATCACCAGAATGGCAAGCAGAGTGAAAAGCTCTCAACAGAGAGCGCAATGTTGAAAGACTTGGATTAGTCTGAACCGAAGTACACCAAGAATCAACCATATCAATGGTGATAGCATTTTTATAAGATCCTTGTTCTTCTTCTGTCTCATCCTCAAGACCGTCCGACTGAGTTTCATCACTTCCTACATATTTTTCTAGCTCCTCTTCATCACTATCATCATCGTCCTCAACATCATCTGCATCTGTTTCAATATCCTGTACAATTGAGAGAAAAAAAGTTAAGTGATGAGCACATCATATACACTAGTCAAAAGATTTTAGAGAGTGACCTCACCTCAATGTCCTCGTCATTGAACTGCAGAAGATCCTTATCATGCTCTTTCAAAAACTCAAAGAATTCAGGGTCCTGAAGAGAAGTTCAGTCAGTTTTGTGTGTTATGACGTTCTAACGGTTATATTGTTATAGTATGTCATTTAAAACATAAACCCAAAACTTTTAGGTGAAAGTAGGAAGTATAACAACAAATTCAGCTTAGAGCAAAGGCGAGTGTTCTATCTTCATAGTCTCGGTCTCTTGGCCAGTAATTTGCACAAAAAAAGGGCATCAGCTATGAAAAACCATTTTAAAGTCACTACTAAGTTCCACCTTACATAATCATTTTTTGCTCTATGCACGTAAAAAGGTTAACGAAAGAGCATCAAGCAGCAAGATTACAACTTCTAAACTTTTTTTTTCATTTTTATGAGCTAGAATATAACTGATTAGAAACATTAATTTCTATTATACACTTAAACCATAAAATCAGCTATTACTCTCACATGTACATCAGCTATTACACACTTCAACCAGTTCTTTCAAAACATTGACTTTATTGCAGAGTCATATTGAACTGACTAACCCAGTTACAACAATTCAAGAAACTACGCAACTCATTTTCCGTTAGCTATTTTTCCAACGAACGAAACCAAGCTTTATCCTCCAAAGTGAGGTCGGCTATATGAATATAAGAAATTATGCAACTTATTTTACATTAACTACTTTTCCAACAAAACCAAACCAAGTTGTATCTACTAAGTGAAGTCAGCTATATGATTATAAAACTATGCAACTCATTTTACATCATCAAATTTTTCGAATAACCAAACCAACTCTTACCCCACGAGGTCAGTTATATGAATACGCGTCACCATTCAGCTTGGTTTTTCAAAATTAAAAAACCAATAACATCAAACTAGCTTACTAGCACAATCAAAATGTATGCAGAATTACATACTTCATGAATTTAAATAAATATTTGAAAGTTGGTACCTTTTCTTGAAGCCTATTTAATTGGTCCATATGCTGCCTAGCTTTCTCCTTCTTTGACAACATTTTCTTCTCCTCCTTTTCCTCATTGGGTGCTTCTCTTCTTGATTTGTTAGCTGCTATAAATTCATAAAAAAATGGATTTGGTAATAATGAAATCAGATGAACAAAAAGTTACAAACTTTAAGCAAAAAAAGAAATCAAACCTTTATTTTTAGTGCCCATTGCTAAACCCTGAAAAGTATTGAATTTTGATGAAAGAGCTTAAACCCTAAATTGGATTGTTTTGTGAGGTTTTCTATCATTATGGTAGTGGGCTTTTATTAGACACATAGGTCATAGGTGGTCTACTTGTATGGGCTTGTGATTTGGGTTTTAATCACAATATCAAAACAATAAAAATTAAATATAGGAGTATATAAATGATGGGTAGTGTTCTTTTTTAGTTACCTTTTTAGTATTAAGTTTTGTCTCAAAATATTTCATTTTTATTTTAGAAAAATATATTTTTATATTTTAATGTACTTGTTTACTATATTTTATTATTAATTAATTAATTAGCAAAATAATTATATAGTTTCAATTGATTGTCATTCTACATATTCAATATACCATTTACTTAATTTTTAATTTCTTTAATTTATATGCAAACGGTTAAAAAACAACTAAAAATGATAGGAGGGAGTATTGTTTATTGCTATTAGTTTGGCATGCAAACATTTACATGTGCTTCATAATAGTGATTATGTGACGATGGTGTCCTTGTTTCAATGTTAAGTTTGTATATAGCATTTAAACATTGACGATATTGTCACATAAACATGATCAACTACATTTTGAAATGTGGTTTTATTTTATTTTATGCATGAAAGAGGTTGATTAATAATTAATAAAATGGACAATTCATGAATCTTCATAAATTCAATAAACTATATAATGAAGATTCATGAATTGTAGATAAACTAAACGCGGAGTAGTGTTTTTTTAGTAAAAGTATACAGTAGTAAGTAGTAACTTACAACCATTTTAGCGTTGTTGAAGATGTTGAAAGACAAGTAATTTGGGACAAAAAAGAGAAGCAATTGGTGTTCTTATAAAAGCCATTTTGGCTGTTGAGACTATCAAACAGAGCTTGAGTCAAAGATATCTCGTTAGTAATATTGTTAATGATTATTAAAAAGGTAAAATAGAGTAAAAAATTGGGATCAACTATCTGTTTTCATTGTCATTTTGTGTTGTGGGTGTTGGTTTTTGCCCTTTGTGGTGTAAATTGTTTAATTATTGGGTTAATTGTTTGTGTTGGGTTGAATTTACTGGTGTTTGGATTGCTTATGGAGATGAAGAACATGGAGGAAGATGATGATGTTATAAAAAGATTAAAACGCCCATGTTAAAAATTTGTAAAATGACCTAAAAGTTGAAAAAGCGTGGTGAAGTGGTGTTTTTCTTAGCAAAAGTATACAGGTCAGTGATCGAATATTAGTAAAACTAAATTAGGGTGATCGAAATGAAAATTTTAGATAAAATGATTGTAAGAGAAACAATCATATATATTGTACTGTAAGTGATGCAAACTTATAGTATTCATAAAAGGCTAGTGCTAAAATAGCATTACAATGTACACACATTATATTGTAAGAGAAACAACTTCCTCATAATAAATTGGACTACAAGCATTCATATATATGTGACGACATACTTGCTTTATCAAATGTAACTCAACAACACTTATGTATGGTGTGGTTTGCTGTCTATTATATTAGTCCATGGTCTATTCAGTACACATTCGATGAATAGCGATTGCAGGCCCCAATAAAAAAGAAATTTAATAATGGAAATCAAGAGCAGCAATATCAAAAGATGAGGAACCAACTCTTATTTCTTGAACTTCCAATATCAACAGCTGAATTTGGCAACCCACAAAGTTGTCAGTGATGTTCTCCCTAAAATAAAAAAGATCAGTCGCGAAGCAATTGAATTGGTTGGTCCACTGCAAATCCTTCTCTTACACATTACACTACATCGAGTATCTTCAATTTCTGCTGTTATCCGCGGCTATAGCACATAGCTCTTTAGCTGTCCATGTAGCATCTGCAAGATTTTCCAAATAAGGAATCGCTATCTCACGTGCTATTCTCGTTACCAATGCTCTACACACTGCAACCACAAGAAGATCAACGACAGAGAGTTTAGTAGTCTATAGCTTATCATGGATCAAATAATATTTAACCCATCGAAGAATGGTACTTTTTTACATTAATAATATGAAATCATACTCACCTGGAATCTTATGGAAATTAAACAAAGACATTGAAGCAAGAATCTTGAGCTCAGCAAGCTGGCCATTTTTAACACAATCCTTAAGTTTAGAGATGAGAGGTGAAAAGTCAGATAGCTGCAACGTTGGCTCGGACAATGAAGAAGCAATCGCTGCTGTCAACCATGCTACTGTTGTGAGACATACTCTTACTAACGTTACATTTTCAGATGTTAAACATTTGCAAATTGCCTCCAAAAATGGTTTCCTTCCCTCCCCAAGAAGTGAAGCTGACACGTTAGCTAACCACTTGCCCCTCTCCTCTTCATCACTATCTTCTATGTGATGGTCAACCTTTCAAAGGCAGTTATTCAAATGATGTTAGACACGATTATGAGAAGATTATTGATGGGAATTTCATTATGAACTGATGTAACAAAACATACGAGAGAGATTAAACCGTTAACAATGTATGATTAAAAGACTTGCACTCTGGTATCTGATGTTTCGGTTTCTAGTTAAACAAGCCAATTGGTGGAAAATGAAAAAGGGATAGAAATTGAATCGGAATGGGATAACGTAGAACCAAAAGGCATAAACATACCACTCCTATGGCTTCAACATTCTCTTCTTCAAGGTCAGAGAAATCTATCTGTTGACGATCAAGAAAGCCTGCTTGCTTTAGGATCCAATCCTCTGTCATTACTTTTCCTAAGAAAGAGAAGCGTGCTCCTAGAATTAGGAGAGCTCTGCAACATCCATCCCGCACCTTTTCATTTGTCAAGCTTCTTTCTAGAGCTAATGTTATTGCACGAATAGCTTCCTCTTTACAGACACCGTGATTGAGATGTTCTACCTTATAAGTTTGAACAAACAATCTTTAGAATATGTCAGAAATAAGTCTAAATCATATCAACATACATCTTCCATCAGACGGATTGATTCGCAAACGCTGGAATGAGAATTTAAAAAAATTTGGGTTACATTATATTAAGATCAGCATTCTTCAATAAATATGAAACTTTTAAAAGTTGGTAATGGACAAAAGATGATGTGTATAATAAAAAGTTGGCAATAAAGAATATGAACACACTCAACTACTTCTATACATGGTACAATTGTCAGTTCCAAGTTTCAAGGAACCAACATAGTAAAAAAACGAAAGTTCAATTTCACATAAAGAATCTCTACTAATGAAGCTGTAGGAGGAAATAGTACCAGAAGATGTAATTGTAATATTAGAACAGCAACTAATGGACTCAGATCAGTTTGACAGTCTTGAAGATAGTTGAGTAAAATGTTCATCGACTTTCCGATTTCTTCATCTTGCAAGCCTGCTAAGAAGTATTTTGCATCTTTCCTCCTGAAATGTCAAAAACAAGATCCCACAAGAGAGATAGCCAGTTGGGATTTAGTAATGATCACGAACTCTCAAGAACAATTGGTGAAGTTAATGATTTAAACCCCGAAAGAACTAATGACTACTCTACAAGGTATGAGCTAAGCTGAGCTAGATTCTACTTGGAAGAAGTACTAAGCATTATGAATCAAATGTGAAAAAATACCGTGACATGGAAAGTAGTAAAGGTCAAAGAGGATGTGGGGAATAACAATAGTGGGAAGCCTTGGCAGCAAGAAACTATACAATAATATAATAGCCAAGTTGAATACCTGTTTTGTGAGATTAACTCTGTCAGCATCATGACTGCGTTGAATCTTGACTTTGGCACGTCACTGAAAAGCATTTCAAGCAAACACGACTTGTTAATGCTTTCAGCGACTTGGTTTCTGCAACCAGCATCCACTTCAATGCAACGGCACAGTAGCTCTGAGACTTCATTTCTCTCCTCCAAATTTCCACAATTAAATCTTCTCAAAAGAAACTGCAACCCTCCAAGAGACCTGATCTGTTTCACATTAATTTCTCTTTCTATTTTACTAGAAGCAACAACAAGCTGCTCTAATATAAGAACAACTATCTCATCACTTTCCAGACATTTTTTCATTGGAGACCTAGACAATTGAATGGCCACATCAGAGATATGTAGACGAGTTTTTGATTTCCAATCATCAATTACATGCTTCAGAATAGAGTTGGTTCTTGGCACAATTTTGCATTGTAGTATATTTCCTGTTACAGGACATGTTCCATTTCCCTTATGCAGCCACCTTCTTACAGCTGCCCGCTCAAATGTTTGACCAGTTTCTAGGGTTACAGGATCTTCAAACAGAAAGCCAGTCATAGGGCATATGTATTCGGCCGGAACTCCTGTGAAATTGCATTTATCAGTATATATTCATTCTGTTGAGTAACATCATGTAAACAACTGATTTTAGCATTGAATGAACAATGGAACGGACCTTCACTACCCACCTTCACAAGGAGAGCTGAAGTTGTTGGGCTGCATTTCAAAATCTAACACATGAAGTTGTTCATGAGGAGGGTACTTTGGAATAGAAGAAAATTGCTAAGATTTCAAAAAATTACCGACTGGGGATATAGATCATCTTCAAATTGTTCCCTTGTAGAAGCACCAAAAGCGTCACCAGATATTTTTGTCTGGTGGGTTTCAAAAAATGTTTTGGCTAATTTTTGTAGTATAACCTCATCCTCACACGGGCCTTCTTTGAAGAAATGGTTAGCCTTCGAACTTTGTCTCCCCTGATAAGAGTTGGTGATTCATCAAATGTGCATCTTATAAGAAATTAGAAAGGCCATATCTGTTCGTCTTAGATAGTTCAAAAACATGATGGAAAATAAACGACTATTGAAGTCTTCAAGACCAAAACACATGATTAAGTAAATTTATCTCAAGAAAAAAATATTGATAGAACAATGTTGTTCTGGAAATTATAACATGCAACAAATAACAGATGTTTCATAAGAATCATACTCCATACTCCACTATAGGAAAAATGAATTGTTTTGCTTTTCAGGCTAATGCGATATTGTAAGCCAGCCGATCAAAGACCAGATATGCGATTTTTTTTAATATTCACCTAAACTCTTCATATTTGAAGTTGCTGGGGTCTTATTAATGAGAAATCAAAGAAAGCTTTCTTAAAGGAACTTCTATTACTTGCTCCAATTTCACATGCTTAAAGAAGAGAAGGGTAGAGAACTTACTAGGTGAGATTTAGAATCCTGATCAATGGCTCGATCTATTTGCACAACTTGCTCAAGCTTATATGGGGACATGTGTGGTTCGTCCACAATTGAACCGCGAGAACTTCCTGCAATAATTTCAAGATTTTCTTCCTCATAATCTACAACTTCAACTGGTGCATTATGTGAGTGGGCGAAGACTGCCTCATATAGTTTTTTATTGACCATTGGCTGCATTGAGAAATGTCCAGTCGAATCTCCAGGGTCTGGAGACTGCCTACGACTTTCCTGCTGAATCAACCAAACAGATCTTGGAGGGACTTCAATGGAAGGAACTGCAGGTGCTTCAATCATCTCACTTAACCAATCCTTGTAATACCTCGCAAATTGGTAAGTGCCAGAATCAAGACTTTCCTTGTAAAATTTATCAAGAAGCTTTAGTTTCCTTGGCGAGTCTTTCAGAAAAGTGGACTCATTCTCATACCAGACCTTCATATGACAAAGTTGGGGAAGAAATGCATAATCCCACAAATCAGCCAACAACTTGGTCCTAGCTTGGAAAGGTGAATCACAAAAAACCTGAAGAAGATGTTTAGCTGATATCTTGTCTTTCTTCTGAATTTTATAGATCATACCAAGGTATAGATGAGCACAAGCCGACAATTTAAAATTAGAAATTCCAGAGGTGAATCCATCTTTCAAATCATTAGAATTTAATCCTGTAATAACACTGAGCTGCAACGAGGCCCTTTTCAAGTCCTTGGCAGAGGCATGATCCTCTGCAGCCTTTTCAACAGTTTCAATAGCTTGTTCGAGATTTACTATAACTTTGTTTTCTGTGTTTAGGCCATCATCCAGTCCAGCAAGATCAAGAGATGAAAAACTGTTATGATGAAGAGATGCTCTAAAATCCTCATCTACCAGGAAGTTTTTGGCATATCCACTGAAGATAGAAACTATAGCTCGGACAGCAGCGTCATCAAGTGATGGATTAGCCACAGCCTGTTCAATCTTTTCTTGCCGATGACTCTTGATGTCACCAAGAGTTTTTCCAGAAATTGAACTTATACTTGATCTGCTGCCAGATACTTCCAGGTTTTTCTGTTTGTTCCTACGGTTATAGGATCTACTACGATTAGGGAGAGCCTTGTCGGATATACTGTCAGAATTCTTGTCAACACCTACATTCTCCATAGATGGCTGACGATGCTTTCCTCTCATCTCTTTCATATCCTTATCCTCACCTAAATTATCATCAAAAACTCCGTTATAGTATATATCGTTGTATTTCCTATTATTTTCCAGTCCAACCTCAACTATCTCATTGGTTCCCTCCCCTGCAACTTCACTTCCTCCGATTCTGTCTGTAATCTCAGTGCTCTGTCCTCTATTTAGTCGTGTAAAACTTTCCTTTGGCTTCTTACCCTTATCACTTGATGGAGTGTCACCTGATGCTTGGTAACGAGATAAATCAGACTTCGCCCTTTCAGCCTTTTTAACTCCCAACAAAGAACTAGAAGTTCGTTGCCCTCGTTGTGTAGTTGCTGCATCCGCTCGAAAAGATGCTCTAGCCATGGTCTTTGCCCTCACTTTAAACCCCTCCTTCGCCAAAAGTTCTGCCAGCGACATAGCTATCGATCTTGCAGTTAAGTTTTGTCAGCAATAAGAGCCTATATTCTGACAAAGGGAAAAGGATAAGGTTAACACAACTAGCCATCTATAATGTTGCAATTCACTCCATCCAACATAAAACACTCAAATTAATACTTCAGGTAGCATGTTAACTTGTAAGTTCTCTAGTGGTAAAGAAATGCTATGTGAAGTCATAATCATCAAAATAAAGACACTAGACTTTAGTGCTAGATAATACCCAATCTAAACAATATGTCGCATTTGACTTTTGTAGAACTCAAACATCAAAATGGAAAAAAGGTAAAACACTTGCTCCCAGAGGCTTCTGCCTAAGCGATCCAAGGGGGGTAGGACAGTATGCAACCTTATCCCTGTGAAAACAGGGAGGCTGTTAATAAATTGGTCCAAGTGCGGAGTGTAAACAACTATCTACTATTTTCACACAAGATAAGAACACAGTACTACATAATTTACTGACATATACAAACTTAACCCCTTATAACCCTTGAAACAAATCCAACTCTTAATAAGCAAAGATCATATCAAAAAAGAGACTGATGCAACTGTGACCCCATAATTAGTCCAACAAAGCATTATCAAAATTATCCATCATTCTACATTCTTGTAAAACCGCCTGTAGTTTTCATGCAATTCTCTACAAATATGAAGAAGACACAAACAGAAACAATCATGCTTACCTTCAAGCTCCTTCTCTTAACAAAAAGCTTCTGTATTTGCAATACAAAATACCATATATTCAGTATATATACTAAGCACCAAACAGAGAGCTATATAAAACAATATCTAAATTCGAAATAAAATGTTGTTGAAATTGGATACTCATATAGAAGAATGATAATGATGACGGCACTTGAAAACAATTGTCAATTGGTTTGAAGGGGTCGTTTAAGTTTACTTGTTGTTGTGGGCATTGAGACAAAAAGACATGAACAAATTAAGAAAGTTAAACTTCAAGTAAAAATAGCACTCCATGCAAATGCATCTTTAAGAAGATAAAATAATACAAATGAATAATAACAAAATAGTTTATAATAATTGATTGTTTGAGTGAAATATAATTGATTATTGATCTGCAGGCCAACAGGTGGAATGTTTCATTGTAGATTGTCTGAAAATAAAAGCCGGCTTATGAAGTCGTACGAAGTATCTTGTGTTGCCTCGTGTCTTGTTTGCTGCTTCTGCTTGCTTGTCCATTTATTATAAATATTGGAACTAAATTCCCTCTTACATCATGCATCATGCCTATGACAAGGCTAATACTTTTAATATCTCAAATCGATAATTTGTGAGAGGGTTAAACCACGACAATTTAATTACCAGCAATTCAAAGTCAAAAGTTTTTAAAGAATGCTTATTATATATTTGTAATATATATAATATTTCATAAATATATATTAAAACGAATCTAACAATATCTCACATAACGATGCTATTTCTTATCAATTAATAAGCATTCAAAGTCAAAGTTTTTGAAAGTTTAACTCGAAAATTGAAATGAAAATTAGAATTTGGGAAGGAATGAGAGTAGTAGTTTCTAGTTTTACCCTGATGTGAATTAAGAGGTGTAAAATGTGGAGTAAGAAAAATCTTATACAAGTTTGTATGAATCTAACATGAGCTCATAGCTAAAATTGACATATTCCTCATCTCAAATCAAACAGGAACTTAACTAGCATCAATTAAACTAACCAACAAGCATCTAAGTTACTTGGATATTATGTAAACACCATTATATAAGATTCATCTAACAAAACTTACACTTAGAATTTACCTGAATAATTTGCCTAATTCCAAAAGGACCATAACTTTTTAGCTAACAGCCAATTATGAATTGAAACCTTATATGATGGCTAAATACCATTATATGAGGTCATTTGGAACTCCTCCACTCCCACATTGGAACATGGCGATGCCTGAACAATAGTTCTTCCTCTTTGCGAGTTAACTGTTCTTGCTTGCTCTTGTTCATGATCACAGTCGGTGCGTTGCTCCAATTACATTGGAAGGTATTAATAACATTCACCCTCCAAAAGTCCAAAATTTATGAATAAGAAGAAGGCCTGCAGAATATCAATGTTCAATAGGGGCTCTCAAACGAATCTTTATTGCTTCAAATTCTACATGAGGAACTTTAAGCATAAACGCTTCACGGGAGAGGTCTCAAGAACTTTCGCTGAAAGAACCAGATGTTCCCTACAGAGTTGGAAATGTAATACATAAATGGCATGTATTTTGGTAAGAACCTGACATGATTTGTTAGAACTCGTCACCCAGTCAGATGCTCATATGAATACCTTCAATTATGCATGTTAGTCGTATTCTCAAATCTTGAACCATGGTTCATCAAACTGTACATATCAACTGCACTGATGTGCTGACCCAAGGGAGTACCCACGAAAAATGGAGTTCGCATTCACAGATTGTGAATGATTTCTAGACATTGAGCATCAACTTTAACTGTTCGTCGTTAGTTCGTTGTTCCATTGAACTGAAAACTTCAGTCCTATCACTATTTCTTTACTCATGTAATGAGAACAATGCATGCTCGTGCAGTCGTGCATATGGATGGACTGACTTGACAAATCACGATGAATCACAATTCCATCAACCTCTCTTTCCAATTCCACAACAAAGGGAAGCTTCGGTTTGTCAAGCAGTGGCTTCGGGGTTACTGATCTGACATTCAGTTACAGTAAACACCAAGTTAGGAAAAACATACATGGGTAGATAATGGCAATACAATAGAATGAATTGTTACCTATGTTGGCTAGCAAATAAATACAAATTTATTGATAAGACCTTTAAAATGAAATATGCATGGCAAAATGATAACCAAAGGAGTTTCAAGCTCTCCAAGAATGTATGAGAAGATCTTTACCAGGAAGCCACTGAAGTACAGCTGCACCATCATGTTGTGTCTTTGTATGAACTCATTCATACTGTATCTAACAACCATGTTTCTTTCTCTTTTTACCCTTATGAGTAGTAAATGAGCTCACTGCATGGCGTGAATTATTAAGCTCCCTGGGAACAGCAGCACCAGATGATTTCAGGATGTTAATTAACTCCGGATATAGCTTCCTACTCTCCTCATTAATAAATAAATATGCAGTACCCTCCTCCCCCAATCTTGATGCTCTTCCAACCTGGTGGACATAATCCTTAACAGAATTCGGCATGTCAAACACAATGACCTGCCTCACAGTTAAGAGATCAACCCCTCGGCTCAACACCCCAGTAGCGACCATTATAGGCACTTCTCCAACCAAAAACGAATGAAGAGCCTCTCTCCTTTCCTTCATGGATTTCTCTCCGTGAATAGAAAGGGCTTTCAACCCAGTGGTGATTGTTATTGCTTCTGCAAGAAGATCAGCTCCAAGTCTTGAATCTACGAATACAACAACAGGAGGGAAATAGTGTTGCTTGCTCCTCAATATGTCAAAAAGCTTTTGTTTCTTTTTCTTTGACTCAACCCAAATGGCAAGCTGCCTCACAGATGCATTTGGCTTATTCGGTTTACCTATAGAAATAACTGACATATCTTTAACCATTGAGTTAGCCAACCGCTCGACTTCTTTACTAATGGTAGCAGAGTACATGAGCACTTGCGGTTGAGATAGAGCCCTGAAGATCTGCATTACCTGATCATAAAATCCCTTTTGAAGCATGCAGTCCACTTCATCGACAACAAAAATCGAAATACAATCTAATGAAATATCATTCTTGGTTAGAATATCAATGAGCCTCCCAGGAGTTCCTACAATTAAGGAGACCCCATGTTCGATCCTGTACAGCTGTCTTGGCATCGCATCACCACCAACCACCAGTGCAGTTTTAAAAGGCAAACCTTTACCAAACAGTTTCGCTTGTTCCTCCACTTGTATACAAAGCTCTCTAGTGGGGGTAAGAACAATGGCCAACGGTGTTTGCACACTTTGTGCCTGCTTAACGTTAGCCATTGCACAATGATTTACAATTGGGATTAAAAACGAACCAGTCTTCCCTGAACCAGTCTCAGCTGAAACAAGCAAGCTTTGGCCAGCTAATGCAGCAGGTATAGCTTGCATTTGAACAGGAGTTGGCATTTCAAATCCAACAGCTTCAATGTTTTCAACTAACTTCAGCGGAAGACCACAAGAAGAGAATGACAAAATTGGTTCTGGAACAGAGCTTCCCCTAACAGAAATCTCAAGCCTTTTCCTTAACTCTTCCTTTTTTGAACTACTGAGACCTTCAGATAAACCATTTCCATCCCTAACATAAACACACTCGTCCTTTGCCGGTAATTTCACAAGAGGAGGACCCAGAACTCGAGGCTTCGACTTTGCGATTCGTAAAAGAAGAATTTGCTTACATTCTAGACTACAAACATCATCATCAGTCTCATCACATATATATTCACCGTAACGACCGCATATAACACAACGTGGCTCCCCAGCCTCAGCTTCCCTTTGATCCCAACACCTTTGTTTCACATCATCTTCAAAAAGCAACTAATTTCAGTTTAGCTAAAACACCAATCAAACCAATCCAATTGACACATGAAAATTTCCATTTCAAAATAAAAGACATAGTTTGGCCAAACTTCATTAATTAAATCAACTTCTACAACATAAACAACATTACACTTATACAAGACTGTCATAAAACTCTACAATACAAAACAATAAGATTTTAATTTTGTAGCACCGTTTTCAAAAGGATAATCCCAAAAATAATATTTGACATATAACAGGCAATATAGTCGTAGAAAAAGAAAAAAAATATAACCAATATAAATTTCGAAACAATTGGAAAATGACCTGAATTTTCTGGATTGTCATTTGTTGGAGATGCAGAGTTTGTTTCTTCTGAATTAATTTCCATTATCCTCCTTCAAAATTGAATTGAAAAGCAATAATAATGTGATCGTGTTCCTGCTTCAATTGATGATTTAGGGTTTTTGAATACCGGATTAATTTTGTTAACTGTCGACAACCCGAGTGCGTCGGGTCGAGTAGGCGTTCAAAATTGAGTTGTTACACATTAGTGGTGTTTGATTTATTTTTTCAACTATTTAATAACACAATGGGAACCCGTGACCTTGAACTAGTGTTAACAACTCAAACTTCACATGATATAAAAAAGGGCTATAAAAAAGAGCAAATGGCTTCATCGATCACTCACGTTTGTTAAAAAACACTAGTCGATCACCCTAGTATGACTTTGTGTACTTTCGATCACTCATGTTAGGTATTATGTATACTTTTGGTCACTCACACGTTTTTTTGGTACAACTCTTGATTTTTCGAAATTTTTAACATTTTGGTAAGGATATTTTAGTCATTCTCTCATAATTTTGTCATGAAAATGTGGAGTGCAATCGAAGTTGATGAAAGTTAGTTGATGTAAGTTAAAAAATTATGGGAAAATGACTAAAATACCCTTACAAAAATGTTAAAAATTTCGAAAAATTAAAAGTTATACCAAAAAAATGTGTGAGTGACCAAAAGTACACATAATACCCAACATGAGTGATCGAAAGTATACAAAGTCAAACTAGAGTGATCGACTAGTGTTTTTTAACAAACGTGAGTGATCGATGAAGCCATTTACTCTATAAAAAAATAACATAATGGGTAGTTGACTAAAGGTAGGAAAATAACACAAATGGGTAGTTGAATGAAGGCATCATACACTAGTACACAACAAAATAGTAATTTTTTTAGCGATGAAGTACTATTCTACCCTTATTTCTGTAGTACTACATGAATAAAAAGATGGTACATGTAGGGTTTTTGGGAATATTTAGTGCTATCAACCGAGCTATACGAGTTGCTCGTTTGGCTTGGCTTAGTAATAAAATAATCGAAGCAGCGAGCTAGGTTCCAGGCTTGTGAGAAGCCAAAGGTTCATTGGAGCAACAGTCAGATAAGACGAAACTGTTTATTTGAAGTTTAGACTCCCATTTTTGCTTAGTTTAGATTTTAGAATGTGTTTCCTATGGCATGATTATTTGTAACTTTTATAATTTGAGAAAAAGAAAAGCTTAGTGAACTAGCTCGGAGCTCAACTCGGGACCGCTCGGCGAGCCTTCACTGAGCCGAGCCGAGCCAAAAAATCTTGAGCTCGTGTTGGGCTCATATACAACTCCCATTTGAGAAGATATAATTGATGAATCATTATAGAAAAGATTAGTAATATACTCGCGAGCGATCGATATTGTAACATAAATTAAATGGATTTCGGTTAAATCACATATGTTTCAAGACATTTTGGTTAAACTGTGTCCTACTTTGGAAGTGGCTCAGAATCTTAAAGTGTCTGTGAAAGTGAGAGTAGACTAAATGATAGGAAGAAGATGAGAAGCTCATATACATATGCAAATTGATGTAACCCTATATCTAAAGGCTTACCCTGGTCCGTGTCCAGTAAGGAGAAACGAGCCAGCCCTCTAAGGGGAATTGGTGAGTCCAAATCCAGAGGTCCACCCGAGGGCCCAGAAGGGACAAGTGTCACTACCTCATAGGTTCAGGTGATATTGTACTTCTCTCTCTTAAGCCTATAAATAGCCAAGAGGTACTATCATTAAAGCTAATCTACATTTTCATACTTTATTGTACTTAAGCATTAGTTAACCTTCTTTAAAGAGTGCCCGTACTGACTTAGGCATCGGAGTGTCTGTGGCTGGAACCCAGCCACGCTTTCAGGTGTAGCTGAGCATACGGAGAACGGACCCTGGCTCCTAAGGCGTGCCCTGCTTCCAAGCGCACCATCTCGACTCGTCGGTTTCAAGTACAGGAGAGTCCTAAGCTAGATTTGGGGTCGAGACTTTTAGGACAGGGAGAAGAAGGAAAAGGCGAGAGTGCATCATTGGCGCCGTCTGTGGGCTCGGTACAGAAAGCCATGGGGGAGCATGAGGAGAACCAACATGGGGATTCGTCGATGAGCCTACCACACCCTCGACGTCAGGGCAAACAACCAATGGTTTTTTCTCCTGAGATCGAGGAAGAGCTGGAGAAGAGGGTACAGCAGGCAGTCAAACAGGCCTTGGCAAATATGGCGCAACCTGCAGTACATCAGGAAGAGGCCCAGTCTAAAATGCATTGTAACGGGTCACACAACCCACCCAGATCGCACAATTCTGAGAGGCCCTCAGGGCACGCACCACCTCCTCAGGAGGTGCCTGCAACTCAGCAAGCTGATATTTTCAAATCTATGCCAAGACAGCATAATTCTGAGAGGCCCTCAGGGCACGCACCACCTCCTCAGGAGGTGCCTGCAACTCAGGAGGTTGATATTCTCAAGTCTATGCGAGAGGAGATGGAGAAATTTAAGGCAACCATGTTGGCTACCCTTAAACCACAACACTCATATATGATACCTCAAACGCGTATGCCATTTTCAGCAAGACTTGAGTATAAAGATGTACCAATGGGGTATGTTCTCCCACGGTTAAATCAATATAATGGTACGGGAGATCCTCAAAAGCATCTGCGAGGATATACGGCACAGATGATCGTGTCAACCCCTGATAAGGACATGTATGCTAAGGCATTTCCAAATAGCTTGACTGGGAAAGCTCTTGATTGGTTTATGCAATTACCACAGGCCTCGATTGATACGTTTGATCAAGCAGCCCTAGCATTTTTGGCAAAGTTTGGCTCTGAAATAAATCAAGAGGAGGATGAAAGAATCCTGTTGTCAGTAAAACAAAAGAACGGGGAAACCCTCAGGGCATACCATAAAAGGTATAATGACAAACTGTTAACAATACCATCGGTAGACTCTCGTTTAGCCTACATGGCGTTTTACGAGGGTCTACAATATGGTAAGTTGAAAAAGGCTCTCACTTTACAGAAACCATTGGGGAAAGATGAGCTTACAGCAATGGTACGGAAGTATATTGATGTTGAAGAGCTAAAATTAAAGGATAAAGATCCTAAAGACTTGCGAGACACGGTTCTCAACAAGCAGGTCCCCAAAACTAAGGTGTGGGAACGGTTACAGAGGACCAGAGGTGCGGATTTCCCACCTACCCAGGCTCGTAAAAGCGAAGGCACATCCTATCCTTCTAAGGTTACGGCTAAGTGCACGAGAACCTGGGGTTTATCAAGTCTGAATGTCTCGATAGCGGAGGTATACTCGGAGATTGCAAATAAAGGGTTGTTACCTAAACCAGCCCGGATTAATGCCCCGCCAAGTAAAAGGGATAAGACCCGATATTGTGAATATCACAAAGAATGTGGGCATGACACAAAAGAGTGTCGAACACTTGAAAGGGAGATTGAAAAGTTGTTGGAAAAAGGATACCTTCGAGAGTTCACAGAAAAGAAGAGTAAAGGTAGAGGACGAGACCGCTCTTCGCAAGATAACAGGGAGATGGTTAAGAAAGAAAAACGAGAACAATCCCCTGTTATTACGGGCAGGATTAACACCATATCTGGTGGGCATAGTGGAGGGGGAGATACCAGAAACGCAAGGAAAAATTATGCAAGGCGAGAGGTATATGCCTTCCAGGCCCATACAGCGAAGCCAACAGAGCCTATAATGTTCACCGATGAAGATATGGTGGGAATTGAAGTACCACATGACGATCCTCTAATGGTTGTCCCAATCATTGGCACTTTGGAAGTGGATCGCATGTTAGTGGACACGGGAAGTTCGTCAGATATCATGTATTTGTCCACGTACGATCAGTTAAATTTACCAAGGAGTAGGTTACAGCCGGCCAACACGTCACTTACAGGCTTTACAGGACATTCGGTTAATCCTGTAGGGGTCATTGCTTTGGATGTCACGTTTGGCCGAGGCCGAAAGTGTGTAACGATTATTGTCAGATTCACAGTGGTGGACATACAGGATAGAGCATACAATGGTATTATTGGACGACCAACATTGTCAGCATTGAAGGCAGTAGTCTCGCCTATTCACATGAAGATGAAATTCCCCGTGCCAGGGGGTATAGGGGAGATGAGTGCTGATCAAAAGAATGCACGTATGTGTTATCTGGAGTCAGTTCCGCCAGCCACCAAAGGGGAGAAACGCAAGGCTATAGATTGTAACCAGGTAAAGCAGAAGGGTGAAGGTGGAGAAGACAATGCTCCAAAAGAGCGAGAAGTAGAGCTCCATACACCACATGAAGAGGGGGAGAAAGTGCCTTTTGACGAACGAGAGGGCTCTAAAACGTTCAAAATAGGCACACGTCTGGACGAAACCCATAGGCGAGACTTGATACGATTAATCCAATCATACAAAGATGTGTTCGCATGGGGTCCAGAGGATATGCCGGGGGTAGATCCGCAACTAGCCATCCATCGCCTACATGTTGATCCGTCATACGTCCCGGTCAAACAGAAGAAGCGGACGTTTAATGATGAAAAGAATAAAGCAATCAGAGAAGAGGTGGAGGCTTTATTGCAGGCCGGAGCTATAGCCGAGTTAAAATTTCCTACATGGATAGCTAATGTAGTCCTGGTTAGAAAGCCTAATAACACATGGCGCATGTGTACGGATTTTACAAGCCTCAATAGGGCATGCCCAAAGGATTTCTATCCTTTACCATGCTTAGCAAGGTTGGTGGATGGGAGTGCTGGCCATGAAGTTTTTGATTTCATGGATGCTTCCAGAGGCTATCACCAGGTACAAATGTCCGAGGATGAAGCTGAAAAAACTGCCTTCATAACTGAATATGGCCTGTATTACTGGAAAGTGATGCCCTTTGGTCTAAAGAACGCAGGAGCTACATACCAGAGGATGGTGAACACCATGTTTGTAGATCAGGTGGGACGCAACATGGAAATTTATGTTGATGATATGTTGGTTAAAAGTAAGTTTCGGTCGGATCATTTGGGAAACCTGGGAGAAACAATGGAAAGGTTGAGGCAAAACAAGTTAAGGATAAATCCAGATAAGTGCTCTTTTGGGGTCACATCAGGCAAGTTTTTGGGATACATGATAAGCAAAAATGGAATAGAGCCTAACCCAGATAAAATAAAAGCTCTCGTTGACATGGCACCACCAAAGACTTATAAGGACCTGATGCGATTAAATGGATGTTTGGCAGCTCTAAGCCGATTTATTTCCAAGTCAGGAGAGAGGAATTTACCATTTTTCAAAAATCTGAGACGCGCCCCAGAAAAATTTCAATGGGATCAAGAGTGTGAAGCAGCCTTCCAGGAGTTAAAGGAGTATTTGGCGAGCCCTAAGTTGTTGACCCACCCAGACCAGGGGGAGACATTACAGCTGTATCTGGCAATATCAGACGCAGCTGTCAGTGCTGTATTAGTCAAGGAAATACAGGGGAGTCAGAAGCCCATTTACTATGTCAGCCACGTCTTGCGAGGCTCAGAATTGAAGTATCCACTAATTGATAAATGTGCGTTTGCTTTGGTAGTCGCGGCTAGACGTTTAAAGATATATTTTGAGTCGCACCCTATTGAGGTTGTGACTGATCAGCCACTAAAGAGGGTCATGTCTAACCCTGCATTGTCCGGACGTTTAACCACATGGGCGATCGAGTTGAGTGAATTTCAAATTGAGTTTATTCCGAGAACGAGTATTAAAGCCCAAGCTCTGGCTGATTTCATAAATGAGTGTACTTCATCACCAGATCCGGTCAGTAACGCTTCACCAGCAAGGGAGGATGTACCAGAATGGGTGTTGAATGTAGACGGAGCCCAGAATAGCAAAGGTTCAGGAGCAGGGATAGTTATTCAGGGGCCAGAAGGAGTGGTCTTGGGCTATGCTCTACGCTTCACATTCCCTACAACTAACAACGAAGCTGAGTATGAAGCTTTCATTGCAGGACTCCAGTTAATGAAAGATTTCGGGGTTACAAAGCTAGTTGTTAGAGGGGACTCAAAGTTAGTTGTAGACCAGATGAATGGGGATTGTGAGGTTAAAAGCGAGACATTGGGTATATATCAGGCCAAGACAAAGGAACTAGCTGAAGGTTTCTCCCTGGTGATATTCCAACATGTCCCACGTGCACAGAATGAGGAAGCAGATTACTTATCGCAGCTAGCTACGGTGGGATATGAGGATTTGCCCAAGGAGGTGTGGGTAGAGGTACGAGACATACCTGCCCATCAAATAAACAAAATAATGAAGGTTTTACAAGAAGAACAAGACTGGAGGACCCCTATTGTCAAATATTTGTTAAACCAGGAGTTACCAGAAAGCAAAACAGAGGCACGCATGGTTAAGATAAGATCCGTTAGATTCCATGTGATCCAAGGAGAATTGTACAAAAAATCGTGGGATGGGCCACTGCTATTTTGTGTATCTAAAGGTGATCAGCCAAAAATATTGGCAGAAATTCACCAGGGATGGTGCGGGAGTCACATTGGGGGAGGAGCTCTAGCATTAAAGATTACCAGGACAGGCTACTTTTGGCCGACCCTTAAGAAAGATGCAGCCGAGTTCGTGAGAAAATGCAATGCATGCCAGAGACAGAGCACAGTCTCACACCTTCCAGCTACAGAAATGGTCCCTGTGGTTAGCCCGATACCATTCGCAATGTGGGGCATTGACTTGGTGGGTAAATTACCAAAGGCCAGGGGTAATGTTGAATATGTAATAGTTGCGGTGGATTACTTCAGTAAATGGGTAGAAGCCGCGCCCTTGGCCAAAACAAAAGGAGATGATGTGGTTCACTTCATATGGAAGCACATCATCACAAGATTTGGTATCCCTAAGGTCATAGTCTCGGATAATGGACCCCAGTTTGAGGGAAAAGTGGTTAAGGACTTCTGTGAGAAGTATGGCATTGAACAAAGATTTGTCCCAGTATATTACCCCCAAGCAAATGGACAAGTGGAGCTGATGAACAGAACTATCTTCCAGGGTATTAAGAAAAATCTTATACAGAGCGAGGGGGCAAAAGGAACTTGGATAGAAGAACTGCCAGTCGTGCTATGGTCAATGAGGACGACACCATCGGCAGCCACAGGCGAGACGCCATATAGCCTAGTGTATGGAGCAGAAGCATTATTACCAGCAGAGGTGGGCCTTCCAACGTTTCGGCAACGAGGCTTTGATGAGTACAAGAATCAGTCACGTCTCAGGGAAGAGATGGATTTTATTGATGAGAAGAGGACTGAAGCTTTGTACAGGACACAGAAGTACAAGAGTCTCATGACCAAAGCATACAACAGGCGTGTCAAGAACAGACAATTCAAAATAGGAGACCTAGTCCTACGGTTGTATTCAGCAGCCCATCCAAGGGAGGTACACAAACTCAGCCCCACATGGGAAGGACCATTCAGAATTTCAGTAATCCTGGGAGGGGGCACGTACAAACTGGAGGAAATCACGGGCGAGCCTGTACCCAGAACATGGCATGTAACAAAGTTGATTAAGTTTTATGTTTGACTCGAGACATCCACTTGCATGTGGAACAGACATTACAAATTTCAGCATTTTATCAAAGTATTATCTACGTACAATAAATTGTCACGTTGAACTACAGAGTCTCGTCCAAGAAAACGATCCTCCAAAATGTGATGTACCTAAACATCACTAGAGGACTCGTCCAGGAAAGCGATCCTCCAAAATGTGATGTACCTAAACATCACTAGAGGACTCGCCCAAGAAGACGATCCTCCAAAATGTGATGTACCTAAACATCACTAGGGGACTCGTCCAAGAAAACGAGCCTCCAAAATGTGATGTACCTAAACATCACTAGAGGACTCGTCCAAGAAAACGATCCTCTAAAATGTGATGTACCTAAACATCACTAGAGGACTCGTCCAAGAAGACGATCCTCCAAAATGTGATGTACCTAAACATCACTAGGGGACTCGTCCAAGAAAACGATCCTCTAAAATGTGATGTACCTAAACATCACTAGAGGACTCGTCCAAGAAAACGAGCCTCCAAAATGTGATGTACCTAAACATCACTAGAGACTCGTCCAAGAAAACGATCCTCTAAAAATATGATGTACCTAAACATCACTAGAGGACTCGTCCAAGAAAACGATCCTCTAAAAATAGGATGTACCTAAAACATCACTAGAGGACTCGTAAATCGTTCGCGACGTAATATACTTAACCTATGTCAGGCGTCCCACAAGAAGCATTGCAATATACATTAAAGGTAGGAAACTTTGTAAAGAAATTGCAAGGGGGCAAGAGGCGTATGACATAGGAGTAAATAAAGTCAACAATATCATACCACAACAGAGCAAAATACATTACAAGATTTAACACAGGCTGAAAGATATACAACGATAACTAAGGGAGAGAGGAAAAGTTATTCCCCTTAGTATATTCTGCTAAAAAAGAAGGAAGGTCAGGGCACTTTTCGGAATAGGTCCGGGTGAAGTTGGAGAGGACGCACTTCTGCGCTTCATACACGTGAGAACGAAGCACGGGGCTCTGCATAAAGGCATGAACCTGGTTCTGAACAGTCTCAGGAATAGAAGCCTTCAGATCCAGGGTAGCCTTCGCCAACATGGTGACCTTCTTCTTCAAACCTTCATTCTCTTTGAAGGTCACAGCCAGCTTGTCCTCCGACGCTTTAGCCTGAGCTTTTTGATCAGAGACGAGACGAAGAGACTCTTCCTTGGCCCGGGCTAGCTCAGCACGAAGACGCGCGACCTCCTTCTTCTCCTTCTCATATTTACCTTCCATCTCCTTGCTCGCGTCCTTCCAGGACTGAGAGAGTGTCACCTCAGCCTCCAGCTTCTCTTGGGTCTCGGCTAACTTAGCCGATTTCTTCTCACAGAGCAACTCATATTGGCGGGCCCTCCGTCCCAGGACAAAGGTGGCGTTAATATCCTAAGGATAAAAGAGGTTAGCAAGGAAGATAGGAGTAAGGAATTACATCAAAGGGAAGTAGTCCAGTCTTACCTTCAATTGACGGTGCAAAACTTCAGAGGTCAGTTCAAAAGTATCCTCTATATCATCCAACTCCTCACCCTCGCCTTGAAGGAGAAGAGGCTTCAAGGCCTGGAAACTGTCCTCGGCCGACGTCCAGGATGAGTCCTCCTTGATTACCAGGGCTGCACCTGGAAGAATGTAAGGAGTGGGCATATACCTTAAAGTCGGCCTTACCTCCACCAACTTACCATTAGGGTCAAACAGGGAGCTCCGAATGGACCCCTTGGTAGTTTTGGTGGTAACACTTCCATCAGCACCTATGGCAGGACCCTCTTTATCAGCAGACACAGGCCGTGAGTCCTTACGCTTTTTGAGCGCAGCACTCCCCTGTTGAGAAGGGGCGACCTTGCGTTTAGGGGGAGGAACTTGGGAAGAGGAAGCCACACCTTTATCCTTAGGAGGAGGAACCTTCTTAGGGGCTGAAGGAGGAACAGTCACCTTGGTGACCGAGGGAGGAGGGGCAGCCGGAGCAGTGCGAATCGGCATGGGAGAAAGCACAGGACCCACGCCCTCGGTGACCGGCACATCCAAGCTGGGAGTGCGCACTCCGAACATCGCAGCAAAGTCTAGCTGGATAGGAGGAGGAGCATGAATGGCAGCACTTAAAACGTCATCTGTAAAAAAGCCAATGTGGATTAGGATACAAACAAGATAAGCAAAATGACAGTTAAAAGAGAAACGAAAGTATACCCCAAGATACGGACTGGGAAAAGCGCCTATCTACTAGGCCAGCCAGCATCAGACAACCTTCGTCACTAAATACCGTCCAAGAGAGGGGACTCTTGAAGGTGTGGCGAAGAACTATGAGGCTAAGGTTATCCTGGTCCGAGCTCTTCACCTTCTTGAGACCATGATTGAGTCGGCGAGGCTGCCATTTGGTAGGAACACCCTCCCCGAAATTGCCCTTTACCAGACACCAGGCTTTATGTACAAATGTCTCTCTGACTTTAGTAGGGCGAGGGGTACTAAGGAATTTACACTCAGGGCGGAGAGAAAAATAGTATTGTCCTTTATGAGTAGTGGAAAAAATCCTGGTAAAAAGGCCTAGGGTCGGGGCCACTCTCGCCATTGCACAAGCAACCTGAAACATGGTCACCACCAACTGTCCCATGATGGTGATTTGACCCGGTGCCGAGGGGAGAGTGGCCAGAAGTTCTTGGACAAATGGAGTAAAAGGTAATCTGAAGCCTACGTTGAAGGAAATTATATGCATGGGGGTATACCCTCGCTCATGAATAAAAAAGGTCTCATCCTGAGTGGGAAATCTAATATCAAAGGAGCGAGGGATTCTAAAGTAAGTTCTAACTATACCTAAGTCTATGTTCGTTTCATCGACAGGAAGAGAATTACTGATAAAAGAGGGAATTTTACCATCAGTGAAGAGTGAGCCCAAGATATCCTCCTCAGTTTGCTCCTCTTCCTCTCTAACTTCTTCCACAGCCTCCTCCGATTCAACAGGAATATCTTCCCCCCGGGGAGGTCTTGATCCCTCTGTAGATTGGGTGGTATGACTCGAAGAGGCTATATTTCCGGGGCCCGGCATTAAGGAAGGGTCCAGGGGAGAGAGCAGGGGTGGGGGCAATTTCAGAAGCTCCCTGAACTCCTCATCAACATCCTCCGAGGTCTCTTTCTCGCCGGACGAGAGTTCCACAATGGGAGAAGTAAGTGAAGGATCTTTTGGAGCGAGAGGTTCAGTTGGGGTAGGAGAAGAGTTCAGAAACTCCATACCCTCAGACAAAGCTTCGCGGGGAGAACTAGGAGACGCAACGGCTAGAGGCGCGACCACAGAGGGTCTAAGAGGATGGATCTGTATATGAGGAAATGGGTCACTGTTAGGAGAAATTACGACAGTAGGAGAAAGTGTTATAGTACACCCGAAGAGAGCCAACCACTTGTACCATTCTACCAGCTTAGGCTCGTAGACGAGGAGTTCGTCGTCATCAGAGAAACCAAACTCGTCAGAAATGGAAGGGAAAGACTCACATTCCGAGGGAAATACAAAAGTGTGACCTACCTCGTCCATAAGTTGGTCGTTCGACTGATAAGCTTCGGAATTTGTCTTGTCCATGAGAATATCTACAACGGAAAGAAAAGAGTTAAAAGGAAAACAAGAAGACGCGAGTGTCTCACCTTACAACATAAAAACAGTATTTCAACAATTGGAAAAGGAAATAAAAGATCTGGCAAGGGAATTTCAAAAGACCGCCAAAAGTATTTCAAAAAGCACATGAAGAACATTCAACATTCAAAGATTATGAAAACGGAGGAAAACATAAAATCAACCAACAATCTTGATACAAGAGGAATCTGGCTACTAAACGAAAGGAGATTTGAGAAAAAGTATGTGTCCGTACCTGGGAGGTGCTCGAGACTTGAAAACAGAAGAGAAAGAAGGCAAGAAGACGAAAAGCTCAAAGCAGGAAATACAGAGAAAACCGACAAGGAGAAGAGTGAAAAGTACATATGAAGGAGTTTAACTACCTTTTATAGGCCTCATATATGACTCTTCAACTTCTTCACCAATCTGCAAAGGACGCGTGGCATGCTGTCGCAAGTCCCAGTAGCTCGTCTGAAAATGGAGTAACAGACCAATACTTATCTCTCGGTCTTCATCCATACACTAGAAAGGGGATTTAGCACGAGAGATAGGGGGCAATGATGTAACCCTATATCTAAAGGCTTACCCTGGTCCGTGTCCAGTAAGGAGAAACGAGCCAGCCCTCTAAGGGGAATTGGTGAGTCCAAATCCAGAGGTCCACCCGAGGGCCCAGAAGGGACAAGTGTCACTACCTCATAGGTTCAGGTGATATTGTACTTCTCTCTCTTAAGCCTATAAATAGCCAAGAGGTACTATCATTAAAGCTAATCTACATTTTCATACTTTATTGTACTTAAGCATTAGTTAACCTTCTTTAAAGAGTGCCCGTACTGACTTAGGCATCGGAGTGTCTGTGGCTGGAACCCAGCCACGCTTTCAGGTGTAGCTGAGCATACGGAGAACGGACCCTGGCTCCTAAGGCGTGCCCTGCTTCCAAGCGCACCATCTCGACTCGTCGGTTTCAAGTACAGGAGAGTCCTAAGCTAGATTTGGGGTCGAGACTTTTAGGACAGGGAGAAGAAGGAAAAGGCGAGAGTGCATCACAAATCAATACATATTTTGTCACATATAAGCCAACTGCAAATGTAAAAAGTATTTTCTGAATAAGCCTTAACAATGACATACAGTTTAAATTATACTCGTACACTATACGTTAACATCAACACGCTCAATGCCTTTTAAGAGTCCCCCTCTACGAGCGTTGTTTCAATAGTGTAACACATAAATGTTATACTCAACAGTGGCATCTCCAGTTTTGAGATCAATCCATCGAGTGTGAGCCTCAGCATAGCCTCTAGCAAATCTAAAAAGTCCACTCCCTCCAACAATAGGCATTTCCCTCATGTTACTAAGTGCTGCATTTCTCCCTTGAAGTGATAAGCTACTCCCATTATATTTCCCCTTAGTAAAAACCAAGTTCATCACCATCAACAACCCCAGATCCTTTTGAGAAGCCGAGGCGTAGAATCCTTGTGCTCGTCCTACAACGTCCGAGTTCTTGAGACTCTGCCCGGATGTGAGCGCATTGTCCATCATGTTCATGACCCCGAACCCGAACGTGTTGTTCGTTGGGGGTACTATAACGGTCACTGATGTCGGGTGAGGCCCTGAGACGACGTCGTGCCAGAATAGGCGTAGATGGCTTAGCTTTTCCCTCCCTAGGATATCCAATGCCTTCCTCCTGCTGCTTGCCATCACATAGTTTTGATCATTATTGACTTCTTCATTGCTTGCTAGAATAGTAATTGAATTTGAAAGGAAAAATGTGAAGATTGTTAATATGAAATAGGCAGAGGATTTTGGAGTAAAAAGGCTTGATGCCATTTTGTGTATTACTAGTAATTTGCAGCTTGATGAATACTATGAACTTGGAATGTATAGGCTCATCACTGAGTATATATAATGGATTTTCTTGGAATATTATAGTTTTTTTTTTGTTGGGGGGGGGGGGGGGGGGGGGTTAATTAGCCACCAGAAGTACTACCAAATATAGCGACGGAAGGGTACTACAAATATAGCGACTGAAGGATACTACAAATAACGAACAATAAAATGACTAACTAAACTAACAATCGGAATATGTACTACAAATATAATAGAAATAAAATGAAAGAAATATCTTTATAGCGAGGATTGAACTCGAGACCTCCTAATAAAAGTTCGAGTCAGATATCACGAGGCTAATAGCCGTGTTATAGTTGGATACTGACTAAGCAACCATTATATTTATGCATTCTCATTACTTTTTACTCCCTTAGGCTCCATCGACCATCAGAATATAAGATTGTGTCACTTGGTGTGATTCAAACGTTCAAGACTCGAAATAAAAAAAGTTTTCGGTCTTAATTAAGAAATATAAAATTGAATTTGAATTAAAAATCGAAATAATACTATATTAATATATTATTATTATGTGTCCGGAATCCCGCATGCACCAAAAAAGAATGTAAAAGCATGTAGAATTGCAGAAAGGTAAAACGTAAAGGAAAAGATGAAATGATTATGTAATGTTGGAAAGGACAAGAAATCAAATAGTTGTAGCATTAACAAGATACTATTCGATCTTGGATCATATTTTGTTAGGCGATATACTCCAAGATTTTATATATTGATCCGGGAGGATACCGACTCACCGATATTCGATGTGGGTGTGCATTTTAACATATTTTTTGTTTGGTGTGAAGCATATAAATTTCCAAGATAAATAATTTTAAATTAATAAATTTTTTCGATGTTGTCCTTACCAAACGTATGAGATGGGTATTTAATTTATAAAATACTCTTTTGGTATATTAGCGAAAGCATGAAACAAATAAGTACATGTTCAAGATACACACCAAACACATGAAATAGGTGTTCAAATACAAATTGAATGCATGTTTCAAACCTTTAGCTTTTTGCCTATTCTAAATTGAATAAAAAGTAATATAGTACGAATAATTAGTTTAAATGGAATCTTGAATTGAACCTTAATTTTAAGTAGAATGATTTTGAGATATAAACTCAATGCTACTTATCAAATTATTATATACAATTATTAAATTAGTAATAATATGCTTGAACGCCATCGTGTAACGATGACACGTAAGTGTGAGCTCAAATTTTGTTAGCTAAAATACTCCAATTAAGTTGGTATAGAGTGAAACTTGATGGAATTTTACCCATCTTGCAAGTGGTTTAACTCGAGTCAACATTTATACACAGTTTGATGCAGAGCAAACATGAAAGTAAAAATTGAAATCTTCTCAATAATTATCAAATCTCACCAAACCAGCTGATATGTATGGTCAACTCGAGTATCGATAGTGGTTGACTATCAAATCCCTTTATTCGAATCCTAATTTCTATTTTCTCCATCTTAAAATGTAAGATTCACTTTAATAATAAATCAAATTTTATAAAATTTAATCATATATCGAAATAAATAAAACATTCTTAGGGGAAGGAACTAGGAAGTATTGTTGTTCTTGAAATGATGAGATTGGACTTTTTGACAAGTTGATCGTTGACCGTACCACCGGGGTCTCATGGAATTTTCCTGCCATGTGATGCACGGTACGACTCTATATTACTCCAACTCTTAATACATTACTTTATTTCGGCTGTATCTTTCTAATTCCACATTATTGCCAAAAATATTTATGTACCTAATTAAATTATGTAGATTGAATAACTTCTTAGGAATAACTTTTTTTTATAGGTATAGACTATAGTAGTAATAGACATGACTGAAACTAGGATGAAAATTCGAGGGTCAAATAGCTTTAGGTAATTAATACTATATATTATGTAATAAAACTTATAAAATTTATCGTAATGAAAATGATTTGTAGAAGCTCTAGTTGATGTTGTTCCCCAAAAAGACGTAATGTCTTCCATCCCATGATCAGCCAAAAAAGTTCATCATGTCTTCCAACCCATGATCAATTCAAAGCAATGGAATAATATATTTCAATCAACCATAATAAAGGATTAGAGTATTTTGTATTAGGACAAAAGAAAATTATCATATATGTTTTACATCGGATTTTTTGCACTCACTCATGATTTTATTGGCCTCTTCCACTCACTCATGAAACTAAAATTAATACGTGAAATTACCACTTTGCCCATGGCTGTCGGAGTACCGCCAACACGTGGCCCACACGTGATTACATTGACGGAACACGTGACGACAGGGTGAGCGACCGGGTACTTTAGTTTCATAAGTGGGCGAAAAAGGGCAATAAAATCATGGGTGAGTGAAAGGGAACCCGATGTAAAACATAGATGATGGTCTAATATATAAGATCTCACAGGACTATATTATTTCATACTCCGTATAAGTTATATGTTAACAGAATTAATTCATGGTCAAAGTTTTTAACGTTTGCCCCAAAAAATTATTAGAACATCTCTATCATTCCGTGATGGAGCTAGTATATTTAATATATAACTTATTTTTTGTTTTTAAGACTTCCCAATGTTTATTAAATATTTTATAATATTTTCAAAACGCTTTTATCTTTATCATTTAAAATTATGCCTGAAAATAAATTTTGAACCATGTTATTGTAACTACATGAGGTGAGTACGTAGTTTGTTAGTTGCTTACAGAAATATAATGATAGTATATTACTTAGAAATTGCTCAAAAGCTAAGGTTACTTCACTACTTGCACTTCATCTAATAATAATAAATTAATAGATGTATGCCACGATAATCTTTCGTCCAAATTAACATATATGACTTATCTCCCTTTCCATTTCATATCTAACCTTAGCTTCTAATGTTTTAATATCTCTATTTTTTAAAAATCTAACCTTAGCTTCTAATGTAGTAAATCATTTTTAGTTTGACATGAAAGTTTGTATACTTAATTAGCTAGTTAAATTTAAACTTACTTAAACTAATATTTCAACATTTGACATATACATATTGATATGTAACCTTAATTAGCTTCTAATATTTTTATTTTTATTGAAAAATCTAACCTTATTAGCTTCTAATAATAAATGATTGAGTTAATACTATGTTATTATAAATAATGATAGCATATAACGAGTTATTAACTATTTTCGTTTTTACCAAATGATTATTTGTAATGGTTACATTATGTAAATATATGTTTGTAGGATAGGAAAACGTGAAATCATGATATGTTTCGATGAATTTGTTAATTTCATCTATTAAATAAAATTCTCGTACGTACATGCAATTTTGTAACGTAGATATAAAAAGAAAAAGAAGTTTTGAGAAAAATGCAATAAACTTATATAAAATTACTTGTTTCTTTCAAATTGTATTTAATTATATTATCCAAGTCAGGATACTTCTAGTGAAACTGAAATGCTATAGACTATAGAATTTTTTCTAGAAAACAAATGCCACCTCATCTCTTAGCTAAACAAAATTCTTCTTGGTCAAGTCTTTTGTACTAATCTCTTTCTTTTTTTCCTCTTCTTCCTCAAGCTCCCAAATTAAATAGTTTCCACATTCATCATCATTAAATAGATGTTCCAATATTCAATTATCTCATGGAACCCTCTAGACATTCAAAATATTCATACTACATTTTCACTCCTCATCTATAAAAACCCTCCCCCTTCCCCCCGGCCCAATCCACCCTCATATTTCCCTTCTTATCCATCTCCTCCTCGATATTACGAATAATTCCGACAACTTAAGGAGAAAAAGAAACATTTCCTATTACAGAGATAATCTTTTTAAAGATAACAAAAAAATGGGCACTTTGGTAGGACACGTGGCACCTGGATTTACATTTGTTCTACTTGGATTTTGGCATCTTTTTAATCATATGAAGTTGCATGCAATTAACCCTACCTCATATACCTCTTTATCACCATGGTTTCCAACTTCAAGAATAAAATACCTAGAGCTCTTCTTGATCATGTCTTCTTCTTTGACTTCCATATCCATGGAGCTCATCATAGGGCCGGATAGGCACACCCCGTTCGACCCGGACGGAACCATACCCTCAAACCATCTCCACAACTTTGAACACTCAAACATCTCCCTAGCCTTTTTTGTCTATGCATTTTTCTCAATTTTGCTAGACAAATTTAACCCACCAGCCAAACATGGCCTTACTCAACTCCTATTTGCATTAGCTTTTGGTCAACAACTACTCATTTTCCATCTCCACTCAGCTGATCACATGGGAGTTGAAGGACAGTATCATTGGTTATTACAAATTGTTGTGTTTGTGTCACTTTTGACAACACTTTTTAATATTGGTAACCAAACAAGTTTCTTGAATAGTTTTGTGAGATCTTTGAGTATTTTGTTCCAAGGGGTTTGGTTTATGGTTATGGGGTTTATGCTTTGGACACCAAAATTGTTACCAAAAGGATGTTTCTTGAATTTTGAAGAAGGTCATCATGTGGTACGTTGTCATAGTGATGAACATCTTGAACGTGCCAAATCTCTAGTCAATATCCAATTTAGTTGGTACTTAATTGGTGTGACAATTTTTGGTGTGGTATTTTATTTGGTGATGATTAAGTGTTATTTAGCTAAAGGAAAAGTTGAATATGAATGCATAAATAAATTTGTGGAAAAAATGGAGGAAGAGGAAGATGATGTTGAAGCTCAAGAGAAAATGATAAGTGGTGGGGGCAAATAAAGTTTAATTTCTCATAATTGGAAAATTATTTGGGCCAATGAAATGAACAAATGGTTGACTTGTATAAAGAAAATAAATTTAAGAATTTTTTATTAGGATATTTGTTTGATGTACAAGTTATATATAGGAGTAGTTAGGTTTGTGGAAGTTCATTTTGATTGTGTTAATTTAGAGTATATAGCACATAATAATGTTGTGTTATTGTTAAAATTGGGGCTTTTGGCAAATGTAAAAGCTTGTTATATTTCGTTTGTACAAAAGAAAATGTTTATTTATACACTATGGTGTGATATTTTTTTTAATGATGAGTTATGAATGATGAGTTATGTGTTGTTCAAAGCATTAGACCTTAGCTTAAGGGAACTCCAACACACACACTTAAAACAGTTTTCGAATAGTGTTTTTTGATGAATTAAATGACTATCTTGACCCCCTATTTGTAAGCATAATGTTCGAGAAACTTTCATCCAGAGGCAAAATACTAATTTCAGTTTTAACCAAATACTATTTTTGTGTGTATAGTGGTTCCGTGAAGGGGGGGGGACGTTATTTTAAGTGCACCAATTCGGTGTTGCAACTTGCAAGGCACTGCAAAATAATTGTACACTCCACACCGTTGAAATTTTTATGCATAAAAAACGACCAATCGTGTGAAGTGCACCATCGATCGTTTATTTCAACCGAACTTCAGAAAGTAGGAGGGTTTAAAATAGTTTTTACCATCAATTCCTGGGACTACAAGGAACTTACTCGAAGTGAAACTTCCATATTACGGCAGTCAAGACCCGAACCTAATTCTTGATATTCAATCCGCTTGTATCTTTACCACTAGGCTATAACGGTGGATATTTGAATATTTTATGCAGGAAAGCAAGCCACAAAATGTAATCCGTGATTAATAAAAGTTCCATTAGCTTTCAAGAAGATGGAATAATTAGCCATTAGTCTTTACAGAATTGGGAACTTGTTTCGTAGGCTGATGAGTGATAATATGCACATGACACCGGACAGAACCTTGCATAAGCCAAGTTAACTTGCAACAAACGTACATGTTTAAACAGAAGGACCAGACCTGAGCACTCTTTCCAACTTTTCAGCCTTGGCATAATCATTGTCCGAGAGAGGGCCGGCAGGGAAAGGGGTGATTTCAACAGTTACATGGGGAGTAGGAAGTTCGTCGAACAAGGCTCTTACGTTGTTACAGCATACACTTTCTCCATGGGCACTCTCCCTTCTGATTTGACATCCCTAGAAACAGGCGCAAAGAGCATGTTACGACAACATTCAGCTTGGCGATTATAAAAACGAAGTAACTCCGTATAGATTGAATGCAAAGACACGCTTATTTTAGCCAATCTGTGTTACCTTGTGGGAAGTGGCATCTCTAAATTGATCATCATCAGAAAGCAATGATGCAATTGCTCTAAGAAGCCTCCGGCCTTCAGATTTGGATGGAATCCTATAATTACGTCTCAGAGTACCTTTTGTAGTAGGATGCCATTTACTAACCAATTTCCTCTTGTCAGTTGCTTCCTTCTCTGCTGACACATGAACCTCATTATAAATTTTGATCTATTTTTTAGAACTGAACAGAACAGTTTCAGCGAAGGATGATCCAGTACGTAAGTTTTATCTATCCATACAGTCTATATTTCTCTTTGTTAATCAGTTACATTCACAACATGCCCCAACGCCTCTAAGGGTTTTTTGATCTACTCATTTATATCCTGAGAGCCGCAGAATATAAAATATTTTACTACAAAAGACATGGTAACTGTGAGCTCATCGTTGGGGTCCTTTTGGTTAGGAAGAGTAGTGGTACAAATGAAGTAAATTCAAGTGCACTCCAACATTAACTACTAATATAATTATTGATGTTCAAACTACAATAAGTTTCTTAAGAATACAAGTAATAGAACACATCTGAGGGGTGGGGAATGATAACATAAAACAAAAACCTGAAATGCCGTTTGACCCTTAAATCATTACAGAGAAAGTAGCCACCACGTCCACCAGCAAGTAATTTTAGCAACAAAACTTGTACAAACTATTAGAAGTAATCTTAAAGCTTCATTCCTGTTCAGGGACTTGAATCTACAACTATTACACAGATGATCTCAATTGAATTTTCACTATAAGATTTCAGCTTGCATTCTCTTATATCAAGAAAGTACAAAAGTTCTTTAGAAAACGGCCTCTTCAAGCCACCTAAAAATCTACATACTTAAATTCATTCATTTGAAAGACAGCCTCTAAAGTAAAAACAAAGCAAAGAAATGACAAACCTGGTCTACTCTGCAACTCCTCGAACCATTTAGCCAAATCAGCACCACCAACTTCCATATCTATCAAGACAAAATAATCAATCCCAGCAAAGATAAAACAGAAGATACATTTTTTCCTTAACCCAATAATGAAATAACTTTTGACTAAAGCTCAGTTTTATGATTCATCAAGAACTAAGTATTATTGCCTTAGCGATTTAGTTATTACTAAATACTAACTACATTCCTACAAGATTGTCTAGTTTGATTTTCAATGCTCCAAAGGAACAACATTTCTATCTTAAAATCAGACAAATAGCATAGATTTGAATAAAAAGTAGCATGCTAAATTGATAATTATAAACATAAATACTTAAGAAGCAATTTGGAAACAGTCCCGGTTGTTGATGTGTAAGTTGCTAATATATTATACAACATACACAAATTATGAGTTAAAGAGACAAACATGAGACTTAAAACTGGACAATCATTTTGGGATAGAGAGAGTAATCATACCTGCGACGAGTGGATTAGCAGAAGATCCAGCAAGGCCAGCCTTCAAGAGGGCATAATAGATACAAAGTCTACCTGCCCACATAACTGGACTCTCAAGCAAAGAAGCTCGAAACGGCGTCGTTTTGCTCACATTTGAGCTACCTATAAAAATACCCTTTTGGCAATTACCAAAATAGAATCTTGCAGAAAGGGGAGGGAAACAGGATTTGGGTAGCAAGGTAGGAGGAGTGCTGGTGGTGGCTGAGAAAGAATATGGTGGTGGTGAAATGGTGGCGCCTCCAGTTGAGGCGGTGGTGGGTGGTGGTTGTAGAATCATTTGTACCAAATTCTTGGTAGTATAGAAGGCACTGAGGAAATTTCAAGAAAATATGGATGAGATAGTGTAAGTAATAGGATCACTCTCAGACTCTCATTCACTATCAAGAGTCGAGACTGTCAAATTCCAAGTCCGGACATACTTATCTTTCTCCTACAAATATCATCAATTCCTAGAATTAGGGGCGTGGAGTAAAATGAAACCGAGCCGAATTGGAAACCGATTGAAATCGAGCCGATCTGATTAGTTATACATACTCAAATAGTGAGTTTCCGTAGCATGGAATGACGATTCTACCCCTATTTGGAAGTGTAATATTTATCTTTAAAAGAAACCCTAATAATAAATAATAATGCCAATTAAAATATAACAATTAATTTCTTTCAATATAGAAATATCAAAATGATTTGTACTATGTCGTTAACTTCATATATATGTTTTATACATATCTGATAACATTTCTTATTTTATTTTATGTAAATTTATATATAATCATCATATATTTTTATTAAAATGTTGCATAATATCTTTTCATATCCTAGACATAAAAATAATAATATTTGAAATTTCATAAACTTAAGAAAAAATAATAGTCATTAACTTTTACTTAAAACTACATGTTGGAGTTACATGCACTACCACAAAAAGCCAACAATCAAGCCAACAAATATATTGACACTTAAGCTTTGTTATAATTAAAAACTTATGAGTTGTTTTATTCCATCAATAACATGCGATATATTTATATTTCATTATAGAAATATTATACAATTATATTTCAATTAAAGCTCTTCAAATAAATAAGAACATGGAGTATATTTTAAACTCAAATAAACTTCAATCCTTCAAATACTAAGATACGCATAGATTTTTCATATTAACTATAATTACTTATAAAGGTAATGAATTCTTTACTTATATTATACATAATCCTACATCAATATATCAACTCCTTAAGTTATTCAGAATGAAAAATTTAATATATATTGATGTTAAAAGAAAGTAAAAAAGGCTATTTACAATATATATTGAACGTGAAGATTTGTATAGTGATATACCTGCAAAATTTTTAACATGTTTTACATTAGTGGATAATAGAATAAAGTATATGATTGTAGGTGACTTTACTTTACTTTATCATGTATAATACAGTGGATATCAAACTACATTATATCAGTATACATGTCCTTACTTTTGATATTATAGACATGCATGTTTTAATGAACCACTGAATTCGACGTCGGTGAGTGGTAATAATGATAGTTGTGTTACTTGGGACCTTTGTGAATAATTATAGATGTGCTTATTTTTTAGAATGATGATTCAAAAGTATTTCTGGTAAATTTAATCAAGTGAGAAAATAATGACCACTTTATAATATTTATTTTACTATAATGAGTAACATATTTAATAGTTATTTTAATTGTGAAAGAATTACGAAAGTCGAAAATCATTAGTAATATTTGTATTAAATTATGTAACAAATTCAATATAATAACTTCATTTCTTCATTTAACAAGATAATAAATTTCTTAAATATTCGGTATTTAGATGTTAAGCAGTGGGGGAATTTTTAAAAAAATCTTTTTTAAATAAAAGAGTGGGGATACTTATATATATATAAATTATAAATTAAATAATTATTGAAATGCAGCTTTTTGACTCATAGACATTATATATAGTATAGATTAGAAATACCTTTTAAACATATGAATTAGATATTGAGAGTCAAGAAAATAATAATATTTTGAAAATATACTTGACTTTAAAAGTTAGAAAAATAATAAAATATTTATGACTTATATTGAATTGTAGTTCTAACTTACAAAATATTAATATTATTATAAGAACAATAAGGTATTCAATAAGGTATACATTTTCGAAATGTTGTATGATATGAATGTATATTGAACACCACGATTGATCTAATATGTTAATATTTCTCATTCATTATCTATAAATAGATGTGTTAGATTGGTTATGTCATTGTAAAAGCAAATTTTATAGAGGTTAAATTAGTTTAGACTTTATTTGTGTAGTTTAATTGAAATATATTTATGTTGATTAGTTCAACTATTAGATATAAATATTATAGTTAACTAAAACAAATAGTTGAAATATTTCAAACAATAAAATTTTGAAAAAAGAAAAATTGAAACTTTGGCTCTACTAATATCCAAATGCGTATGTTAAATAGTATATAAATAAATTTTACTTTTATTCAATTAATATTCGCGTGCGAAGCACGTAATATAGTACTAGTATCTAAAAAAATGACAAGAAGCAAATGAAATAAAATGTTACCAGTGCTGTTTTGTCACTAGCATGTTCTACCCTATCTGCCTCTGATAATGTTGGAGAACGATCAATCATAGCTTGAAGCTAAACAAAGACGAAGTCGTTTAATGAACAAATTTTAAGAATCTAATAAAAATATGTAGTCTTACTATATTACCATCCAACTAAAAAATGTTTTGGTAGTTTAGCATACCAGAGATTCTAACTCTTCTAATTTGGTCCAATTACTATCAGCTTTGGACCAAGGTTAGTATGAAGGATCTACCCAACAAACAACAGTAAAATTAGTAATACTGGATAACAAGGAGCCTATTTCTGAATAAGATGCCAAATAGATCAAATAGAATCTTGTACATATTAAATTAGTAATACTGGATACAGTACACTACTTAATAGGCAGTCTTAACAAAACCAGTTCAAAATATGCCATGTATTTCACCTTCAAGATAAAAGCTGAGCGTGGTCACTAAATTTGTCTTTTACCTTCTCTTCGGATCTTAGCCTTTTCACGAAACAATATTATGTTTGTGCCAAAATTAGCAATGACTTTAAATATAGAAAAGCAGGTTTGATGTTGATCAATCTCTAGATTCTTTTTATGATTCATTAGATTATCATCGCTCATCAAAAGTACTGGGATGACAAACCATTAACTGTGCCTCTAAGCTTTAAACGGTTCAGTTTCGACATAGTCTTCAAACACTGAATTATTCCGATGGAAACTCTGATCCTATAGCCATATATCAGATTCGAACAATTAATACATATGATTAAATTTACACATATTAATTCAAGAAAACACCATGAGTAAAGAAATTACGATCCAGAACTAAACGAGCAACAATGTATACAATAAGCTGCTATAAATTATTTAATTCACACATATTACTAATGGGTGCAAGAAAACACCATGAATAAAGATATAACATTAACGAGCAACAATGGTAATTCAGTTCAAACATAGATATGATTATATTCACAAATATTAATACATGGATTCAAAAATACAACATGAGTAAAGAAATTACGATCAAGAACTAAATAAGAAACAATAGTATACAATAAGCTGCAACAATTCACACATATTACTAATGGGTGCAAGAAAACACCATGAATAAAGATATAACGTTTACGAGCAACAATGATAATTCAATTCAAACATAGATATGATTAAATTCACAAATATTAATACATGGGTTAAAAAATACAACATGAGTAAAGAAATTACGATCAAGAACTAAATAAGAAACAATAGTATACAATAAGCTGCAACAATTCACACATATTACTAATGGGTGCAAGAAAACACCATGAATAAAGATATAACGTTTACGAGCAACAATGGTAATTCAGTTCAAACATAGATATGATTAAATTCACAAATATTAATACATAGGTTAAAAAATACAACATGAGTAAAGAAATTACGATCAAGAACTAAATAAGAAACAATAGTATACAATAAGGTGCAACAATTTACACATATTACTAATGGGTGCAAGAAAATACCATGGATAAGCATATTGATCAACCTTAACGAGCAAAAATGGTAGATTTCTTCGATTACCTTGTTATGGTGAATAGTCAGCATAGGAGGTTCCATTTTTTATGTCACCATAGAATCGAAGAAGGATTTGTGCTCAATCAACTCGGTATGTGCGCGGGTTATTTGGGAGAAAGTAAATTTAATTTCCCGTTAATGGCCCCTTTATAGTGAGAAATTGGGTTAAATAGATAACACCAAAGTGTTATCACATTAATAACAAAGGACAATTTAGGCATTATACAATCATTTATTCCAATCAATTATTTTAGGAAAAAACTCGGTTAAATAGCACTTTAAAGATAAAAAATTAATTTGGAGCATCCTTTTACAATTTTTAGCAAAATGGCACAAAAGGGGGGATGAATTGACAAAAATACCCCCCTTATAAACTTAGAGTTTTTTTCAGTTTTTTTTCGATTTTTTCCTGGTTTTTTTTCAATTTCTTTTTGATTTTTTACGTTTTTTTTTTTCAAAATCTTTTCGACTTTTTTTCGATTTTTTTCTTTTTCTTTTCGATTTCTTATTTCTATTTTTTTCTTTTTCTTTTTTCAAAAAAAAAAGAAATGGAAAAATCGAAAAGAAAATTCGAAAAAAGAAATCGAAAAGAAAAAGAAAACTAAATCGAAAAAAAGTTGAAAAGATTTTGAAAAAAAAACATTTAAAAAAAAACGAAAAAAATCAAAAAGAAATTGAAAAAAAAAACCAGGAAAAAATCGAAGAAAAAAACTGAAAAAAACTCTAAGTTTATAAGGGGTATTTTTGTCAATTCATCCCCCTTTTGTGCCATTTTGCTAAAAATTGTAAGAAGGTGCTCCAAGTTAATTTTTTCTCTCAAAAGTGCTATTTAACCCAATTTATCCTTTATAGTGCTGTTAAAAGGACCGGGTAATTCGTAACCCGCTCGTTACTCGACTCGGAAAACTCGGGTCCGTTACCCGCTCGTATCCTTATCGTGCGATACTCGAGTAACTTTTTTTTACTCGATACCCGAATCAAAAAACCCGGGTCCGCTCGATTACCCGCTCGTTTATTTTTTATATTAAAAGTTTAGGTGCCAATTTTTCGTCTCAGGTGCCTACTTGTTATAAAAAGTTCACCATATACCTATTTGAGATAATTTCAGAAGTTCATGTACCCAGATGAAAAAAAGCCTTTATTAAATATCTTATTTTTATATTGCACCCTCTATTATCTGTACTTTAATACTTTCCTAAGCTATAATTTGCACATCTACAATTTGCACCTCTACAATTTGCACCCTATTCAAGAAGGAGACAAAAGGGGCCAAATTGAGGAGAGTTTGGCCCTTGCGAATTATTGTACGAAGGATTTATACCGAAATCGAGGATAGAAGGATTTTGCCTCGACCTCATAAGATGAAGCCCCTGATAGTCCATGATCTAGCGGAGATATTGAGAGTATCAAAGATACTGGGGGAATGATGAAGACTTTACGTGGTGCATCGTGGCCTTCATCGTGACCTAATAGCACGATGGAGGGCATGATGACGTTTTCTATGATTTTTTCAAGTTCTCATCGTGAACTCAACCGGGCCTTTAGGTCACGATAAAAAATTTGCCCGAAAGGAAAATTCATTCGCACTCATGGAGGAAATCAATGTGTGCGATTCTGAGGGGATCGAAAATAACAAGTGAATAAAACAAGGAATAAGGAGAAAATATGAAGTTTAAAGTTAAAACATAACTGGAGGAAGAAAAGGAGATGAGTTTTGGAAAACCTAAAGGCTTAATTTCATCTGGGCACCTGAACTAAATTTTTTTCCCAAATAGGCACATGATGACTTTTTTGTAACAAGTAGGCACCTGGACCCCAAAATTGGCACATGAACTTTCGTTTTTCACAATTTTTTTAATTTCTCAGATTTTAAAATTTTAAATAGAGGGCAAAATAGTCAAACTACACTTAAAACTAACTCAACCTAATTATAAACTAACCCAACCTCAAATATTTAACCCAACCCCATTAAAAACATCATCTTCAACCTTACACCCCACCCCACCATAAAGAAGTACAATCGTCCTCCACTGATTTCGTCAGTCGAACCCGACCCAATATAAGCAGTCCCGTCTTGAGAAAGAAGAAAGTGAGAGTTGATTAAACATCGAATCCGATTTTTGCATTGAAATTGTGTCTGAATCTGAAAATGACGAAGCAACAAGCAAACTGGTCTCCATACGACAACAATGGAGGGTAAGTGTAATAATACTCCTCAAATTTAGTCACGTTGTCGTGACTAAATTGCCCTTTTAAGATTTGTGCTTAAAATTGAGATTTCAGCAAAATTGGCGAAAAGTAGACGTGTTGAGTAGTATTGTAACATAAGTGATGTCTTTGGCACGAAAGTGAACGTTAGTGGTAAATGTGTTAAATAAATCAAACGTTAGTGATATTTGGTGCCATTTAACTTGACTATCAAGTTATTGTTATTAACCTACATGTCGGGGTATTCACCTTTAGTGCTGGAAACGAGTCGAGTCGGTCCGGGTAGTGGAGTACCCTACCCTACTCCTTAAGATAACGAGTCGGGTAGTAACGAGTCGGGTAATTTTGCGAGCATAACTTTAGTACCCCTACCCGACTCCTTATGATAACGAGTCGGGTAGTGTCATTATCCGGCTGTACTCCTTTATTACCCGGCTCCTTAAGGCAAAATGAAAAAAGAAAAACTTATTTTTTATAAAAATGAATATATTATTATATTTGACACATTAATAAATTACATAAATCTTAATTATTTGAAATATTGATAATAAAGTTTACAAAACTTAATTATAAATAATATTTGAACACACATATTAAACTAATTAATTAATTTGGCAGTTTGTTAAGGAGCCGGGTAATTATCAAGCGAGTCGAGTATTTCAAACGAGCACAACCTTATACCCTTACCCTACTCCTTAACTAATGAGCGATCTATCGAGTCGAATACTCGAGCCGGGTGCTCGAGCGGGTAACGGGATACCCGACTCGTTTCCAGCACTATTCACCTTATTATCCCCTATTATGTTCATGTGTATCATATAAGGATCAAAGGATGTATAATTCATAATTGTACCCTGAAATCTTAGGATCACTCAACTCCAATGGCTATAGCAATTTCGTAAAGATTTGATTTGATTTTGAGTTTCATTTAAAGTACCTAAGATAAATTCATAACCCAATTTTTTAAGGTAAATTAATTAGGCTACGATTTGAGAGTCCATGATTGTAGAATTTATCTAAATTGAGTATGTCTTAATTAATGTCTAAATAGAAAATCAGAACAAAATAAATTTCAAAATGATATTGTTTTGTAAATTCATGTGTTGTGGCCAAAAGTCTAATTTCCAACCCTTTGAGGTTCTTAGACCTACAAAATAAGAGTTACAAAAACCAAAGACAAAACTGGAGTAGAGGTACTTGGATGCATTTCACTACATAACTAATCTGTACATTTGGTTACTACTCTAAGCAGGAACTATGCCTAACCACTTCATATCTTTACAAAACGAACATCATTCTGCCCAAAGGCCGTTCCACATCCTGGGCACCTTCGATGTCGAATTTCTAAATTCCTCTGTATGCATTGATTGCAAAACAAATGATAGCATTTCACGATCACAACCTGTCGACAGAAAGCAACATGTCTAATCAGAAGAGAGCGAGGAGGGTGACTTTTTATCGAGTTCCAAGAACCTTGAATGCATACCTCCTTTGGCCTATCTAAACACACCCCACATTTAAGAATTGCCTTGCACTCATTGATTTCCTCCTGGAGTCTCTGCACTGCAGCCTCACCACTTCCAGAAGTCATTTCAGCAATTTGTTCGTTCAATCCCGAAATTTCTTCATCAAGCTTCTGTCTCTCGCTCCTGTTTGTCAACCAATTGGATATATAGTTACAACTTCGATAATAATCTAATATTACTATAAAAGGTCCCGCATAACAGGAAGTAAATAAACTCATCATTCTAAATAATGATCAACCCGTTCTAAGAGATCATTCATAGTGGCATAGGGTAATCGAAGTTGACCATAATAAACTATTTAATCCCTGAAGTACAAAGTAGCATGACATGAATATCAAGAGAGTAGGCAAAAAACAGTCCATAAATAGAAAGGACACCTTTCACTCTCCAATTCCATTTGAATTTCTTCCATCTTCCGATGCATTTGCTCATATTCTTTCTCAGATGAAGAAACAGCAGATCTAAGCCACTTGAGCTCCTTCTCAGCATCTGTTAATTCCCATCTTATAGATTCTAGGTTCAGAGCAATCCGTCTATCTTCTGGGATAGAGGTTAAGGCCTCCATCATTAAAGCTTTCATCTGTAAGTACCATTTGCTATTAGACGAAAATGGTAATAAATTCATAAATACTGATTTAAGTTAAAAAGCAAGAGAAGAACATGAATAAACAGATTAAAAAGTAATTAACAATTCCAAATAGAAACTTACTTGCTCTTCGCTCTGAGTGATTAGCAATCTCAAAGATTCTAATCTACTGTTAACCTGTTGAAGTTGCTTTGCTAGTGACTGATTTTCAGAAATTAATGAGTTGTGTGCTTGTTTTGCCTTCACACTATCTGACACAAGCTGCAAAGAGATAATAAATAAGTTCATCTATGATGGATCAAAACCCCACCCACGCCAAGCACAAAAGTATAAAATAGAAATAAGAGCAAGAACAGTGAACCTTGATATTGTAGTCATCCCTCTCAGTCACCTGCTGTAACAAATGTTGATGTTGTGTCTGCATATCTTCATACGCTTGACCAATAGTCTACAATATTGGAGAGTAAATTACAGAATTAATAAAGAGCAAAGCAAATAAAGAAGAAAAGAATGAACATTGTATTAGATACTCTCTTAGTGTAGGCTATTACAACAAATATTAAGCACCTCAATTTCACAAATATAAGTTTCAGCCTCAGCTTCCTTGACTCTGATGGCCTCTCGAAGCTCTAAAACATGCCTGCAGAAACCATACCAAATATATATTATTTGTAGAAAGATTTCTTGCTATACATGTAAAGGCGACTATCCACAAGTTCAAAGAAAATGCAATAGGTAATGTAGTAGCACGACTAGAGCATTCGAACTCTTAATATGACACTGAAAACATTTCAAACTTGTTTACGTAAAAATGTCTTCCAAGTGCGTGCACATTAATGGCTTAGTGTGCCCACCAGGAATCTAAGTTCAACTCAAGCAATAAACCTAATATGTGAAGGGGGGAAAAACGTATAATATAAAGTCCTGTTATACATCTCATGACAGAATACCTATCAGAATCATCCAATTCAGCCCTTAGCTCAGCAATTTCTGCTTCAGCAGCTGAAAGACGCTGCTGACATGCGAGCTCTGCTTCATTAGCGGCCTTCACCCTCAATTCTAGTCCGTGCTCCTCCAGGGCATTTCTCAATTGTTCAGCTTGTGCATTGGCTCTTTGCTCGGACTCTTTGATGTCCATCAAATTTCTTTCCCCAATAAACCAAAAATTAAAAACACGTCAAAACATGCATTTTGCATAGAATAATGCAAAAATCACATATTAGAACCTTAGCAGAACCTAGGAAATCCATAACATGAAACAGATATAAGATTGACCTCTTCGTATTACCAACAAGTGTAGTAAATATTATTATGACTGCAAGGAATCCATCTAGATTAAGTACTAATAGAAATATTGAAAGTACATGCGAGGATCTTGTTCTCTAAGAAGATCAGCAATAGACCGAAGCTACCACACAAAGCTTGTGCATCTGCATGCCAAGTCATGCAAACTTTATGCCTCACAAATTTGAGCTAATTGTTCAAATAATTTCTTCAATACAGATCTGACAGATGGAAAGCAGTGTGGTTGGTACCCTTGGGTCTAGACCATCCAAAGCCAGTCATTTTTCTTTGAAGCTTAAGGAATACACGCATGAATCCTGGCAAGTTGATTAAAGCAGTACAGTATTGGTTACCTAGTATCATAGATCTGCTGACCAAGCATGTCCAATACGATTAGCAATTCCTTCTTTTCTCGTTGCATTCTCTCAATCTGTTAACTTCAAATTCAAATTAGTCCGCAAATCAAACAATAAATATACAATGCCAGATTGCACAATCGCGTCAAAGGTAAACAATTAAGAATAATTAAAAGTAAGAAAACACTCACTAATGCTTTCAGTGACTTGATTTCTGTCGATCCTTTAGCACACTTATCAGACAAAGTCTTGCGCTCGCCAACCTACCAGTGATAAGAATTGAGAAAAATATGACGACAACATGCTGGTTTAGACTTTAGATAATGGGAATCAAAAGGCTACTGGCTGCAAATGTAGTACATCACGGGGGACATGTTTAACAACTAGGACTCTCCTGATACAAGAACTCTTAGGTTACTTTAAGTTCAGGGTGAACACTCAAGTATGAACATATATGTATATATTTTTGGCATTCACTGGCTCTTAATAGCTGCCAGTAGAAATCGAAATTCAGGGGGATAAGGAAGATTAACAAAAAACATACAATATTTTTCTTTTAATTATTGTTCTTACGGTCACTGCATGCCAGCAGCAGAATCAATATATATATATATACATACATACGGTACTGACATTTACTATTCGAGGCCCACTTAAGAGCATTTCTCAGACATGTTACTTCTAATCAAAGTATATAAATACACACATTTCTCAAACTTCAACAAGATGTCCAAGTTTTCACAGATTGATATGATGTAAATTGAAATAAACCTTTATTTCAAGTGAAGCTTTAAGTGATTGGGATTCTTGACGCAAGGAAATAGCTTCTTCTGCTGTCTCCTTCCATCTATTCAATTGAGCTTCCATCAGTCTAATTTCTTTTGACAAAGATGAGACCATAACCTTAAACTCGGCTTTGATATCTTGTCTTCCTGAAAATATATTATCTTCAAAATCATGATAAGGAGAAGTGTTGATGAGAACATCGAATGACCTAGTGGTTAGGAGGTCTTCCAGTGACTTAGAGATCCTGGGTTAGATTTTCATCGTAAGGGGGTGGTGGGTGGCTTCTTAAAAAAAAAAAGGAGAAGTGTTGAAGGATCAATCGGAGAAAAAGAAGACTATACTCGACCTGAATCTTGCATAGCTTCTTCCATTTTTATTTCCAGCTCATTTTTCTCAGTTATACACTTCTTCACTTCATGTTCTAATTCTTCTATCTTATCCTCCAAATTGCCAATTGCCTTCCTGGCCGCATCAGCAGCCTCTATTTCTGAAATTAGATCTTTCTCCCTACGCATGATGGGCTGCCTATCAGCCTGTAATTTTTAAAAAATAAATAAGATACACCACAAGCTAAACTTTCATTCTTTACCACAAAAAGTTGAAAGCTAAAGAGGCTAAACCTGCAGGGAGCCTGACAGAACTCTATATCGCTCTGCTTCGGCTTGCCAATGATGAAGCTGATCGTGTACTAAGGTGTAAGGACGAGATGAAAGTATATGTTTGTCTTCTTTCAGTTCAGTCTGTGCAAACACGACAAATAAGAAGTTAGAGGTGAAGGACTAAAGATCGCTTTCCAATACAGCAGATCCAGATGTATCACCTGAAGTTCTTGCAACTGCTTTACTAATATTGAGTTGTCATCCTGTGCATCTTGAAGCTCAGACAGACGATCATCAGCCAGAACCTACAGCAGGGAAACATTAAATGTGTGCTAGAAAGGTTGCACTGGAGGGCGTAAGAATAACAAAAGAAAGGGAGAGAATGATCAGACATGTACCTTGGCCTCCTCTACATATTCTTTAAGAGCACGGAAGTGTTGAGCTTTTTCTGCAGGTTTGTCAGGTGAAACACTCCCATTTGATGCCACTGGAGCAGGAGACTGTATAGGAGCTGCAAGGTCTTTCTGCATTTTCAGATTAATTAACTTCCTTCTACTTTCTTCAAGTTCAGCCATGCTCTCTTCCAGATCACCTATTATTGCAGAGGACATAAGTAAAGCATGTCAGCCAGAAAAACACAAAAATGGAAAAATGTATACAAATCTTGTTACACCAGAACAATGTATATCACCTGTTATGCTTTTGATTTGTGTTAAATCAACAGACTGACTATGGTTACAGGCCTCTATTGCATCACAGTATTCTTTATGCTTCGAGTGAAGAACATTGATTACCAAGTTTAGCTTCAAAGCCTCCTCCTTCATTATATCATCAACCCTAGATAACTTAATGATAGTATCTGCAAACACAAATTATATTAGCAATGATCAGTGGAATTGTTAAACTCTTCATTCTTACTACAATTTTTCAAGAATAAATGTCTAACCAAAGTAAACTAAACTGCAAATAAGTAACTCCATCAATTTGTTCGTAAGAAGAACAAAAGAAGAAGGAGAAGTTATATATTTTGTATGCCATCTAAATTCTAAGCACCTTCTGAAGATTGTTCTCCCTGCAACAAGCTAGCAACATTCTCGATTTTAGCTCTTTCTGCATCAATAGTATCTTCCAGGGATTTCATCAGCTCCAGGGTAGATGAATGACGGAGAGCCAGTGCTTCTTTTATATGTCCAATGGATCCACCATCTCCTTTGCTTTCTGAAGTTGTTTGTAACAGTCTACAAAGAAATATTTCCTCTGCAGGGCATACAGGGAGATAACCTGCCAATGAAACAATTACGTTCAGTACATAAAAATGAGCGTACATAGCCTGCATAAACCAACAAGGTCGGAGATCATAATTTATAGAAGAAAACCTCGGAAATGATCTGCTTGGTCCAAGTGTTTCAAGGCACCTTCCCCTGCCCCAGCCCCTACTCCAAGCAAAATCATATCATCAACTAACTACAAGAGAAAAAACGATAAGAGAAGAAATAACGATGTGATGAAGAAAAATGTCATTATAGCAGAAGAAAACATAGGAACTCACCTGATTCCATATACTATCTACTGAGATCAAAACATTCTCATAAGATTCTTGTTTGTCTTTTAGCTCTTTCAACTTTGTTTCAAGGTCATGTAGTTCATGCTTCTGGGCATCTAATTGCTGAACAAGCCTCTGGTTCTGGTACTGGAGTACCCCAGCATCAACCTATTAAATAAAAGATCGTTTACATACATCTAAGTTATTATACAGAACTTCAGACCCTTGAATTTCAAATCCTATTCGCAATTTAAAGGTTTTGGGAAAGTACAGCATTTCCAAATTACAAGCTCCAATTAATCAAGCACATTAAAGCTTTTTAAAGCAAAAATATCTGTATGAACATAGCAATAGCTGGCACAGACGTCAAATATAAACTTTTAAAGTGCTTCTATCTGCTTTGAACCCCCAACTTCAGCACAAACTGAAGGATATAATAAAACCAGGGATATATATATTTCCCAAGTAGTTCCAATAACATGAGCGGCTTAGATCTAGGCATGGGCAGGTTTTGTACTCTTCAGATTTGATCACATGAGACTACAACAATATCAGTGGTAACACGCTCTATTGTGAGAAGTTCTATACTACCCCTTCAGAATCCCAACTTGTATTGACAGTCAGATCCTAACGAAGAAATATAGCCTTCCACCATGAGAGCGTCACCTTTCGCTTCTAATCGCTCCAAACACAAATAGACATCGTTAAACTTCAATCCTACAACGTAACATGAAAGATAGATTCTAAAGAACTCTATCCCACCAATCACTCGACTAAATGTAAAACAACAAGAACTTCACCATGTCTTGCACATTAATGCAAGAACACATCCAAATGCCCTAAATTTTCAATCCGTTTCTAAGTACTGATATCCAACCAATCACTCGATCACATGTAAAAAACGATAAATTTACAACTTCTTGCACATAAGTGTAACAACAAAACCAAGACCATACACCCAAAAGACAAAAACACCTAATTTCCCAATTCATTTAATCCCATATAATAGAAACATATAAACCCTCGAACGTAAATCTAATCACCTATGCTAGTAAACCCAATTCAAGGTTAGAAAAAACAGAAAATTCGCCGACAAGCAACAACCAAAAAATACACCCAGACCCCTAACTCCTCAATCAAATAATAACACAATCTTTCTCAACACCCATGAAGAATAACCCTCAGACATAAACCTAATCACCTAAGCCAATAAACTCGATTAAAGGTTTAAAGAGACTCGCCATTTCTTGCACACAAAAACGTTAAAAAACAACCAAAACCCTAATATCCCAATTCACTTAACACCATCCAATAAGAAGACAATCTTTCTCAAAACCAAGCATAATAACCTTCATATAAAACCCTAATTACATAACCCAATAAACCCAACAAAAAATGAACTCCCAAATTGAATGAGGTAAAGCAAATAATGTGAAAACATACAGGGGTATCGTTTTCAACGTGAGAAGATGAAGAGTGACGAGCCATAACAGAAGGAGAATAATTGTTGTCAAGAAGATGGTGCCTTTTCCTATCATGCCCCTCGTCTTCTTCCTCTTCTTCTTCTTCTTCTTCTTCTTCTTCTTCTTCTTCTTCTTCTTCGTCTTCGTCTTTGTCTTCTACGTCTTCGTCTTCTTCTGCTTCTTCGACTTCTTCTTCTTCAGAATCGGACGATGTTTCTTCTTCTTTACCCATCTAGTGAGCTTCTGGGAGGAGTGATGGAGAAGAGAAGGGAAGAATTGTGCCTCCGTTTAATCAAACATGTTGGTCTTTCGTCACTTGTGTTTTATGTTGTCTCCTTCGTTGATTGTTAAAAAAAAAAAAAAAAAAGCAGATCTTCACTATAACATTTTATTATCGTTAATTTAGTCACGTGCTAATCAATAGAACAAAAAAAATAACACAAAAATTGACTCTCGGACGACAAGACGTGAATATCATGTGGCTAAATGAGGAGGAACTGACCGCATGGTGAGTGAATTATGACTTTTAAAACATGAGTGACCGAATGAGGATATTTAAATCATTAATGAACAAAATGAGCCCAAAATGACACATAGGTAATGAACCTTGTCTTTTGTGCTTCTTTTTCCCTTCAACATAGGAAGGTTAATGAGTCGAGTTTAAGGAGCTCTCCCCGTCTAAGTGGGATATTTATTGAATATGCTAATCCTCTAGTTGTTTCGAGTATGGAGTACTTAGTTCAACTCGTTAAGCTTAAGGGGATGTCAAATCGAATGGTTTAGGTTAAGTATCGAACGGATATTTCGTTACTTGTTAAATTCACCTCACTACCAATAAATTCCTTGAATAAATATATTCGCCTTTTTGAAATATATCATGTAACTATTATAACTTTATTGTATATTAAGTTGAACAAATATGGAGTACAAAGCAAAGTGATACTAGAAATTGACTACCTAATCAGAAGACTAATTAATTGGATAGGTGGCTCGATCCGATATTACTTAAAGTACTTATCAGAGTGATGAACTAATATGGGGTAATTTGATTGATAAATATTATACAAAATGAGTTTTAATTTTCGAGTATTGAATAACTTCCTATATGATAGAGAGATTCGACAATGTAAATAGTTTTAAAAATAAAGTAATTTGTTATTTATATAATTTCTCGTTATTGACCTTTCTCACAATTTAGTTAAAGTAAAACCTAACAAGGAAATTGGCAAGCATCCCAATTATTTAAGGATGGAAAGAGTAAATTACATAAATAAGAGAGTTTCTCTAACAACATTCACATCACTTGTCTCAATACACTTATGTACTTCATATTTTAAAATAAGGAAAATAAAAAAGTAAGAAATGTATCAAATATCATATTTGCTATCTTAAAAACTTTCCTCAAATATTATAGTGAACGTCTTATATTCACACCATCCCTAAATCATCTTTTCTTATTGACATTAATTAATGCAAGTGTTATAACTTGTAAGTAATAAAATATAACATTTGAACTTGTGCAAACTTTAAAATATAATACCTAAATTTGATAAGTAATACAATGAGTTAATTTTAGGAAAAAAATTTAAGTGAGTTGGTGAGATTCTGTAAAGGGATCTACAATCTAAAATTACAATTTACAAGTACCTAAATAGAAGAAGAGTACAACATAAACATTTCATGGCCCAAATGATTATAACTCACGTGAGTGATCCTAAACATGGCTCAATCGCATCAGAACAAAACCTTGAAGCTACTTTTTTGCAATATCCATTTGAGCAAAGAAAAGTTGTTCTTTCAAGTGAACCACCTCGAACAATAAAGAAGCGCTTCTGCTTCTATAGATCAAGAAAAGATTCCGTATGCACCTTTCTCCCGAGCTTAATACTCGTGGCGATAAACCATCTCAAGTGAAAGGGTAAAAATTCGAAAAGAGAAGACTCCCAAGTAAAATGTAAGATGCAGAATACATCCATATAACATAACCCCATCTCTTGCCAGTACTTGAATGTCCTATGATGTCTGATGCGAACCAATAAAGAGGAGGACTAGCAGATAAGAACCGCGTCGCTACCTGTCAAGTGAATACAACAATGACTTACTTCTTAATATGACATGCCAAAGGTACAACCTCCCATCAAAACAGATTAGGAAGTTTAGATAGAGCATCTAACTTACCTGCACATGCATGACAAAAAATGCAGTGGCGGCCATGAAAACCAGGTGTAGAACAAAAGGAAGAATGATAGCTGGCATATATGCAAGTCTATCAGCTGGTATAGTTACTGATTCCATCTTCTGGTTCTCTTCCACAATTTTCTTCCTTCGCCGAAGAGGTTGACCTGGTAGAAACCATGTTCAACAACATAAAGTGAAAGATGGTAATATATCATCGAAAAGTTCAATTCAATTCTTCTACAGTAATATTGTTTCAATTAAATGGAAACTTTTCTAATCCAATTTATTTCACCAAAACACACCCCTTCTTCATATGAACTTAATGTTTCTTGATATACATTGACATGTCTTCTAGAAGCATTACAATAATACCCCCTCTATCACTAAAGCCACTTGGAGATCACAGAATGACATAAAATGATAATTGAACAAGATCTTTAATGATAAACAAACATTAGTGCAGTAGACCAAAAATATTTGCGGGGATCTTCAGCTAACATCATTCACGTGGTAACAATGATCTATAAACTATGTGGAATTTCCTATAGGGATCAAGCAGAAACGTGTTCATGGACAGATAGGATTTTACAGAATTTACCCTCCGTGAGATCAGAGTGTTCAGACTTCAAAACATTGGCGGTCTCATGTGCTCTTGGGAAACTTCTATCCACAAATGACGCTCTGAAACCAACAGAGAGGAAAACATCTGGCCATCGCTTCACATAATGAATAGTGGAGCAAAGAGAAAGCAACAAAATGGGGGATGCAAGCAAAAAGTTGGGCAACTGCTTTAGTTGAAAATATGTTAAGAATCCAACACCCCTACATGAAAGATTTAAATCAAATCAGGCTTACAAATTTTGCTAAAACCAATCCTGAAATAATGAGCTTATAAACAGATTGCAGAGCAGGAGAAAATTACAAAAGGCAAATGAGAAACAAGGAAGCTGTAGAGAATCTTTCTGCATGTCTTGAATCGTGTCAAAATCTAAACTACTACAGTAGTAAATAATTATAAAAACAAGTTAAATGTTTCATGCAAAAGAAAGAAAGTAATTATAAGAAGGCGTAAATAGAGTTCGCAGTTTACCATTTCAGGGTAGAAGCTTGTAAATAAGACCAGCCCAGCATAAATCAAATAAATAGATTCAAACATAGTTCTAATTGACATACCAAATGTAGGTTCCTACTATGCAATGTAGAACAAATTTTGAGAACACTTTAACATTGTATCATACTATCATCACAATTTACAGATCCTTAAAATGACAGCAGGAGGCAGTTTATAAACTTACATTTTTGAATAAAAAAGGAAGCAACAACATGAAGGATGGAAAATATGAACATGGATAGGGGAGAGGATAATGAAAGCACGGATTGTAAGCATACCAGTAGTGGTTTTGAATAAAATTGTACAACAAAGGAATTCTAGCCTTGCACCATGGTCTCAGGTCATCTGAAGTATGCCCAAAGCATAAATTGTAGTATCCATATGCTTGAAAAGATATGAATGGCATTGTGATGCACAGACAACGCAAAGCTCCAGCAACAAGAACTCTTAATGCTGACTGCTCAAAAAAAGAAATGATCTTCTTATACAACTTTTTATTTTATTTTTCTATTATGCACAAATAATATGTTCTTATACAACATATATCTGGTAGAAAAATAGAATGAGCATAGGCTGTTTCAAGGAGACCTCATATCAATTGAAATCTAAAAAATAAGTACTTGGCAATTAATTCAATTCACCCAAACTACTTATCAACAAACTAATGGAAATGTGTACATCAACGAAAAACAGATAACATTTACCATTAGAAGGCAAATTGGATGATATATGTAGGTGCTCCTTGTTGCCTTTAACTTTTATGTGTGTGAGTGCAAAATTTGCAGGCTTAGGGCGAGAAGATCGTATCACGATGCTAATTACTTCTCCTTTCAACTTTCAATAGATTATTTTTATCTGTCCCCAAAAAATGAACGCTTACCCCCATCTATCCTGCATCTTCTAATTGTTATCTTACTTTTACAATACCTTTCAACTGCATCATCCGCAATTCCATGTGGACCAACATGTTCCATACTCTTGTGAAGTAAAATGGTAACAGAAATTTAGGTCAATCCTACTCACTAATTTTAGGGAAGAGTTAAAATTCATTCATTGAAGTGATCGCAGAAGTAGATAGCATTCAAGTTTAATTTTATCTAAATAACATATCTGGGAACGGAACCCTTCAGAGATGAAAGCAAATTAAACTTACATAACCACATTTCTTCAGAAAAATAGCATCATATGCCCAATGCATTGTCTGATAGCAGATGTAACCAGCGTTAAGTACCCCATTGGACCTTACACATCCAGAGAGGGCAAACCAAAGGGTTGAATAATTAGTTGCACCCCTGATGAAGTGATATGATCCTCCTATGCACAAGAGAGCATACAAACTTTCAGTGTATCTGCAGGTAAAAAGGCTAGCTATGTTGAGTTACTCTTCTCACCGCATGAAATCAAAGCTGAGGCATAAGGGAGTACATCGACGAGTAGAATATGGATGCAGGGTTTAAGCAAAACAAGATCGACGCTCTCAAAGATACCTCGGTGTCCTTTAAGATGAGGACTGAAAGTCTGTTGCCACAAAAAAATCATCATTAGGTCAATACAATAAAGCATAGCTATTTCCACTGTATATTTTGTAACAATATGTTAAAACACTTAGGCAAGCTTATAAAACAATGGATAGAAAAATTTACAAGCAGCTCATTTATTATTCCCAAAAGTGACCAGACCAACATTGCATATATAAGGCAATTGAGATACTCAAATAGCACAACTAAACATCATTTGCTAAAAGCATGGACACTCATACTCTCCTAGAATTGATATAAAAGGTCATATATTCTGTCTACACGATAAGTAGTTGAATAACTGTACTATAACCTAGAGGCAGTGTGCTGATATTGATCTTGACACAGAGCAAAACGACTTCTAAGCATTTCCTCCTTTGTTTGCAGAAAGATCGATCACCATCATTCACAAATTGAACTAATATAAAATTACATTGAATACATACAAGCACAACGCACACAAATTCTATATTAGGTAGAGCAAGCTCACCGGTAAAGGTACAACGCAGCAAGAACAAACACAAAATTATTGAGCAAATAGCCAGAAAGTCCAAGAACTGCCCTATGTCCAATAACCGGTATCAATGGTGCAAGCACTGCAGGGAATCGAAACATCCGAAATTATTCAATAAATAGTCAACCTAAATTTAACGCAATAAATCAGTCTCTTCAGCGTCTATTTTGTATATTCACCTATGCTAATCAAACTTAGTAATTCACCTAAATTCACATTAAACCCCATGTTGATTGTTGTTAAACATTCGCTCGTTCAACTCAACTACCGACACCTAAATTTAATTTAAACGGAACAAAATGATGGAACAGTAAAATAACCTGATTTTGACATAAATGAGATCAAAATGGGGAGCAGAGGCAAAAAGGCGTAGGTCTGCTCATACTCATACCCACATTCAGCAATTCGAACAAAATAAACTCCGTCCCACACAATGCTCCCTTCAATCGCACTACCGATACGCGGGAACATAATATTCTGATTTCGAGTACTTGAGGAGGTTAAACAGCTAGGGTTTATGATTGCTGAAGTGTCGTAGGGGCTTAATAGTGTTCGCCATAGAACAATTAGGGAGAGGATTACGAGTCTCGAGGCTATGGCGTACCGGAGGACCAGTCGGGTCTGGGTCGGGCTCGATTTGGTAGACATTGACGGAGGACGGAGAAGGGGGGGGAAGGGGGGGAGCAGGGCGTAGTGTAAACGTTACATAAAGATCATGGCTAAATTTCACAATGCGCCCCCCTAAACTTTCAAATTAGTCAAGTTGTCCCCTGAATTATAACGAACTGGTTAATTTAGGGACTTTCATCATAAAATTGACATATTTAAAAGTTTAGGGGTATATTGACCTATTTAATAGTTTAAGGGGCACATTAACTGACTCATAAATTTAGTCCCTTATTTAATTTGTTAACAATAGTTCAGGGGCATTGTGAAATTTAACCAAAGATCATTTCAAATGTTTTAGTTGGTCTGGTATTTTAAATTTTATATGTGGGTTATTTCATATTCTTATTTTGGTTTTTTATCCAAAATATATAAATTAAAATGAACGAAATAATTATACTTACGTGCTTCTCAAGTTCTCATATGGGATTATTAATAATGAATTGACATAATGGATAAATTAGAATGTATTCAAACATTGGAAAACGATATTTTAAAACATAGGTGATGGACTAAAAACATTTTGTAGGAATAAGTGATTGATATGTTTGTTTATACTTGTAATATTATGTGATGTCAAAATTACTATATATAATCCCTTCCACTAGTTATGGACATGTTATTTGGTAAACAAAAATACTATTGCAATATTCACATCTTGCCCACCATACTATTTTAGTATTTTGTGCTAGTTGGGGAACAAAATATTATTGCAATTTTCACATCTTGCCCCCACATGCTATTTTTTGCTAGGACATACGGTTATGTTGCGTAAATGAAGTAGTCCCTCCCTTTCCTCATTATAATTGATACATTTTGATTTTTGTGGTCAAATTTTAAAAATTTTGATCAATAATTCATTAAATGATAAGAAATAATAGAGTCATCTGAGATCTTGTTAGATTCGTCTCAATTTTTATTTTTGAAATATCAATTTTTTACAATGTTTTTGCATGTAGAACAAAAGATATTTACATTTTAAATTGTGTTTTGTTGATTATAACAGGTAAAATGTACCAATTATTTAGGGATAGGGAGTAAATTTTTAGGATCTAATTTGGACTCATACTTTTGGACAATTGGATCATGTTCTTGGTGGGAACTCATAGCTTCCAAGCAATAATGCAAGGGGTCTCATTTGTATGCTTAAGCATCTTAATATCGTGTTTTAGAAAAATTCGATTATTTTTTAAATATTCTGTGTTGGCGGGAATTAAAATTTTATCGAAACAATCCGATCCAATAATTAAAAATCTGTTAAACATCATGCTTAAAGATTTTCTTAATCGTCGTTGTTTAAGTCTAGGCTCGTTATTATGATATAGGAGTATCGAACATTCGAACTATAGAAGGCAACTAACTAGGCCATTTGCAGCAGGGCAGGCAAAAATTTATGATGAGCACATGATTTAAAGTTCACACAACTACTAAAATTTAATGGAAGGGGGTGCTTATCACCCAAAATGACAACAATTAATCAATTATTTCTATGTTCAACTTCTCATATATAATCAAACTTTGTCCAGTAACCTTCTGCAATACTAAAACAAAATGGACAAAAACTCTGCATCAATAATATCATCACTCTCCTCTATCTTAACACTACTACTCCTCATAAGCTCTGTAACGACCCGCCCCAGGTCGGCCGCCCTAAGGTTAGGATCGTCAGCAACATGAAAATCAGAGTCACCATATGATGGATGACGAAAGAAAAATAACGTCATTTATGATATAAAAATATTTATCCATCGTGGTGAACTAGACAACTCATTACAATACATAACATGTCAACATAGCAATAGAATATCTGACGATAATAAGAACATCAATGTCTAAAAGACTCCACAAGATACATAGAGTTTTTATGACTGTTGAGGACTCCTAGCCACCAGCGTCTCACTTACAAGCTAACCACTCCATGATTCTTGCACCGCTACGCAATTTCAGCAACAACCTTCAAGAGCTGGCGTGGAATACCAGCCCATACGTAAATGGGGTAAGCTATAAAGCTTAGTGAGAAACTATGTCACGCGTTGTAACCAACTCCACATACGTGTTCATGTATAAGGGCATATATATAGATATAACGTCAACTAATAATCATAACTCATTTTAATATAAAGTCTAACATATATACAAATAAGTAATTCACAACTTATAAATCAATCTTACCATGCGCCACAATCATAAATACATCTCATTCAACAACACATACATATCAACAATCCAACACATTAACAACATCTCAAACACAACCTCGATATCCGGTATTATCCTTCATCCTGTGGCCATTCAGGATTTATCATTTCGCATGCATTTATATCAACCTCTACCTGCAGGGAGTCTTCTTGTGCCCGTCGACACAAGGTATATCATCAACCGCACCATATAGGGCACATCACCCGCACCTGTTATGCTAACAGGGCACATCACCCGCACCTGTAGAACAGGGCACATCAACCGCACCTGTAGCTTTATAGCTACCAGGGCACTTTACCGGATATCAACAACCGCACATCATCCGACACAACAACAAAACACGAATCACCACATAATCACATATACACATATAACACATACCACAGATAACATCTCATTAATTCGGCATACAATCTCAACTCAACCAAATATAAGTATCACCTCCGAATTACAGCCATCTATCTCAATCACCACATGTTTCTCAACGTCATACATCATGACAACATATATATACATATGTCAACATTACAAAACCACAACCATATGTCATTATCTCATCATCATACATCTGAACATGACATCATATATTTCAATCACCATATGTCACCAATTTAAATTTACCATGATACAACTCCTCATATTTAATATTTTCCTATAACTTAAACAACATAACAACGTATCAATACTCCATATTTTAGTTCAGCTTAACATTTCATCTATACTCAACGTAATGATTGATACATAAACCAACTCAACAACTTATTTCATAGTGTAAATCCATCATTTCGTGTCATCTTCAACTCATTATGTTATATTATGTTTTACTCAACTCACAAGTTCTTATTATAGTTCAACTCAATATTTAACGTACTTAATCGATTTCACATGTATAGATCATATGTCTCCACTCAGCATAATTTAGCTCAAACTATAGTTCAAACACACATTTCATTATTCATTTAACATTCCATATCATTTCATATATATATATATATCATTGAATATCATGCATCATGAAGAAATATAATGTTTCACACAATACCAAATAAGCTCAACCACACAACAATAACAATCAACACATTCTACAACATAGCATGTATATGCAAACCACTCAACCATTATCAATTAGTACACATAAATACCACATATAGCAAGTTATCATTTGTGAGATAGGTTACTCACCTCTTGCTAGAGCAACTAGCGTACACCTAATTATATAATAAGCTCCCGCCCATGCTTGGTTCCTATCAACGTCCATAGAGTTAATTTACTTTTCCTAATCTCCTATTTTATTCATTTAAATCAAAATAATTTCAAATCAACTCCTATACCTACAATATAATTATTCTAGCTCAATATATATTTAAGAAGTCCAACTATTCTGCCCAAAATTATTTATGCACCAAAAATCATTTTATTCTCTATTTAAATGCATTTCTACTCCATTTAACATCCTTAAATCAAAATAAATATTAAATCAACTTTAAAAATCACCATCTTCTAGAAACAACTCAATATGACCCCTAATAATATTGATAAAATCCAACATTTAAATTTGAAGCCCAGATATACTTCGATTTCTTTCAAAATCCCGTTTTAGTAATTAAATCGCTAGAAATAGTAAACAAATTCAAAACACTTCAATTTTTCATGTACAGACGCACAGTACAGTAAGAAATATTCTGACAAAATATCTTTAATTTTCTCCATCGTTTGTTATTTATTTTGTATTTTAAACACTTTTCAGCCATTTAACTTCCAAAAAATCATAATAAATTCAAAACAAATCAAAATCGTATTTTGCTTTCGGCCGTGTGTTCTACATGTTAAGGGCTACGCACAACCCAAATTTCATAATTTTTGGAATACTTTTACTATTTATTTCGAATTTATTTATAAAAGTCAACATAGTCAAAATCGTTTAAAACAACATCTTCTCATGAGTAGACTATCATCTCATGATTCTAATAACCTTATATGAGCTTAGATTGTACATGCATGTTTATAGATCATAAAATTTTCATCTTTAAATAATAAGTCAACTCATGAGAAATAATTTACAAAGTTCAAAAATTATACCTTTACTTGTTGTAGTGATGGAAAAAGTATGTGAAGATTGCCTTGACTAGGATTTCTTCAACCATAAAATGGAACAAAATTTTCTTGAGAGGGGGATGGAGGGGGTTCGGCCACCATGAGAGAAAAAGAAGGAGTTTATTTTGTTTCTTGTTTTGTGTCTTAGTTGATGAGAATGAAAAAGTAGCCAATTTTATTAAAAAGGGGTAGCTTATGTAGTAAACTTGTCTCATCTCATGAGTAGCCTCCAAGAAACATTTTTGTAAAGTTTAAAATTAAAATAAAATGTAATATGATGTAATTTTTATCATGAAAATAAAATAATACTCACCCGAGACTTATTCCGATTGTCACTTGTTTTATTTGCTCGAATCGGTTCGACAACTAAATTACGAAATTATTTTCAATTATACTACTCTCCAAGACCCATAAAACTCTAAAATGTATCTCGTTAATCTAGTACTACCGTCAAATATAATTCACCGACCAACAAAATAATTATAAAATAATATTTTTCTGGGACAGGTTATTTCAAGCTCAGCAACCTCAGACATAGTCCAAGACAGAGACAAATGTGGTGATCAAGTAGTAGGTCTAGCGACATGTCTTCCTTACGTTAGCGGGGACTCGAAAGCTCCCACCATGGATTGCTGCACAGGTTTAGAGAAGGTCTTAATAAAGGGCAAAGAATGTTTGTGCATCTTAGTCAAGGATAGAAATGATCCTAATCTTGGTCTCAAAATTGATGCCAATCTTGCTTTAGGCCTTCCTGAAAAATGCCATTCACATAATGCTGATGTTTCTGCATGTCCAAGTAATTGTCCATTTTTGTTTAGCAACCATTTTTTTTAATTAATGGCGATAAATAAAGATGTGTGTGTTTATATATTGATGCAGCCCTGTTGCATTTGAAGCCTAATTCGACTGATGCAAAGGTGTTTGAGGATTTTGTGAAGGGGGATAAAGCAAATCATGGTAATAAACTAATGACTAACATGCACACTAGCTTAGATACTAGTTTGTGACGGATTTTCGACGTTGTAAGTAATGAATTTTTCAAGTAATAATGACTAGACACGAAGTAAAATGTTTCGGATTTGTTTTCTTAGGAAATGTAGCAAATTCATCAAGCGACAGGGAATCGCCAACGACAAGTGCGAAAAGTGGTGGAAGAAGGGCAAATTGGCATGGAATTGATATGGTCTTAGGGACGATGATAATAGCAGCAATGCTTCCACTGTATTAGTTATACTGAAGTTTATATTGGGTTTTTTTTAATTTTTTTAATTTTCAACGTTATGTTATGCATAAGACAAAGTTTCGGTTATGTAATTGTGATTTATATATTCTCAAATTCAATAAAAGTTGCATTCATCAATCACATAAGTATCATGATTCATGACCTTTTTGAAATATCTATGAGCTTTAATTAAAACACATGAGATGTAGTATCTTTTTATGAGAATTTGGTTGACTCAACACATATTTGAATTGGTTGGGAGTAGTGAAGAACCATCTCATTAATTCAACACATAATTGGTCAGGAAGAACCATTATGATTGTCCCTTAGAAACCTAACAATTCTAAAATTGCTCATGTAATTTGAAAAGGTGGTAAATTTGTTGGTACTAAGACCTTACAAGCAGTAGTGTCGGATGTGCGTTTGTTCAAGGTGGTTCATTTTGTAAATAAAAACATTATATAGGTTATATTTCGTTTGTTTTTTTTATTTGGCGTTTTATATTTTTAAAATAATATTTTAATGGGTATTTCTTTTTTACAATAAGTATAATACCAATACATGATTATAATTGTTGATTAATTTACTAATTAAAGACATATTTGTAACAGGTGATTGTTTATTAATTGACGTGAAAATAACTAGAACGATAACGAGAAAAATCGAGGAGTATAAAATCAACAATTTTGAGGTGCTAACAAATATGATCTTTGATTTGTTTTTCTTGTATGATTTTGTAGTTATCTCGGGTTAAGGGGTCAGATAGTATGCAATAATAACAAAAAGGTTGTTTCCGAAATCCAAAGTAACCCCAGAATGAGAGCAAAGGATATCTAGTGCTTCATTCTAGATTATAGATAATAGTGTAACGAGTCATTTTGATTTATTTCATTATATTCAAACAGAAGATAATACAGAATCTCTCAGTCCAACATGAAGATATTTAGTGAGTAGTTGGATGCGCTTTCTATGTGTAGCTTATAGACTATTGTCATGTTCAAAACAATTTTGGACTCCAACAAACTCAACACCCCTGTAGTTTTGTTCGAATTCCTGTCTATCTGAAAGGTATATTTCGATTTTCGCTCCGGGGGATAGATTCTCCCTATTTTGTTCCTTTTTTATTCCATAATCTTGTAGAGGATGGAGAATATAGTATATGTCCAGGCCTTCAATATATACCTATGGTGTGATGTGGTTCATGGAATAACTTCTTTGCTCATTCATTCTTTGCTTGCCCCCCATACCATGCAAACCTCTTGCACAATCGAACAACATTTTTTTGCTATAGATAACATTCATATTAGTTTGATCTTCAGAGGAGTAGTTCGAATTAATAACCGTATCAGTGAATTTTGAAAATCGCGAGATCAGTCCCTGCGTGAGCTGCCTAAGTTTGACAGCGAGTTGAACAACTTGGCTTGAATTGTATGTATATGGAGCCTCACAATAGTCAGACTCAACTCTTTTCCAGATTCCAGAAAGGCGATCATGGCGACGTGAAGAAGCTGATGGATGGTAAGGAGAAGCGGATAGAGAGCAACGATGATAATAAAAGACGGATGGTGAAGAGGCTTGTATTGGAAGATGTCGACGCAGTGGCTGATGACTTCATCAACAAATTCAAGAATCAGCTAAAGCTTGAGAGGCAAGACTCTCTCAAGCGTTTCCAGGATATGATAGCTCGAGGGACTTAAATTTACCTACTCACATTCATTGTAATAAACTAATAATAATATAATGTTGTATATGTAATATGTTGCTACTCAAGTCATGTATCAGCATGATAAAATAAGCATCAAAGAAACCTCATAATGGATGGGTTTAACTTCATGTTAACGTTATTGTGCTTCTCTGATAGTTATTAGTAACAAAATGATTACCAGAAAGTTTAGATTAGCTGACCCGTGTTTTATCGTGTCGAATACTTATGGTTGGTTGTTTCGAGTAACGAATACACAATGATACTTATGTATTGAGAAATTTGGCAAAGTACCACAATTTGAGGTCCAACTTTAAATAATACCATGATATCTTTTTTAATTAGAAACTACCAAAAAATTTGGGTGAAGTCACTAAATTGCCCTTCATTAAACCCCTTTTTACCAACCCAATATAAAGCCACACATCTCTCTTCTCTCTCCTCTCTCCTCTTATTACAAGGTACATTCTCTCTCCTCTCTCCTCTCTCTTTTCTATCTATCCTCTCTCCCTCCATAAGTCCCACCGCCCACAGCACCATCTCCGTCCACCTCGTCGCCGGGATTCATCTTCACATCCAGTATCTTCATCTTTTTCTCTATTGAATCTTCATATCCCATATCTTCTGGGCTTTTCATTGTCACTCCATATTTGTATCGTAGTTGCCAATAAAAAGTTGAAGTTTTTGTGAGGTTCAACACCATCTCCCTCTTCCCTTTTTCTTCCATAATCAAACAAACTAATGGAGATCAGCTCCGGGCAAAAAGGTACGATTTTTATTGAATGTTTAAGTTATTTGGGTTCGATTTTTGTAGCTGGATACGATTATACTATAAACATTATATTTCATAGAAGTATAACTGAGTATAATAGACTATAATGGATTATAATGGATTATAATGCAGTATTAAGCTGATTTTGTTTTTAAATTGAAGATATTCTTGTCCTTCTTAATTACAATGGTGAATGGAAGAATGATGGTGGAGTTATTTGGCGATATGAAGCTTCCAAGACGAAGTATGTTAAAGTTCCACTCGATTCAACCTACTCGTCTCTACTTCAGCTCATATATGTAGCAACTGGAATCAACAGTGTTGATACTTATTTGGATTTAGCTGGATGGAATTGCTATCCGGACAAACAAATAATGCCCCCTTATGATCTTGTAAATGATGATGATGTGTCAACATTCATTGAATGTTATAGGAGACGGGATAAGCCTATCCCATTGTGTATTAGTACTCGTAAGAAGAATTTGTTGGGCCATGAGAATAGAAAGAAGAATAATGCACCATTGATCGTGGATGTCTGTAAGGAGGCTGAGCGTATTTCCAAGGCCCCAGTTCGTCATGATTGTAGGTCCCCTGTCCAATTGAAAAGCCAAAGTGTTAATCAAGATTCGAATGTCCCTGTCGAAGATAAGCTTAAACATGTGGAAGTTATGGGGCTGGATGATTTTGAAGCTGATATGAATAAATTTGAGAATTATACCCCCCAGGGACGAGAAGATCTGGGTGATAGTTCAAATGATGCATTTGGATTTGATAGTTCAAATGATGAATTTGATGATAGTGCAAATGATGAATTTGACTATGATGAGGTTTTTGCATATAGGCAAGATTTTGTTAATCATCACTACGACGAAGACGATGTTTTTGGTGATACGGCCAGGAAGAACAATCCTGTCCCTCCCTACAATTCTGTCTATTCTGGGTTTGAATCATCTAGCACTGGTAAGTCCATGTTATTTAAGTTCAATTATGTCTACATTAATAAAGGAGTATAATGGAGTATAATAGAGTATAATGGAGTATAATAGAATATAATGGAGTATAATAGAGTATAATGGAGTATAATAGAGTATAATGGAGTATAATGGAGTATAATGTCGTCTTATTTCCAGGTAATGATGACCCAAATACTGTCCGAGATCCTAAAGCTGGAGCATCTTGTGTTAATACTGTGGTGTCAACAAATGTACACCAGTACACAGATTTTAGAGTTGGGGAGATTTGTCCAGACAAGGAATCAATTATAATTCGATTGCGTGTATTGAATATGAAGGCCAATCGTGAGTTCCGCATATCCCACTCTGACAAAAGCAGAGTACGAGCTGTATGTACACAGAAAGAATGTTCTTTCAAGCTTAATAGCATCAAAACAGCTGCGTTGGGAGAGTGGGTCATCCGAAAGTATGTAAAAGAACATACTTGTTCATTGGACAATCGGATGAAGCAATATCGGGGCTCTGCTTCGTCTAAGGCTATTGCTTATATGGTGAATGACGAAGGTTTGCCCCCTATGAAAATAAAGGAAATGTTACGGAAAAATTACGGTATTAATGTTAGTTATTGGAAAGCATGGAAGGCTAAAGAAATTGGTATGGAATTCGTTCGTGGAGGGGCTGCAGAATCTTATGCAAAGTTGCCAGGGTATCTTTGGTTGTTGGAGAAATGGAATCCAGGTACATATACTAGTTATGAAACAACCGAGGACAATTGTTTCAAATTCTGTTTTTTGGCATTGGGATCATGTGTTGCTGGCTTCAAATCAAGCATTCGACCTGTTATAGCTGTCGATGCTTCTCATTTGAAAGGTCGGTATAGGGGTAAGTTGTTCATTGCAACAACTATGGATGGAAATGGTCAAATATTCCCGGTTGCATTCGGGGTGGCAGCTACCGAGAGTGATGAGACTTGGTCATGGTTTTTCAAGGAATTGCGCAAGGTTATTGGGTACACTGAAGATCTGGTGTTTATATCGGATCGGCATCGGTCAATTGAGAAGTGTTGCCTTGAAGTGTTTCCGCACGCTGTTTACGGGATATGTATGTTTCACTTGGGTATGAATATTGCAGCCCGGTTTAAGGTGAAGCCTGATCAGTTTCTATACAGCTCGGCAAAGGCATACACGGAGAAAGAATTTGAGGATTCAATGCACAAGTTAAGGAACTTGAAAAGGAACATTTATGATTACTTGATGGATGCCGATCCCAAAAAATGGGCCCGTTGTTTTTTCCCATCCAGAAGATATAGCATCATGACGACAAATATTGCGGAGTCGATGAATGCAGTTTTGAAAGACGCACGTGAATACCCAATAATTGGCATGTTTGAGACCATAAGGATGCTCTTGCAAAAATGGTTTTACAATCGGTACAAAGCTGCCTCGGAGTGGCAAAATCCTATGTGTCCCAAAGTTGAGGAGGAATTAACCGAACGTGACGATGATTCTCGTGTGTTCAAGGTCATTTCAATAGATGAATTTCGTTTTAATATGATAGATGGACGACGAGATGCGGTCGTGGACATTAACAGACGTACATGCACGTGCAATGTTTTCCAAGTAAGCCAGTTACCTTGTGAACATGCTGTCAGAGCATGCAGGGAGCGTAACATTTCGATCTACACTATGTGCTCAAGGTAAGTCATATTATAATAGAGTATAAGGGATTATAAAATAGTATAATGGACTATAATAGAATATAATGGATTATAACAGACTATAATAGAATATAATGGACTATAATAGAATATAATGGTCTATAACAGAATATAATAGACTATAATAGCATATAATGGACTATAATTGCATATAATAGAATATAATGGAAATTTACGCCTGTTTCATACTGTAGGTACTATAATATTGACAGTTTACGTGATGCATACAAGATTCCAATTATGCCTGTACCACACCCGACAGAATGGAGTCGACTTGTTCCTGCAGAAGTCTCTTCAGTTGTGATCAAGCCACCTTTGGTTGCTAACAAATTGGGTAGGCCGAAGAATAAACGTATGCTATCACAAGGAGAGGTCGATGGAATAACAAAACGACTAAGATGTGGGAGATGCAAGCAATTTGGGCATAATAGACAAACATGTACAGGATTCGAATACGTGCCACCACCAAACAATGAATAATTTATGTAATAGTTAGAATAAAACTGTTTTCACTAAGTAGTGTAATGACCAAACAATTAATAATTTATGTACTAGTTAGAATAAAACTATTTTCACTAACTATTTTCACTAGTTAGAATAAAACAATTAATAATTTATGTGATGAATAATATATTATGCCCCTAACTGCATCATTTTGAACAAATAAACACTGATACATGCTGCATATATATTCAAAAGTGTTGTTCAGAATATGGTAAACATGTACCACGACTACACGTCAAAATAATACGGACACATGTAGTTATACTACATGTTGTCAAAAGGTACGTGACCATTGTCGAAGACAGAATATAAATTGTTTAAGACAGAAATTAAATTGTTCAAGACTGAAAATAAATAGATTGTTCAACATAGAAACATTCTTCATAAGCCAACTTCCTTCAATTTTGGAGATTCTGGAGGCCCCCACCACTTGACTAACTCAACAGCAATTGTCTTTCTGTAATCAGGACACTTATGGATTTGAACTTTGTTTATATCCTCGTTCCTTGTCAACCCCTGCACGAACTTACCAGCAAAGACCCCACAGTCCGAATTGTTGAGCTGTTGTGGCACATCGTGGACTACAACCCTGAAAGGCTCATCTGGGTTGAATACTGGTCTGGCAAAGCATGTATTATAAAGGCTGGGGACAATAATGGCGTGCTTCTGAAACAGCTTCATCCTATCCTCCTTGAATGACTCCTTCATGGAGTCATAAACATTTACGCACTTTTCTTTAAAGTCGTAGGAGAAAGCTGCCCAGTGGCATTCTGCAATGTTCTCCACCCCATATACCCTATCACATGTAGACCAGTCCTTGCTAGGCCAGTTTCCATTGAACCCAGCAACATACCCATACATTTCAGGGTCTATAGACCCCCATGGCACTTGACCATCCTCTGTTAGCTGCCCCAATTCTCTGGACTGCTTGAACATCTCCACGGCATTTGTAACAGCTTTGTTGTACAAAGTGCCCAAGCAAGTCCACTTGACGCTAGGGAACATATCAGGATAGATATCCACTTGCATGTTTCTCAGTGACAGCATAGCATCAATAATCTACATATACATAGAATAAGTAATTATATGTCATTATAATATATTATAATCCATTATATCTCATTATAATCGATTATATGTCATTATAATCAATTATATGTCATTATATTCCATCATAATCTATTATAGTCCATCATAATCTATTATAAACAGAATATATGTACAAGATATGCATAATTCTATGATTTAAACAGAATATATGTACAAGATATGCATAATTCTATCATTTAAACAGAATACATGTACAAGATATGCATCATTCTATAATAAATAAGATCATACCTCACTGGTGAGCCACCCAAGCTTAGCACATAGGTCATTCATATCCTTCACAAGGGCTGCATCATTAGGCTGCACACACAATGTAATCCCAGCATTCTTTTTTTGATTCTTCTTTTTAAAAACAGCAGTGAGCACTTTATATTTGATCTTATCAAAATCAAAGTCCCAAGAAGGATTTTCCCAGGGTTTAGGCAATGGGTGTTCAACTAAAGGCTCAACCTGCTTCTTGGCTTTCTTCTTTGGCTCAGGATTAGTAAATGGAGATTGTGAAGTAGCAGCAGGCCTCTTGCTCCTCTGTGAAGTCCTCACTGGCACTTCAGTTACAGGATTTTGAATTGGGGCTTTTTCTTTTTTGGGGGACAATTTTTTCGGACTGGGGGGTTTTTCTGGACTGCAGGGGGGTTTGACTGGGCTGCTGGGGGCTTTTTCTGGGCTGCTGGGGGCTTTTTCTTGGCTGATGGGGAGTTTGACTGGGCTGCTGGGGGCTTTTTCTGGGCTGCTGGGGGCTTTTACTGGGCTGCTGGGAGGTTTTACTGGGCTGCTGGTGGGCTTTTGAGGGATATAGGATTCTGGGCCACTGTCTCTTGTCACAGATGACACTAATGGGTCCAGATCCATTGTATGCTCAGGAGATGCCACATTTAGTGGACTGATATTTGAATGGACCACCACCATCTGGAGGCATGATGGATCATGGGCAACTGCAGCTTTATTCACATTTTCAAACTCATCTTCCTGCCCATCACCATCCTCTCCCTCTCCATCAATATCATCTCCATGGACAGCACCAGCATCCTCCTCCAAGTCATCCAAATCAATATGAATACCCTCAGGACTCTTAGCACCAGAAGGTTTCAACCCCAGCTCCTCTCTCAACTCCTTCTCAATTTTATGCTTTGCAATTGAAAATTGCAAAGAGTGGTAACTTCTCAGCTTCACCAACATCTGATTTTCAATAGCCTTCCTATCAATAACACTCTTTTTTATCCTACTGTCAAACTCAGCCAATTTCTGGTTCACTGTCTCACAGAAAGTATCAATTTTCTTGTTCATTTTCTTTAACATAGGCAAAACAACCAAACCTGCCTCATTTGGCTCATTCTCTTCATCACGTACAGGAGAAGGTGTAGGTGTGTGTAGCAATGTAGCATACCAACTCACAGCATCCTTATACATCTCTGTCTCCATCTCATCAGGTGTTGGCTTTAATTGCTTGAAGGGCACCTGATATCAAGATCAATATGTCATGATATGTCATTATATGTCATTATACTCTATTATACTCTATTATATGTCATTATATGTCATTATACTCTATTATATGTCATTATACTGTATTATACTCTATTATATGTCATTATATGTCATCATACTCTATTATATGTCATTATATGTGGATAAAAATAGAAATCTAATAACTAACCATGACTTCAGCCCGATCAAGGAATGTCTGCTTTGCCAATGTATAATCAATAGCCTTAATCGTCTTCCACCTCAACACGCGTGGACTAGGGGGGGCCTCTGGGTTATGTTTGGCCAAGGTTTCAGCATAATCCGCCCTCAGGCACTCAAAAACCCATGCCTGCATCATGTACGGGAATGTGTTGATGCATATCTGGGAACCTGGACTAGCTGCCCATTTATCGAACCCATGTTTCCATTCCTTAACAAGCTTCTCATACATAATCCTACCCCATGGGAAGGTGTTAAACCTCGCAGGATCATTAGCAAGGTATAGAGCATTGACAGACAAAGCATTCTCCTTTTGCTTTGCAAAAACCATACTATACAGGATATATATGACAGCCATCTTGCGTGCAAGGATGCTGTCTGGGTCAGGGATTGCCACTTGCTCCAACTTCTTCCTCAGTAGTCCATATCTCAGAATGAAGTTCCCACTTTCTGTAACAAACAACCTATGGAGGTCACTGTCCTCGTGGTCAATTTGTGGAATTTCCCCAAAGTCAAATCCTGACATCAGGGCACACTCAGCAGGACCAAATTTATGTACCTTATTACCAATTTTAAAACCCAATATCCTCTTCCCAGGACCTTTATCAACAGCTAAAAGTCCATGTTTAACTAGCCAGCCGATTGTCGGACCTTGAATGTCAACATCACCAAGCTTGTAAAGCATGTCTATCATATGATATTCCTGCCTCATTATACTTATATTTTCTTCAGATAATAATGTCCTTACAAGAACCAAGCAGGTTGTGTTTGCTTGGTTGTTTATTTTGACAGTTTCAGACTTTTCCTCCACACTTCCCTTGCATTTCCTCATTTTTCTGTAAAATACAATGGGAGAAAAAGGTTATAATCTTTTACAAACATTTATGCACTATTGTAGTATATTTCAGTCCATTATATTCCATTATATTGTATTATCATCAACTATATTACATGATATTCCATAATAATACATTATAACCAATTATATTACATTATAACCAATTATATTACATTATAACCAATTATATTACATTATAACCAATTATATTACATTATAACCAATTATATTACATTATAACCAATTAAACACGATGGTATTAGGTTATATTACATGACATGCACAGATTTCTTTTAAAACTAAAAACCCAAACGACCCTAATCTCCAAGGCCATGTTTGAAATTGTAAACCCAGTTTTAAAAACAATAAAGTGAAATATTTTTGAAAATAAACCTGTACAAATGGGTTATAAACATGACCATGGTGTTTATAATACAAACCCTTGATTTTAACATGCAAAAGTTGCAAACTTTTTGTCAAAAATCGTTTAAACTACAAACCCTTATTATTTTTGGACAAAACCGTTTGAACTTCAAAACCTTTAAACTTCAAAACCTTAAACTTCAAAACCTTTAAACTTCAAAACAATAAACTTCAGAACCTTTAAACTTCAAAACCTTAAACTTCAAAACCTTTAAACTTCAAAACGGTTACAAACCGTTTTTTCTTTTAGGGTTTTCATAAAAACAACTCACAATCAAACACATACAATAATCGAACAGTTTAGAAACCCCAAACACAAAAATAAAAACTCAAAATCGTACTTGAAGTATAAGTTTTCAACAAAAAACAAAAAAAAAATAACTTACCAGACTGGAACTATAGATTGTTGTTCTGAGAAATGTACTGTGCGGCCGGGAGTAGGTCGGAGTGGTTAGTCGGAGCGGTTTCTTCGTCGAACAAATGGAGAAGTTGAAGAGAGAATAGAGAGAGAAAGGAAGAGACAAATTGAAGTGAGAGAGTGAGTTGTTGAAAAGTGAATTGAGGGGCCCGAGAATTTCTTGATATCAGACAAAAAATACGGCGGTTGCATGCAGGGGTAAATTAGTCAATTAACGCGCTTTTTTTGGTAGTTTCTAATTAAAAAAGTTTTCGTGGTATTTTTTTAAAGTGGGACTCAAATCGTGGTACTTTACCAAATTTCTCCTTATGTATTACTCTCTAAGCTTCCGCCTTCAAGGGTTATTTTGGTCGAGTGCGAGCGCTTATCAGGTTACTCGGTATATTCATGATAATATATTATGTATTTCGTTTTAAAGTTTATCGATTATTCAGCCGAGCGGGTTTTAGATAACTCGAACAGATATGGAGTACAAGATTGTTTTACATGGCTACAATAAAAATAAAATGACCACAGTGGGAGTCGAACCCACGACCTTCTGATCCGAAGTCAGACGCGCTAATCCACTGCGCTATGCGGTCAGATGTGAGCTATGACTGGCGACGAAATACTCCACACTAAGACTATTTCTTTGTTCTGTTTTGGCAATGACCTTGACATATTTGGGTATATTATGAATGCTGATCACTAAGGCAAATAGATAGCTCAAACTGATTGATAAATGATACTGATAAATTTATGGTTAGTGAAGAGTCCAACTAATAAAAACATATGAATATATGACAAACATGTTTGAACATGTCTTTGAATATTAGTGAACATTAGTATTAATTTCCTTGAAAATCAGATACCAATAATAAATAAATAAGTATATAAGTGATCACACTGATCAATCTCACATTCTATCAAGTATCAAGTTTCAACACCTATCTTGTTCAGGGCATATACTATCCTTTCAAGTTGGTAAACTGGAAAAATATATGCAAACTACCACATGACAGATGTATGTTACTAACCAAATCCACCTTGAGGACATAGGCGGACCTATGACTATAAGTAACAAGATACCAACATTTTCGTCGGGGATCTATCGAGCATACTCGATAAGTAGCTGATGGGAGTCCACGTTACGAAGAATATCAACATCTTCGATATTTTTAGTTGTGCTTGTATTTTTTCACGTTGGTATAGTCAGTTTTCACTTGCAATTAATTTAATGAAGAAATGTCATCAGTTGCATAAATCATAATGACATTTTGACATTTAAGTAGTATCAATTATGATTCTTGAATATGACAAATCAACCTGAAAAAAACGAATGTTATTAGTGCCAACATTTGTCTAAGTATAAGCAAATTCTGCAATCAGTGGTGAAGCTAGGGAAATTAGTAGTCCGCTTTTTGAAAAATAAATTTCTACTATCGAAAAATTAACTTTTTATGTACGTTTTTTCAAAAAATATTTCGTTCGCCTCATTACATAAATTTTTTGATTCCGCTAGTGTATTCAATGGGAGCTTATCAGTCAACGGGAAGATTTTTGTTAGGAGAAGAAGATGAAGAGCTACAAACTCCTAAAGCAGAGAAAGTTTCCAGCCAGAAATTTGAGAAGCTTTCTATGTTACCTCTTATTTTCCTCATATACTTTGAAGTTGCAGGTGGTCCTTATGGGGAGGAATCTGCAGTGGGTGCTGTAGGCCCACTGTTCGCGATTCTTGGCTTCGTTGTCTTCCCGTTTATCTGGAGCATTCCTGAAGCTCTTGTAACTGCTGAACTTGCTACTACTTTTCCTGGAAATGGTGGTTTTGTTTTATGGGCAAATATGGCTTTTGGTCCTTTCTGGGGTTCTATGATGGGGTCCTGGAAGTTACTCAGTGGTGTGATCAATTTAGCTTCTTATTCAGTTCTCTGTTGTGATTATCTCAAATTGGTTTTTCCAGCTTTTGCTTCTGGTGTACCTAGATATTTTGCGATTTTATTATCTACTATGGTTTTGTCATTCTTGAATTATACTGGTTTGACAGTAGTGGGATATGTTTCTGTCGCTTTGGGGTTTATATCTCTTTGTCCATTTATTATAATGACGTTGTTGGCAATTCCGAAGATTGATCCCAGGAGGTGGATTGCTTTGGGTGATCATGGTGTTGAAAAAGATTGGACGATGTTGTTTAATACTCTTTTTTGGAACTTGAATTTCTGGGATAATGCTAGTACTCTGGCAGGTGAAGTTGAGCATCCACAGCAAACATACCCAAAAGCGCTTTTGTCAGCTGGGATTCTTACATGTTTGGGTTATCTAATCCCGCTTTTGGCGGCTACTGGAGCCACCCCTCTTGATCAAGCTAAATGGGTTGATGGATATTTTGCTGATTTTGCGGTTATTATAGGTGGAACATGGTTGAAATATTGGATTGAAATAGGTGCAGTGCTTTCTATAATTGGATTGTATGAGGCTCAACTAAGCAGTTGTGCTTATCAGGTTCTTGGTATGGCTGATATAGGAGCTTTGCCGAAGTCTTTTGGTGCAAGATCAGAGTTGTTCAATACACCGTGGGTGGGGATTTTTGTATCGACATTAACAGCTCTGGCCGTGTCTTACATGACCTTCTCGGATATTATAGCTTCTGTGAATTTCCTGTACAGTTTGGGAATGTTGCTTGAATTTGCGTCGTTTCTTTGGTTGAGGAGGACAACGGCCAAGGCTGTGAGACCGTACAAGATTCCCCTATCGATGCCAGGATTAGTCGTTATGTGTGTAGTACCGTCTGCTTTTCTGGTATATGTAATGACTGTGGCAAGTAAAAATGTGTACTTAGCGAGTGGCTTGCTCACAGTACTCGGCGTCGTTTTGTACTTCATGATGAAACTCTGCAAATTTAAGATGTGGTTTGAGTTTGAGAGTTGAAGAGGAAGCCAAGACTGAGGATAATTGAGTTTCAATTTTTGACAGATCACTTTTCTGAGTCTTCATGTTGCAGGAAAATGAAGAAGTGTTCAATTCTCTCTTCGTTGGAAAACATTGAGGTTGGATCAATTTATTAGTAAATTGAGTTAGTTTTAAGTATGGTGTGATTTGATTATTTTGCTCATTGCTCCAAAACTTAAAACATGCAATTTCTAAAGAAAAAAAAGGAATAAAAGTTTAAGTGCTATTTTTATGTTCCAGATGCCTATTTAATAAAAAAAAAATTCATCAAATGCTAATTTGAAAGCATATTGAGAGTTCAGGTGCCTATATGAAAAAAAGCCTTATTATTTTCATGTTCCTACCAATAAAATCCTACCTAATGTCCTCACCAACCGCTTCAACTCTCGACATGTTATTTAGATCATCATGCTTCACACAAGTATCACCCTTATTTCCTTTCGTGATGAATTTCAATATCCCTATACCTCAATAAACTTTTTAAGAGATCAGCACCCCTTGTCAAAGTCATCTTTACACTTCAAATAAAATCAAATTTTGTTCATATCATATAAAAGTCTACAGCCATTGACAAGTTCTTTCAACTCTTCTAAACTTAACTACTCCCATCAACATAGTCATAACAGTTCATAACCCCCTAACATACCTTCTACATTAGGATTAAGCAATAGACCTCCACCGTGATGTATTCATATTTGCTCCACATCAATTGATATATCCTAGGGCATCTCATGTAGCAGCATATTTGCTCCACATCAATTGATATATCGAATATATAGCAACAAAAAACAATAGCATAGTGCTTTATAATCCTTGACTCAGTTTTTAATGAAAGTTAAAGAGGGGTATCCGAATACTACAATTGACATAATTTGGAGAATTTTAGTTTACTGCTACAGTGGAACTCATTTTCGCCACACAGGAAAGATAACCATTTCATAGACAAAATTAGCTAGGTAATTTGAATGATGATGAGGTTTAATTTGAATGACTGACTTCTTATCTATTGTAGTAGTAGCTAAGTTCTCCATACATGAGTTGTACAGTGTTTTCTATAACGAGTAAAAGGCCGAAAAGAGTTTTGAGTTTTGACTAGTATAATCTTGGTTGACAAGTTTCACCTAACCAAATCCAAATACTCTTCTCATTATGATTTTTGGAAACATGAAAGGGACTTTTACATTCCACTTCTGCTTCTTCACCAAGTTTTCTTTAATGTGTAATATTCAATTAAATGACTTATGACTTTTATCTTTACGAGTATCACATGCGACTGAGTTTAATCTCAAACAAATGTTTCATACTATCTTCATCACTTTATCTAATAACCATTTACATTTACATAAACTTTAATAAAAATTCAAATTCTTCTTACAAATTTAATTTTCTCTCCAACTTTTTTAATTAATTAGGTAAAATGAATATTAAAAAAGGGATTTTCATTTTAGGAAAATGGATCTTAAGTTAAGGGACGGAAGAAATACATTTTGGTTTTGAAAAAATTAGGCGGCAATAAATTAAAAAATTACGTTATAAAAAACAGTCAAAAAATATTTAATGTACATCTTTCACATCACAGTCAATAGTGAGAACTAATACAATACCATTTACATAACTGATGTGATAAATGTTCTAATGCAACGACTTCTTTAAAAGTGTTACATGAGGTAATAATATGTAGTATTAATTTTGGCACAAAGCGCTCCCTCCTAATTTTTTCATTTTCAACTATTTCTACATTGAAACAGTAAATTACATAGTTATGTATGCAGTTATTGAGATTTGAGGATGAGCATTCGGCGCCTTAATAACTTAGTTTGTAAATATACATGTATATATAACTATGTCATATGTATATAATATATTATATATATAGTATATAATATATATTATATATGTTGAATTATGAATTTTATATCAATAAAGTTCTTAATTGCATTTGTTATACGCTTCATTTAAATGTATATATCGATGCTTTAAGTGACTAAAGTTTTTAAAGTAACAAAATCAATATATTATTGTAATATGGTTAAAGGGACATTGTAATAGTTAGTCAATATACATATGGAATAGGGTCTAAATGACGTTGTATTAGATGTGACCAATACAACACTTATAAGAACTAATGTAACGGTTGTTCTAAATTACTAAAAATCATTATAATAACTAATTGTTACATTAAATCTAATGCAACAATTTTTAGGTCCTAATACAATCAATTCCGACATTACATCATACGTCTAATAACTTGGCCAATAACACAAAACTAATTTAAACGCGGATATTACAATTTTATATCTGTATGAATTCGTCAACTCCCAACCTACCAATATTGTTGTCGATCTGGTCTCGAAAACAATGTAAATTAAGCAGAAAAAGGTCAACATAAAGTAGTATTTTGACTAAGTAGAGTTGACTATAGCTAGTTGTAGCCTGCTGTATATTATATGTCGTGTAGCTTGAAGCATGTGGTAGTTTATTAATGTCACCTAATAAACCATAAATTGAGATGATTTGCATCACTGTATTCATGTGTAAGTTTGTGGAGCGCCTCGTCGACGTCGGTGCACCCACGCAACCATATCTCGGTCGGTGACTCAATGTATGCTGTCAATCAACTTTTTATGCCAACCTCATGGCTCATGCACCCCCCCCCCCCCCCCACCCCCACCCCCACACGCCCACACCTACTATATATTCATTTATATGTATGGTCTCGTAATAACTACCCATCCCAACACAAAATGACAGAGTTTAAAAAAGATTAAAAAGACGATGATTTTTTCAGATCACCAATCTTCAAAATATTTTGGCTAATATAATACTTTAAGCATGTAAAATGACTAAATTATCCTTAGATGTTTTGGTTAAAATGGCGCTGAAGAGTGCTTTAGTCATTTTACATATCCAAAGTGCCAATTTAGCCAAAATAATTTGAGGAGTGTTCTAAATTGAAAAAGGCAAAAGATGTGCCATTTCACAAAATTTCTCTAAAAAAGGTTATAGCAATCTTTTCCATTTTGAAATGAGAAAAGATTATTTTATAGTTATTTTTTTCATCTAGGCACCTGAACTTCTGATATTATAACAAATAGGCACCTGGTGAACTTTTTATAACAAGTAGGCACCTGTGACGAAAAATTAGCACCTGAACTTTTGTTTTTATTTTTTTTCAGATTTTAAACATTTAGATGGAGGGCAAAATAGTCAGATTATATCTAAAACTAACAAAAACTACTAATCTAACCCAACCTAATCATAAACTAACCCAACCTAAGTAAAATATTCAAACACAATTAATTAAATTAAAAACATTATCTTCAACCTTACACCCCACCCTCACCCTCACCCCACCCACCCACCGTCACCACCCCAACACCCAATCGAGAAAGCTCAAACACCCTTTACCTCACGTGATATTTTGAGATCGGGATCGTTTTTAAGATCTAAGCCCATCTGCCTTCGTCGAAGTTGATGAGCCGAGTTATCGTGAAAAAGAAGGCTCTGAAGGTGATTTCTCGGAGTATAACAGAAGTAGTTCAGTGGCCGCTTTGTATAGCAAAGTGAAAAAAATGGTCACACAAACAACTCCTTCTGACATCTTACTTTCATCTCAGACTAAGACATATTTCTCTTGAGCTGTATGCTTTAAAATTTTCAATTTTTTAATGCCATTTCTTTGTTTTTAGGTTTGATTTGTTTATGCAATCTGATTTGATAATTTATAACTACCGGATTCAATAATTTCTCCAAAGGATGGAGATTTACTATTGGTTTATTTTGGTTTCACTAACACTAACTACAGGTCATGTAGTTGGTCTAGAGGAATGCAAATATTCAGGCATTTTCAACTTTGGTAACTCAAATTCAGACACTGGTGGGCTCTCTGCTCACTGCTGCATTTGGACAAGCCCCTTTTTCCAATAGGGAGACTTTTTTCCATACCCCTTCTGCTAGATTCCCAGATGGTCGACTCATCATTGATTTCATAAATACCCTTTTGTGTTAATTCGTTTCCTTCAATTGTTCTTGAGTGACTAGCGTAAATTAATGTGAATTATGGCAGGATGAATGAGGAAAAAAGGTTTGGGTTAAATGGGTTGGGTATAGGTTGGGTTAAAATCTTTGCTTTAGTTAGTGTAAGATGTGATCTGACTATTTTGCCCTCCATCTAAATGTTTAAAATCTGAAAAAAGAGGAAAACAAAAGTTCAGGTGCCAAATTTTGGTCTCAGGTGCCTACTTGTTATAAAAAGTTCACCAGGTACCTATTTGTTATAAAATCAGAAGTTCAGGTGCCCAGATGAAAAAAAGCCTAAGTAGTTTTGTACAACATATTGTATTTACTTTCTTCAAGATTACTTATTAGTATAATTGTGTAACTACTTTCAAATAATTGAATTTCAACAATTGTTAATAATGTACTAATTATAGATTTTGTATTAATTAAGTCAAAAAGTACTCATGATATAACATCATTACTTATAAAATTGAATGATATGAAATTTGTTAGAAGTAATCTTTTTATAAAGTGAATTTGATGTTTTGAATTTTGTGATCTCCCTTAATTGATATTAATTAGTTCAAGATCTGTAAATTAATGTTTAATTAGGTAGGAGTATTTTGTAGTATAACTGTATAACTAATTAACAAAGAGACATAATTATCCAAGTAGTTTATAGAAGTACGAATGAAGCTTAAATTACATAAAATGCACTCTCAATATATTTAGAGGCAATCACTCAATCAATATATTCCAGATTTAGTAGGTGTTGTGGTGAAACCATTCAAGCGGAAGTATGTTGACTTGAGCAGGCACTTTATTTATATATTTTTCCAAACTTTTTATTGTTTTAATTTATATTCATAAGTTTTATTATATTGAATATGTCCATTTTTTTCTATTACAATCCACATTTGGTATTAACAAATGACCAATAAATCATTCCAAGCTCTTAGTTGTAAAACTTATAATAGTGTGAAAAGGATTATCAATTTGCTAAATTGAAATATTTGCATGTGTTGATAAGACAGAGGTAAAGGTACGTTACGCTATTGACCCGGTGGAGGTCGCGCAACACTTTCTTGATTACATTGTTTAGTATACCAAATAGCTTTCGAGGAGCAAATTGTTGAAATATTATCTCTAATAATGTGAGTTTTTTGCAGTAATGGTCCTAGTAAGTTGGGTTAAATTATACTTTGGCCCTTGTAATTGAGAGCGTTGCAGTCTAAGTTCTTGATAGTGTACATATTGTGTGGCTTTAGTCCCATTTTTAACGAAAACGTTAATTTTGGACGATTTTTGGAATTTTGAGGTCAAAATGAAATTTTTTGAAAAATTTGGACCGTGTAATTTTTTGGTGCGCATTTAGTCCTTGTTCATTACTACTATTATTATTATATTCATTATGACTATTATTTTCATTATTATTATTATTTTCATTATTATTGTTATTTTCATTATTATTATTATCCTCATTATTTTCATTATATTATTATTATTATTATTATTATTATTGTGTTCATTATTTCATTATCAGGGTAATTTAGTCCTCGAAAGTAATAAAAATACTACAAATTACTTATAACATTAACTATTTCGTTAATTTTAATATCAACCGTGATAATAGATCAAAACATATGTCATGATATAATGGAGTATTAATAATAATGTAATGCAAAATATGTATGATCAACGTACCTTTAATCCTATATAAAAATGCAATTGACCATTTATTGAACTTCACCAACTAAAAATCACAAGTACATATATACCCTTTTGTAGAACAAATGGACAGGTTGTGTAGGCCGATAGTAAGCATTCCAACACCAAATAAAATAAGGAGTACACGTTTTGAATAATGTTTGTTTAAGTCTGCTACCATATCTGTCCCTGTGGACTTATCTAAATCATCCTTGTTCTTATTAACTCATCCACCCCCTTTTTTGAGATTTGTTGGTAAGCTAATACAAGGGGGAATTAAAAAAATCATAAAGTAAATTAAATACAAAAAAATGTAATATTTTAAATTGTAATGGCATTTATGAAGATGAAATTATAGTTTCTCAAATTTAAAATCAAATAAAATTGACATTTCTAAAATTTATAGCGAATCATTTAATTTGAGATTCTTTTAAAAAGATTAGCGATGAAGAAACAAATAAAAAAAGTATTACAAACAATAAACACAAAAATAAGATAAATTAGTATCTAATAAGAGTTGAACCAAGACCTCTTAATTGAAAATTTGGGTCTAATATTACTCGAATATTGAGCGATTTGATTTGGGAGTTGAATGGTTTAGCCATTGTTCTTGGAAGTTTCATATGCCAATTAGCTATCACTTTCCAAATACACAAAAGGAGGAGTTACAAATTAGACCAAAATTTTATGTCTATTACCAACTCACAACAATATATAATTATCAGTAGTCACACAAACAAACATAAGCAAACACATCACCTATGACCTAACCAATTAAAATTAAGTATGATTACTGGTTTTTAATTGCATTGTTTCCAGGACATTAATGAAGCTTGTAGAAGAAGGAAATTGATTGTTTCTTTTACTTGGAGAATTTCTAAATATGGTGACTTTACAAATAAGCCGTGGCGATTAGGGAATGGGTCAATTCAATCCCATTTTTGTAACTCCCTGTATAATAAAGTGGGTCTCAAATGAACATAATCCAGTAATTTTTTAGAATAAATTAATTAATTAATCATTGTCAATGTAATATTCTCTCCATCCTTTTTTATTTGTTTTTTTAGCTCTTTTTAATTAATACATGTTTTTTTAACATAATTAATTATAAATCTATATTTTTAATATAGTTTTTTATTACTTTTTGTTATAAAATTATTAACCAATGACTAATTATATAATTTTAATTGATTATCATTTTATATTTCTAATATACTTTTTAACTAATTATTATTTTTCTTAATCTATATGTAAATTACTGAAAAGATAAATAAAAAAGAATTGAAAAAGTACTAAAATTACATGTTACGAGTTAGGACTAAAATTTCAATGTATACTCTGAATCTAACAGGGGGTCAAGTAAGAAGTCAAGTAATAAATCCATATATTTAAATCAAGTTCACAATATTTATAGTATTATATTGTTTGGGCGTGCTTTACCAATTACCATATCTTATTACAAATTCGTTCATTAATTTTGAGTGGAACGATAACTTGGAACTAGAAATAAAAAAATAAAAAATGGTGACTAGTGTAATCTTGCAAGAGAAGCTAAGGATTCAATTCATCCAAGTGAAAAATTCTAAGAAGTTACACTTGAATTTGCATAATACCAAGCTCCAAACTTTCCTAAATAGCACAATAATAAGATAAGATAGGATAGTGACTTTAGTAAGGTCACATCTTAAATGAAAAATTGCTAGACTTATTAATATTTGTAAGAACTTGTTAATTAATCAATAAAATATGAGTTTTTATTTATTTATAGAAGTTAGTCTAGTTGTGAATCAATATTGTATTCATATGGAATACTATACATCATAACTTGAAAATAATTATCGATTTGATTCCAGATAATTATCAATTTATTAAAGTTGTACTTTGATCTGTCCTAATATAATTACAAGTTTACAACTAACTCTCACAACTTCTATATCAATATATTCTCATTGCCAATAAGATGAATTTAAGTTAAACTAATGCATTAAATTATTGAACCAACATCCCAATTATATTGAGCTAAACATGTCATATTAGAAGTATGTACATAAAAATACTCCCTCCATCTCTTTTTAATAGAGCTATTTGACTGTTTGTGTCAAACTTCGAAAGTTTTGACTGTAAACTTTTATTAACGATAAAAAATAATATAGTCATATGTGATCTTGTTAGGCTCGTCTCAATATATTGAAATATCAAGTTCTTATAATTGACACATGTAAAATTTAAAATATTTATATTTTAAGTCGTGTCTCGAAGACCGTGAAAAAGTAAACAGGTATATCATTTAGGGATGGTGGGAGTATATCATTTCAATAAATTAAAAAATCACCTCCCACAATATAGCTCTCGTGCCATATATCCAACCCTCCAAGTAAGCCATCTAAAAAAGAATTGACTCCCACAATTAATCAAGCATAAGATAATTTGTTGACACATTCAAATCTAGTTGATTCAACTGTGTAACACCAACTTATATTTAGAACCCTAATTATGAATTAATTATAATTCCTATGAAGTATTTTCGCACAAATCATACGTAATTGCTTCGGTAAACATCGAAACCTTGGACCCAAAAAAGTCCAGTCCACGTGCCACCTCACCACCTCCCCTTTTCATTCAGACAGTATAAATATGCAGCAGCAACTACTGCAAACATCAAAACTATACACTGTAATAAAAAGGCACAAAGTTTACAAGAATTTAACTGAAATACAAAATCCAACAAATTTGATTCCAACCCACAAAACATACATTCTTTTTGAAGATACTATCATTATTGTTTCAACATTTAAGGTAAGATACTAAGAATTATTATGTGTTTCATTTTTCCAAGATTTGTTTTTTGTTTTTTTGCATTTTACATTTCTTGTAAAGTTATAAGAAGGTTTTTTATGTTGGGCATTTGTTTAATAGCTCTGTTTGATTGTTGTTTGAACTTTAATGGGTGAAGATGATTTGTTGACCTCTCTTTGGGTGATTCTTGCTTTTTTTATTGGTTCAAATAAATGCATTCTATGAACATTTGATGTAGTTGTTAGCTTTGGATGAATATATGGCTGTTTGATTAAGTTTGGCATCTAAATTTCATATAATTGATTTGTTTAGCTGTTTGATATTGGGTTTATTTATTGATATTGTGAAATGAATTATGTATTCAGGCTGCGTAGGGAACTTACACATTTGGTTCTGAAGGCGTATGGGGTTACCTTTGCCGTGTCCATATTCGACTCTCTGTGATTTAGATCAAAGTCTAGTTTCGGTTCTTGGGAAATCTAGCAACTTGAGAGATGATGAGCAGAAGACAGTAGTAGATTGTAGGGGTAATAAGGTGTTGGGTATACCGTCTAGATTGGATTGCGGGAAGGAGGGTGTTCCTAGTTCACCTGTTGTAGATCAATGCCACCCTGAGCATGAGGCAGCGATAAAATTACAGAAAGTGTACAAGAGTTTTCGAACAAGAAGAAAGCTAGCTGATTGTGCAGTACTTATCGAGCAGAACTGGTTCGTCTCACTATACAATTTTCTTCCTTAATTGTAGTGCGTAGATGATTGGTTACTTGTGTGGTTTATTGTTCTGAGTTTTGAAATGTTCTTTTGCTATATTTTAGGTGGAAGATATTAGATTTTGTAGAACTCAAACATAGTTCAATATCATTCTTTGACCTTGAGAAGCATGAAACTGCCATTTCGCGCTGGTCAAGAGCAAGAACTAGAGCTGCCAAGGTAAATCTTCGTTTGTTTATAATAGTTGTTATTGTTAGGTTTGGTAGTATTGCAGACGTTTTTAACATTATCGTCTTTAATATCTTTTCAGGTCGGTAAAGGCCTATCGAAGAATGGGAAGGCACGTAAGCTAGCTTTACAACATTGGCTTGAGGCGGTAAGAAATAATTATCTAGTATGTTTGGTTTCCTAAGCTCACCATCTGTGAACATTGCTGATATCGTTATTTCAAACAGATTGATCCACGACATAGATACGGGCACAATTTACATTTCTATTACTCTAAGTGGCTGCATTCACAGAGCAAAGAACCCTTCTTCTACTGGTAAGCTTTTTAACTGCAATAGTCATATATGAAACATTTATACCGTCTTTGACTTCTCACTAATAAGGTGATTTGCCCATGCAGGCTAGATATAGGTGAAGGGAGAGATATCAATCTTGTTGATAAATGTCCTCGTTCGAAACTTCAGCAGCAGTGTATAAAATATCTAGGCCCGGTATGTCTATATTTTTCATCTTCGTACCTCAGTTAATTTTATATGATTATCCAAATCCTAGAGAAAGATTCTTATTGCAACGTTCTCTTTTGATCGCAGATGGAAAGAAAGGCCTATGAAGTTGCAGTAGAAGATGGGAAGCTCTTCTACAAAAAATCAGGAGAGTTCCTTGATACCACCGGAGGCCCTAAAGACTCCAAGTGGATCTTTGTTCTCAGCACCTCTAAGGTGTTATATGTTGGAAAGAAAAAGAAAGGCACATTTCAGCATTCGAGCTTTTTGGCTGGAGGTGCCACATTGGCCGCTGGGAGGATAGTTGTCGAAAAAGGAAACTTAAAGGTACGTAACATTAAATTCTCTAAACTTGTTGTTTCTTCTCAAAACTCCAAATATTCTAATAAATGTATTAGCATCTTATATTCGATCCTAACAAGTGCGTACTTTGCAAATTTTAACAGGCAGTCTGGCCTCATAGTGGACACTATCGACCAACCCCTGAAAATTTTCAAGATTTAATATCATTTCTCAGAGAAACCAATGTTGATCTTGCTGATGTTAAGGTAAAACCTATTTTCGCAGTCTTTTGATTGCATGTTATGGCAAGAGTCTTCATCGAAATACTGATTTCAATCTTGATGTATATGCAGCTTGATGCGATTGATGAAGAAGAAGAATCTATTTGCAAGAAAGATGGCGTATATTTGAGAAGTAATTCTGAGGACGAGTTGACTGAAAAAGATTGTCAAGAGAATGACAGCAGTTCAACAGAACAAGGTGCACCTACTGCTTTGGAGGTGTCAACATCGAAGCCATCACAAATCTTTAGCAAACAATTATCTGATCTTGAAATACCAAGTAAGGTTAATTTATTGAAGAGGCTAAGGAGTGAAATATATGCGGAGGAACACAACTCGAGTAACTTGGATGAATCCTTATCGGATGGGGATGATGGTCACGACGATAGTAGGGAAACAAAAGAAGAAGTCATATCAGGGGAATGTGTTCTCCAACGGATCAATTCGCGTAAAGGACTGCAATCATTTCAGCTAGGGAGGCAGCTCTCTTGCAGATGGAGCACGGGAGCTGGTCCACGAATTGGCTGTGTGAGGGACTACCCGACAGGCCTCCAGTCCCATGCTCTGGAACAAGTAAGCTTATCTCCAAGGAGTATCCATCGCCTTCGACTTGATCTTCCTTCTAGGCCATCTACACCATCGAGCTTTAGCTACGACACTCGAGGTCCTCTATCTGTCTCCAGGAAAGTTGTCGTGTAGGATTGGAAGCCTCTGTGGAGCACAACCTACCCCATTTTGTTAGGGGTCTTAACAGCTTCAGCTCTTGGCCTGCAATGCTTAACTGCAGGCCATACAATTTTTTGTTAATAGGAATAAAAAGTTAGGAATTCTTTAAAAAGAATTCATAGGAAATTCATTCATTAGTTTATTTACCTTGTTAACAGTAGGAATTTTTTTAATTATTATTAGGAGTACATTTTATATCTATGATGTAGATTGTACATTGAAGGATGTAATTTGTACAGATAAGGCATTATTTGTCCTTGCTATTTAAAGGAAAAAGTTCGAAATTAAATACTGCAAACTTTTGTTTATTCTATCTAACCATCACAAAAAAGAAAAATGGTATTTAACCACATCATATTTGAGCAATTATACTATTTACACTTCAAAATTGACGTTTTTGTGTATATGAAACTTTGATCAACACTAAGAATTCTTCATTGATCTAATAAATATAAAAATGATAATATTAGATTTGTCTCTACATTAAAAAGATGGTTGTTCAGTAATAACTAATGGTCAAAGATTTATATGCAAAAACGTCAATTATTTTCCATTGGAGATAATATTGACAATTATAAAGCCTTTTGCATCTAAAAGAAGTTATTCGATTCTTAAACACCCTAATATCTCGATCGAACAGTTTATGAGATGGTTAAATTATAGTCGTGTGGGCAAAATTATAGAGGTGTCGGTACTCCATGAAGATGGCGGTCCAAATGAGTTGGTCTATACGTGCATGAACTGTAATTAATTTGAGTCATAGTCAATTGTTTAGTTGAAAAGGACATTCGGGTGGGGGTAGATACTATATGGAGTCTTCAGCTTGATTTCATTGACTCAGCCTAATAGCCCACACCCCTATCACCAAGTCAAAAGATTGTTATTTTGACGACATTAAATGAGTGGAAGGCAAGTTGGCCATCTATCATAGTATGTCTTCCCATTTCCCAACTTCTCCCTCAACTGGAAAACATCACTTCACTTTTGTTTGTTATACGGATTTTTATGGTGTGTTTGAATTGAGGTGAATCAAAGAGATTAGATTTTTTTTTGAAATTATCCTAGAGTAATAGTGAGAATCAGAGAGAACATATTTTATTATTGTTCGAGTATCATAATTGTAAACTAGGAGGGGGTATGAGATAAAATATAATTAAATATGTGATTCTCCTCCATTCTCCTTCGATTTGGAGGGGATAAAATTTGAGAGGAATCAGTGGTAATGGGTGAATTAGTGGTAATAAATTCCGCCTAATATTCTCCTTGGTTCTCCCCAAAACAAACACAACCTTAAATTTAATGTGCGTCAATTTCCTGAAGGGCCTGGTTCCAGGGCATGCTCTATTTGGGTCGATGTCAATTGGGACCATTAATGGATCCGATGGTCCATCCTTGGATTGATCCACTAGATCCTGTGGGACTGTCCTGTCCTTCTAGTGCTGGAAACGAGTCAGGTAACACGTTACCTGCTCGAGTACCCGATTCGATAGCTAATGAGTAGGGTACGACCATAAAGTTGTGCTCGTTTGAATTATCCAACTCGCTCGACAAATTTTCGGTTTGTTATTAAATGATTAAATAAAATAATAAGTTCATAATATCTGTTAAACATAATAATCTATAATTAAGGTTTGCTCATTTTATTATGAATATTTGAAATAATTAAGGTTTTTTACACTCCAAATATTGATTGCTACACTCCATTTTCTCAATTTTACCCTTCACTTTACTTATAAAAATCTACAAAAAGTAATAAAAATGAAATGTGGTCATCAAATTTGGAGTGTAAAAATCAAATACCTTAATTTATTAATATTCTAATGTACCTATGTATATTTTATTTGTGTTTAAAAAATAAGTTTTTCCCTTTTAACCTTAACGAGTCGGGTAATTATCGAGTTGAGTCGGATATTTAGCTTGTCGGGTTGGATACTCCTCGTTTCCAACACTAGTCCTTCTGGATCCTCCGGAGGAGGTCTGCAATCTCTATGACCTTCTTCTGTCCTGATTGTTTGACTTTACAAGGGATCTTGTTTTGGGGTTCGTGAGTTTTAGCAACACCGAGATCCCTTATTTGTTCCGAGCCCTCGTAAAAGATGAATGGGTTGTCCACTTGTCCAATCTCTTTGCTTCATGCTTCGAGATCCCTTGTTTGATAGACAATATTATAGTTTATCCTCCATCATACTACATCAACCTCGTAGGTTTTGACCTCGGATCAGTTCACTAAAAATGGAGGATCTACAACCAATCCGTGTGGCCATATTGTATAACTTGTTTGAAAACTCTTGCTTGATATTGTATTATGTTTGTTTCCAGTATCCAACCATTAAGCTACCTGACCTATTCCAATCCAACAATTTTGCCTCATTTGTTATCGGTCCGATCCCGAAAAACCCGATAACGTAACAGCCCGATGCCCCAATCCCAAAATTTCGAATACTTATACCAGAACCGATAAGAGCCCTATTCGGAAGTGAGAAGCTCACGAGGCCCATTTCATTTGGCAAACTATATATTCAATGATTGAAAATATGAATCAATGCGCAGACCCTAATGAATTGAAAGCCTCATCATAAAAACAACTACTCCACTTTTTATTAATCCAAAATTTTCTTTTTAGATTTTTCTTTGTGTATGGCCTTACTTTTCTTTCCACATTTAATCAAAAATTGAAATTAATCATTACTCCGTACTACTTATTTTAATACCCGCCACCTCAATTACAGCTAATATTCCTTTGTTTTATTTGCCCACCTGACCCTACCATTATACTTTACTTCTTTTTATCACCCCTAACCTCCTACTAAATTCCCAAAACACCCCAATCACCTCCTTTCATTTGCTTCTTCCACCCCAAAAGATTTTGTACATTACTTTTCAATAATGTAGGTAAACAAATTTGATCATTTTCATTGCAACATAAGATTATCATGCTAATAGACGAGTTTCTTTTGCTTAATTTCATGAATCATTTTTTAATTTAAAAAAATTGTGATGTTAAATCTTGACCATCTAATTGTTTTTAGTGATATTATAAAAATTACTAGCTAATGATATTGAAAAATCTTTATACGTTCTCGAGGAAATTTTTGTGACCCAAGTCAGTGTTCATTCTCTTGTACCAAGCAAAATGTAATCATATAAAAAAATGCATCATCATTCTCTACATCCGTGTCCATCTAATGTTTGAATATATTACAATTAATATTGTCGTTGGTTATATATATTTCTATAAGTGAATAAAATGAATTGAATGAATCAGTACCAAAGTAATTAAAAAATACTAATACATATAATTTAAAATATAATACTGAGTGAAAATAATAGATTTGATTGAGAATAAAAAATAAAAGAATGAGATCTAAATTATTTATTTAAGGCCCTTATTTCATATTGCCCCTTGAACTATAGACTATTTAGACATTTTATATTACCCTCCGAACTATTTTAATTTTTTAAATTGCCTATGAACTACCTTAACTTTTGAGGTTACCAAAAAAAAATATGGGTGATACACTTGATCACTTACGTAGAGGACAAATGTGTCCATTCATAAAGCATAAAAAAAAAAAAACATCTTTTTTTATAGTCAAGAGCGTGGATAAAATGTGTTAACTAAATTTAACCAAATATTTTTGTGGAACAATGTATCTCGTAAATGAGTAATGAAATGGAAACGAAAATAAAATCAATTACATAAATAATAACTGATCAAGCAAGCACCTTGTATGTTTTCAAGAAGAATTCTGTCCGTTTTGTCCTTAGTGATTGTATGAAAATTAGATTGCGATTTCAATTTTACTTTCACACATTGAAAATAAACAACCTCATTTCTCTAATTTATGCAGTCAAACTTATAGAAATATAGTTGAAATATTGCTCTAATGATGAGACCACGCATTGGTCGTAATTTTTTTGACTAATTTACGACCAACTTGTGGTATCGTAATTGAAGCAATATTTCAATTTGTAGAAATTCAAATTAAGTTACAACCACCACGTGGTATCATCATTTGAGCAATATTACAACTAGGGCAAATGGCACCGGACATCACTAACGTTTGATTTATTTACCACATTTACCATTTACGTTCACTTTCGTGCCAAAGACAACACTCATGTTCAAATATTACTCAACCCGTCTAATTTTCGCGAATTTTGCTGAAATCGCAATTTTAAGCACAAAAGTTAGAAGGACAATTTAGTCACAACACTAAAAATGATTAGTAATTACTTATAGATATTACATTCCCCCTAATTGGCCATCAATTGAAGCTTTTAAGAAACGACACATGTTCAATTTTTGAAAAGCCCCAAATTTAATAAGTACAATTTTGAAAAGATACAATTTTGAAAACAAAATAGGTTCAATTTGAAGTGTCGTAACTAAGTTGCCCTTCTAACTTTTGTGCTTAAAATTGCAATTTCATCAAAATTCGCCAAAAGTAGACGGGTTGAGTAGTATTGGAACATGAGTGATGTCTTTGGCATAAAAGTGAACGTTAGTGGTAAATGTGGTAAATAAATTAAACGTTAACAATGTCCGGTGTCATTTGCCCTTACAACTATATTCCTGTGATTTCGGTTGCAGACATTCAAAACCAGGGCCGGTCCATAGATTTTCGGGGCCTAGTGCGAAAACCGAAAATGAGGCCCTCGATATATATAATAAAAATAAAATTTTCGAGAACTCATTTTTTAAGCTAAATTTTTCTAAGTTCTCGGGTCTCGAATATTAAAATGTGGTAAAGATTCACTATTATAAGCTAAATTTTCATTATTGAGTTCAAATGGCATAATATTTCATTATCAAGTTCACTTGAGACTACATTTTTATCACTTGAAACTATATTTTCTTCCATCAAATTTTCATATAATTGATCACTAGCTATAGGATTACTTTTAGAAAAGAATTTTTCAAGAGCTCCTTTTTGTGATATAACCAATTCATTTTCACGTTTTCTTTTCTTCTTTGATCGTTTTCGGATAAATATTTGTGAGACAACATCTTATAAAATAGTCAAACAATTATTAATAAATAAGTAAAAAATTGAATATAAAATAACTTAATTAATGAACATAAATAAAGTATGAAATTAATTAAAATAAATAAAACACGTTCAATAAAAAATTTTATTTGTTTTTTTTCGATTTAGTATAATTAACAAGAGAAAAATGAATTACATCACCTATTTAATGACACGATTCTAATTCTTCAAATTGACAAAGCATTGTGCCTCACCGGATACTAATTCATCGAATGGATCAACTATTTTAATTTTATTAAAACAACAGTATTGCATTGACTCTGATCTCAGATTATGAGTAAATTTGCTCTATTATACTTATACAATTAATATATTGTTTAAGAAAGACCGAAAGACTAAAAGAGTATTAGTAAGCTAAGTAGGCCGTACATCTGTCTTCGGATTCTTATTTATCTAATCTCATTAAATAGTTTGCTCTACGGAATTTGATTATTAATGTTACAATAATAGTGTTATAATATTAATAGTTAACCGAGTTCATAGTTTTAGTGCTAATGTTTTTATATCGATTTTAGTTCAACACTTTTCAATTGTAAATTATAAACTTAATACTTATTTAATAAATATAATTTTTAAATATATAATTTAATTTCTAATTTTTAAATCAGTAAAATAATATATAAAAATTTTTTAAAAATTTTTTTGGGGCCCCTCCAAAACGGGGGCCCAGTGCGACCGCGCCCCCCGCCATGGGTAAGGGCCGGCACTGTTCAAAACATAAATTCGATTGTTTATTTCCAATATGCAATTTCAACATTCCTTTCATACGGTCACTAAGAGCAAAGGGAGCAAAAATCTTTACCATGAAAAATTATGTGTTCAAAATAATTTTCACCGAAAAATAACCGAACTAACCTAACTTTTTTTAAACCGTGCATGGTAAAACACAAAAAATGAGTAATGAGATCTCTATTTCCCATTTTCCCCACTTCCCCACCCCAGTATATATACCCACCCCACTCCCATGCGCATTCCCCGCCTGTACAAAAATCATCACAAAGCCCTAGACTCCATTTCACCACTCTCTCAACCTCCCCCCATCGCCACCCCCTACCACCCCCACCACCACCACCATGGATCAACAAGCTCAACTCGCCCTCATCCTCGGACCCGACCCGGCCCCATTCGAGACCCTCATCTCCCACCTCATGTCCTCCGCTAACGAGCCGCGCTCCCAAGCCGAAGCCATATTCAACTTGATCAAATCCAACGACCCCAACTCCCTCGTGCTCAAGCTGGCGCACGTGCTATCCTCCTCCCCACACGTCGAGGCACGTGCGATGTGCGCCATTCTCCTCCGCAAACAATTAACCAGAGACGACTCTTATATTTGGCCCAATTTGTCTGAGTCAACGCACTTGACCGTCAAATCGGTTATGCTCACTTGTATTCAACGCGAAGAGACCAAATCGATTATTAAGAAGCTGTGTGATACGATTTCGGAGCTGGCTTCTTCGATTTTACCCGAGAATAATTGGCCTGAATTGCTTCCGTTTATGTTTAATTGCGTTAGTTCTGATTCGGCCAAGCTGCAGGAGTCTGCCTTTTTGATATTTTCGCAGTTGGCGCAGTATATCGGGGAGATTTTGGTGCCGTATATTACCGAGTTGCATAGGGTATTTATGCAGGTTTTGAATAGTTCACCTTATGGTGAGGTGAAGATTGCAGCGTTAAGTGCGGTGATTAATTTTATCCAGTGTTTGCCGAGTTCGAGTGAGCGGGATAGGTTTCAGGATTTGTTGCCTGCGATGATGAGGACGTTGACAGAGTCGTTGAACTCTGGACAGGAGGCGACGGCTCAGGAGGCATTGGAGTTGTTGATTGAGTTGGCTGGGACAGAGCCGAGGTTTTTGAGGCGCCAGATTGTGGATGTGGTGGGGTCAATGTTGCAGATTGGTGAGGCGGAGAGTTTGGAGGAAGGGACTCGGCATTTGGCTATTGAGTTTGTTATTACTTTGGCCGAGGCGAGAGAGAGGGCTCCTGGGATGATGAGGAAGTTGCCTCAGTTTATTAGTAGGTTGTTTTCAATTTTGATGAAGATGTTGTTGGATATCGAGGATGATCCGGCTTGGCATACCGCAGATGTGGAGGACGAGGATGCTGGGGAGACGAGTAATTATTCGGTCGGGCAGGAGTGTTTGGATAGGTTGGCAATAGCTTTAGGAGGAAACACCATTGTTCCTGTTGCGTCGGAGCAGTTGCCTGCTTACTTGGCAGCTCCTGAGTGGCAGAAGCATCATGCTGCTCTTATTGCGCTTGCACAAATAGCTGAAGGCTGTGCAAAGGTATTTGGATAATTTGATTCAATTCGCTTGTAAAGTTGGTTACTGTTCATTTCTTTTATCTAGTCTTGTCCTAATTTCATATAGTATTGCTTTGTTGATACTACAATAGTGTGCAGTTTCTTACATTACATTTGTTACATTACATTCGAATATATTAGACTGCCTATCTCATCAATTGCCAACAATAATGACTATCTATCATTAGTGGAGCCATTTTTATTATCTCTTGAATTGGACAATTTTCTCGAGAATCTTCTTTTGGTTTATCCATTGAACTTCTGTCATATGCAATTTTATCCATATGAACTGGCTGCTGATTTAATTGATTCTGTGTTGTGTAGTGTTTTGTGCTTTGTGGCATTTTGGTCATTGTCCGTGTGCACAAGATGGCGTTAAATATGTAATATTTCTTCTGTGATACAGGTAATGACTAAAAACTTGGAACAAGTGGTTAACATGGTATTGAGCTCATTTCAAGATCTTCACCCTCGAGTCAGGTGGGCTGCTATCAATGCCATAGGTCAGCTGTCCACTGATCTTGGTCCTGATCTGCAAGTACAGTATCATCATAGCGTTCTCCCTGCATTGGCTGCCGCCATGGATGATTTTCAAAATCCGCGAGTGCAGGTTTGTAGTTTAGTTTCAAGGAACTCTACACTTGCCACTGTAGCTCTATTCTGGAGTTCAATCCGCACTATAATCAGTCATCATAATATGGGTTTACAAATATTTATGTGGAAAATGTGTGTAACATGCCCAAACAACATTTACTAAACATAATACTGGGTAGTTCACTTGTTATTTTACTGCTGAGTACTCTGGCTGATGGTTGATGAAGGCTCTCAGAGGGGGGGGGGGGATTGGTTTCGTTGTATAAACGAATTGTTTAATTCAATTTAGAGTTGAGACTTGAGACCATGTAGCAATTATCCAGCATGTTCCAAATCCCTTGAATTGATAAAGAAGGAGAAGATCATGAATTTAAAGAATTTTAAGGAGTGACAAATATGGTTGATGAAGGCTCTAAGAGGGGGGGGGGATTGGTTTCGTTGTATAAACGAATTGTTTAATTCAATTTAGAGTTGAGACTTGAGACCATGTAGCAATTATCCAGCATGTTCCAAATCCCTTGAATTGATAAAGAAGGAGAAGATCATGAATTTAAAGAATTTTAAGGAGTGACAAATATGTGCTTGATTCACTTCAGTTAAATAAAATTGTTGGTGCATGGTGTTACTTGTTCTTAATTCATACAAAACTGGTTTTGATGTCTGATAAAGTTTTCTTTACATAGTTAGAACTGGATAATTACTGATCTAAAGTGTTAACAGGCCCATGCTGCTTCAGCTGTTCTTAACTTCAGTGAGAACTGCACTCCTGAAATTCTAACTCCCTACTTGGACGGGTTAGTTAGCAAGCTGCTGATTCTTCTGCAGGTAAGATGACCAACTAACTCTGAAAATTTGTATGAGGGTGTATAGGTTTGCATTTTGGGAAGTTTTATTGCTTATATAATAAAAATACTTGGAAGACAAAGCTTTTTATTGAAGGGTAAGAAAAAGCTCAAACAAAAAATTCAAAGAAAGCTCATTTCAACCACATATCTGATCAATTCACCCCACCCCACCCATCCCAACCGTAAATTTATGTTTCTCATACGAAATTACTACTTTTTGTGATGCAGAATGGGAAACAAATGGTACAAGAAGGTTCCTTAACTGCTTTAGCTTCTGTGGCTGATTCATCTCAGGTAAAGCATGGTGTTGACGGTTCTTGTGTTCTTATTTATTGGCTTACTGCTTTCTGGTTCATCTCTTATCATAATGTTCATTAACAGGAACACTTCAAAAAATACTATGACGCTGTTATGCCATACCTGAAAACTATTTTGATCAACGCAAATGACAAAGCTAACCGCATGCTTCGCGCTAAAGCTATGGAATGCATTAGCCTCGTGGGGATGGCTGTTGGAAAAGAGAAATTCAGAGAAGATGCAAAACAGGTGAGTAGTCGAAGTACATGCAGCTATTTAAACAAGCACGGATATTATTTTAGTTTTCAATTCCTTCTTCTGCAGTAATTAGTTTTCCCTCCTCATTGTTTTATATGGTGGGCCAGTGTCCTAGGTCTACAATTTCATCTTTTAGGTGTTATCTTATATATTTGAGTATATTACTCCTTGAATGTAGATGGTTGTAACAGCTCCATACTTGCTCCCGTTTAGGTGACATTGACTCATGATCTTGTAAATTATCTCATCATAACAACCCCTTAATTGCTTGCAAGGTTATGGAAGTGCTTATGTCATTGCAAGGATCTCAGATGGAGTCGGACGATCCAACCACTAGTTACATGCTACAAGTATGGTTTCTTATTTTTTATACAACCATTCTCATTGATTTACATGAAACTTATCGACTTACTATGTGGTTGCAATTTGGTTGTCCTTCTTTGGTAGGCATGGGCCAGACTTTGCAAGTGCCTTGGACAAGATTTTCTTCCTTATATGGGTGTGGTCATGCCTCCTTTGCTGCAGTCTGCCCAACTTAAGCCTGATGTTACCATAACATCTGCAGATTCTGACAACGAACTTGATGATTCAGATGATGACAGGTTAGATTTTCTGATCAATTTATAATTTACCTTTGCATCCACCACTTGACATGCCTGTTCTCCTGACCCTGCAACTGTTCTGACTTATAGGGCTCGTTAATCATGAAACACACACATGTCCTGTGCTTATAGTAACAAAAAATATCCTTTACAAGCTCATGTGTCTTGTCTGCAACACATGCCTTGTGGTTCCTCGTCCCTGACATAAAATTAAAACCCTTCTTTTTCCAGAAAATTATGGTATAAAATACTCCCTCCATTCATTTTTACTTGTTAAGGAAAATAAAAAGTATATTGAAAATGTAGGACAATTATCTAAAACTATATCATTGGTTGGTTGATAATTTCATGAAAAAAGTAGTCAACAAGTTCGTTGAGATTGTAAAAAGTACAAATTACCTAAGCTAGGACAAGTATTTTTGAACAAAGAAGTTATGCTAGGACGTCAAGTAATATGAACAGAGGGAGTATTTTTTGAGTGTCATGGAGTATGCTTAATAACCATATACTTTTACCTATGCTCTTTGGGCACAAATGCCTTGGTTAATAATTTGCAATGAAACCCGTCAAAGAATATGCTAGGAGATGAGAATATAGTTGGAGATGTTGAATGTGTTTAAAGCATGCATCTGTTTCCTTGTTTACCCGTGTAAAATGTTTTCTTGCATGGTGTCTTGTTTGTTTTTCCTACTTGCTATGGTCTTTCTTTTGCGTTTTAGGATGTTATCGATAAAGATTTATATAAAATGTTATGTCTATTCAACATCTTCTCAGTAGTCTCTTCATATATTTATGAACTAGTATAATGAATAGCTAAATGGCGTAGTATTAGTTTTCTAAGGAAGTTCTTTATTGAGCAGTATGGAGACTATTACGCTTGGGGATAAAAGAATTGGTATAAAGACTAGTGTGCTTGAAGAGAAAGCTACAGCTTGTAACATGCTTTGCTGCTATGCTGATGAGCTTAAGGAAGGTTTTTACCCTTGGATTGATCAGGTCTGTAATAGATGACTCCTTTTGTTGTCCATTTGGTTCAGTAGAGACCTGCTTGATACTGAGAGTTGCAATTCCTAACAGGTTGCACCGATATTAGTTCCACTTTTAAAATTTTACTTCCATGAAGAGGTCAGAAAGGCTGCTGTTTCAGGTAGCATTGTCCTTCTGTTCCTTTTCCTTGTTGTCAAGTTTCTGAATGCGTAGTACCTCCTAATGCTGGTCTGCTAAATTTGTGTTCATTCTCTTTTTATATGTAGCTATGCCGGAGTTGCTAAAATCTGCAAAATTGGCTATTGAGAAAGGACTCGCTCAAAACCGTAATGAATCTTACATTAAGCAGTTGACTGACTTTATAGTACCAGCTTTGGTGGAAGCTTTGCACAAGGTCCATCTCTTGTGAAGCTAACTCTTGACGTGAATTTATAGGATATTATGTTCGCTTTGGATATAACTGTTACATTCCTTAATGGTGGCAGGAACCTGATACTGAAATATGTGCGAACATGTTAGATGCACTGAACGAGTGCCTCCAGGTTTGTCTCGTGTACACTAATGAATTCTCTGTTAAGATGACTGGGGTGCTTGTGCACTTGCTTTTGTTTCTTATCTTAATGGATCTCATTCTGTGAATATTGTTTCCAATGTGATGTTATTTTCATGCATGGCCTTATTTTTTTAAAGACTATCAGCAAGTGGTTTTGCAATTAGCATTATACTATTATCTAGAATTTCTAGTCCCATCGCCATCTAGGGTGTTTTGTGCAGCGACTGCAGTCATTTTGAACATTATTAACCAGTGCTTGGAGATCTATATTATTTCTTGTTTGGCTTGTAAGGTGACCACTGTCCCATTTGCTAACTTGTGCTTATTTACTTGTTTCCAGATATCAGGGCCTCTTCTTGATGAAAAACAGGTTCGGAGTATTGTTGATGAGATTAAACAGGTTATTACAGCTAGCTCAAGTAGAAAAAGAGAGAGAGCAGAGAGAACTCAGGCTGAAGACTTCGATGCCGAGGAAGGGGAGCTTCTTAGAGAGGAAAATGAGCAAGAAGAAGACGTTTTTGATCAAGTTTGTTCTCTTGCATTTTGGATCCTCAATAAAAATGCTTCGTATTTTCAACACTATATAATTCTAGAAAACTGATCTGCCTTTTGTTGCATAACTCCAGGTTGGTGAAATCTTAGGAACACTGATAAAAATGTTTAAGTCCTCATTCCTGCCTTTCTTTGATGAACTGTCGTCCTATTTGATGCCGATGTGGGTAAGTTATAGTTCTCAATTCTTTGGAGGTATGCTACGGATAGGATTCATGACCTACTACTATATGTAAGTGATTACTTATTGTATTTGGGTGTATAATTGTGATATAGGGCAAGGACAAGACACCTGAGGAGAGAAGGATAGCCATTTGTATTTTTGATGATGTTGTAGAACAGTGTCGTGAATCTGCTCTCAAGTATGTCAATGAATTATGACAAGATCTTAAATTCTTAATGCACATATTGTTTCAAATTCCATTTCATTCCTCTTTTTACTGTAAAATGATTTGTCCTCTTCCATGTTTAGGTATTATGATACCTTTCTTCCATTTATTTTGGAAGCATGTAATGATGAAAACCCAGATGTCAGACAGGTTAGGTTCCATGCAATAAATCGCTTTCATGTACTGTAGGAGTTACTCATTAATCTCATCTCATTGCTGAAGGCATATATTGTTCTTGTTTGCAGGCTGCTGTATATGGACTGGGAGTTTGTGCGGAGTATGGTGGCTCCACCTTTAAACCTCTTGTTGGAGGTATACTTCCGTATCAAGAGGGTTTTTGTTTAAACTTAGTAATGATTGAGCTTGAGTATTCCCCTTCAATGTTGCAGAGGCTCTATCAAGGTTGAATGTTGTTATTGGAGATCCCGATGCCCAGCAGGCTGAAAAGGTCATGGCATATGACAATGCAGTTTCTGCTTTGGGCAAGCTATGTCAGTTTCATCGCGAGAGCATTGACTCCGCACAGGTAGTTTGAAACTATACTTGGTTATAGAGGGTGCTTGCTCAAACTTGTTTTGAGCCAGCTTATTAGTGACATGCAATTGAGAAGGATGGGATTTAGAGATCTTTCAATACACAATATATATGTACATTTGTACATTGAAGTTGAAAGATGATCTTTACTTCACAGGCTTTTCGATTGCCAAACATCAATATATTTTGATACTATTATAATCATATTTGATATTGTTATGATCTTTTGGTTTCTGTTTTTCATATTGAAGAGTTACCACTGCTATACTTTCATAATTGCTTCTTCTATACAAATAGCCCGTGTTCTTGTGCCATACTGTTCTAATAGTTTATACTGAATTTTTGTGGCAGATCATCCCTGCTTGGCTGAATTGTTTACCATTAAAAAGTGATTTGATTGAGGCAAAGGCTGTTCATGACCAGCTTTGTTCAATGGTTGAAAGGTATTTAATTGTCTTTTTAGTTTTTAATTTCATACCGTTCCTAAGAGTATAGACATCAGTTTTCTGCAACAAAATCCTCAAAACTACGCTATCTTACTTCTATTTCTGTAATAACTCATCTTACTTTTTTTCAAAGCCGTACTTTCTGTTGTAGGATTCTTGTCCGAATCTTCAATATATTTGAGGACTGTGATATATGTAAACTTAGCTCTTTGAGTCTTTTCACACTTTTAATCATTAAATAATTTCTAAATTAGAATAACTAAGAAGCATCTAAGTCTGATGTGACTGCTCTAATTTTTTATAGCTACATTACCTCATTTGGTTACTCTATCATCTTGCAGGTCAGATAGTGAACTTTTGGGACCGAATAACCAGTATCTCCCCAAAATTGTTGCTGTATTTGCTGAGGTAATTTTATATACCGTCGCATTTCTATATTATTAATGTTGTCGGTATGAAGTGTTTGCGTTCGAGATAATGTTATAAAGTGAAAGTAGAGTATGCACATACCTCAATGTAAACCTGAGAAAGTAGGTGTTTTATCAGGACCTTGGGATTTCAATGTTTTCTTATTTCTGCATGTACAGTCTTTTGGATAAAGTAGGTGTTTTCAGGACAGTTTTTTGTATCAACAAATTCAATATGTCTGCTGATATTGGATTACATGGCATCGCTTTGATTAGGTCAAATATATTGACTAATTTTATCTACAATCATTTGTCTATGCTATTCGAATATGCTTTCGTAGATCTTGTGCGATGGTAAGGATCATCTTGCCACGGAGCAGACTGCAAGTAGGATGATCAACCTCTTGAGGCAGCTTCAACAGACGTTACCACCTGCGACGTGGTCATTCTTGCAACCTCAGCAGCAACAAGCATTACAGTCCATCCTGTCGTAGATTCTTTTTGCCAGACTTGTGTTAAATTTTCAGTGAGAAAGCTGTTGTGAGCCATTGCATTTCATCTAAAGATGTCTGATCATTCTATATTGCATCAAGCGTCGGGGTCCTGGGTGGGTGATCTGTCGCTTGAA
>CM016562.1:38422212-38622212 GCA_003412495.2 Echium plantagineum
ATTATTTAGGGATGGAGGGAGTAAATTTTTAGGATCTAATTTGGACTCATACTTTTGGACAATTGGATCATGTTCTTGCTGGGAACTCATAGCTTCCAAGCAATAATGCAAGGGGTCTCATTTGTATGCTTAAGCATCTTAATATCGTGTTTTAGAAAAATCCGATTATTTTTTAAATATTCTGTGTTGGCGTGAATTAAAATTTTATCGAAATAATCCGATCCAATAATTAAAAATCTGTTAAACATCATGCTTAAAGATTTTCTTAATCGTCGTTGTTTAAGTCTAGGCTCGTTATTATGATATAGGAGTATCGAACATTCGAACTATAGAAGGCAACTAACTAGGCCATTTGCAGCAGGGCAGGCAAAAATTTATGATGAGCACATGATTTAAAGTTCACACAACTACTAAAATTTAATGGAAGGGTGTGCTTATCACCCAAAATGACAACAATTAATCAATTATTTCTATGTTCAACTTCTCATATATAATCAAACTTTGTCCAGTAACCTTCTGCAATACTAAAACAAAATGGACAAAAACTCTGCATCAATAATATCATCACTCTCCTCTATCTTAACACTACTACTCCTCATAAGCTCAGCAACCTCAGACATAGTCCAAGACAGAGACAAATGTGGTGATCAACTAGTAGGCCTAGCGACATGTCTTCCTTACGTTAGCGGGGACTCGAAAGCTCCCACCATGGATTGCTGCACAGGTTTAGAGAAGGTCTTAATAAAGGGCAAAGAATGTTTGTGCATCTTAGTCAAGGATAGAAATGATCCTAATCTTGGTCTCAAAATTGATGCCAATCTTGCTTTAGGCCTTCCTGAAAAATGCCATTCACATAATGCTGATGTTTCTGCATGTCCAAGTAATTGTCCATTTTTGTTTAACAACCATTTTTTTAAATTAATGGCGATAAATAAAGATGTGTGTGTTTATATATTGATGCAGCCCTGTTGCATTTGAAGCCTAATTCGACTGATGCAAAGGTGTTTGAGGATTTTGTGAAGGGGGATAAAGCAGATCATGGTAATAAACTAATGACTAACATGCACACTAGCTTAGATATATATACTAGTTTGCGACGGATTTTCCTCGTTACAAGTAATGAATTTTTCAAGTAATAATGACTAGACACGAAGTAAAATGTTTCGGATTTGTTTTCTTAGGAAATGTAGCAAATTCATCAAGCGACAGGGAATCGCCAACGACAAGTGCGAAAAGTGATGGAAGAAGGGCAAATTGGCATGGAATTGATATGGTCTTAGGGACGATGATAATAGCAGCAATGCTTCCACTGTATTAGTTATACTGCAGTTTATATTGGGTTTTTTTAATTTTCAACGTTATGTTATGCATAAGACCAAGTTTCGATTATGTAATTGTGATTATATATTCTCAAATTCAATAAAAGTTGCATTCATCAATCACATAAGTATCATGATTCATGAACCTTTTTGAAATATCTATGAGCTTTAATTAAAACACATGAGATGTAGGAGTATCATTTAGTATGAGAATTTGGTTGAGTCAACGCATATTTGAATTGGTTGGGAAGTAGTGAAGAACCATCTCATTAATTCAACACATAATTGGTCAGGAAGAACCATTATGATTGTCCCTTAGAAACCTAACAATTCTAAAATTGCTCATGTAATTTGAAAAGGTGGTAAATTTGTTGGTACTAACACCTTACAAGCAGTGTCGGATGCGCCTTTGTTCAAGATGGTTCATTTTGTAAATAAAAAAATTATATAGGTATATTCCGTTTGTTTTTAAATTGGCGTTTTGTATTTTTAAAATACTATTTTAATGGGTATTTCTTTTTTACAATAAGTATAATACCAATACATGATTATAATTGTTGATTAATTTACTAATTAAAGACATATTTGTAACATGTGATTGTTTATTAATTGGCGTGAAAATAACTAGAACGATAACGAGAAAAATCGAGGAGTATAAAATCAACAATTTTGAGGTGGTAACAAATATGATCTTTGATTTGTTTTTCTTGTATGATTTTGTAGTTATCTCGTGTTAAGGGATCAGATAGTATGCAATAATAACAAAGAGGTTGTTTCCGAAATCCAAAGTAATCCCAGAATGGAGTTGTACTTATATGCTTACAACTATTTTGTGAGCACCATGCTCACAAGGGTTTCATGGTCATTTAAGAAATGTTTTTTTTTTTTTTATGGAATGTGAAAAAGTAACACCAAATTTATTGCACTCCAAATTTATTACCATTTATTAACCATGATAACACCTAAATCTGGAATCTTAATTATGCAATTTTACAAAATATACTCACAATTTTAAACTTGAATACTTAATACATATAAACAATACAAATTTGATTGGTGTACTCAAATTAAATTTTTATTTTCTATTGTGATTCATATAATTTGGTTTGGTATTGCATTAAGTCTAGTCAAGACAAATTCAATTGGTATTTTAATTATTCCACCAATTTTGGTAGTAATCATATTACAATTTCTAAAGCGGTTAGAGTTAATTTTGTGTTTAGAGATAATGAGAGATACCAAAATACATTTTAAGCATAAATAGTAAAGATATATAAATAAATTTTATGTGGTGTTATTGAAGAAATATGGGTGTTATTGAACAAGAACGAAACACCAGTGTGTATTAGTAAATGGTGTCACTAAAAATATATCTAAAATGAGATTAATACAAGAATTGTTTATTATTGAAGAAATATATCTAAAATGAGATGTATACTAGTAAAGATATATAAATAAATTTTATGTGGTGTTATTGAAGAAATATGCAACACCAATGTATATTATTCAGTGGTGTTATTGAACAAGAACGGAACAACAGTGTGTATTTGTAAATGGTGTCACTAAATATATATCTAAAATGAGATTAATACTAGAATTGTTTATTATTGAAGAAATATATCTAAAATGAGATTAATACTAGTAAAGATATATAAATAAATTTTATGTAGTGTTATTGAATAAATATGCAACACCAATGTATATTATTCAGTGGTGTTATTGAACAAGAACGGAACACCAGTGTGTATTTGTAAATGGTGTCACTAAATATATATCTAAAATGAGATTAATACTATAATTGTTTATTATTGAAGAAATATATCTAAAATGAGATGTATACTAGTAAAGATATATAAATAAATTTTATGTGGTGTTATTGAATAAATATGCAACACCAATGTATATTATTCAGTGGTGTTATTGAACAAGAACGGAACACCAGTGTGTATTTGTAAATGGTGTCACTAAAAATATATCTAAAATGAGATTAATACTAGAATTGTTTATTATTGAAGAAATATATCTAAAATGAGATTAATACTAGTAAAGATATATAAATAAATTTTATGTAGTGTTATTGAAGAAATATGCAACACCAATGTATATTATTCAGTGGTGTTATTGAACAAGAACGGAACACCAGTGTGTATTTGTAAATGGTGTCACTAAAAATATATCTAAAATGAGATTAATACTATAATTGTTTATTATTGAAGAAATATATCTAAAATGAGATTAATACTAGTAAAGATATATAAATAAATTTTATGTAGTGTTATTGAAGAAATATGCAACACCAATGTATATTATTCAGTGGTGTTATTGAACAAGAACGGAACACCAGTGTGTATTTGTAAATGGTGTCACTAAAAATATATCTAAAATGAGATTAATACTAGAATTGTTTATTATTGAAGAAATATATCTAAAATGAGATTAATACTAGTAAAGATATATAAATAAATTTTATGTGGTGTTGTTGAATAAATATGCAACACTAATATATATTATTCAGTGGTGTTATTGAACAAGAACGGAACATCAGTGTGTATTAGTAAATGGTGTCACTAAAAATATATCTAAAATGAGATTAAAAGTAGAATTGTTTATTAGTGAAGATATATATCTAAAATGAGATTAATACTAGTAAAGATATATAAATAAATTCTATATGGTGTTATTGAAGAAATATGCAACATCAATGTATATTATTCAGTGGTGTTATTGAACAAGAACGGAACACCAGTGTGTATTAGTAAATGGTGTCACTAAAAATATATCTAAAATGAGATTAATACTAGAATTGTTTATTATTGAAGAAATATATCTAAAATGAGATTTATACTAGTAAAGATATATAAATAAATTTTATGTGGTGTTATTGAAGAAATATGCAACACCAATGTATATTATTCAGTGGTGTTATTGAACAAGAACGGAACACCAGTGTGTATTAGTAAATGGTGTCACTAAATATATATCTAAAATGAGATTAATACTAGAATTGTTTATTATTGAATAAATATATCTAAAATGAGATTTATACTAGTAAAGATATATAAATAAATTTTATGTGGTGTTATTGAATAAATATGCAACACCAATGTATATTATTCAGTGGTGTTATTGAACAAGAACGGAACAACAGTGTGTATTAGTAAATGGTGTCACTAAATATATATCTAAAATGAGATTAATACTAGAATTGTTTATTATTGAATAAATATATCTAAAATGAGATTTATACTAGTAAAGATATATAAATAAATTTTATGTGGTGTTATTGAATAAATATGCAACACCAATGTATATTATTCAGTGGTGTTATTGAACAAGAACGGAACACCAGTGTGTATTTGTAAATGGTGTCACTAAAAATATATCTAAAATGAGATTAATACTAGAATTGTTTATTATTGAAGAAATATATCTAAAATGAGATTAATACTAGTAAAGATATATAAATAAATTTTATGTAGTGTTATTGAAGAAATATGCAACACCAATGTATATTATTCAGTGGTGTTATTGAACAAGAACGGAACACCAGTGTGTATTTGTAAATGGTGTCACTAAAAATATATCTAAAATGAGATTAATACTATAATTGTTTATTATTGAACAAATATATCTAAAATGAGATTAATACTAGTAAAGATATATAAATAAATTTTATGTAGTGTTATTGAAGAAATATGCAACACCAATGTATATTATTCAGTGGTGTTATTGAACAAGAACGGAACACCAGTGTGTATTTGTAAATGGTGTCACTAAAAATATATCTAAAATGAGATTAATACTATAATTGTTTATTATTGAAGAAATATATATAAAATGAGATTAATACTAGTAAAGATATATAAATAAATTTTATGTGGTGTTGTTGAATAAATATGCAACACTAATATATATTATTCAGTGGTGTTATTGAACAAGAACGGAACATCAGTGTGTATTAGTAAATGGTGTCACTAAAAATATATCTAAAATGAGATTAAAAGTAGAATTGTTTATTAGTGAAGATATATATCTAAAATGAGATTAATACTAGTAAAGATATATAAATAAATTCTATATGGTGTTATTGAAGAAATATGCAACATCAATGTATATTATTCAGTGGTGTTATTGACATGAGACTGAGAAAATTCATTGGTTTTTGATTGAAATAATTAAAATTAGAAAAAAGTTATACTTCAATTTATTTTAAATGAGATTAATACCAGAATTCATATTTTCGACATTGGTGAGCTGAAGTAATTATTGCGTTTAGCTTCCTCTCTCCAATCTCAATTAATTGCTAATTACTCTATCATTAATACCGAAAATACCACTATTATTGTTTTTCCACTTAAAGATGTAAGGACAAAAATACCCAATTAAATATGAACCATAGGATTAAAATATCACTTAAACTCTTAATCTAACGGCTCAGATAGTTGTGAGCACTATGTGAGCATGACAGTTTAAGCACAAAGAGAATGCTTTCATTGATTGTATTAGCCATGAATCATAGGCTATTTATAGTGTACAAGACATCAATCTTTTACAAGTAATAGACTCCTACAATGTGTATACAACTAATTACATTCAAACTATCGAATGCTATGGATATATACTAGAGTTGTTGAGATATAGTAGGAGACTGAGATTGAGATTGAGCTGCATCCTTATCACTTGAGCAGCCCCTGTTTGGGCGTGAAGGTCTGGGCGTGAGTGAAGCCGTGCCCTGGTGCACACGAGCAGCCTCAGGCTGCGTAGCTGGTCTAACACCCCCCCGCAAGTTGGAGGATGAGACAACAACATGCAACTTGGATTTGAGCATAGCAAAGCGAGCAGTTGATAGAGCTTTGGTAAACACATCAGCATTCTGATCAACCGTGGAAACATATTGGACACGAAGCAGACCCTTAGCCACCTTCTCTTGCACAAAACGAACATCAATCTCCACATGCTTTATCCGGGAGTGGAGAACCGGATTGACGGCGAGAAAAGTGGCACCAAGATTATCACATAAAATCAACGGAGACTTGAGTCGCGGTAAATGCAAAGCCTGGAACAATTTCTGAATCCACGCAAGCTCAGCCGTACACAGTGCTAAGTGTTAGAATTATGAGGTGTTTGACACGTCATAATAAGTGCCCGTTGAACAATTTGATTGTTCGTAGTGATTACTTATTTAAAGTTAAGTTCATACGTATATTATGTTTGACAATAATATACGTGCTGGGAATGAATTCGAAATGCATTAGGGGTCATGATGGTTTTACTAGGGCCCGCTCATGATTTATATGTTAGTAAAATACTTGGTTGATATTTTATTAACATATGGCTAATGTCATTTCGATCCTAGAAGGTCACACACATACAATGCACTTGATTTTCAATATGATTGAAACTTCCGGGTTAAAAGTGTAAATGTCAAAGAATCAAGGGGAATTCAATTGGCTTGTTTGACTTTGAATTCAAACACAATTAATATTGTATTAGTTGGTGCTTAATTGTGGAGGCGTTACGTCTTTGGGTTTAATGTGATTAAACCGCAAATTCATCACACACTTATTATTGTAATAAATGGTGAATAATTGAAAGGAAGATTTTTGTTTATAGCACCACTATATAAACACCATTTGATGGTAAACAAAAGATCAACCTTCTCATTATCATCTTTTCACTTGTAAGACAATTGAAAAGAAATAATACTCCCTATTCCTTCTCTATTCGGCAAAACAAGAATAACATCAAGAGAAGAAAATCGTTTCTTTCTTGATTCATTCTTTGTCAAATACACTTAAGCTCTAGTTGCTTCAAGGAAAGAATCAAACTAGCGTTGGTGTGGACTAACTAGAGAGAGGAACGCTGGTTGCTCTTCCGCTGTGCAACTCAAACACGCTTCAAGAGGTATACACACAAACTCGTAGTTAAATGTGAATTTAGAACTTTGTATTCGATCGTTTATACGTTTTTGTATAATTTGATATGCAAAACATGTATAAAATCCCAACAGTGGCATCATGAGCCCGGTACATATGTTCTAATTCACTTTAAATGTCTTGAAATTTGATTTCATGAATTATAATATCATATGTGTATGTTTTGATATCATCAATTGAGGTTGTTGTGCATTATGTGTATTGTGCAATTATGTAATTGTTAAGGCCTGTAAATATTTTTCTAAAATTCTGTAAAAATATGTTTCAAACAGTAGACAAAATTTCGAGACCACTGTAATTTTTCTGGAATTGTTTCGATTTTTTAAGTGCTCGAAATAAATGTTTGAAACAGCCATATGTTCATCCGAACGGATTTGATATACCTTTCGTTTGAACAGTTTTAAGTGCTGCATATATTTTTATAGAATTCTGGAAAAATATTATTCAAACAGTACATTGAATTTTGAGTTCACTGTAATTTTTCTGGAATTGTTTCGATTTGTTAAGTGCTCGAAATAAATGTTTGAAACAGCCATATGTTCATTCGAACGGATTTGATATACCCTTCGTTTGAACAGTTTTAAAGGCTGTATATATTTTTCTAAGATTCTGAAAAAATATAAATCAAATACTAGAATGATTTTCGAGTCTACTGTAATTTTTCTGGATTTATTTGGATTTATTAAGTGCTCGAAAATGATTTTTGAATAGCCATGTGTTCATCCGAAAAGTTCGGAACACTATTCGGATGAACAGTGTTTTTCGGATGAACAGTGATTCCGATTTCACTGTTCACGAAACACTGTTCACGACTGTTCACATAATTAAAATGGTCCTAAAATTGTTTTGGATTTTGTTTTATTAATTATTGTGAATATTTTGGCTATTCTAGTATTTTGACTTTTGATTGTCAGAAGAAAATTAATTAAATTATTATAACTTGTATGATAATTTGATTAGATTTTAATGTTACAATATTTTAATTAATAGCACTAATATGATTAGTTGTTAATTTTATTTATATTGGTTATAAATAATATTAAATGCTTATTAATTAAAATTAAAGGCCTTAATTAATTATGTAAAACCTATGAGTTATTGATTTGGTTGTTACATTTGATGTACAATTTATTACATATATGTGTTATAATTGTGTGTACCTTATTTGACATCCTTACATGTTTTAATTGACTTAATTCATGTATTATATATATTTTGATATATTGGATGTTTTATTTTCATTGTGAATGAATGTTGGGATAAGTGATATGATCTGGTTTTTGAAATACAGTCTGCGTACTGTCTTTTATATGACGACTTGTGTCAAAAAGAAATATAGCCTGCGTGCTATTTTATGACGACTTGTGTCACTTTTATTTTATTATTTATTACATTGACCTGCGTGTCAATTATTTATCACCACGTGTGATTGTAATCAATAGAAGACGAAGCCACCGAAGGAACTGAAGGAGGACTGAAGACTTAGTTTAGAATTAAGTCTAGTTTTCTTTTCGGTTTTTAGATCATATCACTAATCCCATTTATTTGCGTTATAATTCTTAATTTTCATGCTCATATGATATATATTCTTGCTTGAGTGAATGTATATATGCATGTATGATCATGATTATATATTTATAACTAATCCTACCTTAAGTCAAGTAATTTGCCATACCTGACCCTAAAGTCGGAATAAGACATACGTATGCATGGACCTGCCAGATTGGCAGACATGACATGTCCTATGACTTGATCCCGATGGAATAATCGAATGATTTCCGATTCAGAATCGGGCTTCGATTGTTCATTCTGACTTTCGTCAGTAGGCTCAGGTTACTTGAACAGTGATTCCCATAATCAGATTTGGGCCTGTTGGCAAAAGTTGTCACCAATGCAATCTTGTAAGATTTTTGGTGACACCGAGAATTATGCCCGGCATAAATGGTGATCATTCACCTACTCACATGATTGGTAGTCGAAATGTTGCGCGCTGCCGTTCGATTATTAATTATCTGAGTTCTCGGATACATTGTGTGTTTTAGTAGGATTGTGAACACATTGTATGAGTTCAAATATTTAGATATTTTGAATTATCGCTATGACATGCTTATCTGAGTTATTCATTTGCATTTTTCCGCCGTAGTTATCATGTCTACAAACGCTAAGAACTCTAAGTCTCTCCGCTCCGCTTTGGAGAAATGCAAACTTAACGGCACCAATTTCCATGACTGGGCTCGCAACTTGAGAATTGTTCTCAAGTCTGAGAGAACAGACTACGTGCTCACCAGCATGCTTCCTAACGTCCCTCCCACTGATGAGGAGGAGTTTTATGTCTATAAACAGCACATGAATGATTCTATAGATGTCCAATGCTTAATGTCGGCCAACATGGAATCGAATCTTCAGATTCAATTCGAAAAGGTCAACGCTTACGATATGTACCGCCGGCTGGAAAACTTGTTCCAGCAGGAGGCACGCAATGAGAGATACGAATCTGTTTGTGCTCTCGTTGACTGTAAGCTAGGCAATGGACATCCATCAAGTCCCCATGTCATCAAGATGATGGGCTTAGTCGAAAGACTAGGCTCGTTGGGGGCACCCGTCTCTAATGAGATGTCTGTAGATATCATTCTTAGGTCACTGCCTGATTCGTTCAGTGATTTTGTGTTGAACTACAACATGCATCAATATGACAAGACGTTGTCTGAGCTGCATGGTATAATCAACAATGCTGAACAAAACATCAGGAAGGCTAGAGACACTTCTTCTTCTTCTGTTTTGACTATTCAGAACAAGAAACAGTTCAAGAAGAAGAAAAGTGTCAAAGGCAAGACAAAGGGTTGCCCCTCGTGCAACGGCTCCTACTCAGAAGGCATCCAAGAAGGATGCCAAAAAGGATGACAAGTTTCATTACTATGAGATAGTTGACCATTGGAAGAGAAACTGCAAGAAGTACCTGGCAGACGAGAAGAGTGGTTCGACCACTGCTACTCTGCCATCATGTATTAATGCTATAACATTAGCATGACAAGGAACAAGCTTGATGACTTGAACCCGACATACCTATGGCATTACAGACTCGGTCATATAAGTGACAAACGCATTAAAGAGCTCCATGACAATGGAATTCTTACGTCATCTGGTTTTGAATCTTATGACAAATGTGAGTCATGTCTTTTAGGCAAGATGACCAAGTCACCTTTCACTGGTACGAGTGAAAGGGCAAGTAATTTATTGGGAATCATACATACTGATATATGTGGCCCAATGAACACGCCTGCTAGAGGAGGTTTTCTATACTTCATTACCTTCACCGATGACTTCAGCAGATACGGTTACGTATATCTGTTGAAACATAAGAGTGAAGCCTTTGAAAAGTTCAAAGAATTTCAGAAGGAAGAAAACCAACTCGCCAGGACAATCAAGATTCTTTGCTCCGATAGGGGAGGAGAATACTTGAGCCATGACTTCTTGCAACACCTAAAGGAGTGTGATATTGTATTACAGCTCACACCTGCTGGTACACCACAACACAATGGTGTCTCCGAAAGGAGAAATCGAACCTTATTAGATATGGTTCGATCAATTGATGAGCACATCAGAACTCCCATCTAGTTTTGGGGTTACACATTGGAAACTGCCGCTTCCACACTAAACAAATGTCCAACCAATTCAGCACCTAAGACCCACATGAGATGTGGTTTGGGACAGTTCCCAAACTGGGGTACTTAAGGATTTGGGGATCCGAGGCCTATGTTAAGAGAGTTAACAAAGACAAAATTGGACCCAAATCCGACAAGTGTTATTTCATTGGTTACCCTACGGAACCCAAGGGATACTTCTTTTATCTCAATCCCGAAAATAGATTTTCGTGGCTCGTAATGGAACTTTCCTTGAGAAAGAATACATTACAAAGAGATATAAGAATAATGAGACTCTTGAAATTGTTCAAGAGGGTGATGTAGCAGGTACTAGTACTTTAGCTGAATCACCTCAGGAGGTGGACCCCTCTTATGAAGAAGAGGTTCAACTCGATCCACGGGAAACCGTAGACGAGCCTGCTGATACTCAAAACATCCCTCGGATATCCGAAAGGTCCCGTCAGGAACCCGATAGATGGTATGGGGAATTTTTCCTGATTGAAAGCGGGGAACCCTCAACTTGTGAGGAAGCCATGAAACAACCTGATGCTGATGAATGGCTCCTAGCCATGCAATCCGAGATGGACTCAATGTACCATAATGAAGTATGGACATTGATTGATTTGCCGAGGGGTGATAGACCCATCGAATGCAAATGGGCATTTAAACGAAAGCTTGATAAAGATGGAAATGTCCATGTTTATAAGGCTCGACTAGTAGCTAAAGGTTTCAAACAAATTCATGGTAGATGAAACTTTTTCTCCAGTCATTAAGTTTAAATCCATTCGGATTATCTTAGCCATTGCCGCATACTATGATTATGAAATTTGGCAAATGGATGTGAAGACAGCTTTCCTTAACGGGAAACTAGAAGAGGATGTGTACATGACACAACCTCCTGGATTCACAAGCTCGAAAGAGCCTAAGAAAGTATGCAAACTTCAAAGATCTATTTATGGTCTGAAGCAAGCATCTAGGAGTTGGAATCTTCGCTTCAATGAATCAATCAAAGAGTTTGGATTCATTCGATGTGAAGAAGATTCTTGTGTATACAAGAAGGTTAGTGGGAGCAACATTGCATTTGTCGTGCTATATGTAGACGACATTCTTCTCATAGGAAACGACATACCCATGCTTGAATCAGTCAAGGCATGGTTGTGCAAATGTTTCTCTATGAAAGACCTAGGAGAGGCTCAGTACATTCTTGGAATTCAGATCCATAGGGAACGATCTAAGAGACTCATTGGACTGAGTCAAAACACTTATATTGATAAGGTATTACTTAGATTCCATATGGAAAATTCCAAGAAAGGTAATCTCCCTATGAGACATGGCATTTCTATTAGTCGTGCTGACAGTCCCACAGACAGCATCGAAATAGAGAAGATGAACAAGATCCCTTATGCCTCAGCCATAGGATCTATCATGTATGCCATGCTTTGTACACGACCTGACGTTTCTTACGCTTTGAGTGTAACAAGTCGTTATCAATCGTGTCCAGGACAAGAGCACTGGAAGGCCGTAAAGGCCGTTCTTAAGTATTTGAGAAATACTAAAGACATGTGTCTTGTCTATGGGGGAGATAATGAGTTACAGGTTGTAGGCTATACCGATGCGAACTTCCGAACCGACAAAGATGATTCTAGATCTCAGTCTGGTTATGTGTTTCGCATAAATGGTGGCGCAGTGTCTTTGTGCTGTAACAAGAAAGACACTGTGGTAGATACTACAATGGAAGCTAAATATGTTGCAGCATCAGATGCTGCAAAGGAAGCATGCTGGATTAAGAAGTTTGTGAGTGAACTTGGTGTTTTGCCTAGCATTGACAAGCCGGTAGTGTTATATTGTGATAACACTAGTGCAATTGCTCATGCCGAGGAACCAAGGTCACATCACCGCTCCAAGCATGTGCTTAGAAAGTATCACATTATTCGTGATATCACGAAACGAGAAGATGTGAGTATATACAGACAATAACATAGTTGACCCATTGACCAAACCGTTGCCTCACGGCAAACATGATAAGCATGTATCAAGTGTTAGACTTAGATATATGCTTGGATGGTGTTAGGTTTAGTGGGAGCTATATTTTTGTATTTTGTCATAGTGAAGTCCTAATAAGACTATGTTGAATAATTGATTCAAATATATGTATGTTTATAGTTTGACTATCTTTTCATACATATATCTTTATTTTGATTCCATTGTTATCCATGGCTTCTAGAGAGGTCTTTGGGGTTGAGGATCCCAAATGAGAAACCCTCTACTAAGCCTAGAAGCAAGGGGATAACTTATCTCTGATCAAATGTTCACTGATTGGAATCGAACATTGTAATGATCAGCATGCACATGATTGTCTTGGTCACGTTTCTTAGACAAGAAAGGGAGTAAGTGTACTCTAGTCATGTACATGGGTATATATCTTGGAACTAGTCCAAGCTATGATACTGGATTCGACCGCCATGAGAACTTAGAAGATGACATATCTGTGTCCTAAGTGTTTCTCATCGAACTTATGTTAAATGGTGATTCTTAGACCTGTATGGCAGGAATGCGTTAGCATGAGACTTGCGTGTCTTGACTATGTAAATCGTCTCCTGTAGAAGGGAGGCTATAAAGGCATATGTTGGGCATACTTGGAACATGTTGGTACATTGGTTGTACATCAGAGGGGATTCGCACAAATCGGTTATGTCGATTGATTCATAAAATCTTGGTAGATTAATGGTGATTAAGATGGCCATCTCCAGTAGCAGTACTGGGTATCACATTAATTCTATGTATCCGAGACAGTACAGGTGCAAGAGTATGGTGACACATATCTTACCATAGCTTGACTGTGAGAATCACGATGCGAAAGAATCACTTTACAAGTAATCGTCCAAGGGCAAGTGGGAGTGTTAGAATTATGAGGTGTTTGACACGTCATAATAAGTGCCCGTTGAACAATTTGATTGTTCGTAGTGATTACTTATTTAAAGTTAAGTTCATACGTATATTATGTTTGACAATAATATACGTGCTGGGAATGAATTCGAAATGCATTAGGGGTCATGATGGTTTTACTAGGGCCCGCTCATGATTTATATGTTAGTAAAATACTTGGTTGATATTTTATTAACATATGGCTAATGTCATTTCGATCCTAGAAGGTCACACACATACAATGCACTTGATTTTCAATATGATTGAAACTTCCGGGTTAAAAGTGTAAATGTCAAAGAATCAAGGGGAATTCAATTGGCTTGTTTGACTTTGAATTCAAACACAATTAATATTGTATTAGTTGGTGCTTAATTGTGGAGGCGTTACGTCTTTGGGTTTAATGTGATTAAACCGCAAATTCATCACACACTTATTATTGTAATAAATGGTGAATAATTGAAAGGAAGATTTTTGTTTATAGCACCACTATATAAACACCATTTGATGGTAAACAAAAGATCAACCTTCTCATTATCATCTTTTCACTTGTAAGACAATTGAAAAGAAATAATACTCCCTATTCCTTCTCTATTCGGCAAAACAAGAATAACATCAAGAGAAGAAAATCGTTTCTTTCTTGATTCATTCTTTGTCAAATACACTTAAGCTCTAGTTGCTTCAAGGAAAGAATCAAACTAGCGTTGGTGTGGACTAACTAGAGAGAGGAACGCTGGTTGCTCTTCCGCTGTGCAACTCAAACACGCTTCAAGAGGTATACACACAAACTCGTAGTTAAATGTGAATTTAGAACTTTGTATTCGATCGTTTATACGTTTTTGTATAATTTGATATGCAAAACATGTATAAAATCCCAACACTAAGCTGCGATACTCCGCCTCCGTGCTCGAGCGAGCAACCACCTTCTGCTTCTTCGACGCCCAGCTGACTAAGGAGCCTCCCATGTAAATACAGAAGCCACTCGTGGAACGACGAGTCTCCGGACAGCCAGCCCAATCAGAGTCGGTATAGGCAACAAGATGAAAGGAAGACGAAGGGCGCAGTAACAAGCCTTCATGAATAGAGCCTTTCAGATAGCGAAGAACCCGTTTAACAGCTTGCCAGTGAGACACCGTAGGAGCTTGCATTGCTTGACAAGCTCGATTGACAGCATATGAAATGTCCGGACGGGAAATAGTCATGTATTGCAGAGCACCCACCACACTGCGATATAATGAGGCATCCGCACATGGTTCATCATCAAGCACTCTGGTGGACGAGGCCAATTGACTCGGGTTCCCAATGGGTTTGGCATCCTCCATCTTAACCCGATGAAGCACTTGAGAGATGTAGGCTGATTGGTTAAGATGAAGACCAGACGATGAGCGAGAAATCTCCACTCCTAAGAAATGATGAACAGGCCCCAAATCTTTTAGTGCAAACTCGCGATGCAGACAATCAATAGTAGACTGTATAGCCACCGAGGAGCTCCCTGTAATGAGCATATCATCTACATACACAAGAACGAACAACAACGACCCATTAGTGCACTTAGTAAACAGAGAAGAGTCAGCCGATGAGCTTGCAAAACCCAAGGTCCGTAAGTAGCCAGACAAGCGATTAAACCAAGCTCGAGGAGCTTGCTTGAGGCCATATATCGCTTTGTTGAGCTTGCATACATAGGAGGGGTTAGCAGCATCCTTAAAACCTGGTGGCTGTTTCATAAACACAGTTTCCGTTAGATCTCCATGTAAAAAGGCATTATTAATATCAATTTGTCGCACTTGCCACCCATAGGAAATGGCAACTTGAAGCACAACCCGAATAGTGGTAGCTTTAACTACCGGGCTGAATGTTTCAAAGTAATCAATACCATACTGCTGAGTGACCCCCGTGGCGACCAGTCGCGCCTTACATTTCTGAAAGGAACCATCCGCATGCTTCTTAATTTTGAATACCCATTTACAGTTGATAACATGACTGTCCTTCGGTGATTCGACTAAAGTCCAAGTACCATTTCTGATAAGTGCCGAGTACTCCTCTTGCATAGCCTTCTCCCAAGCAGGATCACCCTTAGCCTGTGAAAACGAAGCCGGTTCGAGCAAGGAAGAAGATAAAGGATATTTACTAACCTGAAATGCTTTTGGCTTGAGAGAGTTTGTTTTGGTGCGAGTGATCATGGGATGAGTAGACACCACACGAGGAGGAGAAGAGGACGCACTAGGACCACTCGGAGGGCTGGTGGGAGCATGCCCAGCCGAGTCAGAACAAATAGAAGGACTTACCTGAGCTACTGGCAGAGACACGGACGGCTGAGGGCCTGACGAGGCTGCGGGAGCCGTGGGCAGTGGGGAAGAAGGAGCTGGAGGCGCAGGCAAAGACGGGCACTCAGGTATTTGGCTCGGCACAATGGGCGACACAAGGTGCAAAGGTATGCACCCCTCGGAGGAGGACACAGGACGCGAGGGAGAGTGAACCGAATTGTCAAGAGCAAAAGGTAACAACGTTTCATCAAACACGACATGACGTGAGATGAAGACCCGTTGTGTAGGAACATGAAGGCACTTATAACCCTTGTGTCGCTCACTGTAGCCTGTAAACACACACGACAGAGATCTATATTGCAATTTGTGAGTATTATAGGGGCGAAGATAGGGATAACACCGGCAGCCAAACACTTTTAAGAAATGATAGTCAGGAGCCTTACCCGTGGCCTTTTGCAAAGGAGAACAGTACTCGAGAGACTTGGTAGGAAGCCGATTGATCAGGTAGACTGCTGACTGAAAGGCATCATCCCAGTAGGTGAGAGGCATCGAAGCATGAGCTAGCAAAGCAGGGCCAGTTTCAACAATTTGCCGATGACGACGTTCAGCCGACCCATTTTGTTCAGGAGTGTGAGGACACGACACTTGATGTTTAATACCAGTGAGATTAAGATTGCGATACTCACCACCCCAGTCGGTTTGTAAGGTTTTGATTTTGCAATTAAATTGATTTTCAACAAGCGCCCGGAATTGGTTAAAAATAGCACACACTTCAGATTTTTGTTTCATCGGATAGATCCATATATGTTTAGTAAAGTGATCCGTGAAGTGAACATAGTAGATGAAACCTTGATTAGACACAACAGGCGCTTTGCCCCATACATCAGAGACGATCAATTCTAAAGGTGCTGAAGACACAAATGTAGACGTAGGAAATGGTAACTTATGACTTTTAGCCATTTGACATGAACTGCAAACATGAGACGTACGGAATTTGGAAAAGGTTACATTTAAAGAACTAACAGCTTTATGAACTATAGGCATAGCCGGATGGCCCATTCGTTGATGCCATAGGTCCAAAGATACTCGTTCTCCAACATAAGCCGACGCGGACAAATTATTTGACACCGACACACTACTAGGATGAACCTTGTACAGCCCCTGATCAAGCGTCCCTCGAAGTAGAGTCCTCCCGTGTAAGTCCTTCACAAGACAATGAGAGGCATGAAACTCGAGATAGACATTATTATGCTTAGTTAGTTGAGAAACACTTAGAAGATTTTTGGTGATAGAAGGGACATGCAGAACATCGGACAAAAGTAGAGATTTATGATTCGTAGTGCGCAAAGAAGATGTGCCAGTATTATGAATAGAAAGTGATGCACCATTACCAACTTGAATGGAATCCGTACCTTCGTAAGGAGTAGACAGAGACAAGTTATTGAGATCGGAAGTGAGATGATTAGAGGCACCAGAATCCACATACCAGGATGGATCTTGCAGAGAATTAGGAGTCGCAATTAGAGCCGACTTAGTATTACCGTTATCAGTACCTGGACCTTGGTCGAACCTACGAAAACACTTGAGTGCAGTGTGTCCCGGCTTGAAGCAGATTTGACAGCACGCCTTGGATTTGGACGAGTAACGACCATTGCCCGACCCCTGCTTGGACCGACCTCCAGACCCCATTCTCGACCCTGGGTGTGGATCATACTGTGCACCATCAAACTGCCTTGGCCGAGAGGAAGGAAGCCGCGCCTGAGGGTGGAAGGCTGCTGCCATATTTGCGCTCATTTCCGTCTCCATGCGCTGATTAAGTCGTGCCTCATGATTGAGAAGGACTGTCGTGAGCTCCTCAAGACAAATCTCCGACCCCCTAGAGTAGATTGCCGTAACAAGAGGATCATATTCCACACTGAGCCCAGCCAGGATGTACGAAACTAGTTCAACATCCGAAATAGGTGTTAAAGAGATGGCCAAATTGTCAGAGACAGTGCGCATCTTCTGAATGTACACCTCCATCGTCGAGGCACCTTTCTTAGTTGTTTGAAGTTGCATCTTCAAGTAGGATGCACGAGCTTGGGTTTGGGCAGCGTGCATACGACGAAGGCTGTCCCAAACCTGAGCGGACGAGCTGCAGTTAATAACTCGAGCCATGATAGGTTGCGTTAATGTCGACAAAAGCCAACTCAACAAGAGCTGATCCTGCCGAATCCACAGAAGATATTTGGGGTTAACTATCCATTCTTGCGGAGCAGCCGAACTGCTCACTGAAGGAGGAGCAGCTGCGGACAGCCCCTGGACTGGAGGTGCAAGAATCGGACCCTGTGGAGGTGCAGGGATCGCCCCCTGTTCGGGATCAAGCACTGCCGGAGACGCAGCAGCCGACGGGACCAATTGTGGAGCCATAACAAACTCCGAGGGACACACAAACGTACCCTCAACATACCCAAGAAGGTTTAAACCTCTCAACGTAGGCAAAACTTGGGATTTCCATATGACATAATTGGAGTTGTCCAATTTGTCTTGAATGGTGTGAGTAAAACTCGTAAGACCCACGGAGCCATTCAAAATCTCATTAGAGACAGCGGAAGACAATGAAGGAAGCGACATTGTCAGAAAACAAAAGAAGCGGATCGAAAAAGAAAAAAAAAAAATTTTGATGTAAATCAATGGCTTATGATACCATGACAGTTTAAGCACAAAGAGAATGCTTTCATTGATTGTATTAGCCATGAATCATAGGCTATTTATAGTGTACAAGACATCAATCTTTTACAAGTAATAGACTCCTACAATGTGTATACAACTAATTACATTCAAACTATCGAATGCTATGGATATATACTAGAGTTGTTGAGATATAGTAGGAGACTGAGATTGAGATTGAGCTGCATCCTTATCACTTGAGCAGCCCCTGTTTGGGCGTGAAGGTCTGGGCGTGAGTGAAGCCGTGCCCTGGTGCACACGAGCAGCCTCAGGCTGCGTAGCTGGTCTAACAGAGCATGACCTCCTAAGCATACAAGAATTTTCTCCCCAGAATGAGAGCAAAGGATATCTAGTGCTTCATTCTAGATTATAGATAATAGTGTAACGAGTTATTTTGATTTATTTCATTATTCAAGAGAAGATAATACAGAATCTCTCAGTCCAACATGAAGATATTTAGTGAGTAGTTGGATGCGCTTTCTATGTGTAGCTTATAGACCATTGTCATGTTCAAAACAATTTTGGACTCCAACAAACTCTACAGAAACTCAACACCCCTGTAGTTTTGTTCGAATTCCTGTCTATCTGAAAGGTATATTTCGATTTTCGCTCCGGGGATAGATTCTCCCTATTTTGTTCCTTTTTTATTCCATAATCTTGTAGAAAATGGAGAATATAGTATATGTCCAGGCCTTCAATATATACCTATGGTGTGATGTGGTTCATGGAATAACTTCTTTGCTCATTCATTCTTTGCTTGCCCCCCATACCATGCAAACCTCTTGCACAATCGAACAACATTTTTTTGCTATAGATAACATTCATATTAGTTTGATCTTCAGAGGAGTAGTTCGAATTAATAACCGTATCAGTAAATTTTGAAAATCGCGAGATCAGTCCCTGCGTGAGCTGCCTAAGTTTGACAGCGAGTTGAACAACTTGGCTTGAATTGTATGTATATGGAGCCTCACAATAGTCAGACTCAACTCTTTTCCAGATTCCAGAAAGGCGATCATGGCGAAGTGAAGAAGCTGATGGATGGTAAGGAGAAGCGGGTAGAGAGCAACGATGATAATAGAAGACGGATGGTGAAGAGGCTTGTATTGGAAGATGTCGACGCAGTGGCTGATGACTTCATCAACAAATTCAAGAATCAGCTAAAGCTTGAGAGGCAAGACTCTCTCAAGCGTTTCCAGGATATGATAGCTCGAGGGACTTAAATTTACCTACTCACATTCATTGTAATAAACTAATAATAATATAATGTTGTATATGTAATATGTTTGCTACTCAAGTCATGTATCAGCATGATCAAATAAGCATCAAAGAAACCTCATAATGGATGGGTTTAACTTCATGTTAACGTTATTGTGCTTCTCTGCTTGTTATTAGTAACAAAATGATTACCAGAAAGTTTAGGTTAGCTGACCCCGTGTGTTTTATCGAGTGGAATAATTATGGTTGTTTCGAGTAACGAATACACAATGATACTTGTGTATTACTCTCTAAGCTTCCGCCTTCAAGGGTTGTTTTAGTCGAGCATTTTGGTTATGGAGTACAAGATTGTTTTACATGGCTACAATAAAAACAAAATGACCACAGTGGGAGTCGAACCCACGACCTTCTGATCCGAAGTCAGACGCGCTAATCCACTGCGCTATGCGGTCAGATGTGAGCTTTGACTGGCGACGAAATACTCCACACTAAGACTGTTTCTTTGTTCTGTTTTGGCAATGACCTTGACATATTTGGGTATATTATGAATGCTGATCACTAAGGCAAATGGATAGCTCAAACTGATTGATAAATGATACTGATAAATTTATGGTTAGTGAAGAGTCCAACTAATAAAAACATATGAATATATGACAAACATGTTTGAACATGTCTTTGAATATTAGTGAACATTAGTATTAATTTCCTTGAAAATCAGATACCAATAATAAATAAATAAGTATATAAGTGATCACACTGATCAATCTCACATTCTATCAAGTATCAAGTTTCAACACCTATCTTTGTTAAGATACACCTCCCACATCGGAAGTCGGTGTCCTCCCGGGTTAGTATATAAGATCTTGGGCTACTCCCTCTATTGCCAATTGGTTTTAGAGTGGAACCCCATTGATTCTTAACATGGTATCAGAGCCTATCGATTCTTGAGGCATAAATACACATTCCGCTGCCCTGCCGGTGGGTTTTCTACTATGTAATACTCACCGGCGGGATTTGATCTTTTTCAATTTTATTTTTAAGAGCTAGGTCGGTTTTGTTAAGAGCATTATTTTTGCTCTTAACTGAATGTCAGGTTACTAACCTCTCACACGTTAGTAACCCTGAAGTCTTTTTCTTATCATCTAATATATAATGTATCGGGATCTTACTTTAGTTAGACATCGGGATGATGTTGTAGTCAGGCATCGGGATGATGTTGTAGTCAGGCATCGGGATGATGCTGTAGTTATGTATCAGGATGATACTTTAGTCAGGCATCGGGGTGATGCTGTAGTTATGTATCGGGATGATACTTTAGTCAGGCATCGGGATGATGTTGTAGTTATGTATCAGGATGATACTTTAGTCAGGCATCGGGGTGATGCAGTAGTTATGTATCGGGATGATACAGTTGTTAGCGACACGCACTAATCTGACAGGTTCGAAAAGGATGGCGTTCCTGGCAGTTATTGATGGCAAATTACGCGTAGTCTGGCGAATCCGACACGCACTGATCTGACAGGTTCGAAAAGGATGGCGTTCCTGGCTGTTATTGATTGGCAATAGGCGTATTCTGGCGATTCCGCTACGCATTGATCATGGATCCGGCTTGATCCAACTTACCATGAGTTTGAGGGAGGGAGATATGATTATCGACAACCCGCGTATTCCATTGAAAAAAAAGAAAAAAAAGAAAAAAAAAATTGATTTATTCTACTTCAAGTTGAAGTAGAGGTTTGAACGAGATCTGACAGGTTCGAAAAGGATGGCGTTCCTGGCAGTTATTGATTGGCGATAGGCGTATTCTGGCGATTCCGCTACGCATTGATCATGGATCCGGCTTGATCCAACTTACCATGAGTTTGAGGGAGGGAGATATGATTATCGACAACCCGCGTATTCCATTGAAAAAAAAGAAAAAAAAGAAAAAAAAATTGATTTATTCTATGGGGTTCCACTCTAAAACCAATTGGCAATAGAGGGAGTAGCCCAAGATCTTATATACTAACCCGGGAGGACACCGACTTCCGATGTGGGAGGTGTATCTTAACAATCTTGTTCAGGGCATATACTATCCTTTCAATTTGGTAAACTGGAAAAAGATATGCAAACTACCACATGACACATGTATGTTACTAACCAAATCCACCTTGAGGACATAGGTGGACTTATGAGCATACTCGATAAGTAGCTGATGGGAGTCCACGTTACGAAGAATATCAACATCTTCGATATTTTTAGTTATGCTTGTATTTTTTCACGTTGGTATAGTCAGTTTTCACTTGCAATTAATTTATTGAAGAAATGTCATCAGTTGCATAAATCATAATGACATTTTGACATTTAAGTAGTATCAATTATGGTTCTTGAATACGACAAATCAACCTGAAAAAAACGAATGTTATTAGTGCTAAAGTGCCAACATTTGTCTAAGTATAAGCAAATTCTGCAATCAGTGGTGAAGCTAGGGAAATTAGTAGTCCGCTTTTTGAAAAATAAATTTCTACTATCGAAAAATTAACTTTTTATGTACGTTTTTTCAAAAAATATTTCGTTCGCCTCATTACATAAATTTTTTGATTCCGCTAGTGTATTCAATGGGAGCTTATCAGTCAACGGGAAGATTTTTGTTAGGAGAAGAAGATGAAGAGCTACAAACTCCTAAAGCAGAGAAAGTTTCCAGCCAGAAATTTGAGAAGCTTGCTATGTTACCTCTTATTTTCCTCATATACTTTGAAGTTGCAGGTGGTCCTTATGGGGAGGAATCTGCAGTGGGTGTTGTAGGCCCACTGTTCGCGATTCTTGGCTTCGTTGTCTTCCCGTTTATCTGGAGCATTCCTGAAGCTCTTGTAACTGCTGAACTTGCTACTAGTTTTCCTGGAAATGGTGGTTTTGTTTTATGGGCAAATATGGCTTTTGGTCCTTTCTGGGGTTCTATGATGGGGTCCTGGAAGTTACTCAGTGGTGTGATCAATTTAGCTTCTTATCCAGTTCTCTGTTGTGATTATCTCAAATTGGTTTTTCCAGCTTTTGCTTCTGGTGTACCTAGATATTTTGCGATTTTATTATCTACTATGGTTTTGTCATTCTTGAATTATACTGGTCTGACAGTAGTGGGATATGTTTCTGTCGCTTTGGGGTTTATATCTCTTTGTCCATTTATTATAATGACGTTGTTGGCGATTCCGAAGATTGATCCCAGGAGGTGGATTGCTTTGGGTGATCATGGTGTTGAAAAAGATTGGACGATGTTGTTTAATACTCTTTTTTGGAACTTGAATTTCTGGGATAATGCTAGTACTCTGGCAGGTGAAGTTGAGCATCCACAGCAAACATACCCAAAAGCGCTTTTGTCAGCTGGGATTCTTACATGTTTGGGATATCTAATCCCGCTTTTGGCGGCTACTGGAGCCACCCCTCTTGATCAAGCTAAATGGGTTGATGGATATTTTGCTGATTTTGCGGTTATTATAGGTGGAACATGGTTGAAATATTGGATTGAAATAGGTGCAGTACTTTCTATAATTGGATTGTATGAGGCTCAACTAAGCAGTTGTGCTTATCAGGTTCTTGGTATGGCTGATATAGGAGCTTTGCCGAAGTCTTTTGGTGCAAGATCAGAGTTGTTCAATACACCGTGGGTGGGGATTTTTGTATCGACACTAACAGCTCTGGCCGTGTCTTACATGACCTTCTCGGATATTATAGCTTCTGTGAATTTCCTGTACAGTTTGGGAATGTTGCTTGAATTTGCGTCGTTTCTTTGGTTGAGGAGGACAACGCCCAAGGCTGTGAGACCGTACAAGATTCCCCTATCGATGCCAGGATTAGTCGTTATGTGTGTAGTACCGTCTGCTTTTCTGGTATATGTAATGACTGTGGCAAGTAAAAATGTGTACTTAGCGAGTGGCTTGCTCACAGTACTCGGCGTCGTTTTGTACTTCATGATGAAACTCTGCAAATTTAAGATGTGGTTTGAGTTTGAGAGTTGAAGAGGAAGCCAAGACTGAGGATAATTGAGTTTCAATTTTTGACAGATCACTTTTCTGAGTCTTCATGTTGCAGGAAAATGAAGAAGGTGTTCAATTCTCTCTTCGTTGGAAAACATTGAGGTTGGATCAATTTATTAGTAAATTGAGTTAGTTTTAAGTATGGTGTGATTTGATTATTTTGCTCATTGCTCCAAAACTTAAACATGCGATTTCTAAAGAGAAAAAAGGAATAAAAGTTCAGGTGCTATTTTTATGTTCCAGATGCCTATTTAGTAAAAAGAAATTCATCAAATGCTAATTTGAAAGCATATTGAGAGTTCAGGTGCCTATATGAAAAAAAAAGCCTTATTATTTTCATGTCTACCTAATTTCCCCACCAGCCGCTTCAACCCTCGACATGTTATTTAGATCATCATGCTTCACACAAGTATCACCCTTATTTCCTTTCGTGATAAATTTCAATATCCCCATACCTCAATAAACTTTTTAAGAGATCAGCACCCCTTATCAAAGTCATCTTTACACTTCAAATAAAATCAAATTTTGTTCATATCATATAAAAGTCTATAGTCATTGACAAGTTCTTTCAACTCTTCTAAACTTAATTACTCCCATCAACATAGTCATAACAGTTCATAACCTCCTAACATACCTTCTACATTAGGATTAAGCAATAGACCTTCACCGTGATGTATTCATATTATCATCCTACTCTTCTCCATCTCATTGTCTACAACTCCTCAACAAAGGGAACTTATAAATAATTTCATATTAATTTACAACCAATAATCAATTTGCAAATTTGGATAACCCTTAATAGATTTGGGGTTTCCGAAACCTAAATTGATTTAGGGATTTTGAAATTCCTAAATTGATTATTTTGGAGCCCTTAATCGAATTGGGGATTGTCAAAATCCTTAATCGATTTGGGAATTTTTTGAACCCTTAATCAACTTGGTTAAAACCCTAAATCGATTTGATTTTTTTTGAATATTTAGTCAATCTAGGGATTGTGAAAATCCTAAATCGATTTGGACATATTCAACAAATTTTTGACTTTTTTTATTCAAAGCCTAAATTCTGACCCCACTTCATAAAGTCCAAAATCCTAAAGCAAAACTAGCGAAAGTTTTGAACAATGATTATCGATTTTAGTAAATAAATATGCATTTGTGGGTATTAAAAACCTCAATAAATCACATGCATGACTAATTTTTTATTTAAAAGATTTGGGAACTAATTAAAAGAAATCGAAAAAAGAAAAAAAATCGAAAGAAAAAGAAAAAAAATCGAAAAAAGTCGAAAGGATTTTGAAAAAAAATTCAAAAAAAAACGAAAAAATCAAAAAGAAATTGGAAAAAAAACCAGGAAAAAATCGAAAAAAAAACTCTAAGTTTATAAGGGGGTATTTTTGTCAATTCATCCCCTTTTGTGCCATTTTACTAAAAATTGTAAATAGGTGCTCCAAATTAATTTTTTCTTTTAAAAGTGCTATTTAACCCAATTTCTCTGGGCAGTTCCCCTTAGGTTTTTTAAAGCCGTTGCATTTAGTATAGACAATTGATTGAGGGGAAGAAATTGATTCACTTAATAAGAAGGCACCTTTCAAGGCTTACTAAATGTGTACTACTATTATGCTAATGGCTCTCGCGTGGGTGCAAATCTTGGAATGAGTGGCCACGTGCGAGTCAAGTTTTGCACCGGAATAGCTCTCGTTTCGGTTAGTGTGGCTTCTTGTTTTATACTCTCTATATCTCAATATGTTTGATTGTTTAGAAATTTTGTCATGTTTCAAAATCTTTGATTGTTCACATTTTCAATAAACTTTTAAGCTTATTTTCTCCTTTTTGCCCATATAGAATACTTTTTGTCCCAAACAGTTAAAAATATCGAAACGATGGGAGTATCTCGTTAGTTATCTCTCATAAGAGATCGATAATAAAATACATTCTTCAATTTACTAACCCGAGTGATGATGAGGTTTAATTTGAATGACCGACTTCTTATCTATTGTAGTAGTAGCTAAGTTCTCCGTACATGAGTTGTAGAGTGTTTTCTATAACGAGTAAAAGGCCGAAAAGAGTTTTGAGTTTTGACTAGTATAATCTTGGTTGACAAGTTTCACCTAACCAAATCCAAATACTCTTCTCATTATGATTTTTGGAAACATGAAAGGGACTTTTACATTCCACTTCTGCTTCTTCACCAAGTTTTGTTTAATGTGTAATATTCAATTAAATGACTTATGACTTTTATCTTTACGAGTATCACATGCGACTGAGTTTCGTATACGAGTATTAATTTTGGCACAAATCGCTCCCTCCTAATTTTTTCATTTTCAACTACTATTTCTACATTGAAACAGTGAATGACATAGTTATGTATGCAGTTATTGAGATTTGAGGATGAGCATTCGACGCCTTAACTTAGTTTGTAAATATACATGTATATATAACTATGTCATATCATTATATATTACTATATATGTTGAATTATGAATTTTATATCAATAAAGTTTTTAATTATACTTGTTATACAATTCATTTAAATGTATATATCGATGTCTTAAGTGACTAAAGTTCTTAAAGTAACAAAATCAATATATTATTGCAATATGATTAAAGGGACATTGTAATAGTTAGGACTAATGTAACCGTTGTTCTAAGTCACTAAAAATCATTATAATAACTAATTGTTACATTAAATCTAATGCAATAATTTTTAGGTCCTAATACAATCGATTCCCACATTACATCATACATCTAATAACTTGGCCAATGACACAAAACTAATTTAAACGCGGATATTACAATTTTATATCTGTATGATTTCGTCAACTCCCAACCTACCAATATTGTTGTCGATCTGGTCTCGAAAACAATGTAAATTAAGCAGAAAAAGGTCAACATAAAGTAGTATTTTGACTAAGTAGAGTTGACTATAGCTAGTTGTAGCCTGCTGTATAATATACGTCGTGTAGCTTGAAGCATGTGGTAGTTTATTAATGTCACCTAATAAACCATAAATTGAGATGATTTGCATCACTGTATTCATGTGTAAGTTTGTGGAGCGCCTCGTCGACGTCGGTGCACCCACGCATCAACCGTATCTCGGTCGGTGACTCAATGTATGCTGTCAATCAACTTTTTATGCCAACCCCCTCATGGCTCATGCAACCCCCCCCCCCCCCCACCCCCACCCCCACCCCCACACGCCCACATCTACTATATATTCATTTATATGTATGGTCTCGTAATAACTACCCATCCCAACACAAAATGACGGAGTTTAAAAAAATTAAAAAAACCATGATTTTTTAAAATTAATATTCTTTTAATTTTCTTACCAATTTATAGCACTACTCTTCAAAATATCTTGGCTAAAATAATATTTTAAGCATGTAAAATAACTAAATTATCCTTGGATGTTTTGGTTAAAATGACGCTTAAAGCACCTCTCGAAAAGTGCTTTAATCATTTAACATGTCCAAAATGCCATTTTAGCCAAAATAATTTGAGGAGTGCTCTAAATTGAAAAAGGCAAAAGATGTGCCATTTCACAAAATTTCTCTTAAAAAGATTATAGCAATCTTTTCCATTTTGAAATGAGAAAAGATTATTTTATGGTTATAAGTTGTTTTGTACAACATATTGTATTTACTTTCTTCAAGATTACTTATTAGTATAATTGTATAATAACTACTTTCAAATAATTGAATTTCAACAATTGTTAATAATGTAGTAATGTACTAGTTGTAGATTTTGTATTAATTAAGTCAAAAAGTAGTCATGATATAACATCATTACTTATAAAATTGAATATTATGAAATTTCTTATAAGTAATCTTTTTATAAAGTGAATTTGATGTTTTGAATTTTGTGATCTCCCTTAATTGATGGAGTATTAATTATTTCAAGATCTGTAAATTAATGTTTAATTAGGTAGGAGTATTTTATAGTATAACTAATTAACAAAAAGGCGTAATTATCCAAGTAGTTTATAGAAGTATGAATAATGAAGCTTAAATTACATAAAATACACTCTCAATATATTTAGAGGCAATGACTCAATCAATATATTCCAAATTTAATACTCCCTCCGTCCCTAAAAGATTGTCACATTTTGACTTTTGCTAGTCAAACATTACAAAATTTGATCATGAATTCTCATTAAACGATAAGAAATAATATAGTCTTGTGGGACCTTGTTAGATTCGTCTCAATATATATTTTTGAAATATTAACTTTTTATAATTTTTTTGCATGTTGAATAATAGATATTTATATTTTAAATCGTGTTTTGTTGACCACCAAAAGTCAAAATGTGACAATCTTTTAGGGACAGAGGGAGTAGATGTTGTGGTGAACCCATTTAAGTGGAAGTATGTGGACTTGAGCAGGCACTTTATTTATATATTTTTTCCAAATTTTTTTACTGTTTTAATTTATATTCATAACTTTTATTATATTGAATATGTCCATTTTTCCCCCTAACAATCCACATTTGGTATTAACAAATGACAAATAAATCGTTCCAAGCTCTTAGTTGTAAAACTTATAATAGTGTGAAAAGGATTATCAATTTGCTAAATTGAAATATTTGCATGTGTTGATAAGACAGAGGTAAAGGTACGTTACGCTATTGACCCGGTGGAGGTCGCGCAACACTTTCTTGATTACATTGTTTAGCACACCAATTAGCTTTAGAGGAGCAAATTGTTGAAATATTGTCTCTAATAATGTGAGTTTTTTGCAGTAATGGTTTTCGTAAGTTGGGCTGAATTGCACTTTGATCCCTGTAATTGAGAGCGTTGCAGAGTTTAAGTCATTGATAGTGTACACATTGTGTGGCTTTAGTCTAATTTTTAACGAAAACGTTAGTTTTGGACATTTTTTGGAGTTTTGGGGTCAAAATGAAATTTTTGAAAATTTTGGGCCGTATAGTTTTTGGTGCGTATTTAGTCCTTGTTCGTTACTACTATTATTATTATTATATTCATTATTACTATTATTTTCATTATTATTATTATCAATATTTTTGTTATATTCATTATTATTTTCATTATTATTATTATCCTCATTATTCTCATTATGATTTTCATTATTATTATTATTTTCATTATTTCATTATCGAGGTAATTTAGTCCTGGAAAGAAATAAAAATATTACAAATTATTTATAAAGTTAACTATTTCATTAATTTTAGCACTAACCGTGATAATAGGTCAAAACATATATCATGATATAATGGAGTGTTAATAATAGACTAATAATATAGTGCAAAATATGTATGATCAACTGTATTTTAATCCTATATAAAAATGCAATCGACCATTTATACCCTTTTGTAGAACAAATGGACAGGTTGTGCGTAGGCCGATAGAAAGCATTCCAACACCAAATAAAATAAGGAGTACACGTTTTGAATAATGTTTGTTTAAGTCTGCTACCATATCTGTCCCTGTAGACTTATCTAAATCATCTTTGTTCTTATTAACTCATCCACCCCTTTTTTGAGATATGTTGGTAACCTAATACAAGGGGGAATTAAAAAAATCATAAAGTAAAGTAAATACAAAAAAATGTAATATTTTAAATTGTAATGGCATTTATGAAGATAAAATTATAGTTTCTCAAATTTAAAAGCAAATAAAATTGACATTTTGATAATTCAGTATTAGCGATGAAAGAATAAATACAAAAGTATTATAAACCATAAACACAAAAATAAAATACTCCTAAGTTATATCTAATAAGAGTTGAACCAATACCTCTTAATTAAAAATTTGGGTCTAATATTACTCGAATATTGAGCGATTTGATTTGGGAGTTGAATGGTTTAGCCATTGTTCTTGGAAGTTTCATATGCCAATTAGCAATCACTTTCCAAATACACAAAAGGAGGAGTTACAAATTAGACCAAATATATAATTTTATGTCTATTACCAACTCATAACAATATATAATTATCAGTAGTCACACAAACAAACATAAGCAAACACATCACCTATGACCTAACAGATTAAAATTAAGTATGATTACTGATTTTTAATTGCATTGTTTCCAGGACATTAATGAAGCTTGTAGAAGAAGGAAATTGATTGTTTCTTTTACTTGGAGAATTTCTAAATATGGTGACTTTACAAATAAGCCGTGGCGATTAGGGAATGGGTCAATTCAATCCCATTTTTGTAACTCCCTGTATAATAAAGTGGGCCTCAAATCAACATAATCCAGTAATTTCTTAGAATAAATTAATTAATTAATCATTGTCAATGTAGTATTCTCTCCATCCTTTTTTATTTGTTTTTTTTAGCTCTTTTTAATTAGTACATGTTTTTTTAACATAATTAATTACAAATCTATATTTTTAATATAGTTTTTTATTACTTTTTGTTATAAAATTATTAACCAATGACTAATTATATAATTTTAATTGATTATCATTTTATATTTCTAATATACTTTTTAACTAATTATTATTTTTCTTAATCTATATGTAAATTACTGAAAAGATAAATAAAAAAGAATTGAAAAAGTACTAAAATTACATGTTACGAGTTAGGACTAAAATTTCAATGTATACTCTGAATCTAACAGGGGGTCAAGTAAGAAGTCAACTAATAAATCCATATATTTAAATCAAGTTCACAATATTTATAGTATTATATTGTTTGGGCGTGCTTTACCAATTACCATATCTTATTACAAATTCGTTCATTAATTTTGAGTGGAACGATAACTTGGAACTAGAAATAAAAAAATAAAAAATGGTGACTAGTGTAATCTTGCAAGAGAAGCTAAGGATTCAATTCATCCAAGTGAAAAATTCTAAGAAGTTACACTTGAATTTGCATAATACCAAGCTCCAAACTTTCCTAAATAGCACAATAATAAGATAAGATAGGATAGTGACTTTAGTAAGGTCACATCTTAAATGAAAATTTGCTAGACTTATTAATATTTGTAAGAACTTGTTAATTAATCAATAAAATATGAGTTTTTATTTATTTATAGAAAATAGTTAGTCTAGTTGTGAATCAATATTGTATTCATATGGAATACTATACATCATAACTTGAAAATAATTATCGATTTGATTCCAGATAATTATCAATTTGTTGAAGTTGTACTTTGATCTGTCATAATATAATTACAAGTTTACAACTAACTCTCACAACTTCTATATCAATATATTCTCATTGCCAATAAGATGAGTTTAAGTTCAACTAATGCATTAAATTATTGAACCAACATCCCAATTATATTGAGCTAAACATGTCATATTAGAAGTATGTACATAAAAATACTCCCTTCATCCCTTTTTAATAGAGCTATTTAACTGTTTGTGTCAAACTTCGAAAGTTTTTACTGTAAACTTTTATTAACCTATAAAAAATAATATAGTCATATGTGATCTTGTTAGACTCGTCTCAATATTTTAAAATATCAAGTTCTTATAATTTACACATGTAAAATTAAAAATATTTTATATTTTAAGTCGTGTCTCGAATACCGTAAAAAATTAAACGGGTGTATCATTTAGGGATGGTGGGAGTATATCATTTCAATAAATTAAATAAATAAAAAAATCACCTCCCACAATATAGCTCTCGTGCCATATATCCAACCCTCCAAGTAAGCCATCTAAAAAAGAATTGACTCCCACAATTAATCAAGCATAAGATAATTTGTTGACACATTCAAATCTATTTGATTCAACTGTGTAACACCAACTTATATTTAGAACCCTAATTATGAATTAATTATAATTCCTATGAAGTATTTTCACACAAATCATACGTAATTGCTTCGGTATACATCGAAACCTTGGACCCAAAAAAGTCCAGTCCACGTGCCACCTCACCACCTCCCCTTTTCATTCAGACAGTATAAATATGCAGCAGCAACTACTGCAAACATCAAAACTATACACTGTAATAAAAAGGTACAAAGTTTACAAGAATTTAACTGAAATACAAAATCCAACAAATTTGATTCCAACCCACAAAACATACATTCTTTTTGAAGATACTATCATTATTGTTTCAACATTTAAGGTAAGATACTAAGAATTATTATGTGTTTCATTTTTCCAAGATTTGTTTTTTGTGTTTTTGCATTTTACATTTCTTGTAAAGTTATAAGGAGGTTTTTTATGTTGGGCATTTGTTTAATAGCTCTGTTTGATTGTTTGTTTGAACTTTAATGGGTGAAGATGATTTGTTGACCTCTCTTTGGGTGATTCTTGCTTTTTTTATTGGTTCAAATAAATGCATTCTATGAACATTTGATGTAGTTGTTAGCTTTGGATTAATATATGGCTGTTTGATTAAGTTTGGCATCTAAATTTCATATAATTGATTTGTTTAGCTGTTTGATGTTGGGTTTATTTATTGATATTGTGAAATGAATTATGTATTCAGGCTGCGTAGGGAACTTACACATTTGGTTCTGAAGGCGTATGGGGTTACCTTTGTCGTGTCCATATTCGACTCTCTGTGAATTAGATCAAAGTCTAGTTTCGGTTCTTGGGAAATCTAGCAACTTGAGAGATGATGAGCAGAAGACAGTAGTAGATTGTAGGGGTAATAAGGTGTTGGGTATACCGTCTAGATTGGATTGCGGGAAGGAGGGTGTTCCTAGTTCACCTGTTGTAGATCAATGCCACCCTGAGCATGAGGCAGCGATAAAATTACAGAAAGTGTACAAGAGTTTTCGAACAAGAAGAAAGCTAGCTGATTGTGCAGTACTTATCGAGCAGAACTGGTTCGTCTCACTATACAATTTTCTTCCTTAATTGTAGTGCGTAGATGATTGGTTACTTGTGTGGTTTATTGTTCTGAGTTTTGAAATGTTCTTTTGCTATATTTTAGGTGGAAGATATTAGATTTTGTAGAACTCAAACATAGTTCAATATCATTCTTTGACCTTGAGAAGCATGAAACTGCCATTTCGCGCTGGTCAAGAGCAAGAACTAGAGCTGCCAAGGTGAATCTTCGTTTGTTTATAATAGTTGTTATTGTTAGGTTTGGTAGTATTGCAGACGTTTTTAACATTATCGTCTTTAATATCTTTTCAGGTCGGTAAAGGCCTATCGAAGAATGGGAAGGCACGTAAGCTAGCTTTACAACATTGGCTTGAGGCGGTAAGAAATAATTATCTAGTATGTTTGGTTTCCTAAGCTCACCATCTGTGAACATTGCTGATATCGTTATTTCAAACAGATTGATCCACGACATAGATACGGGCACAATTTACATTTCTATTACTCTAAGTGGCTGCATTCACAGAGCAAAGAACCCTTCTTCTACTGGTAAGCTTTTTAACTGCAATATTCATATATGAAACATTTATACCGTCTTTGACTTCTCATTAATAAGGTGATTTGCCCATGCAGGCTAGATATAGGTGAAGGGAGAGATATCAATCTTGTTGATAAATGTCCTCGTACGAAACTTCAGCAGCAGTGTATAAAATATCTAGGCCCGGTATGTCTATATTTTTCATCTTCGTACCTCAGTTAATTTTATATGATTATCAAATCCTAGAGAAAGATTCTTATTGCAACGTTCTCTTTTGATCGCAGATGGAAAGAAAGGCCTATGAAGTTGCAGTAGAAGATGGGAAGCTCTTCTACAAAAAATCAGGAGAGTTCCTTGATACAACCGGAGGCCCTAAAGACTCCAAGTGGATCTTTGTTCTCAGCACCTCTAAGGTGTTATATGTTGGGAAGAAAAAGAAAGGCACATTTCAGCATTCGAGCTTTTTGGCTGGAGGTGCCACATTGGCCGCCGGGAGGATAGTTGTCGAAAAAGGAAACTTAAAGGTACGTAACATTAAATTCTCTAAACTTGTTGTTTCTTCTCAAAACTCCAAATATTCTAATAAATGTATTAGCATCTTATATTCGATCCTAACAAGTGCGTACTTTGCAAATTTTAACAGGCAGTCTGGCCTCACAGTGGACACTATCGACCAACCCCTGAAAATTTTCAAGATTTAATATCATTTCTAAGAGAAACCAATGTTGATCTCGCTGATGTTAAGGTAAAACCTATTTTCGCAGTCTTTTGATTGCATGTTATGGCAAGAGTCTTCAACAAAATACTGATTTCAATCTTGATGTATATGCAGCTTGATGCAATTGATGAAGAAGAAGAATCTATTTGCAAGAAAGATGGCGTATATTTGAGAAGTAATTCTGAGGACGAGTTGACTGAAAGAGATTGTCAAGAGAATGACAGCAGTTCAACAGAACAAGGTGCACCTACTGCTTTGGAGGTGTCAACATCGAAGCCATCACGAATCTTTAGCAAACAATTATCTGATCTTGAAATACCAAGTAAGGTTAATTTATTGAAGAGGCTAAGGAGTGAAATATATGCCGAGGAACACAACCCGAGTAAGTTGGATGAATCCTTATCGGATGGGGATGATGGTGACGACAATAATAGGGAAACAAAAGAAGAAGTCATATCAGGGGAATGTGTTCTCCAACGGATCAATTCGCGTAAAGGACTGCAATCATTTCAGCTAGGGAGGCAGCTCTCTTGCAGATGGAGCACCGGAGCTGGTCCACGTATTGGCTGTGTGAGAGACTACCCGACAGGCCTCCAGTCCCATGCTCTGGAACAAGTAAGCTTATCTCCAAGGAGTATCCATCGCCTTCGACTTGATCTTCCTTCTAGGCCATCTACACCATCGAGCTTTAGCTACGACACTCGAGGTCCTCTATCTGTCTCCAGGAAAGTTGTCGTGTAGGATTGGAAGCCTCTGTGGAGCACAACCTACCCCATTTTGTTAGGGGTCTTAACAGCTTCAGCTCTTGGCCTGCAATGATTAACTGCAGGCCATACAATTTTTTGTTAATAGGAATAAAAAGTTAGGAATTCTTTAAAAAGAATTCTTAGGAAATTCATTCATTAGTTTATTTACCTTGTTAACAGTAGGAATTTTTTTAATTATTATTAGGAGTACATTTTATATCTATGATGTAGATTGTACATTGAAGGATGTAATTTGTACAGATAAGGCATTATTTGTCCTTGCTATTTAAAGGAAAAAGTCGAAATTAAATACTGCAAACTTTTGTTTATTCTATCTAACCATCACAAAAAAGAAAAATGGTATTTAACCACATCATATTTGAGCAATTATACTATTTACACTTCAAAATTGACGTTTGTGTATATGAAACTTTGATCAACACTAAGAATTCTTCATTGATCTAATAAATATAAAATGATATAATTAGATTTGTCTCTACATTAAAAAGATGGTTGTTGAGTAATAATTAATGGTCAAAGAATTATATGTAAAAACGTCAATCATTTTGCATTGGAGATAATATTGACAATTATAAAGCCTTTTACATCTAAAAAAAGTTATTCGATTCTTAAACACCCTAACATCTCGATCGAACAGTTTATGAGATGGTTAAATTATAGCCGTGTGGGCAAAATTATAGAGGTGTCGGTACTCCATGAAGATGGCGGTCCAAATGAGTTGGTATATACGTGCATGAACTGTAATTAATTTGAGTCATAGTCAATTGTTTAGTTGAAAAGGACCTTCGGGTGGGGGTAGATACTATATGGAGTCTTCAGCTTGATTTCATTGACTCAGCCTAATAGCCCACACCCCTATCACCAAGTCAAAAGATTGTTATTTTGACGACATTAAATGAGTGTAAGGCAAGTTGGGCATCTATCATAATATGTCTTCCCATTTCCCAACTTCTCCCTCAACTGGAAAACATCACTTCACTTTTGTTTGTTATACGACTTTTATGGTGTATTTGAATTGAGGTGAATCAAAAGGATTATAATTTTTAGTGGTAATGGGGTGAATTAGTGGTAATAAATTCCGTCTAATATTCCCCTTGATTCTCCTCAAAACAAACACATCATTAAATTTAATGTGCGTCAATTTCCTGAGGGGCCTGTTCCAGGGCCTGCTCTGTTTAGGTCGACGTCAATTGGGACTAATGGATCCGATGGTCCATCCTTGGATTGATCCAGTAGATCCCGTGGGACTGTCCTGTCTTTCTAGTGTTGGAAACGAGTCAGGTAACACGTTACCAGCTCGAGTACTCGACTTGATAGCTAACGAGTAGGGTAGGACCATAAGGTTGTGCTCATTTGAATTATCCGACTCGCTCGACAAATTTTCGGTTATTTAATAAATGATTAAATAAAATAATAAGTTCATAATATATGTTAAACATAATAATCTACAATTAAGATTTGTGCATTTTATTATGAATATTTGAAATAATTAAGGTTCATTTAATTTAGGGTTTTGATTTTTACACTCCAAACATTGATTGCTACACTCTATTTTCTCAATTTTACCCCTCACTTTACTCCATAAAAATCTATAAAAAGTAATAAAAATGAAATGTAGTTATTAAATTTGAAGTGTAAAAATCAAATACCTTAATTTATTAATATTTTAATATACCTATGTATATTTTATTTGTGTTTAAAAAATAAGTTTTTCCCTTTTCACCTTAACGAGTCGGGTAATTATCGAGTTGAGTCGGATATTTAGCTTGTCGGGCTGGATACTCCTCGTTTCCAACACTAGTCCTTCTGGATCCTCCCGAGGGGGGTCTGCAATCTCTATGACCTTCTTCTGTCCTGATTGCTTGACTTTACAAGGGATCTTGTTTTGGGGTTTGTGAGTTTTAGCAACACCGAGATCCCTTATTTGTTCCAAGCCCTCCTAAAAGATGAATGGGTTGTCCACTTGTCCAATCTCTTTGCTTCATGCTTCGAGATCCCTTGTTTGATAGACAATATTATAGTTTATCCTCCATCATACTACATCAACCTCGTAGGTTTTGACCTCGCATCAGTTCACTAAAAATGGAGGATCTACAACCAATCCGTGTGGCCATATTGTATAACTTGTTTGAAAACTCTTGCTTGATATTGTATTATGTTTGTTTCGAGTATCCAACCATTAAGCTAACTGACCTATTCCAATCCAACAATTTTGCCTCATTTGTTATCGGTCCGATCCCAAAAAACCCAATAGCGTAACAGCCCGATCCCAAAATTTCGGACACCAGAACCGATAAGAGCCCTATTCGGAAGTGAGAAGCTCACGAGGCCCATTTCATTTGGCAAACTATATTCAATGATTGAAAATATGAATCAATGCGCAGACCCTAATGAATTGAAAGCCTCATCAAAAAACAACTACTCCACTTTTTAAGTTTTTATTAATCCAAAATTTTCTTTTTAGATTTTTCTTTGTGTATGGCCTTACTTTTCTTTCCACAATTAATCAAAAATTGACATTAATCATTACTCCGTACTACTTATTTTAATACCCGCCACCTCAATTACAGCTAATATTCCTTTGTTTTATTTGCCCACCTGACCCTACCATTATACTTTACTTCTTTTTATCACCCCTAACTTCCTACTAAATTCCCAAAACACCCCAATCACCTCCTTTCATTTGCTTCTTCCACCCCAAAAGATTTTGTACATTACCTTTCAATAATGTAGGTAAACAAATTTGATCATTTTCATTGCAACATAAGATTATCATGCTAATAGACGAGTTTCTTTTGCTTAATTTCATGAATCATTTTTGAATTTAAAAAAATTGTGATGTTAAATCTTGACCATCTAATTGTTTTTAGTGATATTATAAACATTACTAGCTAATGATATTGAAAAAAATTTATACGTTCTCGAGGAAATTTTTGTAACCCAAGTCAGTGTTCATTCTCTTTTACTAAGCAAATTGTAATCATATAAAAAAATGCATCATCATTCTCTACATCCGTGTGTATTTAATGTTTTAATATATATTACAATTAATATTGTCTTTGGTTATATATATTTCTATAAGTGAATAAAATGAATTGAATGAATCAGTATCAAAGTAGTTAAAAAATACTAATACATACGTATAATTTAAAATGTAATACTGAATGAAAATAATAGATTTGATTGATAATAAAAAAAATAAAAGAATGAGATTTAAATTATTTATTTAAACCCCTTATTTCATATTTCCCCTTGAACTATAAACTATTTAGACATTTTATATTACCCTCCAAACTATTTTAATTTTTTAAATTGCCTATGAACTACCTTAACTTTTGTTGTAAATTAGCGATGAGGTGAGTATCGAACCCATAACCTTCCGGTCACTAGCAAGAGCCTTTTCCACTAGGCTATTCGATTAACTCAACTACCTACCTTAACTTTTGAGGTTACCAAAAAAAAAAGGGTGATACACTTGATCACTTGCGTAGAGGACAAATGTGTCAATTCATAAATCATAAAAAAGTCAAATATCCTCTTTATATTCAAGAACGTGGATAAAATGTGTTAACTAAATTTAATCAAATATTTTTCTGGAACAACCTATCTCATAAACTAGTAATGAAATGGAAGGAAAATAAAATCAATTACATAAATAACAATTGATCAAGCAAGCACCTTGTATGTTTTCAAGGAGATTTCTGTCCGTTTTGTCCTTAGTGACCGTATGAAAATTGGATTGCGATTCCAATTTTACTTTCACACATTGAATATAAACAACCTCATTTTTCTAATTTATGCAGCCAAACTTATAGAAATATAGTTGAAATATTGCTCTAATGAGGAGACCACGCGTCGGTCGTAATTTTTTTGACTAATTTATGACCAACGGGTGGTATCGTAATTGAAGCAATATTTCAATTTGCAGAAGTTCAAATTAAGTTACAACCACCACGTGGTATCATTATTATTGAAGCAATATTACAACTAGAACAAATGGCACCGTACATCACTAACGTTTGATCTATTTACCACATTTACCATTGACGTTCAATTTCGTGCCAAAGACATCACTCATAATCCAATATTACTCAACCCGTCTACTTTTCGCCAATTTTGCTGAAATCGCAATTTTAAGCACAAAAGTTTGAAGGGCAATTTAGTCACAACACTTAAAATTATTAATAATTACTTTTAGATATTACATTCCCCCTAATTGGCCATCAATTGAAGCTTTCAAGAAACGACACATGTTCTATTTTTGAAAAGCCTTAAATTTAACTAGTACAATCTTGAAAAGATGCAATTTTGAAAACGAAACAGGTACAATTAAAGTGTCGTGACTAAATTGTCCTTCTAACTTTTGTGCTTAAAATTGCGATTTCAGCAAAATTGGCGAAAAGTAGACGGGTTGAGTAGTATCGGAACATGAGTGATGTCTTTGGCATAAAAGTGAACGTTAGTGGTAAATGTGGTAAATAAATCAAACGTTAGCGATGTCCGGTGCCATTTGCCCTTACAACCATATTTCTATGATTTCGGTTGCAGACATTCAAATTGTAAATCCGATTGTTTATTTCCAATGTGCAATTTCAACATTACTTTCATACGATCACTAAAAGCAAAGGGGGCAAAAATCTTTACCATGAAAAATTATGTGTTCAAAATAATGTTCACAGGAAAATAACCGAACTAACCTAACTTTTTTTAAACCGTGCATGGTAAAACACAAAAAATGAGTAATGAGATCTCTATTTCCCATTTTCCCCACTTCCCCACCCCAGTATATATACCCACCCCACTCCCATGCGCATTCCCCGCCTGTACAAAAATCATCACAAAGCCCTAGACTCCATTTCACCACTCTCTCAACCTCCCCCCATCGCCACCCCCTACCACCACCACCATGGATCAACAAGCTCAACTCGCCCTCATCCTCGGACCCGACCCGGCCCCATTCGAGACCCTCATCTCCCACCTCATGTCCTCCGCTAACGAGCCCCGCTCCCAAGCCGAAGCCATATTCAACTTGATCAAATCCAACGACCCCAACTCCCTCGTGCTCAAGCTGGCGCACGTGCTATCCTCCTCCCCCCACGTCGAGGCACGTGCGATGTGCGCCATTCTCCTCCGTAAGCAATTAACCAGAGACGACTCTTATATTTGGCCCAATTTGTCTGAGTCAACGCACTTGACCGTCAAATCGGTTATGCTCACTTGTATTCAACGCGAAGAGACCAAATCGATTATTAAGAAGCTGTGTGATACGATTTCGGAGCTGGCTTCGTCGATTTTACCCGAGAATAATTGGCCTGAATTGCTTCCGTTTATGTTTAATTGCGTTAGTTCTGATTCGGCCAAGCTGCAGGAGTCTGCCTTTTTGATATTTTCACAGTTGGCGCAGTATATCGGGGAGATTTTGGTGCCGTATATTACCGAGTTGCATAGGGTATTTATGCAGGTTTTGAATAGTTCACCTTATGGTGAGGTGAAGATTGCAGCGTTAAGTGCGGTGATTAATTTTATTCAGTGTTTGCCGAGTTCCAGTGAGCGGGATAGGTTTCAGGATTTGTTGCCTGCGATGATGAGGACGTTGACAGAGTCGTTGAACTCTGGACAGGAGGCGACGGCTCAGGAGGCATTGGAGTTGTTGATTGAGTTGGCTGGGACAGAGCCGAGGTTTTTGAGGCGCCAGATTGTGGATGTGGTGGGGTCAATGTTGCAGATTGGTGAGGCGGAGAGTTTGGAGGAAGGGACTCGGCATTTGGCTATTGAGTTTGTTATTACTTTGGCCGAGGCGAGAGAGAGGGCTCCTGGGATGATGAGGAAGTTGCCTCAGTTTATTAGTAGGTTGTTTTCAATTTTGATGAAGATGTTGTTGGATATCGAGGATGATCCGGCTTGGCATACCGCAGATGTGGAGGACGAGGATGCTGGGGAGACGAGTAATTATTCGGTCGGGCAGGAGTGTTTGGATAGGTTGGCAATAGCTTTAGGAGGAAACACCATTGTTCCTGTTGCGTCGGAGCAGTTGCCTGCTTACTTGGCAGCTCCTGAGTGGCAGAAGCATCATGCTGCTCTTATTGCGCTTGCACAAATAGCTGAAGGCTGTGCAAAGGTATTTGGATAATTTGATTCAATTCGCTTGTAAAGTTGGTTACTGTTCATTTCTTTCATCTAGTCTTGTCCTAATTTCATATGGTATTGCTTTGTTGATACTACAATAGTGTGCAGTTTCTTACATTACATTTGTTACATTACATTCGAATATATTAGACTGCCTATCTCATCAATTGCCAACAATAATGACTATCTATCATTAGTGGAGCCATTTTTATTATCTCTTGAATTGGACAATTTTCTCGAGAATCTTCTTTTGGTTTATCCATTGAACTTCTGTCATATGCAATTTTATCCATATGAACTGGCTGCTGATTTAATTGATTCTGTGTTGTGTAGTGTTTTGTGCTTTGTGGCATTTTGGTCATTGTCCGTGTGCACAAGATGGCGTTAAATATGTAATATTTCTTCTGTGATACAGGTAATGACTAAAAACTTGGAACAAGTGGTTAACATGGTATTGAGCTCATTTCAAGATCTTCACCCTCGAGTCAGGTGGGCTGCTATCAATGCCATAGGTCAGCTGTCCACTGATCTTGGTCCTGATCTGCAAGTACAGTATCATCATAGCGTTCTCCCTGCATTGGCTGCCGCCATGGATGATTTTCAAAATCCGCGAGTGCAGGTTTGTAGTTTAGTTTCAAGGAACTCTACACTTGCCACTGTAGCTCTATTCTGGAGTTCAATCCGCACTATAATCAGTCATCATAATATGGGTTTACAAATATTTATGTGGAAAATGTGTGTAACATGCCCAAACAACATTTACTAAACATAATACTGGGTAGTTCACTTGTTATTTTACTGCTGAGTACTCTGGCTGATGGTTGATGAAGGCTCTAAGAGGGGGGGGGGATTGGTTTCGTTGTATAAACGAATTGTTTAATTCAATTTAGAGTTGAGACTTGAGACCATGTAGCAATTATCCAGCATGTTCCAAATCCCTTGAATTGATAAAGAAGGAGAAGATCATGAATTTAAAGAATTTTAAGGAGTGACAAATATGTGCTTGATTCACTTCAGTTAAATAAAATTGTTGGTGCATGGTGTTACTTGTTCTTAATTCATACAAAACTGGTTTTGATGTCTGATAAAGTTTTCTTTACATAGTTAGAACTGGATAATTACTGATCTAAAGTGTTAACAGGCCCATGCTGCTTCAGCTGTTCTTAACTTCAGTGAGAACTGCACTCCTGAAATTCTAACTCCCTACTTGGACGGGTTAGTTAGCAAGCTGCTGATTCTTCTGCAGGTAAGATGACTAACTAACTCTGAAAATTTGTATGAGGGTGTATAGGTTTGCATTTTGGGAAGTTTTATTGCTTATATAATAAAAATACTTGGAAGACAAAGCTTTTTATTGAAGGGTAAGAAAAAGCTCAAACAAAAAATTCAAAAAAAGCTCATTTCAATCACATATCTGATCAATTCACCCCACCCCACCCATCCCAACCGTAAATTTATGTTTCTCATACGAAATTACTACTTTTGTGATGCAGAATGGGAAACAAATGGTACAAGAAGGTTCCTTAACTGCTTTAGCTTCTGTGGCTGATTCATCTCAGGTAAAGCATGGTGTTGACGGTTCTTGTGTTCTTATTTATTGGCTTACTGCTTTCTAGTTCATCTCTTATCATAATGTTCATTAACAGGAACACTTCAAAAAATACTATGACGCTGTTATGCCATACCTGAAAACTATTTTGATCAACGCAAATGACAAAGCTAACCGCATGCTTCGCGCTAAAGCTATGGAATGCATTAGCCTCGTGGGGATGGCTGTTGGAAAAGAGAAATTCAGAGAAGATGCAAAACAGGTGAGTAGTCGAAGTACATGCAGCTATTTAAACAAGCACGGATATTATTGTAGTTTTCAATTCCTTCTTCTGCAGTAATTAGTTTTCCCTCCTCATTGTTTTATATGGTGGGCCAGTGTCCTAGGTCTACAATTTCATCTTTTAGGTGTTATCTTATATATTTGAGTATATTACTCCTTGAATGATAGATGGTTGTAACAGCTCCATACTTGCTCCCGTTTAGGTGACATTGACTCATGATCTTGTAAATTATCTCATCATAACAACCCCTTAATTGCTTGCAAGGTTATGGAAGTGCTTATGTCATTGCAAGGATCTCAGATGGAGTCGGACGATCCAACCACTAGTTACATGCTACAAGTATGGTTTCTTATTTTTTAAACAACCATTCTCATTGATTTACATGAAACTTATCGACTTACTATGTGGTTGCAATTTTGTTGTCCTTCTTTGGTAGGCATGGGCCAGACTTTGCAAGTGCCTTGGACAAGATTTTCTTCCTTATATGGGTGTGGTCATGCCTCCTTTGCTGCAGTCTGCCCAACTTAAGCCTGATGTTACCATAACATCTGCAGATTCTGACAACGAACTTGATGATTCAGATGATGACAGGTTAGATTTTCTGATCAATTTATAATTTACCTTTGCATCCACCACTTGACATGCCTGTTCTCCTGACCCTGCAACTGTTCTGACTTATAGGGCTCGTTAATCATGAAACACACACATGTCCTGTGCTTATAGTAACAAAAAATATCCTTTACAAGCTCATGTGTCTTGTCTGCAACACATGCCTTGTGGTTCCTCGTCCCTGACATAAAATTAAAACCCTTCTTTTTCCAGAAAATTATGGTATAAAATACTCCCTCCGTTCATTTTTACTTGTTAAGGAAAATAAAAAGTATATTGAAAATGTAGGACAATTATCTAAAACTATATCATTGGTTGGTTGATAATTTCATGAAAAAAGTAGTCAACAAGTTCGTTGAGATTGTAAAAAGTACAAATTAGCTAAGCTAGGACAAGTATTTTTGAACAAAGAAGTTATGCTAGGACGTCAAGTAACAATGAACAGAGGGAGTATTTTTTGAGTGTCATGGAGTATGCTTAATAACCATATACTTTTACCTATGCTCTTTGGGCACAAATGCCTTGGTTAATAATTTGCAATGAAACCCGTCAAAGAATATGCTAGGAGATGAGAATATAGTTGGAGATGTTGAATGTGTTTAAAGCATGCATCTGTTTCCTTGTTTACCCGTGTAAAATGTTTTCTTGCACGGTGTCTTGTTTGTTTTTCCTACTTGCTATGGTCTTTCTTTTGCGTTTTAGGATGTTATTGATAAAGATTTATATAAAATGTTATGTCTATTCAACATCTTCTCAGTAGTCTCTTCATATATTTATGAACTAGTATAATGAATAGCTAAATGGCGTAGTATTAGTTTTCTAAGGAAGTTCTTTATTGAGCAGTATGGAGACTATTACGCTTGGGGATAAAAGAATTGGTATAAAGACTAGTGTGCTTGAAGAGAAAGCTACAGCTTGTAACATGCTTTGCTGCTATGCTGATGAGCTTAAGGAAGGTTTTTACCCTTGGATTGATCAGGTCTGTAATAGATGACTCCTTTTGTTGTCCATTTGGTTCAGTAGAGACCTGCTTGATACTGAGAGTTGCAATTCCTAACAGGTTGCACCGATATTAGTTCCACTTTTAAAATTTTACTTCCATGAAGAGGTCAGAAAGGCTGCTGTTTCAGGTAGCATTGTCCTTCTGTTCCTTTTCCTTGTTGTCAAGTTTCTGAATGCATAGTACCTCCTAATGCTGGTCTGCTAAATTTGTGTTCATTCTCTTTTTATATGTAGCTATGCCAGAGTTGCTAAAATCTGCAAAATTGGCTATTGAGAAAGGACTCGCTCAAAACCGTAATGAATCTTACATTAAGCAGTTGACTGACTTTATAGTACCAGCTTTGGTGGAAGCTTTGCACAAGGTCCATCTCTTGTGAAGCTAACTCTTGACGTGAATTTATAGGATATTATGTTCGCTTTGGATATAACTGTTACATTCCTTAATGGTGGCAGGAACCTGATACTGAAATATGTGCGAACATGTTAGATGCACTGAACGAGTGCCTCCAGGTTTGTCTCGTGTACACTAATGAATTCTCTGTTAAGATGACTGGGGTGCTTGTGCACTTGCTTTTATTTCTTATCTTAATGGATCTCATTCTGTGAATATTGTTTCCAATGTGATGTTATTTTCATGCATGGCCTGATTTTTTTAAAGACTATCAGCAAGTGGTTTTGCAATTAGCATTATACTATTATCTAGAATTTCTAGTCCCATCGCCATTTAGGGTGTTTTGTGCAGCGACTGCAGTCATTTTGAACATTATTAACCAGTGCTTGGAGATCTATATTATTTCTTGTTTGGCTTGTAAGGTGACCACTGTCCCATTTGCTAACTTGTGCTTATTTACTTGTTTCCAGATATCAGGGCCTCTTCTTGATGAAAAACAGGTTCGGAGTATTGTTGATGAGATTAAACAGGTTATTACAGCTAGCTCAAGTAGAAAAAGAGAGAGAGCAGAGAGAACTCAGGCTGAAGACTTCGATGCCGAGGAAGGGGAGCTTCTTAGAGAGGAAAATGAGCAAGAAGAAGACGTTTTTGATCAAGTTTGTTCTCTTGCATTTTGGATCCTCAATAAAAATGCTTCGTATTTTCAACACTATATAATTCTAGAAAACTGATCTGCCTTTTGTTGCATAACTCCAGGTTGGTGAAATCTTAGGAACACTGATAAAAATGTTTAAGTCCTCATTCCTGCCTTTCTTTGATGAACTGTCGTCCTATTTGATGCCGATGTGGGTAAGTTATAGTTCTCAATTCTTTGGAGGTATGCTACGGATAGGATTCATGACCTACTACTATATGTAAGTGATTACTTATTGTATTTGGGTGTATAATTGTGATATAGGGCAAGGACAAGACACCTGAGGAGAGAAGGATAGCCATTTGTATTTTTGATGATGTTGTAGAACAGTGTCGTGAATCTGCTCTCAAGTATGTCAATGAATTATGACAAGATCTTAAATTCTTAATGCACATATTGTTTCAAATTCCATTTCATTCCTCTTTTTACTGTAAAATGATTTGTCCTCTTTCATGTTTAGGTATTATGATACCTTTCTTCCATTTATTTTGGAAGCATGTAATGATGAAAACCCAGATGTCAGACAGGTTAGGTTCCATGCAATAAATCGCTTTCATGTACTGTAGGAGTTACTCATTAATCTCATCTCATTGCTGAAGGCATATATTGTTCTTGTTTGCAGGCTGCTGTATATGGACTGGGAGTTTGTGCGGAGTATGGTGGCTCCACCTTTAAACCTCTTGTTGGAGGTATACTTCCGTATCAAGAGGGTTTTTGTTTAAACTTGGTAATGATTGAGCTTGAGTATTCCCCTTCAATGTTGCAGAGGCTCTATCAAGGTTGAATGTTGTTATTGGAGATCCCGATGCCCAGCAGGCTGAAAAGGTCATGGCATATGACAATGCAGTTTCTGCTTTGGGCAAGCTATGTCAGTTTCATCGCGAGAGCATTGACTCCGCACAGGTAGTTTGAAACTATACTTGGTTATAGAGGGTGCTTGGTCAAACTTGTTTTGAGCCAGCTTATTAGTGACATGCAATTGAGAAGGATGGGATTTAGAGATCTTTCAATACACAATATATATGTACATTTATACATTGAAGTTGAAAAATGATCTTTACTTCACAGGCTTTTCGATTGCCAAACATCAAAATATTTTGATACTATTATAATCATATTTGATATTGTTATGATCTTTTAGTTTCTGTTTTTCATATTGAAGAGTTACCACTGCTATACTTTCATAATTGCTTCTTCTATACAAATAGCCCGTGTTCTTGTGCCATACTGTTCTAATAGTTTATACTGAATTTTTGTGGCAGATCATCCCTGCTTGGCTGAATTGTTTACCATTAAAAAGTGATTTGATTGAGGCAAAGGCTGTTCATGACCAGCTTTGTTCAATGGTTGAAAGGTATTTAATTGTCTTTTTAGTTTTTAATTTCATATCGTTCCTAAGAGTATAGACATCAGTTTTCTGCAACAAAATCCTCAAAACTACGCTATCTTACTTCTATTTCTGTAATAACTCATCTTACTTTTTTTCAAAGCCGTACTTTCTGTTGTAGGATTCCAATCATTCAAATGTTAATATTGTGTGTGGAGTAGGGGAGAATGAGGAGAGAGAAATGAGAGAGTTTAATGGTCAAAAACTCAATCTTTTATCTTGAGACTTCTTGTCCGAATCTTCAAAATATTTGAGGACTGTGAACTTAGCTCTTTGAGTCTTTTCACACTTTTAATCATTAAATAATTTCTAAATTAGAATAACTAAGAAGCATCTAAGTCTGACGTGACTGCTCTAATTTTTTTATAGCTACATTACCTCATTTGGTTACTCTATCATCTTGCAGGTCAGATAGTGAACTTTTGGGACCGAATAACCAGTATCTCCCCAAAATTGTTGCTGTATTTGCTGAGGTAATTTTATATACCGTCGCATTTCTATATTATTAATGTTGTCGGTATGAAGTGTTTGCGTTGGAGATAATGTTATAAAGTGAAAGTAGAGTATGCACATACCTCAATGTAAACCTGAGAAAGTAGGTGTTTTATCAGGACCTTGGGATTTCAATGTTTTCTTATTTCTGCATGTACAGTCTTTTGGATAAAGTAGGTGTTTTCAGGACAGTTTTTTGTATCAACAAATTCAATATGTCTGCTGATATTAGATTACATGGCATCGCTTTGATTAGGTCAAATATATTGACTAATTTTATCTACAATCATTTGTCCATGCTATTCGAATATGCTTTCGTAGATCTTGTGCGATGGTAAGGATCATCTTGCCACGGAGCAGACTGCAAGTAGGATGATCAACCTCTTGAGGCAGCTTCAACAGACGTTACCACCTGCGACGTGGTCATTCTTGCAACCTCAGCAGCAACAAGCATTACAGTCCATCCTGTCGTAGATTCTTTTTGCCAGACTTGTGTTAAATTTTCAGTGAGAAAGCTGTTGTGAGCCATTGCATTTCATCTAAAGATGTCTGATCATTCTATATTGCATCAAGCGTCGGGGTCCTGGGTGGGTGATCTGTCGCTTGAAGATCCGCGAGTCGGGGTTTTCCCTTGTTGGTTGTGTATAATTCTGGTATATTGCAGCTGGGTATTGTCAGTTCAATTGAGAACAACAAGTTGTGGCCTTGTGGTTCGTGAGTTTAGTTTGTCCAATGCGTGAGATATATTCTTTGTCACAGTTTTGGTCCAAGTCATTTTTGTTGGTACACAATGAAAATTCGAAATTATTGTGTATCGTTTGTTGTATCTCCATTTTATTCATGATATTGACATTGTTTGATTATAACGGACAGGCTTTTAATGTTCCTCATTATTGTGGTTATTGCAGCTCTTATTCTATATTGTCAAATTGCCTCATATGGTAAGCTTTTTTTGGTCAAACTATACAAAATCTTTTTCAATAGGCGGAAAAAGTTTGGGATCATATATATGAGTTCTTTTGAGCAAATTTTGGAATAAATTAGAATGTGGCCATCTTTGAAGAATAATTATTGATATTATCAAAAAAAAGTTTAATATACCAAACCATTTTTTCTCTTACAAAAAGTTCATTACATGTGTTTAGAGCTGTACACAGACACGAGCTGAGTCGAGTCCGAGCTCAAGAATTTTTGGCTCGGCTCATCACTAAACGAGCCTTAGGCTTGGCTCGGCTCAGCGAGCTTTCACCGAGCCGAGCTAGCTCACTTAGTTCATTTCGAAATTTCAAATTTCAAGTTCAATGCTGAGCCGAGCTAGCTCACGTAGCTCATTTCGAAATTTCAAGTTCAATTTAATTAACAAAAAGTTATTTTACATGAACAATTAATAATATTATTAACATGTAACAAGTAATAAAATTAACCACATGTAACAATGTAAATAGAAATACTAAATTAAATTGAAAGTAATCATAATAATTGAAATGATTTAAAAAGGATAATATAACTAATTTTATTAAAAATAATATTAACATATGTACTATCGAGCCGACTTTCCGAGTTGACGAGCCAGGAATCCGGCTCGCGACTCGGCTCATTTTATTACGAGCCTCGACATCCCGAGCCGAGCCGAGCGAGGTAGCTCGGAAAGCTCGGCTCATGCACAGCACTACATGTGTTATATTGATACGTATATTTCATAAGCTTATTTCTTAATCAACTACTTCCTCTATCCCTAAAATATTGTCACATTTTGACTTTTGTTGGTCAAATATAACAAATTTTGATCATGAATTATTATTAACCGATAAGAATAATATAGTCTTGTGGACCTTGTTAGATTCGTCTCAATATATATTTTTGAAATATCAACTTTTTATAATTTTTTCGCAGGTAGAATAATAGATATTTAAGTTTGAAATCGTGTTTTGTCAACCACCAAAAGTCAAAATGAGACAACCAATTAGAGATAGAGGGAGTATTAATTATAACCCCTCAAATATTTCACACAAATTGCTCTTATTCAGATGTTAAAGCTTATTTTTGTAAAAAATTACAACAATATCTTTGAATAAAAAATCTCTATAATTAGTTTGAATGTATATTGTATTTGTTTTTATTCTTAAAATAAAGTATCATTTTAAGTTGAGAAATTATTCTTGAAAACATAAGTTATGGAATGAAAGACATCACCTTAATGCTCATCTTTTGAGAATTTGATTTTGGGCTAATATTATTACATTGCTAACTCGTGTTAATTTTTTTTAGTGTTGATCTATAACCATTGGAGTAGAGGTCGATTGAGGGATTGACCATCATCAACCTGGGTGACCTGCCAACTTAAAAATTAATTATATGTATCATATTACATTTTTGCTCATATTACGTTATATTTGTACTCTTCATATAAATATGCAAATCATTAACATTAGAGTATATTTGTAATCATTTTTTGTTCGCAAATGTTTTTCTAGATTATATTAGGGCACACAGTTAATAAAATAAATTAAGAAAATAAAAAGAGTACCATTAACACCATTCTATGACTTATATTTTTGGGTAAACTACCTATGAAAGTATGAATTCAATAGTAGTATAAATAACGAATACAAAAATTAACTAATAGAGTGTTAAAATAAAATATGAGCCAAGTGTCTTCAACGTAGTTAAACCCAAGACCTCTTAGAAAGTTTGTATCAGATGTCACCAGATCATTGAATCATTGGCTAACAATATTCTAAAATTACTCAATACTAACAGACTTGAGAGTTAATCGAATAGCCTAGTGGAAAGACTCTTGCTAATGCCTGAAGGTCTTGGGTTTGAAACTCACCTCACCGCTAATTTTCAAAAAAAAAAAATATACTAACAGACTTGAACCAAAGACATTAATGATCTTATTAAGTTTCAAATAAATACTTAACGAACAAACACGTATTTTAATAACTATAATAATTGTTTTGGTAGTATAATTCACCTAACACTCTTCATTAAAGAATTGCTATAACTACCAAAACAATTATTATTGCATTAGTCATCTTTCCTAAAATAGCCAATAAATATTCGAAAAAATTTATTGAGTTTCTGATGTCATATACAAAAAAGGAAACAATACAACAAAAGCTAGAGCTACATTAATTAAAAGGGGTAAAAAGTAGTGTTAATAGTGCAGTTACACGAGCACAAAGCATAAAGTTAGAGAGAGTTTCAAGGCTTCATGAACTGGCTATATTGCCACGTCATTTTTTACTCTTTTTTTTTCGAAAGAATTAAAAAATAATCGCTTCATGTTTTACTAGTCGTTTTATGCTTTGATACTGATATCGGCGGAATATTCCTCGCCGGTATTAACTGCCGGAAACAACATCGGCGGGTTACACGTGCCTCAATAACTCGGGCTGACTCATGATACCATGATAAGAGTCTGTGGGGTTCCACTCTAAAACCAATTGGCAATAGAGGGAGTAGCCCAAGATCTTATATATTGACCCAGAAGGACACCGATATCCAATGTGGGTGTGTATCTTAACTGATACAACAGTTAAAAAATGTTATTACACCTAACACCACTTGGTTGACATTTTCATTTTTTTTATGTCAAAACCTTGACTATCAGTTAGTTTTAGTTATAATAAAATTAATTATCAAAAAACAATTTTGTTAAAATATCTTAAAAGACAACTTAAATGATAACAAGGCAAAAAAGTCAATTATGAAGAATTAAATGGAGTATTTATTATTACAATTAATGATTACCGAATATTTCCAAAGAAAAGAAAAATCAATTTAAATAGATCGGAAAGATGTTTACATGTATAGATTAATTTATAAAATAATGAAATCTTATGAATATATTTATTTCTCATGTAATATTTAAACATTAAAAAATGAAAATGAGTTCATACACATTTAATGTATAATGATATTATAGGAAAGAAATATAAATTATATATAAATAATAGAAAACGAGAATAAAAAAATTCGACAATAATATTAAAAAATGAAAATGAGTTCATACACATTTAATGTATAATGAAGTAATTTATATTTTTTGATGGATATAAAAGACGAGAACACTGGCATGAAATGAATAAGAGCACAAGAAAAAAGAGTCACGTTTGAATCAAAATCTTGTTTGTTAAGCTCAAGCTATAAACAACTTCACACACATACATACAGCTCCAATTTGCAAACAATCATATATCGCACTCATCAAAATTCTCCCTTTTCCTTTCATTCTTCATGTTCTTGATAATTCAAGGTACCCCTTTTTCTTTTCTCTCATTTAATATTCTCTTTTTCAGTTTATTTGTGACTCTTGCTTGCTTGTTTTTGTATCAAGATGTTGCTGCTTTCTTGAAAATAGTTGCTTTGAAGTACTTAATTGTTCAATTTTCTTGAAGATTCTTACTTTTTGCACCATGTAGATTTGTATTTAAATGGGAGTTATCTGTTATATTTGTTGTTTCATGAATTTTGAACTATTTTTTGCTGAATATAGTTATTAACTTAGTAAGAAAAAGAAGAAGTATGTTTTTCTGTATTTAAGTATAACATGTACCACAGTTGGTTGCACTCGATTCTTGGGTCAATTTGGTAACAGCCTCCCTGTTATCACGGGGTAAGGCACTAAGGCTGCCTACCATCCCTTACCCGCTTAGTTGGGAGCCTCTTTTGAGGCATTGGGGCATGTTGACGTTGATGTTTCAAGGTTACGATCGTGTTGACTTACGAAAAAAAATGGTTCTAGTTTGGGCAGTCTATTTGTTTGAGTAGTGGCTCCTTTTCCATTTTGATACACCTTCTGGGGTCTCGCTTTAAGAAAGGGAAGTTTGATGGGTTGAACTTCACTTGTAGGATGTTTATCAGTTTATGTAAACTCTCAATGGCTTTGCTTGATCTGTCTGGAATATGTTTTCTGTTGAACCGTGAGGCGCTAATGTATATGAATAGAACTTGATAATAACACACGGTATATTGAGGAATTTAAAGTTCTGACTTGTTAATTGCAGGTTGAGGAGAAGAATATTTTTTTTATTTCCGTAAGGGTGTTAAGGTAGCTTTTTATGAATTCAATCTATAGTGATGCTTTCTTGCTCTTCTTCTTTATTTGAATCCTAGCTCGATATTGCTAGAGCCAAGTTGTTTATTGTGGTAAATTCAGTATAAAGATACATTTGGTTATTTATCCAGATATCCTGAGCTTGTTATAGACGAGATATCATCTTTCCAACCACTAAAAGTTGCTTTTTCTTCCTTCCTTTAGTTTTTTTTTGTGCAGATTTATCAACGAATATGTCGGGAGCAGAGAGCTGTAAGGTAGATATAGACATGGTAAGTATTGATAAATGTTGTAAGTAGACATGTCTCTATACTTATTGTTTCAATGTCAGAATGCTAGCGTATTGATAGGTCTATACGTTATGTTTTCCCTTAATTATTGCACTCTTGATAGTTTGTCAATTTTCCTTATAAATCGAAGTTGTTTTATTCATTCATGTCGTTGTCTATGGAAAATTATTGAATAACTATTTTATCTTAATAACTGAACTCAAGATGCTCTTCGAGAACTAACCCATTTGAGAAATTGGCCGCTTTAATATAATAAGTGATTATATTATTTCACTGTAATTGGGACGTAGGACAACATAAAATTATTCACTCACTACTGACTCACTTCTTTTTCTTCTATTTAGGACCAAACTGATCAACAAATTTCAATTGGATTTGCTGGTCACTCGTACATTTTTTTAATCTTTTAGCTGCTTAAATGCTGACCTTTCTATCCTTTATGGCAGGTGCATAATTGTATTGAGCAGTGCCTTAAGCTTTATATGAGTAAAAAAGAAGCAGCAAACACACTGTCCCTCCAGAAGAACATACAACCTCAAATTACTGAACTTAGTATGCCTTTGCTTCTCATGTTACTTATCATCTCACGATTCCTTAGTTATGTGACACATCAGATACTATTATCCAGGCATAATAAGTAATATATCTTTATTTCTAGAAATTAGTGTTTATCTCAGTATGAAAATGTCGCACTACAAGCAACCACCTTTAAATAAGCTTTTAGTGATTGTCTATCAAGGTCAGTATCCTGTATCTGGCATTCTTGTGGTTTGTTAATGAATTATGGTTGTATTGGGATTATATTAGTTGTTAACATGAATTCCGTCATCAGTAAACACCACAGACCCTGCAAGATTATATTCTCCTGCCTTTCTGTATTTACACGAAGTCCTACTGAACATAATTTCTTTTTCGATTTTCAGTTTGGCAGCGGCTTGAAGAACAAAATCAGGAATTCTTCAGGGCATACTATCTGAAATTGGCGGTGAAACAGCAAATAGTGGAGTTCAATAGACTTCTTGCAGAACAGGTGGATCTTATGCGAAAAACAGGAATAGTTAACATACCTTCAATGCCTAAGCCTGATGTATCAAATATCTCCTCAGGTAATGTGCTTACATGAAAGTGTTTACAGAAGCATGATGACTTGATTTGCAGGATTTAGTATTTAGTCATTGCAATTAAAAAAAATTGCTGTAGTGGAGCCATATAAAGGATATACATTTTACTGCTTTCATATACTACGATACGTCTTTTGAGTTAACTTGAAAGTTCACCGATATTGACATGAAAAATAAAATTTCAAAGATATATGACTCAGCAAATATGGACTTTCTAGATATGTAGTAAATGCACTTTAGTTTGAGTTATTTCTGAAGGACCATTAATCATATCCAACTACCTGCTAGTATAATTTTCAATTTTCACCAATGACAGTTCAGCAAATACCCCACAGTGGAGAAAATCGTGGTTGCGCATTGGAATCAAGTGTGCATGCACCAACGCTGACCAATTTTCAGCAAATACCCCACAGTGGAGAAAATCTTGGTTGCGCATTGGAATCAAGTGATGTGCGTGCACCAACGCTGACCAATTTGCCCAATGCATTCACTAATCATGGGACAACAATGAATTCTTGTATGCAATCAGCTCATGGCATATCCAACAATGGCAGGGGTGTGGATGTTCCATCCAATATGTTGTTAGCTCAGAACGGAAGTATGGGAATGCAACCAACATTGAACGGGATGGTAGTCAAAAGAGATGTCTATGCAACTTCCTCTTTCAACTGTGCTCTGCCAAACGACGTTATGAGGTCGCATTCTGCTTTGGCTAATGCATCCATGCCATCTTTTAGCAGTGTAGATTCCAGCTTGCAATCTCTAAATGGATATATGTTGGACACTGATGATTCTTCATCTGGGTTCCTAGGGCAATTTTCTCAGAACTTCAGTTTTCATCACACTAACATGACATCTGGAATATCTGCCACTCATGGTTTGCTCTCCATCCCTCTATGCTCTTTCTCTCCTCTCCTCTCCCCCTCCCCTCTCATTGGAAATGGTTATTACCTCATGACAAGTAATGTATTTCTATATTGGGACCTCATCATTACTGACAAACACGGGAGTGGATACCAAGTTCTGTCCAATATCATATTACATTTTAGCCTTCGCAGATTTAATAATTTTACCTTTATTGGTCCTAAATTTCTGTTTTCTTTGGTGCAGATATTCTGGACAGTTACTTTGATTCTCCATTGTTCGCATCAAATTTAAACAATATCCTTGATCCTCAAGGTTAGTCTAGTTGTAAATTCTCTTTTTGACCTTGGTGGAAGTGGATAAGAGTTTGACATCTTGTCAATTGTTATTCAGGGTACATTGGCAGGTTTAGATAATGCATTGGTGGCTTTAGATATGAATATTTTGCTGATGATTGGTTAAAAGGTAGTAAGTGATACATTTTCAACTGTTCCAATGAGCATGCATATGTTTGCCTACATAATTGTGTTAGAAATTAATGCACTGTTGTCTCATTTAAGGCGAGCCCAAAATACGCTCAATGTCTTTGATGATTGCTCATTTTCTAACTAATTCTATCATATATCTCGTATGCTGCAGGTTTAGCTTGCTGTCAGGATCGCAAAGTTTATGTGAATAGCTCCTGTCATCTTGAAAAACGAGTAGCCTGGATTTTTTTATAAGAGAAGCTCCTGCAAAGTTATATATGTAGGATCTCATGTGGGCGGTTGTAATAGAGCGTCGCAGATCACTGTAGATAAAATCATTGCGTAATAAGTTGGTGTAACTGTGATATTTCGAGATTTTGCTGGTTTTCTTGTTTGGAAATTTGGAGTTTAGTAGTCTATAAACTAAAATAGCATAATTTCTTCCGTTTCTTTGTTGTTTCAGTTTCAAATACTATCAAATTTGTTTTGCATGATTTTAAAATATTTGTTGTTATCTTAGGGTCAATACTCAATTGTCATGTGCTGGATGATGTTTAAACTTAAAGAGCTTATTTAACCAAAAGAGTACAATGAGGGATATTTTCGTCATTGTGCTTCGACTCGTGTTTTAATCGATTATTTGTCAATATTTTTGTCTTTCTATATCTTTTCCGAAGATGAACAAAGAAAAGAGGAGAGACTCATTACATTAAAGAAGCAATATATGAGAATTGACTCAAATTAATTGAGCGTGAGAGTCATATGAATCAAAAGGTTTATGTTTGATTCAGGAAGGGATTATGGAAGTTCTAAAGGCAATGAGGAATGAAAAGGTAATCTTACTCTCGTATTTATTGATTATTTAAGCATTATCCTCGAAAATTGACAAATTCACTTATTGAATAACAACTCGTACTTTTAAAAAGTATTCTTTATTGAAAAATAATAGACCATGTTTTATGTTCTTTTTTTTCCCAAACCACTTTATAATAATGTTACATTCTGAATTTGTGACCTACCACGAGTGCTCCAATTTTTTTGTATATATAAAAATATAAAGCCAGGTTTATTATTGCAATTCATAATATGATAGAAAAATATATAATTTATGGTATGTTTTGTGTTGAATTGAACTCAGATGAATTTAATCGATCAATAAGATTTGATATAGTTTAACCTAGATTATGAGTGTCATAGATTCACTATGCTTTTAATAACCATAAACCAAAGTATATACTTTACTTATAATAATAATTCAATTTTATTTGTATTGAGTTTTGGAAGAATATCACAAACTTTCATTTATATAATTATTTATTAAAATATCTCAACTTATCACCTACTCCATCCGTCCCTAAAAGATTGTCACATTTTGACTTTTGGTAGTCAATAAAACACGATTTAAAACATAAATATCTATTATTTAACATGCAGAAAAATTATAAAATGTTAATATTTCAAAAATATATATTGAGACGAATCTAACAAGGTCTCACAAGACTATATTATTTCTTATTGTTTAATGGGAATTCATGATCAAATTTTGTAATGTTTGACTAACAAAAGTCAAAATGTGACAATCTCTTAGGACCGAGGGAGTATTTTATTTAGCTGTTAAAATCTTATTTTTATAGATTTTAATTAAATAGATAATCTATTTTTAAGGAATTTCATTATAGATTAAGATACCATGCAACGCGAGTCAATTATGTTAGATTTTATTCATAAATGATAAATATAATCTCAATTTCAACGTTCAAATTTCATTTTAAAAGAGCCTTTCCAAAAAATAAACTCCTAAAATTTCCATTTATTTGAGCTTTCAAGTAAAGTTATGAATCTAATCGAGCCCACACTCCAACTAGCTGGCTGGTATATATTTTGCTGACCCCTTATCGTTGAGCTCGCCTATATATTGATTATTTTTGAAGCTCGAAATTCTCCTTGTTTCCTTTTCTTGAATTCACCTCCTCTTCTCTTCTCCCTTGTTCCAAACCAACCATTCAGAAAAATCCAAAAATATGGGAGAAGAGAAGAAACCATCACTTGGAGTTTGGCCAACTGTCAAGCCTTTTGTTAATGGTGGTGCTTCTGGTATGCTTGCTACTTGTGTTATTCAGCCTATTGATATGATCAAGGTATACTTATTACCAACGCATTTTGTTTATTTCAAGCATTGTTTGATTTGTCGCATGGTGTTCTTGTTAATGTCTGAAAAAGTTCAGATCTTGCATACATTTAGTGTTGATACATTTTGGAGCAACCCATTTAACTTTTTTTCTAGTATTGGTTGAGATTTTTGTTTGTTCGTATGATGTTTGTTATACTGTATGGAAAAAAAGTTCAGATCTTGCATACAATACGTTTTGGAGCAACCCATTTTTTGTATTTCAAGTATTGTTTGAGTTTTTTGTTTGTTAAGATGATGTTTGATGTACTGTCTGAAAAAGGTTCTGATCTTGCGTACAATCATTCTTGATACATTTTGGAGCAACCCTTTTCTTTGTTTCAAGTATTGTTTGAGTGTGGCCAGCACGGGCATAGCCTAGTGCTAAAGACACCAACATATTGGATCCCAAGAATCAGATTAGAGTATTAGCAGCCTTATTGTGTGAGTTCCACTTTAAGTGAACTCCTCATTTGCACCAGATGCTGAGGCCATTGTGATTTAACCCCTCAAGAACTGTCGGAAGAGGGTTAAGGGTGCACAACTCCATTTTGAACCCAATGGTTTGGTTGAGTACTTGAGTTGCTTGTTTATTCACATGATATCTGTTATACTGTCTGAAAAAGTTCAGATCTTAAATAAACCAGTGGTGATTTGTGTTTTGATTTAGATCTTGCTTAGGGTGAGTCCAGATCTTGTAAAGATTGCGCCTTTATGTATGTTTTTGTCAATTTATTTGTTTTGTTTTTGTTATTGGGGTTGTTTTGGATATTGGGATCATATTCTAGTGCTAGTGAACTTCACTTTCATAGTTTATCTTGAATATTAAGCTGCAAGATATATTTATCTGCTAGGGTTTTTTAGATTTTGTGACAGTTTAAGTAGAACTGAAATGAGTTAAACCTTATGCATGGAGTAAAACAGTTATGGTCAAATGGTAGCTTGCTTGTTCCTTCTTTGACGATGATAGAATTGTTAAATTTTCTTGACCATAAAATGGGAAATACAGTTTATGTGGTTTTTTTTAAGCTTACCATGTTAATTTGAGGGTGATTTATTTCCAACTTTGTGTGTTTGTATTGATATTTTTTTTATGAACTTCTTTTTCACAAGTTAAGTTTAGGATTGACGACTCTTGCATGTCCTTGTATGGAGGATTATTATATTACAGCATTCATCAAAACGGGTTTTGTTGCAATGCAGGTTAGAATACAATTGGGGCAGGGATCAGCAGGACAGGTGACAAAGACCATGCTCAAGAATGAGGGTGTTGGTGCATTCTACAATGTTTGTCTTCTTCACTAGATACTTTGTTAAGTAGTGTGTGTAGATCCATTGATGGAGTTCACTTCCTTTTGTGTAGAGATGTTCTCAGAATTCAGTTGGACATTTTTTTCTGAGTCATCAACTTGAGATCAGTTTAATAGTGCATTTCCAAATACTTGAAGACTTCTTTTCTAATTTCAGATTCTGTATCATCTGAATTCGTTAACTGTGATGTTGCACATATTGTACTGTCTCTTTGACATTGGTTATTTCTTTTCTTGAACAGGGTCTGTCGGCTGGGCTTCTTCGACAAGCTACATACACAACTGCTCGGCTAGGAACATTTAAGTAAGTACTGAATGCTGGAGGGATTTTGTCCCGCTCATCCTAATGAGAGATGAATTCATATTGCTGCTATTTATATTAGCTCCAGTAGGCAAGCCTAACTAATACGAGTTAACTTTCACTTTATGCATACGATTTTTAGCAGAATTATATCATGTGTATTTTTAGATAATTGCAACTGGTTATATCATGTGTATGCTTGGGAACCATGTATTTGGCTTGTTTAAGAAAATGTTCGGAGGACATGTATAAATGTCTTTTTTTATTGGACATAATTTGAAGTCCATGCTGATCGATTTCTATTCAAAGCCGGATTACATTTTAATGGGACTCTCCTTTATGACAGGATCCTGACAGCCAAGGCAATTGAAGCCAACGATGGTAAACCTTTACCTTTATACCAGAAGGCTCTATGTGGTCTGACTGCAGGAGCTATTGGAGCATCTGTTGGTAGTCCAGCAGATTTGGCACTCATACGGATGCAGGCTGATGCCACTTTACCTGCTGCGCAGCGAAGACACTACAAAAATGCCTTCCAAGCACTTTATCGTATTGGTGCTGATGAGGGAGTCTTGGCCCTGTGGAAAGGTGCAGGTCCCACTGTGGTTAGGGCAATGGCCCTAAACATGGGAATGCTTGCTTCATATGATCAAAGTGTTGAATTTTGCAAGGACACTCTTGGTTTTGGTGAGGCTGCAACAGTTTTGGGTAAGATTCCAGTCTTTCTTATACAACACTAAGCATGCCAGGATTTTCTCTCCCGCGCGTGTGCTTTACCTTAAACCGCTTTAATTTTTCGGAGTATACACTAATTAGATTTCAGTTTCAATCAGTTATGTCAGGAGTCCTATTTATCATGCACTTCTTCTCTTTTCAGGGGCTAGTTCAGTATCAGGATTTTTTGCTGCAGCCTGCAGTTTGCCTTTTGATTATGTGAAAACCCAGATTCAAAAGATGCAACCAGATGCTGCAGGGAAATATCCCTACACAGGTTCTTTGGATTGTGCCATGAAGACACTAAAGTCAGGAGGCCCCTTGAAATTTTACACTGGATTTCCTGTATACTGCGTTAGAATCGCTCCCCATGTTATGGTACATAGCTGCTCATTGGTTTCCTAAGAGCAATCTTACATGTATACATGCATATTTGTGTATACAGTATACACCTCATTTCTGATCGTTGGTTATGTGTTTTGCAGATGACATGGATCTTCCTGAACCAAATCCAGAAATTGGAGAAGTCCGCTGGTCTGTAGCTTCTTTTATACTTGGTAATAAACTGCTATTGTTGTATTAGATTGCGACTCCACTCGCTTTTTGGTTCCCATGAAAACGAAGCGGATTGCTTCGACTTTTATAGCGACTGACCGGATTCATGTAATGATCAAAATCAAAGGTTCTCATAGGATTTTAATTCATTCATATACGTGAAACTGTAGTTTGAATAATTACACTATCTACAGATATTGGAAATTCTTTTGGTGGAATATTCTATGTCTATTGCAAGGACCACAATCAATATCAATATTATTGCTTTATGTTTGATACTCAGAATCTTGTCATCTGATGCAAATGGCACTAAGAGAATGGTTTGATGTTGGAAATGATTATGTCTTGTTTCATGTGGTTCTCATAGTCCCTCGGAAGAACATAGGAATCATAGCAGATAGGAATAATCTAATGGTCCACATATGCATTTCCTACGGTTTCATGTCACATCGAAGTTGTTTGCCACTGAATCAATTGGTGACTGTTTGTTCGTTTACTCGACAGTTCCTCGTTGGTAAATGATTTTGCATACTGCACGGGTTACTAACGACACTCCATTTCTAGCATAAAAATGAATTTAAAAATAAAAAAAACTGGAGTGATTATATAAAATTGAAGTGTAAAGATTGCTCACTTTTCTGATCTTGCATAGATTTATCCCTTGCAACAATGAATAAATGACATCTGCTTGTGTGATTCAATCTAACCTTTTGTTCATTTGGGGGATAAATCAGTTAAACACTTGGTGAAGACGTTGAAATATGTTGTTAAGACTTACTGATCATGACAATAATAGTTAACACTCGTCTATACCTCTACCCTGCAAATTGGGCGATATGTACACTACAACGAAGCAACATCGCCGACCTTAATTAAGAGATACAAATGACCAAGACGAAATGCTAAAACAGTTCGCTGTCCGTCATGCATGAAGAACGCGACATCAACTTTAGACCTTTTCCGTATGCAGCAATCAGTAAAGCCTCGGCTCGACCTGCAAGGCGGTTAGCTTACAAGGTTATCAACATCAATTTGCAAATTATTTCTTGTGAATAATAGATGATTGATATGGTGAAAGATTAATGTACATGAAGGGGAGAGTGGCCGACTGAAGCTAAAAATACACTAACCATGATCTTTCTTTCTTTTTAGTAGTGAACTTGTTGAAGGAAATAATGCAGATGCAAGCTCCCTGCTAGCATCCTGCAGATGAAATGGACTTCTAACATGAAGGGTGCATCTTTTAAGAATGTCAGGAAAATTTACTGTCATCAGCAATTAAAACATACATCAAACCAAATCACCAAGTCCTATCCCACTAATTGGGATCGCCTAAAACTAGAGCAAACGTCATCAAGGTAATTTGTTGACTGTTCAATAACTCGACGACAGGCATCTGTCGAAATATTACCCTGATGGATCAAAGACCTTGTGTATCTCGTACATTCTAAAAAGGACATTTTACAATACATTTACGGGCATGACTGCATAAGTAAAGGTGTAACTGGTTGCGACGTTTACTTCACAAAGCGCCATTTCGGATCAACATAACTAATATTGTGTAGCCTTTGGATGCAACGTAACATCGTGGCCATCTAATTTAATCTAATCTTTGGATCAAAGAATTGATCACAATGGCACAGCCTGACTTCAAATTTTAAGGCTTTGAGCATGTATGGAGTTGGATGGCAGCGGAAACTTGTAACTGAAATTATATGATTTCTGTTCAAAACAAAAGATTGATCAGACCTTATTAGAGAGACTTCCCGACAGTTTGAATTCCTTCTTCCATGACAAAGAGGGCACTGGAACCACTGCAAATCCTGATGCAACTAAGATTCCAATCCACATACCATATCCAAATCCTCCACTCCACCATCCCTTCATGCAGAAATATAAAAATTTATATATGAGATAGATTATGAAGTTTTACAAGGAACAAAAACATAGCTTTCAACTTGCACCAACAAATACATAAGAACTACAAAATTGAAAAATTGAAAAACAAATAACATAGACTAACCTGCTTACCATCCTGTGGATATGGAGTTGATTGCTCTAGATATACAGTAGTTCCTGAACTGGCAAAGACTCAACTGATTAATAAAACTGCAGCTAGTTTCTCATAAATAAGAGGAAAATATAAACAAGTGAGCAAAATCAAAGGTAGAACCATGTTAATGGCTATAATTGAATTCCAGTAAATTCTTAAATTAAAGAGAAAAGTCAATATGACTCCTCAGTTCACCTCCTAAATAATTGACTAGAGCCAACACACGTTCATTGACAATATACAAAGAATAATTAATATAAAATGTGAAGATGCAAGTCCGTGAATTTAAATGTAGTCAAAATTATGATGCAAGTCCAGCAGTTACCATGGTATCGTCACTGCCTAGCATTTCAACCTGGGATCGTGCCAATATCATAAAGCATTCATAACCACAAGCATGTCCAGGAGGCAATAGATAAGAACGAACTTAAAATGTAGACAAAGTTAACTGCTGATTTATCCAATATTAAAATATATATAAGAATCAGACAAATCAAACCACGAAAATATGGAAAGGGAAGCTCTGCTGCAACAACCCAAATTGAAGGTTACATAGCAAGTTAAGTCCAAGAATAAAATTGTCTAAGAAGATAAATTACCAATAGGAGCATTAAAACTTTTAACTAACTGAACTATAGATTTGGCATCCAGACGCTTCCGGACTCCTTTACCCACACGAACCTTCAAGTGAGGGGAATCGAACACCTACGAAAGAGCAGCGACAAGCCGTTATGTTAGTCTCATAAGCATACATCAAGTCTTTCATCTATTTCCATTTGGAGGAGAGAATCTTCAATGATCGTGTAAATTTGATGCTGACTTGTCAATACACGTATTGGTTAGTTCCAATTTGGTTTAATCTTGAGCAAAATAAATTCTATACTATCACAAGAAGACCCATACTAATTACAACATAAGTATGCACACCTACACAAATTGCTTGGATAAACACACTGTTGATATTCTGTCCTCTCACAACAAAATACTCGCTCAAGTTGCATAACTTTCTCAAAATTAAACACTTAGTCGTGTAGTAGTGTAGGACACATGTCAAAACCTAGATTAGCAATATAAAAAGCATGAAAATTTGGTATCCAATCCACTTTCACACTTACCAAAACTTGCCCTTGTTTTAAAAGAAAAAGCATATAAATTCAACACTACAGCATATAAGAAGGTGCAGCTCATTTCTACCCCCTCATTTAGATTTGAAAACCCCACAAAACTGGAAATCGAACATACAAATCACTATTGAAAGGTGGCATACCCGAGTTTGAGTAATTGCAATGACAATGACTAAACTTTATAAATACAAGAAAACCACTCCCTCCATCCCATGACTGTCGTCTAGTTTAGCTTTCAATTATCTAAATTAACAAACTTTATAATCTTAAGCGACATACATAACATTAATTTGGATACACAAAATAACATTTCTATAGTAAAGTAACTTAAAAATGATACCTTTATAATAAGTTTTTATCAGGTACTCCCTACATTCTATAAGATAGTCTACATTCACTCGTTCATAATTTGCCCCTTTCCGTTTAATAGATTTTCATATGCATTCTTTAAAGTATGTCAAATTTAACAATCATTAAAATGTTATGAAAACTAGACAACTTATGGATACAACAGATAAAACTATTAATTTGGACAATGAAAAAGTCGAACATCGAAATTCATACTATACACAATCTCCATGGGATGAAGATACTAGTAAAAGGAGCTCCTTTATACCTCAACTGATCGGTCGGGTCTAAGAACAGCCAACGCCCCAGAAACATCCGGGTCAACCCCGAACACCCATTCAGAATCCGGGTCATAACCAGATTCAAGCGAAGTAGACAACATAGGACAAGACAATGAATCCAACCAATTCTCCTTAAGCAAAGCCTCTGAAGCTGCCTTACTAGTCTTCACTCTTGCTGAAGCCTTGGTCTTTGATGGTGGCTCAATTGCTTCAGGAGCTACAATGGGTTTCGCCGGAACCGTCAAAACGGCGGCTGTGGTGATGGAGGCGGTGGAAAAAGAGGCGGCGAAGAGGGTTCTGGTGGTGGGAGTGAGCTTAAGCATGAATTGAGAATGCATTTGAGACTGGAGAGTGGGATTTGATGACTTCATCCACTTGATTAATTCAACTCCAAAAAGTGAATATTTGAATTGTTGACCATGGTCCATGGACCAAGCTGGTTAAGGGAATTCATATACTACAAAAAGTGAAATATATCGGTAAACATATTTTTACCTCATTATTAAACATGAATCGTGAAAATATCATTCATCGAAATATATGAAGATGGACCAATGGCTATATGATTATGTACCTTGTTGAGGAAGGAGAGCGGTTCGGGTTTGAAAAGTTTGTAGGAGAATAAAGATTATTTAGGGGTTTTAAGAGGAAAAAATTGTGAATTTGACAAATTTATCCTTTAAATTGTAGATGAAGTGTGTCGAGTGAGACATTTTTAAAATATTAATAATCGTATATGATCGGTCTGAAACATGAATGATGCTTACAAATTTCAATAAAGATTGTGGAATCATTACATATCCAACGAATGTAGGATCCAATGCTTCTAGCCTAGTGATACCGGACTTAAGTCTCTTTTCAAGAGGTCTCGGGTTCGAATCTCGCAGAAGAGTATATTTAAACATACTTCCTCTGCTTTCACGGTTGTCTTTGAATTTTCGGGGCTGCCTGCGCAGCATTTCAACACCAACTCTGTGGGATTTCAGGCGTTTTGACGATTCCCAGCACCCATTCTGTGGGATTTCCGGGTGTTTCAAGACAACTTCGGGATCGAACTTACATCCAGGAAGCGAAGTTCAAAGATTACGTGAATTGATAAAGATTTAATTAACAAATATGAAGATAGATTGTCGTGTGAAAGAATAAGAGATAGATTGTACATATTTGTTTATCTCTTCATAGACTTCAAACTACAAACTACAAGTATTTATCACCTTATCACCCACTCATCTCTTTCTCTTAACCATTATACTTGTAAAACATCTACTACGAGAACGTTTCTTCCAGAACATCTCGAATTTCGTCTATGGTTGATTGCTTGAAATCATTTCTTTCCAAGATGATCGTCATGATTAATAGCCTTGCAAATCTACTGTTGCTGGACCTCTTTCGTTCACAAGTTCTCCCATCCAGGGATATTTGCTGTTGCCGTATTCACCATATTCACAAGACGTACCTGTAAGATGGAAACAATATGATTTACAATTGATGCATTGATCTCATGTAGCTTTGCCATCAACACCTTTAAGGGGTAAATAAATGGGAAGGGTAGCAAGAAAAAACGAAGTAGTGGCGAAGGGCGGAGATATAGAGAGAAAGGCTAGCAAGGAAAAGAGGCCGTGTAGGGTTTGGAGCAAACTGATCTTTCGCTCTCTAAATCTCACTGCAAAGATGTTAACGATTAACCTCTTTACCCTCGTACCAAGAGGTGCCAGAAGCTAGATAAAATCAAGTTGACTGGTGAAATATGAATACAATACAATTACACAAATACCACAGAAGGAAATAAAAACAGATACACACCTTAAATATGCAAGTATATAAGTTGGATACTACTTGAATGAAACCGGAATTTGAGAGGCAATCTCCCCAGTGAGGTAATTATGCCACTATCTAATCCAATCTCATAAAGAAAAGCGAGTGTTGATTGTTATATGGTGGAGCGAGATTAAATCAAGAACATGCAGTACCTGAATTTTGGCATCAACTTGAAGTCCTAAACAACATTCTCGTGAGAAATCAATTTTCATAGCAGGGCAAATCATCACACATAATAAAAACATTTTCTTTCATGCATAAGTACCATCACATATGTTTGAGAAATACTAGAAGATTTGGGACATACCACACTCTCGGGAACCCCTGGAGGAGGTAATGGCAGATTCTTAGGAGGAGGACCTTTAAGGTAAGATCTCTTATCGAACCTCCATTCGCCAATTTTTCCATAAGTCAGCTCTCCCTAGGAAGAGAGAGAGAGAGAGGGAAGATTAGTTTAATTAATTGTCTTCAGGGATCAAGTACAGCAGGTAAGTAGAATATACCTTCATATTATAATCACATCCGTAAGTATAATGGATGATGAACTTTTTGCCAACTTCAAGATCCCATGGAGGCTGAAAAATGCGTGGCATGAGTCAGTTACACATTAAAATGGAAGCAAAATAATATACTACTAACAAGGACTGCTGATGTCCAACCTGAAGCATAAAATCCTTCCGAAGTATATGCCGAACGTCGTGCAAAGCAGAAGCTATCGCATATGCATACCTGCAGATAGATATGTTGTAGCCGGATGTAATTAGAAATACATGTCTCTCGGACCATTCGTCGTTGTAGTATAATAAACTATAATCCTTAATGATAAAACGAGCATACATTTCTAAAACCCAGCCAAATGCCTTATCAGTTTCTGGATCATCTTTCATCCTCAAAGAAACATTCATCCAAGTTGGAGCAATTTTCTCCAGGATTGACTGAAATGAAGAAAGGTTTTGGCATCAGCAAAGTTGAATAGTTGCGGAATGTGTCAGATCTCACAAATAGCAAATCTCTGAATCTATTTAGTTCTTATCACCATGCGATGTACTACCGCAGGACAGTCCAGCCTACTTCTTACTGGGAAAATATACACTTCGCATCTTAGAATTGCCTTCAAGTAGCTTAAAACTATTATCAAAGACTCTTTATTCATAAGTTGATATAGGGATACCAGCTAAACTGGCAGTCAAATCCTTCTTCGCTTACAAAATCTTGGAAAGTTCATGGCTTGACTGGAGACACTTCACATTAGTTTTGGACTCAAAGTGGCATGTGAACAACTAGAGAAAGAAACTAAAAACAGAAAGAATTATAAAAAAAATGGAAAGACAGGAGGGCAATGGAGGGGTTATAACAAACAAGAGACCTGGCAGTTTCACGATAAAGCCGAAATAATATTTCTGTGTGACCAAATGTGCTAATTAATTTCTAAGCAAAGTTGTGATCAGGGCAATGGTGCCTTAATGTGCAATAACTTCAGCTTTGAATCCAATGTATTACATTACAAATTTATTGAACTGATATTCGAGGGAAAAAGTTGTAGTCATACCTTCTTGATAATTACAGGTGAATTGCCAATTGGGTCCACATTTGTAACCGGGCCTTTCTCTGATGGATAGTATTTCCGGACAATTTTTTCATTTTCAGCTGGTTTTATGTAGAAGAAGGGAAATGCAGCAGGATGATCTCCACGAGCCAAATTGGGCAAGGGATTTGCAAAAACATGATCGGGTTCTGCCATCAGAATGTATCTGCATCGGTTTATCTTGTGCTCTTAAGGTTATACTCAATACCCACTAGAAGAATAATATACATGAAGATGTTTAAAGAACTTACTCTTCTTCAATTGTCGCTTTCTCTAACCATTGCACAAAGGCCCATGGTCTGTTTAAAACAATATACCCCTGCGAATACAGATTATAGAGATTAAAAATAAAGTTCACAATGAAATATGATTTTGTCCAGACACTAAATACTATTATATAGTAGTATATAGTAACTAAATCGCCTACTACAAGTGGATATCTGCATGGACCTCTAAACTGATTTAATCCAGATTTGAATCTTATATGGAGTAATTTTAAAATGTAAACTAATATCCACAACCTAAGTACAGTTACAAATTCCAAGCAAATAAGTGATAGTTAGAACCCTCACCCTGTCCAGCCCATCTGGAAGTGGATCAACGACTACAGTAGGAATCTCATGCATCAAATTATCAGGCTTCCCAGAATGCAAAAGCCGAGTAAATGCCCCCATATCTGATCCAGCCATGTCTTTCATCTGCTGGTACCAGTAATACATAATACGAGTCTGCCACTTACTATAAGGGGCATCAGTTGCAGTAAGCACGACATGAAATTTTGCACCTGAATTCCCTGATTGCCCATTGTCAAGCACATTGTTATGAGGATCAAACCATGAGCTACCTGCCTTATCTGAACTTGGAGCTTTGTTTTGCATCAACGTAGTAAGTATATTATATGACACGAAAAAGGAACCCACTGCTAACAAAACTAGTAGTACTGGAGATGCTCCCCCACCCTTTTGCCTAGCAATCATTGTCCCTAACTAATTAACCTCCTTATTCTGATTCAGACAAAACCTTCAGTTACTCCAGGTGTAACAAACGACGAACTATCATCAAATTGGAACATGCAGCTACGAAACTGTAATTATATCTGCAAATTGATGGGAAGTAAACATTCATAATCACATGGAACCCAAATGTGGCATGAACTCTAATTTAACGCAACAATAAACAATACTGCCTCGGTCCTTAAAGAATGTCTAGTTTGATATTCGATGGTCAAAAGTTACAAACTCTGCCTTTACTAACGAGCATTACTTAGATTTTAACAAAAATCACCATGTTAATAATAGTTAAGTACGTTAGAACGTAATTTCATATATTATTCAGAGTATTATACAACATGTATTTTCACTAGAGATGTAAAGGGTCAACCATCAATATTCAAAACTAAACAATCTTGATCAAAATTCCAACATACAATCACCTATCTTAACATTCCAGCAGTCAAAACAAAATGAACCTAACAATCTTGGCCAAAATAAAAAAAACACCAACCTCAATAAATTCAACAACTATGGTAGAACTACACAGCAAGTAATATAGAGAAACAGAAAACATTAACGAGGAAACTGAATTAAACCCAACTAAACTAAGATTATGTTCAACTATATAACAATATTGTACTGAAAAACAAACGAAACTGAAAGATCTGTGAATTTTATTACCAGAAAAAATGAGGGGTTTTTTTGTCAGTCATCTACAACTGCAAAAAAATTGAATCTTTATTGGTAAATGAATGAAAAAAGTGATTAAAGTTGGAATCTTGATTTGGTTGGTGAGTGGAAATGTGGAAATCAATATATTGATTGTGAATCTTGCTAGTTCGGTTGGTTTCAGCCTTCAAGTGATCTTTCTATTGTTACTGTCTTTTTCAAGAAAATGTTGGAAGAAAAGAATATTTGACTTTTACCCTTTTGCCCCACTTCTATTGTTTTATTCACTTCTTTCCCCTTTTCTTTTGGATGAATTGAAATCGGTTGGATGTCCTAACTCATTTGGTTTGTATTATATATATACACGTTAAGACTTCAAGCTATTAACTAAGTTGATGTAATATTGAAATTATTGTTTCTCGAAAGTTGGATAATGTACCCAAATGATATTCCCTCTTTTCTATAAATACGATCCACTTTCACTTCTTTCATTTATTATAACTTTCTTATTTAGTCAATGTTAATACATATCCCTAAACGAGGTTAGACCGATGACTCTTTAAATAGTACCTAAACAAATAAACAAAAGTGAAGGGGCTTTATCGCAAAACACACATGATGGTATTTTCTCCTTGTCGTGTAAACCAATTCACATATTGTTTTGTGACGGGGGCCTGCAATTTACTATTCGTAGAGTGTGTATTAGGTAGATCTCGAATCGATACGATGGCTGCAAACTAGGTCACTCATGTAGACAATATTAGACATGCCTTGTATGCAATGGCGGACCGGTATTGCTTCGCGCCTGTTTAGTCCAACAATCACTTTTTTTTAATAAAAATAAAAATCATATATGTATACAAGAAATTAGTAGTATGAAAATTACCATTTAAATTTATAAATGAATATATTTATGTGTTTTGACCACTCATTTAAAAATGATGTCCATTTCGAATACTCACTTTAAAATAAATAGATCCGCTCCTACTTGTGTGACTGACTCAATCAAGAATGCTCTTATGACAGTTAACAATGTTGAGAGCTTAATTTCCACCATTTTCATGTCACTTTCAAACTATCACCAAATTCACCATTTGTTTGTTCTTCCATTTCAACTGTTCTAGGTTCTATAATTTCATCTTCTTTTAACAAAAAATCATTCTTATCTCATAATCCCTTTATCTTCCAAACATGTCTGGACATGCTTTTTTATGCGTTAGTGCAACTGGTATACTTGCTTACAATTACGGTCACCTTTTATGTCTTTTTGCAATTCATCAATGTTTATTTATTTATTATTTCTTCAAGTGAAAGTTATTGTTGGTGCTCAAAGTGGAGTGGAATAAACCATAGGATCCTAACTGGTACCTAATAAGCTTCTTAGATTGTAAAGGTGGTAAAGTATATCTTATCCTATTTAAGTGCAAGTTTATTAAGAGACATTGCGACATGTTAATATTAATATTAATTAGTATCTTAATATGTGATATATCAAAAAACGTTCTTTTCCTCTTTATTTTGGCATTTGATTTTTACATTCAAATTATATAATCACACTCCACTTTGTCACTTTTTGAAAATTTTTATGAAGTAAACTGAAGGGTAAAATAGAGAAAATAGAGTGTAGTAATCAATGTTTGGCGTGTAAAAATCAAAACCTTTTATTTTTCTTGTTTCTTAATGTCTACCTAATGACTAGTTATAATACATACAATTCTTATTTATATAAATTAATAGAGAGTTTTTGTACGTCATTAACATCGAATTAGATAGAAAATGGTGCTAAAGAAACTATATAATTAAATCTACAAATCGATGAAAGTAAACATTCATTATATGTAACTTAATTCTAAGAGAGGTCTTCGACCAACCTTTCATATAAGAGGTTATGGATTTGAACCTTGTTGGAGACAAATTTATCTCATATTATACTCTAACTCTCTAGTTATGAATTTTCTATTAGTTATTTGTAATACCATTGTAGTCATAATTCATCTTAAGGTTAGAAGACGAAAAATTGATAAAATATGCATTAAAATGTTATAAAGACGAACATTCACATCAGCTCCCCTAAAAACTAAAATAAGGGTTGAAAATTTTAAAAACGACGAATTTGTTGCTTTTTCAGCTTTCCTAAAATAAGTTAAACCACTAAAAAGTTATTCATACACCTCATTCACTCCTCAAATTTATACTTTCCCTATATAAAAGTTATTTTTTTTCTCCTCTCATTTTTTCTTTTTTTATTTATATAAAGAATAAATGTAAACTAATTAAATATTTTTCATTTATATAAATCTAAATTCAAAAATATTCTTTCAATCAAAATCCATATGTACTATGTTATTTTATGATATTAAAAAAAAATTCTATCCCAAATATCCAATACAATATGCAAGATTTTTTTTTAATAGTTTGGAGTGAATAATAAAGAAACTGCTAAAGTATGTATATGAAAACTAACTACTAAATATAATAAAAGTGGCGGTTGAGAGTGTATTTTAGGTTAGCTGATTAAACAAAAATTTAAGACTATAAATATAAGTATAAGAGAACAGAGAAAGTATACAAAATTTATTAGTAATTTATTTGATAGTTAACTAAACCATTGGAAAAATATTGAGTGAGTTGATATTTTAAACGTACATGATTTGCCACGAGATTCGCCCCGTCGGCACATCTGGGACTCTCCGACTCCTTCACGTATCTCCTCTCTTAACTGTTGCGGTGCTGCCCTGGAATGCGCGGATGGGTTATTCTGACGAACCCTATTTAGCTGATCCCTCAGATCAGGTGCGCTTTGAGATCCTCGATCTCCTTCGTCTCGTCCGCTTGCAACTCCCTTACCTTTGCTAAGTTGCGTCCGCAGGTCCCTAACTGCATCGTCAGGTTGTGGTCCTTGGCGGGACATAGTCTGAGTGCCTTTATGAATGGGTGGACGAGAGGAAGTGGCTTTGCTTGTATTGCGTGTCTTGGGCGGCATCGACCTGAAAGTGTGGTCGGGGTACGACCACAAACACTCCGACGATCAAGTCAGTCAACGGTGTTTGAAAGGTATAGTTTAGGGTAAATAGCACATACCTCATCTGGGGAAGTGTGCCCAGTATTTATAGTGTGAGGTTTCCGTAGTTCTCGCCCTAGAAGGGACACATGTCTCCTCCTGATTGGGTGAGGTTTAAACCCTACTCACCTGTGGGCTCTTATACAGATCGTGTCTGTTGAGCACGTCTATTTGGATCAAGGTCCATTAGACGAGATGGGCTCTGGATATATAAATCCGGGTACCCGTGAAGTGGGGTCCACATCATTGCCCCCACCATTTCTCGAGAATCCTTCCCACGTCTCGTTCCTGGGCGACGATCGAGAAATGGATCCGTGGTACGAAAGACAGCTGGATCCCTCTTTATGGGATATCCGTCAATACGTATACGCGTGTCCATATGGAGTTCCTGGACCGCTCCGTCTCCACTACCTTCCTATAAAAGGTACTGTTTCTTTCTCCATTTATTCACTTTTCATTTTCATCATCCACACTCTCTCTCCTAAGTTATTCTCTGCAACAAGTCCCATTCTTCTTCTGTTCTTTTCTCTGCATTTCCACGCCGGTAAGTAGACTTCCTTCCTCTTGTGCAATGTACATGTTCGGGGATGTTCATATTACAATATGGAGGATGGTGATAGTATTTTTTGGGATGATGATTTGGGACATATTTGTTTAATTTTATCGATGTCTCCTAATGTATGAATATGTGTGAGATAGGAAAAGGGGCTTATTTAGTGACTAAATGTGTGATTTTCTGGGTGTTTTGTGACTTTTCTCGACTTGTGATGGTGGTTATGACTGTTTTCCGGTCACCGGAGAAGGTACTTCCCGGTGAACCGTTTTCTTCCTGGAAGATGAACAGTCCTGGCAACTGTTCATCTTTTAGGCGGGAAAATCAAAGAAACTCTTCATCTTCTGCCACCTGTCTCTTTTGACGCGTGTGAGCTATTATTGACGCGCTGACATCCCATTTTCCGTTTGTAGATCTCCCCTTAATGGCTAACGACGATTCTAACACTCCGGTGATCAATATCGACGAAGACATTGTACATTCTACAACAGAGGCTGTTGATCCGATCCCGGAACCGCCTCGTGAGGTATGGTCCCGACATTCTGTTTCCCTTAAATTGTTTTACCGCCTGCCGTCCATGCTCTCGTCTTTATCTTATTGTTCTCTTTCCAGGAGGCTCCGCAAGATCAGGAGGTCTCGCCAGACGAGACGGTGACGGTTCGTGGAAGACTTCAATTACTTGAAGTTTCCACCTCGGGGCCTAACGAGGGAGTGGCTCCCAAGAAGTCTAAAGGTAAGAACCCTCTCGGTCCGACTTACCTTCGACACTCGTTGCCCTCCGTAATCGAGGAACGGCATTTAAGCGGATTCCGGGAATATTTTTCTATCCCTGAGTTCGTCGAGATGCGGATCCCTTATAATGACGAGACCCTGGAATCGTATGAGGACGGGTGGACTCCTATGTACATAGAGAACTTCACTTTAGGGTTCCGTCTTCCCATGTCCCGTTTCGTAGAGAACCTTCTTCGTTCGATACCCGTTTCCCCCATCCAGATTCACCCCGGTTCTTGGTTGCTGTTAACCGCCTTCCAGGTAGCCTGTAGAGTAGTGGGGGTAGAACCAACCGTTTCTCTTTTTAAAGAAAATTATAACATAGTGCATAAGGCCGATAGCCTAGTGACCTTTTCAACCACTCCCGCTGGGGCGGCCATCTTCGTGCGCCCTAATAAAATTCAAGACAGGAGATGGCACAACCGCTGGTTCATGCTAAGGGGTGGCATGAGTACGGATGTCCCTCTTAAACCAGTGGCTCGTAAGGCTATTGGGCGTTTGGGGGACATCTCTACCTCTGCCGTTGAAGCGTCCCATAGGCTTAAAATAATTAAGGATTTTAACCCTCCCCTTCAATGGGCTTTATTTGTCGAAGAGGGTGTACTGATCCGGGCGGGCTTGGTGCCATCGAAAGAGTTTGAAGACGCCGAGCCTGACTGGGGTATAGCCATGACCTTTATTGTGTTTTGTCTTATTCTTCTTACTCGCGTTTGTGATCTTATTTTCTTATTTTTCAGTGGCCGTTCTGTCAGCTGCAACCGCCACGGAGGATCCGTCTCGCGTGGAGTTGAATGCCATGGCAGGGGATCGAGTCCCCTTATTCCCTGCTCCCGTCAAAGCACGCACCGTAACTGATCCTTCTACCGTCCCTTCGACTTTTACACCCTCTACCCTTAAGCCTTCTTCGTCTCGGGGTCAGAAGCGGCCAGCTGTACAAACCATCTTACGTCCCTCACTTTTCAAAAGGAATAAGGTGGCTAAGGCGGCCGGGGCCTCATCTACAGTCATTCCTCCTCCTTCTCCCGTGGTTGTATCCTCTCCGGTGACGCGGACCTCCGTTTCCACCCAATCTACACCCTCACCCATTATTCCATCTGCCCCCCCGTCTACGAACGTAAGAGGGGAATCGTCGGAAGCTCCTACTTCGAGGGCTTCATCTGTTGAGGCTGCTCGTTCACCTCCCTCCTATGATACGCCTCCTCGAGTTGCTGAGCAGTCTCGCATGCTGAAGTCCCGTTTCAAGAATCCGGCTTTCCAGCCTCCTCCTCTGCCAGCCTCTCTATGCCTCAGCCGTGCTCCCTATACTATTCGTCCAGCTGGGATAGAGATAGATCGGTCCACATTCACCTATACTCCTCAGCAGGCGATGCAAGCCTTTCAACCCATGATTACCCCTGCGGAGATTGCCCCTTTCGTGGATGCTAAGGATGCGGAGTCTCAGGGCGAGGCTGTGATGTATATGCTTATGAAGGTACCCCTCTCGTCTTGGCTTTTTAACACTTACCTTTTATCTCACACCTTTTAACTCCTTTTATAGGCTGCTCACGGAGTATTTGCCATGGCTCGCCGTTCCAGTTTGGCGGAGCGGGCTTTTCATACGAAGGACGATGAATGCTCCGCGGCTTTGCATAAGATGGACATAATGCTGGAGCATGAGGCGGAGCAGGTGAAGCTTCATGAGGAGGCAGTGTTGGAGGCAAGGAGGTACCGGGCTCGGGTGGAGGAGCTTGAAGTGGAGGTTGCTAAATTGCAGTCCGAGCAGGGAACATGGTCCCAGAGCATAACTGAATCCCAAGAGGCTCGAGACGCAGCCCTACTGAGAGCGGAGGAGGCGGAGAAGGTGACTGCTGCGGCCCAGGCAGAAGCAGCTGAGGCGTCCGCGGCTCTGGCTCAACTTCAATCAGATCAGCCAGGACTGATTAATGCTGCTGTGGAAGAGTATGCGAATAGTGACAAGGTAACATTCGCAGCGAGGGTGGAAATGGCTGAGTGCCTGACATCTTTCGTGGAGGCATACTCTGACGAGCTGCCTGTCTTGGCTGAGAAGTTGGAGGAGTTCAAAGTGCAGAACGAGCTGGACCCAGCCTGGTTTGAAGCTGCTCAAGACCGCTCTTGATTTCTTCACTGTATTTTGAAAACAATTCTGATCGTTTGTAACTAAACAATATTTTCATTTCTGCCTATACTCTGGATGACATAACTGGTAGTTTTAATGTAATGAATTTCCTCACTTGCTCGTTTGTTTATTCCTCGTATATCACTCGCTCGTATATCCCGTGCCCCCTTGTAAAACTGTGTTGTAACACACTTTTACAAAGTCTTGAATGATGATAACGAGGATAATGTATATCGCATGAACTTTTAACGAGGGTGTCGCGTTTAAAGTTTTAAGGTTTATCATATATTGAAATACGAAGTAGATGGACTTTGGTAACAAGGATAATAGTGTTTAAAGTTCCGGTTTTTCGTGTAGTGGAATACGAAGCGTACCATGAACTTCGTGTAATTATTATGTGTACCGTCGGAAGGTAAGGTTTTTCGCATTGGGAAATGTGAAGCGTACCTTGACCCTTAGTTAATGATAATATAAAGTTAAGGTTTTCGCATAGTTAAATGCGAAGCGTACCTTGAACTTCGTATATCGATTATAATGTGTAAAGTTAAGGTTTTCGCATAGTGAAATACGAAGCGTACCTTGAACTTTGTGAAATTATTATAGTGTGTAAAGTTAAGGTTTTCGCATAGTGAAATACGAATCGTACCTTGAACTTCGTGTTACTATTTTACGTGATAGTTGGAAGGTGAGGTTGTTCACATAATGAAATGTGAAGCGGTAACATGAACTTCGTGTAATTATTATGTGTACCGTCGGAAGGTAAGGTTTTTCGCATTGGGAAATGTGAAGCGTACCTTGACCCTTAATTAATGATAATATAAAGTTAAGGTTTTCGCATAGTTAAATGCGAAGCGTACCTTGAACTTCGTATATCGATTATAATGTGTAAAGTTAAGATTTTCGCATAGTGAAATACGAAGTGTACCTTGAACTTTGTGAAATTATTATAGTGTGTAAAGTTAAGGTTTTCGCATAGTGAAATACGAATCGTACCTTGAACTTCGTGTTACTATTTTACGTGATAGTTGGAAGGTGAGGTTGTTCACATAATGAAATGTGAAGCGGTAACATGAACTTCGTGTAATTATTATGTGTACCGTCGGAAGGTAAGGTTTTTCGCATTGGGAAATGTGAAGCGTACCTTGACCCTTAATTAATGATAATATAAAGTTAAGGTTTTCGCATAGTTAAATGCGAAGCGTACCTTGAACTTCGTATATCGATTATAATGTGTAAAGTTAAGATTTTCGCATAGTGAAATACGAAGTGTACCTTGAACTTTGTGAAATTATTATAGTGTGTAAAGTTAAGGTTTTCGCATAGTGAAATACGAATCGTACCTTGAACTTCGTGTTACTATTTTACGTGATAGTTGGAAGGTAAGATTTTTCGCGTAGTGAAATGCGAAGCGTATCTTGAACCTTGTGTAACTATTTTACGTGATAGTTGGAAGGTAAGATGTTTCGCATAGTGAAATACGAATCGTATCTTGAACCTTGTGTAACTATTTAGTGAAGACGTCTTTATTACACCAACTGTGATGCGTTAAGTGTTCAGAATACGGAAATTAAACATAATACAATCTTAATTTGGATACGTGCCAAGTTCTGGGTACTGGTGTGCCATCGATGGCTTCGAGTTCATAAGTTCCGGGTCCCAGAACTCGTCTGACACGGTACGGCCCCTCCCACTTTGGACTAAGCTTGTTCACCTTCTGGGGTTGGCTGGCTGAGAACAATCGTAAGACTAGGTCGCCGGCCGAAAACTGGCGACCCTTGACTCTTTTGTTGTAGGCCTTTGTCATTCTTTGTTTGAAGGCTTGACTTTGGTAGAGGGCCTCGTCTCTAGCTTCGTCCATAAACAACATCCGGTCTGTGAGTCGCTCCATATTTAACTCCTCATCGAATCCTCTCAGTCTGTACGTGGGAAGTCCGACTTCTGCAGGAATGAGAGCTTCAGCTCCATAGACCAAACTGAACGGGGTCGTTTTGGTGGTAAAGGATGGTGTGGTGCGCATGGACCACAAGACCGTCGGCAACTCGTCTATCCACGTGCCCCCTGTGATTTCTCCTTGGGCTAAATTTTTGCGGATCCCATTCAAAATTACTCGATTCATAACCTCTACTTGTCCATTGGATTGAGGGTAGTACACAGGTGCGAAGCGTTGCTCGATGTTATATTTCTCACAAAATTCCCTGACGGGTCGTCCTTCAAACTGAGTACCATTGTCCGAAACTAAGATGCGTGGGACTCCGTACCTTGTCAAAATGTTCTTCCATAGGAATTTGACCACCTCTTCGCTTCTTATCCGGGATAAAGGAACGGCCTCTACCCATTTGCTGAAGTAGTCAACCGCCACTAAGATATATTCCATATTTCCGACTGCTCGGGGCAGCTTTCCCACTATGTCGATTCCCCACATAGCAAAGGGAATGGGGCTGACAACGGGAGTCATCATAGTGGCTGGGATCTGCGGAGCGTTGCTGTGTTTTTGACAGGCTTCGCACTTCTTAACATAGTCCTTGGAGTCCTTCACCATTGTAGGCCAATAGTATCCGGTGCGGGCCGTTTTTAGGGCCAATGCTTTTCCTCCAATATGACTCCCGCACCACCCCTCATGAATTTCAGCTAATATGAGTGGGATATCTGCTTCTCCTACGCAGTACATGAGAGGTCCGTCCCATGATTTCCAGTATAACTCCTCTCCGATAACATGGAAGCGTAGACTTCGGCTTTTTATTTTTAGAGCCAAGATTGGATCCTCGGGGAGTGAATCATGAAGTAGGTATTCGGTTATGGGGGTCCGCCAGTCAGGAGATTCGTCGAGTACCATCCTAACCTCTTGGGTCATATGCGCAGGGTGCTCTTTTACTTCAACCCGTATGTCAGTTGGAAGCTCGGCATACTGGACCGTAGCTAACTGTGACATGTAGTCGGCCTCGGTATTCTCTTCCCGGGGTATATATTCAAACTTAACACGGGTAAAGCCTTCAACTAGAGCGTCTACTATCCTCTTGTATTGGATTAAGGACTCGTTTTTCACCTCTGCTTGCCCTCGAACTTGATTAATGATTAGTTGTGAATCTGCCCTGACCAGAAGTTCCTTTAACCCGATTTCTCCGGCGAGTTGTATTCCCGCAATTAATGCCTCGTACTCCGCCTCGTTGTTAGTTACTGTGAACGAGAAGCGGAGTGCATATCCCAGATATTCTCCATGGGGTCCTTTGAATACTATTCCAGCGCCACTGCCTTTATTATTACGAGCCCCGTCAACGTATACCACCCATTGGATGGGTTTCTCCTCCGAAGATTTCGGTGCCTCTGTCTCGCCAACGGTGGTACATTCTGTGACGAAGTCGGCCAAGGCTTGTGCCCGTACACCCGTACGTCCCTTAAAAGAGAGGTCGAATTCGCTCAGCTCTATGGCCCAGGCTGTTAATCTTCCTGATAAGGCTGGTCTGGCTATGACCCTTCGTATGGGTTGATCCGTAACTACGCAAATTGGGTGCGCTTCAAAATAAATCTTTAACTTACGGGCTGAGACGATCAAAGCTAATACGAACTTGTCTATCATAGGGTATCTAACCTCTGGTCCATTCAACACATGGCTTACGTAATATATGGGTTTTTGGATCCTGTCCGTTTCCTTAACCAGAACACTGCTAACCACTTCGTCAGATACAGCTAAGTACAAGAACAGTGTTTCGGACGGCTCGGGATGTGTCAATAACGGGGGTGATCCCAGATACTGTTTTAGTTCTGCGAAAGCTTTGGCACTTTCGTCAGTCCACACCATAACTCCGCCAGAGTCTTTGGCCTTGCGTAGAAGCTTGAAGAAGGGTAAGTTTCTTTCCCCTGATTTAGATATGAACCTGTTCAGCGCAGCCAAGCACCCCGTCAACCTTTGAATATCCTTGTAAGTTTTAGGTTCCTCCATGTTTATCAACGCTTGGATCTTATCTGGATTGGGCTCGATGCCTTTTTCGCTTATCATGTAACCCAGGAATTTTCCAGACCTGACGCCGAACGAACACTTATCTGGGTTGATACGTAACTGCGTCTGGCGCAACTTTACGAATGTCTCTCTTAAATTGGATAAGTGGTCGGCTTGCCTACGACTTTTGACGAGCATGTCGTCCACGTAAATTTCCATATTTCGTCCGATCTGGTCGGAAAATATGCTATTCACCATTCGTTGATATGTTGCTCCAGCATTTTTCAACCCAAAAGGCATAACTGCCCAGTAATATAACCCGTACTCGGTGATGAAGGCAGTTTTTGGAGCATCCTCTTCCGCCATGCTGATTTGATGATAACCCCTTGAAGCGTCCATGAAGTCAAAGACCTCGTACCCTGCGCTTCCATCCACCAATCTGTTTAAACAGGGTAACGGGTAGAAGTCCTTGGGACATGCTTTATTTAGATTAGTGAAATCTGTACACATCCGCCAGCTTCCATTTGGCTTTTTTACCAACACCACGTTGGCGATCCACTGAGGGAATTGGAGTTCCTTAATAGCTCGAGCTTCTAATAGGGTCGTAACCTCCTGCCTGATAGCCATACTCTTCTCATCACTAAAGTTTCTCTTCTTTTGCTTCACCGGCCGGTAAGCAGGGTCTACATACAGATGATGCGTAGCGATTCTTGGGTCTACCCCGGGCATATCTTCCGGACTCCATGCGAACACATCTTGAAACTGACGGATCAACTGGATCAACTCCTCCTTGTGCTGTTGCTCCAGTCGTGTGCCAATTTGGAAGGTTTTGGCTTCATCCATGTTTGAAAAAGGGATTTTCTCTATCTCCTCATGCGGAGCAGCTCTCTCTCTGCTCGTCCATTCTTTAGGCGCAGCGTCCCCTTGTTCTTGGATAGTATTTATAGCCAACGGATGTTCCCCTCTGTTTCGCTTCGTCCTGGGTGCATCTTCCTCTTGGACTCCCTCCACCGCCGGTACTGAGGATAGATAGCATTTCCGGGCATTCTTCTGTTTTCCCGCCATCTCTCCGATCCCATTTATTGTGGGAAATTTAAGCTTTAAATGTATTGGGGAGACTATGGCGCGGAAGTCCGTCAACGAGGGTCTTCCAATGATTCCATTATACGAGGGATCGTCTAGCTTTACCACCGTAAACGATATCCTCTTCGTCATGACGGTTTTTCCTTCTCCGAACGTAACATCCAGGTCCACCTCTCCTACTGGGAAAATGGAATGCCCAGTGAATCCCGTAAGAGGTGTGCGTATGGGCTGTATAAGAGACCTGGGCAATTGAAGCGCATCAAAAGTACGCAAGTATAGTACGTCCACGGAGCTGCCCGTATCGACTAACATGCGTTCCACTTCCACATTAGCTATTATAGGCATTATAACCAACGGATCTTCATGGGGCAATTCTATCCCCTCTAACTCTTTATCCTCAAACACGATCGGGGCCGTACAAGGTGCCTGGACCTGATTGGTTGAGAATATATCTCTGCGAGCATATTTTTTACGGGCATTTCGTGAATCGCCGCCACCTGCCCTGCCCCCAGAGATTGTTTCGATCCGCCTACGAACTGGTGGAGGTGAACGATCTCTTCGCTCAGGTGGGTTAGGATCACGTCCATTGCCCCCTGTTCGCGTGTATTCCTTCAAATGTCCTCTTTGGATCAGCCTTTCGATTTCTGCTTTAAGCGTTCTACACTCTTCAGTATCGTGACCGTGTTCTCTGTGATAATCGCAATATTTGTTTCGGTCCCGTTTTGCCGGTGCTGTACTTAGGCGTTTTGGCTTGGGAAGGAGATTTTGATCAGCAATGGCAATAAAGATTTTAGAGATGGACGTGTTCAAAGGTGTCCGAACGGGATCTGCGTCGCTTGTCCCCTGACCCATGCGATCGGAGTCGCGTTTGGGAGGGGGAGAGTATGTTTTCCTCTTATAGGGGGGCGTAAAGTACGCTCCTCTGTCGCGTTGCAATCTTTCCCAGACTTTGGACTTTGGGGGAGATCGCGCGCGTTCTTTTTTGGGGGGAAACTCGCGAGTCTCCCGTTTGATTTCTTTCTTTTCTCGGGCCTTTAATTCTTCTACATCAATGAATTGACGGACCCTGGCAGTCAATTCATCCTTCGACAGGTTCTTTTCAAAAAGTAGATTTTTCTTAAGAGGCCCATACTGAAGTGCTCTAAAGAAAGCCATGTATGCCGTTTTGGAGTCGCAGTTGGGAATATTGAGTAAGACATCATTGTATCTTTTGTGAAAGTCTCGCAGAGACTCGTTTTTACCCTGCTGCATTTCCATCAGAACTTTTTCATCTACTGTCTCTCTGATGGCGGCTCCAAACTTAGCCAAGAAGGCGGTGGCCGTTTGGGCATACGTATCTAAGGATTTCGGCGGAAGCTCCATATACCAATCCAGTGCTTTGCCTTTGAGACTATTGGCGAAAGCTTTGGCTAGCAAGTCCGGCTCGTTGGTGGCCATGGTCATTTGTGTAAGAAATCCTTTAAGGTGCTTCTGAGGATCGGTTGTACCGTCATATTGCGTGAACTGTGGTAACACGAATCCTGGGGGAGGTGTTACGGCGTGCAAACGGTCAGAGAATGGCATCTGGGTGTGGGCGACGACCGGCTGCGTACGGGACGCAGACATGGAAGTAACTTGTTGCCGTAGCAGCGCCATCTCTTGTAACAACTGGGCCATGACCGGATCAGAAGCTGTTGATTGTGGTGGGGGAGGTATGACTGGTGGCGGGGTTGGAGGTATGTTGATGACTGGGATTTTTGCCGTGGCAGCTGCATCCCTTGCCTCCAATTCGAGGCGTACGCGACGGCGTACCTCTCTGTCAATTTCCTCCCCAATGTTGAGGCCAGCCAGGAGGGAGGCCTCTGGTTCGTGACGGGAGTCCGCATTGTGAGCTCGAGCTTGAGAACGGTGCGGCATATTAATTCGATTCCCCACAGACGGCGCCAATGATTTGCCACGAGATTCGCCCCGTCGGCACATCTGGGACTCTCCGACTCCTTCACGTATCTCCTCTCTTAACTGTTGCGGTGCTGCCCTGGAATGCGCGGATGGGTTATTCTGACGAACCCTATTTAGCTGATCCCTCAGATCAGGTGCGCTTTGAGATCCTCGATCTCCTTCGTCTCGTCCGCTTGCAACTCCCTTACCTTTGCTAAGTTGCGTCCGCAGGTCCCTAACTGCATCGTCAGGTTGTGGTCCTTGGCGGGACATAGTCTGAGTGCCTTTATGAATGGGTGGACGAGAGGAAGTGGCTTTGCTTGTATTGCGTGTCTTGGGCGGCATCGACCTGAAAGTGTGGTCGGGGTACGACCACAAACACTCCGACGATCAAGTCAGTCAACGGTGTTTGAAAGGTATAGTTTAGGGTAAATAGCACATACCTCATCTGGGGAAGTGTGCCCAGTATTTATAGTGTGAGGTTTCCGTAGTTCTCGCCCTAGAAGGGACACATGTCTCCTCCTGATTGGGTGAGGTTTAAACCCTACTCACCTGTGGGCTCTTATACAGATCGTGTCTGTTGAGCACGTCTATTTGGATCAAGGTCCATTAGACGAGATGGGCTCTGGATATATAAATCCGGGTACCCGTGAAGTGGGGTCCACATCAGTACACAACCTCAGACTCGTACCCTACTCGTTAAATATCAAACATTCTATAAGGTCTTAGTGTTGAGTGCTCGTGTGAGTGCTCGAGCAGGTAACAAATTATCTAGCTCGTTGGCAACACTATTTACGGGTATCATCTATAACGCTTCATACTCAATTTATTATTATAACTAATATGAAAATAATAATGTACTACGATTCGTTCAAATCGAACGCCTAAACGAGGTTTGGGCCGGCGAGTGTTGAGTAAATAAAACAGACAAGATAGTCTCTGCTTCTCCTCTAAACAAATTCGACAATGTTGAGAGCTTATCTTCCACAATTTTCATGTCCATTTCGTTTCACCACTTTCAAACTATTGCCACCCTTGTTTTCTTCCATCTCAACCATTCCAGATTCTGTAATTTCATCTTCTCTTAGCAAAAAATCAGTATTGTCTCATAATCCCTTTATCTTCAAACGTATCTCTTCATCAAACATGTCCAAACATGTTTTTTCATGCGTTAATGCAAGTGGTATGTTTTTTTTTTAATAATCAGTTAATTACCCTTTTCTTTTTGCAATTCATTAGTGTTTCTTGATTTATTTAATTTTGTATTGAATGTTATTGTTGGTGCTGTAAGTGGAGTGGAATAAACTACAGGATCCTAGCCAGAAACGGTAGCCACCCTATATTTTTTCAAGTAATTGATACTGTATTGAATTTCGATGACACTTGGATATAATGAGATAAATCGAACACCACCTAAGTTATTATCTATCGTGAAGCAGTAGATAGTATTTGCACTTCACTCTTGGCGAGATTTGGAAACATGCTCCCTTATTTACTTGTCGCGGTGGTAAGGGTGTGTACCTTTTACCATTTGATATGGTATCATGTGATATGTTAAAAAAGAGAGCCTTTTTTGTTTGTTTGTTTCTTGATATCCACCTAATGTCTCATTAAACTACCTACGATTCTTATTTATTGTGAATCTGTGTATAATCTTTGTACTTCAATTTGGGTCATTTTGGAAACAATGTCTTGTCATCAAGGGGTAAGACCGTGTATAATCTGACCCCCTTACACGACTTAGGGAGGGAGACACTTTAGAGGCATTGGGACATGTTGTTGTTGATAATATCCACATTGCATTATAGAAGTTTTGTTACGATATTTACTATTGTAAGTGAGTTGTGGCACTTACTGAAATTATTGGTTCCAGGATCACAATACCTAGAATGTTAATGTGAAGTAAATAACTCTTGGTTTCTTGTGATTTGCTTAGGCGAAACTGTGTCTACATAAGTATAAAGTATGACTGCCACTGTTTTCTGGTATGCATCAAGTATCATGATTCATGGATTCTGTTTACTGGGGGACGGGGTGTTGGATAGGTTATGTACTATTGGACTACCTTATCCCACTTAGATGGGAGCCTCTTCAGAGGCGTTTTGGCATCTGATGTATATTATGTGGTCATAATATATGCTGGATAGGAAGGAAACACAACTGGTAGACAGAACACAGAATAGAAGGATAAGATTTGATGATCCTGCAGGGCCTATAGCTTGAAATTGTGTTGCTTAATGTGCCCCCAATGTACTTAAATCTTACCAGTTTGGTTAATTTAGAAGGTGGCATGCTTCATAATCAGTTGGGTTCCATTACAATAAGCAAACAATTTTGGATTTAATAGAAAACATGAGAGCTATTGTAGTTGAGTTATTTCATTACCAATACTTCCATTTATTTCTTTTTGCAGCTTCATTTAGTTCAGGAAGTAGCTCTGATGTTGGTCGAGAGATATTAGTACAACACCTACTTGTAAAAGAAGATGATGCTCAACTACTTGTGGAGCTACAGAAAAGAGCTTTGTCAGGTAGTTTCATGTACTGCTTTAGTAGATTCGCTGAAAGACGTAAATTATAATCACCGGGTTATATAATATTCTACTAACACAATGTTATAAATACTTTATACCTAGGTGAGGATCTTAGTGACTTGGCTGTTGAATATTCAATATGTCCCTCAAAGGAAGAAGGAGGCATGCTTGGTTGGGTGAGGAAGGGGCAAATGGTATGCTTTTTATCCTTGAGTGCAAGACTGCAAGTTTTGGCTGTTGAGGTTGCATGTTGGACTGGTTCCAGAAAAGGATATTGTTTTACTATATTTATCGTTGCTTCTTTAGTCATGATGTCACTCTAGATTTACGTGACATGGCAATCAGAACGGGATTGAAATTGTGGGGAATGCGGCGTCTGCTGTAAGGAAGATCTTATCTTGTGTATGCTATTACATTGTTCAGAGCATTTGAGTTCGCTTGCAAACATAGTCACAACTATTGCAATATGAAAACCTAAGTGATAGATCTCTTCCTTAATCCGAGTTCATATATATCCAGTATTGGGTACTACAGATCCAAATTTTTGGAAGTCAACTTTTCTTGAGCTAGAGAACTTCTTCTTCAAAGACCAGTAGACTTCATATGTTGGATCCTTATATCTCATTGTAAAATTGTTAGGTGCCAGAATTTGAAGAAACAGCTTTTAGTGCACCTATGAACAAAGTTATGAAGTGTAAAACTAAATTTGGATGGCATCTACTTCAAGTATTATCAGAGAGGTAAAATGCATTGATGTTATCAAAGCATTTGAACTTCTTTATTACTCTTTTTGGGTGTAATGGTCCTTCTTTCCAGGGAAGAATCAATACTCGAAGATATTAAACCTAGTGATCTTCATAACAAAATGCAAGATCCATCCTTCTCAGAAGATGCTCAACTGATTGATGTTCGAGAACCAGAAGAAGTGTATGTTTTCTTAACTCGTTTGCATTTAAACTTGTTGGACTTTCCTTTCTTGTACGCTTCATGTAAACCTTTGCTTGGACACCTTTCTTAACATAAAAAGGTTCAAGCATCATAACCCCTCCGTGCCACTTTCAGTGAGCGTATTTGACCTTAGTAAACACTATGGAACGAGCTGTAACTGACGTTTTCCTAATTTATCATCAAAATAATTAAATGCTCCTCCCCTTGAATAAGCGTTGTGTCATTGCGGGACTCCCTATGACAGAGTAAGCCTTAATTAGAGAGTTGTGGAGGGAGGAATATATTGAATAATTTGCCTCTGAGGATAAGGTGCATTAATTTGAATTATATCCATATATTGAGAATTCAGTCTCACATTGGTTGATTAAGACCTTGTGGGGGTATTAACAGTGTGCTTTTTCCATCCATTATCAATTGATTATACTATGAAACTGTTTCGTATCACCATCCAGGGTTGTAAGTTGGTAATTTGGATATGCATAATCACTGACAAATTTAACTTGGAAGTGCAAGTATAATCACGAAAGAGAGTCTTGCTTATGTTTGCGGTTCATTTTTGCTTCATTTTAAAAAAATGAAGCACAACAGGAAGATTAAGGATGAGGCAGCAAAAGTTGAACAAGTCTCTTGCAGTATCTCTTACTTTTAATTTGAATAATCTAGTGAATCAGCTTCTTTCCTTTTGTGTTTATCTTCTCCAGGGACACGGCTTCTTTGCCTGGTTTTAATGTTTTACCTCTTCGTCAGTTTGGAGTGTGGGGACCAGAAATCACTACTAAGTTTGATCCACAAAAGGAAACTTACGTCCTGGTTTGTCCCTTCTTACCTCTCTACTCACAATCTTCTCATTATTGTTCTCATACTGGGAGATTTCAAGTACATGGGCAAACATCCTTTGCTGGCAATCCCTTCTTAATATGTAGCTCCGGGCCCCATCAAGACAAAATTTCTAAGAGTCCTTAAAATGATGTGATGCAGTTATAAGTTCCTGTCAAAGTGCACGAAACCGTACAATGAAAAGTGTATATATATATCCGTATATTCTTGCTGTTGAGTTTGAACTTTTTGGAGATCATGAAAGAACCTGGAAGGGGTAAAATGTAAATTGTAAAAGGAAGGAGTGTGGAATCATGATCTGCAAATTACCTTCACAAGAAAGTAAAGATAAGACACAGGAACCTGACTGTTTGTTGCATCTTCTCACATCATACATCCTCCAAATCACGACCTCATGCTTATAGTTCTTTTGATTCATATAGTTGTATCTTGTATGAATTAATGGGAAGATTATTTGTTGGGTTTGGATTTGTGCTTAATTACAATAAATAACTATGTTCTTATGAGAAGCATATGTAAAACTGAATGTTTTTTTTTCTTCCTACTCTTGGATGGTTTAAATATGTTACGTTTATTTTCCTTATCGTTTTCTTTAAATGCTAATGGTGAATCATGTGATGCAGTGTCACCATGGCATGCGCTCTTTACAAGTAGCCAAATGGTTGCAGACACAGGTTAGACTTTCTGCCCTTTTCCTTGGTTTCAATGTTTTGCAAGACTGAATCGTTTTAGTTCTTCAACTCTAATATATAACTAATCGTCTCATGTTTTGCATCGAAAGTTACTTAGATGTCATTACAGGCAGTTTATATGTTCTTTTTTGTCTGAACGACTTCTGATGCTCAGGGTTTCAGAAGAGTGTTCAATATATCCGGTGGAATTCATGAATATGCTCTCAAAGTCGATCCATCCATTCCTACATACTGAGTGGACTAGTGGCGCCTTTCCCCTCATCCGATAGCACTTCATTGTTCGCACTTATTACCCTTCCATGTGCAGAGGGCACATTGGCTTTGCCTGAATTATTTTTCTCAAGCAACAATGCTGCAGTAAATTTATGTAACAGTATTAGGGTCTAGCTATTGGAAGTCAATTGTAGGAATCTTAGCATGCTATCCTCTCTGCATCAGTTCATCGAAACTGAATGTCAACAAAATCATCAATCGAGTATCGATTTGGATTAAACGCGTATTTTAAACATCTAGATGCCATCTTGATTCCGGCATGCTTTTGTTGTGTGCAGGGAGGGCACAGAAAGCAGGTAAATGATCTTTTTCGATTTTTAAAAAACAGATCGAGAGAAATCTATATTAAATTCTGGAAAAACATTGTTGCTCGTGAAAATGCCAACATTTATATTCCTAAAGTCAAGGTCAACATAGAAAATGACTAGGAAATGCAAATAGATGGAAAAATCAATGATAGGCTAAATGCGAATATTCGACAGGAGGGAAGCATTATTAAAAAAGTACACGTCTAACATAAACAATAAAGTGAGTTTTGGCATTTTTAAAACTTTTAACCTAATAAATGCTGATTTTCACGTGTGATTCATTAGCCAATAATGACTATTAACGTATAAATTTAATAATTAGTAATAAATCACTAAATAATTATTTATATGTTAGAGAAGATTATAACCGCTTGTGCAATAATGACATATACAAATTGAGAAGTGGTCCAAATAAGGCATTATTCTGCTAAATGTGGTTGTCATCCATCATCATGTATTGTGTCATCCCTTGTGTTAATGTAGGAAGGTAGAACATCGATTTAAATTATACCCTTTTGTTTAAGATAAATGAATGAGGTAAATCGTGAAATATGACTCATCTGATTAGGGGATTCGAGCTTGTCAGTTAACCACTTCATCAACAAAGTTTACTCCTTAAAAAAATTGATTCCGAATTATGTGAAGAAGAGAGACTGCTTGTACTTTGCATTCTAAATTTTTAAACAAAGTTTTTCGGTGAACGGAGTCCTAAGACAACTCACCTCAACACCAAGTTTGGGACCATCAAAGGCAGACAAGAGACATTAACAATAAATCGAAAAGTGATCCAAAATTTATAAAAAATATACAACGAAATAAATCATTTGCTCGTAATTGTCACTCATGCCTAAAAAGGGATAAAACCAGAAATTTCATACCTATTCTATTTTTATCAAGACACTTTATTTGGGTATAATTTTTTTCATCAAATCTTAAATGATGACATTATTTTACTCCTAATTTACTGGAGTGTAGAATAGGTGAAGACTTGAACTCCCTCCAAATTATTTACTGTCCACTTGTTTAAGTGAGTATTAGGTTTATGATATTCATCTGAATTCAATTAACAAATTATTTTACTGTTAATGTTAATGTTAAGATAGATTGAGTTGAAAAAAAGGCAGATTCCAACTCTACCAAACTTGTTTTTAGTGGTAAAAGATTCATACACAACAACTTCAAGGAACAAGATTCACTTTCAGCTGCAACTTCTCAACTCTTGCTCTTTTTAGTATCTTCTTTTGGCATAATTGTTCATCATCAAGGTCAAATTTCATTCTTTAGCTCAAATGAATTAATGGGGTCAGATTAATTTTATGTTTTATATGTATATATATATTTGTTTTTGTTGTATGTATAATTGAATGTGTGTATTCTTTTATTGGGCATAGTTGCTGAGCATCAAGGTAAAGTTTCGTTCTTTAGGTAAAGTAGATTTATGGGTTCAGACTATTTTTCTTTTTTATATGTATATTTCTTTGTTGTTTTTGTTATTAGTATAATTCAATGTGTATTCTTCTTCTTTTTTAGGGGGGGGGGGGGGGGGGGGGGGGGTGTTTTGGCATCTTCTTTGGGCATAATTGTTGAGTATTAAGGTAAACTTTCATTCTTTAGCTAACATAGGTTGCTGGACTTTGTTTATATGTATACTTAGTTTTTGTTATAAGTATAACTCAATGTGTACTCTTTTGATATAATTTTTGGTATCTTCTTTCGGCTTAATTGTTCATCATCACGATAAATTTTCATTTTTAAGCTGAAATGGATTGCTTCCATATCATAAGTTGATAGTTGAAGCAATGAATTCGCGAGGTTACTGTATCTTCTTGTTTATATGTAGGTTCATTATATGTTTTGTTAGTAGTATAGCTCATAGTCAAGGTAAATATTCACTATTTAAGCTAAAAGGGATTGTTTGGGTGATAAGCCAGAGTAATTTCTCGTTTATATGCATATTCATTATATGTTTTTGTTAAAAGTATAATTCCAGGTGTTTTCTTTTGTTTGCGTTTTGGTGCATTTTGGTTATTGAGGGATTTGATATGCATATGGATTTAGGAGCTTGCAAATTCAAAAGCTGGCGATGATATGTCTACTGTGTTTTTTGTGCGTTATCTTGGATATATATGTACTTAATTACAAAGATGAACTGGTTTGTTTTGTCAATGGTTAAACAATAAGTTGATCCATAATAAATCATCACTAAAAGAGCCGATACGTTCTTTCAGATTTAGAAGAGCCGATGCATTAAGAAACAATTAGCTAAAGGTTATAGGTGGACACTTCTGTCGTTGCTTCACTAGATTTTTCATGATATGTTCTAAAACCTATCAGTGTGCTATGAATTAAGAACTGGCACTTGTGGAAATCCATGCCTATCACACCTTTACTTTATAAAAGATTTAATCTCTTCTTATCTAGTTAATTCCCCCCATAAACGGATGACACTATATCGATGTTCCAGTCTCAGAGAAGGTTCAGTTGGTAGAGCTTTATTTGAATTAAATTGAACATCTAAGAGGTCAGAGGAGTTCATGATGGCAGATGTTGGTGGCATGAGTGATTCTTCTAGTGATGCCGACACTGACCCAAGGGTAATGTTCTAATCTCCTTAGTAATGCAAATACAGTAGTTAACATCTGAAGAAACATAAATATATTTTTCCTCTTTATTGTAAGTTCTAAGGATACATGCTATTAGATTCTTTGTAATGGTTATTTGATATTTTTCTGTACGAAATTTCAGAAAGCTCTTGCGGTTGTTTCAGATGGCAGTGATAAGCCAAGAGACCAAAAGGTTCCACTCTTGTAGTTTTTTATTATCAAACTGCTCCAGAAAATATATTAAGAACATAATATCTAATAGTTATGTTGCAGACTCTTCGCAGGCTTGCTCAAAATCGTGAAGCAGCAAGAAAGAGCCGATTAAGAAAGAAAGTAGGTTATCTAACCAACCCCGATTTCTATCATTTGTTCGGACTTTATTTTTCACGAATTCTAAATATGTAAAGTTCTGAACAATCTGTAAAAGTTTAAGAATGTTCTTATACACACTTGTTATTTTACCTCGGATTTCAGTCAATTCCCCCATATATAAAAATGGTATAGAGGGTGATTCAGAAACACCTCGAGCACTATTAGTAAATGGGAGAACTATGATGAATTGTCTTTTTCTTACAGTTTCCTGGACCCTTCCCCTCCTCATGGGATTTCTATATCATTTGAATCTTATGCTGGAGCCATTGTCATTGACTTCTTATTGCTTCAAAACATAGTAGTTGGTTTAGTAATAGAAATGTCTTCTTGTTTCTGGTTTATCTTGTTATACTGGCATGTAGGCCTCATAGAGCTCTTTTTTTTTAATATATATATGTTGAAGTTTTAAGACTAAAGCGAATACCCTTTTGTAATATCCTCTTCTTTTAGGCTTATGTGCAGCAGTTAGAAAATAGCAGAATGAAGCTGACACAACTTGAACAGGAGCTCCAACGTGCTCGCCAGCAGGTTCATAATAATAAAATTGCTTCCTACATCTCTGATTATAAGAATTTTGAAATTCCTGTTGCTAATTGAATTATCTTCTCCTATGCCTGGGACTGACACATTTCTTCTTGAAGGGCGTCTTTATCTCAAGTTCTGGAGATCAATCACAATCAATGAGTGGGAATGGTAAATAAAATCTTGCGTTTATTTTCACTTACTTGCCAATCCAAGTTCTGAAGTTGTTACGTTGGTGTGGTTGTCATGTTCTAAGACAAATAAAATAATTGAAAGTAGAACACCTTGTTACATATTATCTGAATTTGAAATGACTCATGTTTTCGATGTGCTGTATTCTAAAGCTACACAGATACTACCATTTTCTTCTCTGATTAGTATTCACATTCATCCAGTATTATATGCCATTCAAGGAAAACATCAACTCAGAGGTGGCAGTCATACTATTTTATACCCAAAAATTGATGTCTATGTTGGTGTATATTTGGAAGTGCAATTACTCAACATGTTATATAAACTATCAAATGGATCATCAGAGTTATTGCGCGTTCCTTGTATCCCACTCTTCAAATACCCCTTTTGAGCAGAAGAAAAATTCCACCTCAGAATCTGCTAATAGTCCTTGGTGTTACAGGAGCCTTAGCATTTGATGTAGAATATGCGAGGTGGCTGGAAGAACACAATCGAAGAATTAATGAACTAAGAGGAGCTGTCAATGCGCATGCTGGGGATGGTGAACTTCGTATCATTGTGGATGGCATCTTGGCGCACTATGACGATATCTTTAGGATAAAGGGGGACGCAGCTAAGGCTGATGTCTTCCACATACTGTCTGGAATGTGGAAAACTCCTGCAGAAAGGTGTTTTCTATGGCTTGGTGGGTTCCGCTCTTCTGAACTTCTGAAGGTATGTGGCGCTCTTGCAATGATGGTTATTTGCAGAACAGGGAACAGAGATCGAGAATGTGGAAAAAAAAAAATCAAAAAGGAAAAAGCAATGATTGTGGTGTTATCTTTGTCATGAAAAATGATGTAAACTAACTTCTTTGTTATCAGTTTCATTCTGTACTGACGAAGAATGATCATTATACTCTTTCTATTGAATTAAGGATGGTAGTCTGAGCAAGTGTCATGGAATTCTGTAGTTCCTTATTTGGGAATCAGTGGTTTCAACTCTTCATGTTGACCTCTGTTTTAGGTTCTATGTCGTGATTAGCCCTGCATTCTATTCAAGTAAAATAGAATTGGATGAGGAAACAAACATCTAAGACTGGTGGATTTCGTCTTAATACTATTTCTTTTTGGATGTTCAAGAAGAGAGAATATTGTGTAGCTGAATTTAACTTCCACTTCGTGAATCAAGGCTGCTTCTTTAACTTTTAAGATACAGTTACTAGTCCAAATATTGAGTTGGAAGGACAGCGGGTTTATACGGATGGGTTGAAACTTGTCATCCGCGATTTTTTTGTATCCGGAGAACTCCCAACTTACTGATTGTTACCGTTTCTTGAAATTTGTTCTTGTCGCACTTGCATCCTTTGACCATTTAAAATTTGTTTGACAATCTCCTTGGTATTTTTGTATCAACATGTGAGTTTATCTTTTTGAGTTCCCTATTTGTAGCTTCTCGCAAATCAGTTGGAGCCTCTGACCGAGCAACAGTTACTTGCTATAAACAACTTGCAGCAGTCTTCACAGCAAGCTGAAGATGCCTTGTCGCAGGGAATGGAGGCATTACAACAGTCCTTAGCAGACACTTTAGCTGGTTCCTTGGGCCCTTCAGGATCGTCAGGGAATGTAGCTAACTACATGGGTCAGATGGCGATGGCAATGGGGAAGCTCGGAACTCTTGAGGGCTTTATCCGCCAGGTGAGCCCTACTTAACTACTTTATTTTGTCCATCTACACATCTGATTCATATGAAAGTATGTTTCATCTTGCGAGGAGTATAAACTATCTCGTACTAAAAAGAAGATAAATAATCTAGTATGAAGATAGTACGTTCTCAATGTTGCACTTGGATTACTGATTCGTGTTGCATTTTTCAGCATGAGTTGTAATATAATAGGTTACTTTTGTCGTTTTTCAGGCTGATAATCTGCGGCAACAAACGCTGCAGCAAATGCATCGTGTATTAACAACACGTCAGTCGGCTCGGGCTCTTCTTGCCATCAGCGACTATTTCTCTCGTCTACGAGCACTTAGCTCTCTTTGGCTTGCACGGCCTCGCGAATGAGTAGAACTTCGGAATCAATCGGACTGGCGAGTGTTAGTTGTTGTATGTATATTATTTAATGTAACCTTATGTATAATTATTTCCTACACATGCAACAGCTAGGTATTCCTATTAGGCAATCATAGATAGAGATGACAGTTTAGATTTATTCAATTGTGTTGCAATATGGTACCAATGTCCTGTATTGTCAATCTCAATTTTCAAGTTTTGAGCTTCTTCTGAATAATAATCTGTTGTGATACAAGGATTCTTAACTCTAATCTTGAGAAAAGTTTTGTTGGATTGTTATTTTTCACATTTTCGTTTAATATTCTACTTTTTTCGTGTCTGGATCTTCTGTTACATTATACGCATCACTTCGATGCACGTTACACATGTCATGATTTTAATGTAACAAACTATCGGCTTCATCACTTCTATAATTTCATCTAGTATCCTACTTTTTTTATGTTGACATACTCTAAAATTATTGTATACATAATACATGTCACACGTTTGGCAACTGGATTGGACACATATTTCATGCGTTTGTTATTACTTTTACACTAAAATCAGCGAATTCATGGAACGTAGTCTGGTGCCATGAAAATAAGTGTTGTGATAATATGTTTGCCTCATTTCAGTAAGATTAATATACATATTCACAATCTTAATGGAACGGACATATAAATTTATAGATATTACTATTATATTTTTCGAGCTAAAAAAAATACAAAGTAATTGACTGTAAAAGTTGGACACACAAAAGTGAAAAGGACATGTAATTTGAATTGGAGAGAATACATGCTCATTTACCTTTCACATTTTCATTTAATAAATATATGAACATATAAATTTTGTGTTAACCAAATACTCCATCTGTTAACCTATTGTTTGGCAACAATCTACTTTATTAAAGACATAAAAGTATTACTCTTCTACCCCTATTTAATTGTATTGATTCCTCCATAAAATTATTAGTTAATGTCTTGAAAGTTGAGAAGTCAATAAAGCATACTACTTTATTAAGGATAAAATAGGAAATATAATGAAAAAACACATTAAAAATAGTAAACACTATCTTAAAAAAACACAAGAATTCTAACTCAAACAATAGGTAAAAAAAAAAACAGAAGGAATAAAAAATAATTAAAAATCACTTTACAATATTTTCATGTGTTACATCGAAAACATTAGTTCATGTGGACAACAATTATAAATTAGAATGACCTAAAGTATTAGAATGAAAATATAAGACAATTGTCTTGCTCAAAATTTGAACTAAAAAGTTTGAAATTGAAGACCTTTTGATCAATAGCAATTATGTTTTGACGATGTTATTCAATTAACTCTTTACAAATAGTTTAATTCTCATTTTTATACTCGGTCAATTCTGAGACCAAATAGTAGCTGAAGGCGGCTAATGTCTCGCTAGTAGTCGTACGTACATAAAAGTCAACTCTAAAAGTTCAAAGTCAAAGCTGGTCAGTTAAATAATTTTCTTGCAAAATGATACACAAAATGAAAAACTTTTTGAAAGCTAACTTTATGTTAGTAAAAATAATGAATAATGAATAATGAATAATTGATTGTTATGATTCACTTTAATTATAGTGAGAGCTACTAAATATTCAATTATAGTAATTGAATTAATATCAACAGTACAATTATTACATATAATTAGCTTTTATCCGTTCTATTAAAGTGGCTGAATGATTTGATTGCTAAAATATACAGAATCAAAAGAATCCTTGAACAACCAAAAACAACACGAATCCCTTTTAGCTGCTTCTGGGGACTCACTCTATTTTATATCTTATTTGATCAGCAGTAAAAAGGTGCAATTTTTATCCCAAAATATTGTCCAGTTTCGAATTTTGAATTTAATTATATTGTATTAGCTTGTATAATATTTGGTGAAAGTATAGTGAAGTAGTTAGTTGAGTAGTTGTCCTTTTAATATTGATATGATGATGATTCTTATTTAATCGATGTTATGTGCTTCAATTAAAGCTCTCTTTTGTTGCTTTGAAAATCATACCCGCCAATCCTTTTCGGATGAAGTGAGTATTTTGTTGTATACGACAACATCGATATGCCTCAATGCCTATGACGAAGCTATGGTTTAAGCGGGTAAGGGGGAGTGAGTATTTCTCTGTGCAAGTCGAAGCGTAATTTTTGAGGCATGTGAGTTTGTATGTTGAAAGTATAGTTAATGCTATACTGGAAGTGTAATTGTTGTACATATTGGAAGTGTTGAAATATGATAAACTGGTTTGTTTAGTTTCTGGTTGGAGAACAAATTTAGTCGAGGATATATTAACCATTGAACATTGGAAGAGGACATATATGCTTAGTTGGATATTTTATATGAACATGGTGAAAAGATAATTTGAGACACGAGAGGTGATAAAGAAGGAGAGGAATTTAGCGTATTTGTTATGCTACTCACTTTGCCCAATTCTGGAAAAGTGAACACGGGGGATGAAATCTGATAAGAAGAGAATGGATCAAACAAACTTGATGTTCTTTATCTGTTTGGTTGTGTTGATCCAATTTTTGTTCCTTTTGCTTGGTAGATCTGCATGGGCCCGTCATTGAAAGGTTTTTAAGGGGTTGTGTTTTGTGTCACATTGTTAACTGAGAAAACGACTTGTGTATTGGTACTGTCGTGGTATGTGTTGAAGCTTTTAGAATTAAATTAGTTGATACATGAAGAACTTTATAACCTATACCATCTTCGGTATTAGTAGACATTGCATCCGGTGCCTTACTGTTGATAATGCATCATTGTACATTAAATCCGCCACTGCTGAAGATGCACCTCGCCTACTTTATGTGATGCACACATTGCTGTTCTCAACTTATGTCTTCCTCATCACACTTCTTGAAAAAGAAATGATTTCTGATAATAAGTGACAATACTTTTCGTATACCAGTTTCAGAAAAGGGTCAATAGCTACAGCTTGTTTCAGAGGTTCAGCCTGAGCCCTGAGGTGATAATCAACACTATTCAGGGAGTTCGTTATGGCAGATATGACTCCCGTGACAGATACTTCTACTGATGGCGATGAAATTTCAAGGGTATTATTCTAATTTCAATAATATATATAGGTGTATAACTGGAATTCGGCTGGCATATATTTTCATCGTTTTTTCCAAATAGCAACTATTCATGGCAGTGGTCCTAACTCCTATGTATTCTGTTATTTAATATTTATTCATATATCCAATTTCAGAGATCTTTGGCAGTTATTTCTGATGGCAGTGAGAAGACAAAAGACCAAAAGGTTTTCCCTCTTGTAGTGTTCTATGATCAATATTTTTTTGTAAACTGCATTAAGAGCATAAATCCAATACTTCTATTGCAGACCCTGCGAAGACTTGCTCAGAATCGTGAAGCAGCCAGAAAAAGCCGTTTAAGGAAAAAGGTAGGTTTTCTCACCAAGCACGAGTCGTGTGTCATCTTATGATTCATTTACTGAGCTGCTACACCTTCTGAACTTTAAATAGGAAAATTCTGAAAATTATAATAAATTCACACAGCGCAGTGCTTGTATGCATAATTTTCCATTTATTGTAGAGTCAGCGGATGTTTTGCACGGAAGCCGTTGAACTGACTACATTGTATTGCAATCTACTTTTTAGCACGATTTCTACAACCATGTTAATATGTTCTTTTAGGAAGATATTTCTTCTATATTTCCTAGTAGCCTAATTAAGTTTTTTGAAGAACTTTAATGATATGGTTGTTTCTCTATATACGTTACCAGTCAATATGGGTCAGAAAGGGCCCTTGGCCTACATTATAATATTATTTTCTATCTAAAATCAGCCTGAATACCATTCTTATACCCCAAGACTTCAGTTGTCATATGATCTGGTATAAAAGTAGTCCTAAATTACATAATCTCGGGGCCATGATGTTTCTGCCTTTGCGGCATGAATGGGAATTCCTTTTTATTCGGAATTTTGCCTTAACACTCCTCTGCGGCAAGATATTTTAGGCCTACGTACAGCAGTTAGAGAATACCAGAATGAAGCTAACACAACTTGAGCAGGAGCTTCAACGAGCTCGCCAGCAGGTTTATATTCATCATGTTGCTTCCATATCAATAATTCTTGTTTTCTCCCCTAAGCCCCCAGTTACGTTTCCCCTTTCCAATGCGGCTGACTTACACTCAAACATATCTTCCTGAAGGGGATATTTATTTCAAGTTCTGGAGATCAATCACAATCCATGAGTGGAAATGGTAAATGTTTTCTCAAAACTATTTGCTTTACATTCTCACTCAATCCCTAGTTATTATATTAGCATTTTATATATAAAAAAGTTCAGTAGAAGTTGAGTCTAATTATAAATTTTGATACTATTATATATGTTGCTAATCCTTATAGTTGGTTGCATGGGGAAACCAGTTATCATATCTTGGGTTAAAAGGAGTGTCCTTGCATGTAATAAACACAAACTATTGATCATATATGAACATACAATTTACTCTGATCGATTGTTGAATTCTCAAATACTCATTGGCCTTCAGTTTGTCACTTCATAGTTGTCTTAAATTTGGAAATTATAAGTTACTAGTAAACAAATTGTATCTTGACACATACAATCTTCCTAAAAGATCTGTATGAACTCAAATGAATCCTATTCAAGTCATCACTTTTCTCATTTGATGCCTAGGGTTATCGCGCCATTTCGTTTTGTATACAAATAAATTTCATTAAACCTCCACTGGCTCCACAGACAAATAATATATATTATTTTGAACTAAATCTAGATGCTTACTCTACCTCCGGCTATACTGCTAAGTCGTTATTCGTTTCCATCTTGAGGCATAATTTTGGTATGCCTTTTTTCTCCATTACCGATAAGGTAATATACATGTACAAGCTTAAAGATCGGGTAAGCTATATTCTGTGTACTATTGTCAGACTGTGGGACCATAGGTTTTGAAATACAAAAACTGTTTGCAGAGGGTAGTTGGCTGGGGGAAGACATATTATAGAGCGCCCATGATTTAAGCGTTAACTTTGATTTGTAATTTAATTTTGTTCCCTCAAGGCCTGAACTCCTGTAGTTAAATTGTAAGTTGATTGGCATAATTTGGAAAAGTATATACCGTAGTTCCACATCGACCTCTCTTTGTATAGTGTAGTTCACTATAATTATACAGTTTTATTGCATGAGTGCCTGACTATTTTTTAAGAGAACCTCTTACATATATTATAGTTGGTGTGTATCCTCGTGTTGGCGTGTATCCTCGTGTAAATGTGTTGTTATTTAAGTAGAAAAAACAGAGTGTAGCTGTGTAGGTGAAACATCTTTTGTCCATATTCTTTATTTGGATTTTCTACAAATCTTGTTATATTATGAAGTTAGAGAGCAGTTAAATGTAAGGAAAACCCAGGGCATGCATCAAGCTAGTTGTGGCATATAAATTATATCAGAATACATAAGTAAATGGTCTTGTGTGATTTGAATGTGCAATTGCTAAAAAATATGTGATATCTGGTGCTACTACCTGATCTACCAGCATTACCTTGTCTTATCTTTTGTTAATTAAACCGTGTATCAAATTATCTTATATGACTTGGTGTTGCAGGAGCCTTAGCTTTCGATGTAGAATACGCTCGATGGCTGGAAGAACAGAACAAAAGAATCAATGAGCTCAGAGGAGCTGTCAACTCCCATGCTGGCGATGCTGAACTTCGCATCATTGTGGATGGCGTCTTGGCTCACTATGAAGACATCTTTAGGATAAAGGGGGATGCAGCCAAGACTGATGTCTTTCACATCCTGTCTGGCATGTGGAAAACTCCTGCAGAAAGATGTTTCTTATGGCTTGGAGGATTCCGCTCATCAGAAATTCTAAAGGTGGGTGCAACAGCTTTAGGTTTCAACTCATAAACACAAACCGTTCAGATTGATAACGTATTTATCATTTAATTAGCATTGGGGCATGTGTTGTTGATATATAATGTCTGCCTGATTCTCTTGCCAGTTTTTTTTGGAGGGAAACAGGCAAACAGTAATTAAGACAACTCTGATCAACACTATATTGAAGTTTGATCTTCTGCTCCGCTCCCTGTCTCTCTCATCTTTTTCCCTGATTGTCAGTAGGATTAGAAATGTTTGCTCTATTATAATGCATTTGGTAAATATAAGAGGTGAACTACTAATAAAAGATGATGGGGAAGTAAAGATTTTAAACTTTTAAGACTATCAGGAATTCCTATAAATTATTTCTTGTGCGAAGCCTGGGAGCGTCAGTAAATAGGTTTCTCCATGACTCCCACTTTTTTTGCTGTGTCAAGGCTGCTCATATGATATTCTGACGTCGATGTCAACTCTAGTGAATTCATCTTGACCAGTCCTCTTCATTTGGAGCATGTATGGTTCTATCAAGAACACTCCCAAGTATGTCTATGTGGAAAACTCACAATGTACAAATTTACTACTACATATTTACTTTGGTCTCGCGTCACCTACCAGTATCTTTTGATCACTTGATTTCAATGATTTTCATTTAGTCTATAAGTATTTTGTATGAGCTTGTACGTTAAATCTTAAAAACCTTGTTTTTAGCTTCTCACACATCAGCTGGAGCCTCTCACTGAGCAACAGTTACTGGCTATAAACAACTTACAACAGTCCTCACTACAGGCTGAAGATGCCTTGTCTCAGGGTATGGAGGCATTACAACAGTCCTTAGCTGACACTTTAGCCGGATCTCTTGGCCCTTCGAGTTCGACAGGGAACGTGGCCAACTATATGGGTCAAATGGCAATGGCAATGGGGAAGCTAGGGACACTTGAAGGCTTCATCCGCCAGGTGAGCCCTTCTTTAGTTTGTTGTGATAGTTCGTTACTGCACAACTTCCAAATCCCGAGAAAAATTTCTGTTGGATTACGAAGAACAAGAACGTACTATGAACCCAGAGTGATCTTCGATATGATGCACTTGGATATCAAGAGTTCATCACTTCTTATGGCATCAGTATGCATGGCGATACATAATCATTCTTTCTGATAGATTTTATTTATTTATTTCAGGCTGATAATCTACGACAACAGACTTTGCAACAAATGCATCGCGTATTTACTACACGCCAATCAGCACGTGCCCATCTTGCCATCGGTGACTACTTTGCTCGACTACGAGCTCTTAGCTCCCTTTGGCTTGCTCGGCCGCGAGAATAGAGAGAATTACAGCTTTAGATTATTTTGGTTTTCATTCTTGATCTTATATGCATATTACCTTATGTACATTGTACCGCACATATCTTGACAAATAGGTTTTACGTACATGAAGATGGTCATTTGTATGGAAGACCGTCATAAATAGATTTCCAATTCATGTGGAAGGATATTATTGGCAGTTCATATTTCTATATATATTTTTTAGTTTCGTATATACTCGTTTCCATAAAGATTTTCTAGTTTTGATTTTTTTCGTATGTACTTGTTTCCATTAAGATTTTGTACATGTACACAATTAGGAACCGCAACTGTAACATTGTCATTTACTGGGAAGAAAGTACAATTTGGTCCCACTTATTGGGACTATTGGTGCAAAACTCTCTCGAGAAGGTGACTGAATAAATACATCTTTATTGAAACGGGGTTATACAAAAAGAAGCTGGACGAAGATAATAGTGATAATGTTAAAGCCTTATCAATGGCTTGATTCGGTTGATAGATGAATATGTCTCACAAAATTAATTAGGGATTTGAATCACTTGATTCAGAATTGATTGAAGTATCTCACGTCGGCGAGATAAACCCTCTTTTTTCGCCTAATATTTCATGAGTATTTATAGGAAGTAAAACAACTTCAACTAATATTAAAACATTTTGTCTTACATTTTTGAAAAGGTCGAACAAGACGATCTATATGAGATGGAGGGAGTATATACCATTATCAGATTGTTGTTTTTGTTACTCTTCTTACAAGGATCAACCAGCATAGAACCCTATAAAGTACAAAGAAACCAAACATGATTCCTATGTTAATCCATCTAGTATCATTCTCCAGACCTCTACTCCTCAATACATCTTCTCCAGTAAGTATGCACTGCTTATGATCCTCATCAATCCATGAGAAACATTTACTCTTCGAATTCGAATACTCATTAATAAGTAGACAATCCAATGGGTATCTATATAGTGAGACATAATACATGATGAGCCAATATTTTGGGATCACTTCTTTGGGAATGAAGTAACCCGAGAAGAGGAAAAAAGTACCGAGAACTGTGCAAATGAGAGAATTCCCGGAGATGAAATCTGGAGAAACCGCGCTGAGGAAGAGTACTAATGAGCTAGCCATAAGCACAATTAGCCATACCAAGAAAACGAAGAATCCAAAAGCAGAAATTGAAGGGTTAAGGCCAACGAGCCAATATACTGGGACGGAGAAAAGCATGGCAACAACAAACAAGAAGGGAAGGAAGATTAGTGTGTTGGCGATCATGTAGGAAGAAAGCTTATAGGCTCCTCTTGATGCTTCCTTCATTAGTACACGTCGTTCTTGGAGGTATATTGGAAGAGCTTCAACTGTGGAAGAAAGGAGAAAACTGAGGCTGAAAGCAAACAACCCGAGACGTTCAGCAACTCCACCTTGTTCTTCATTTCTCAAGTGTATATACACACTTCCTAATCCAAGACCTCCAATAAGAGCTTGCATTGTTCTGGCTAAGAACAATTGTTTGGTCCTGTAGATAATCTTCCAAAACCTTTCACTAAGAACCATTATTTCAAATATCACGCTATTAAAACGAAACACATTACTTGTTTCGATGTCATTACTTGAGAATTGTGGTGTCCCGTTACATTTCTTCTGCCAAACCAATACAAACGACTCATCATTTTCGTCATCTAAACTCAATGCAGTTCTTTTGGCATATGATTCTTCAAGCTTCGGTAAGATTTCCATGGCAAATTCAATAGCATTCACCTGATCAGGAATTTCATATCCCAACGCGCTAATATATTCTTCTAGTGATTCGAGAGAACCATTATGTGCGACTGAACCTCCAGAGAGGATCAAGAAATGGGGAATGCACTGAATAATCCTGTAACTAGGCTGATGGATCGATACAATGACGACCCTTTGTTTTGATTTAGCCATCGATGAAAGCAATTCGATCACTTGAAGAGCTGAGCTGCTATCTAGACCTGAAGTTGGCTCATCAACAAGTAAAATAGGTGGATCATGAATTAAATCAACTCCTATAGATAGCCTTTTCCTCTCCCCACCAGAAATTCCTCTGTTTTCTTCATCACCAACAAAACTATCTTTCACATGAACAAGGCCTAGCTCTATCAACAAGCTCTCAACTCTTGCTTTCCTCTCTCTCGCGCTCACTTGTCTAACGCTGAACTTCGCGCTGAACATTAGAGTTTCTTCAACTGTGAGTAAAGGAAGCAAATTATCCTCTTGTGCAACAAATCCACATATTTTCCTCAACTGAGCTTTGTGTGAAATCGCTAAATCGTTAAGAAATACACTCTTCGGATCATAATCTTTGTCATCAATAATCCTTCCAGATAAAATCCTCAAAAGGGTCGATTTTCCAGTACCACTAGGACCAACAACGGCTAGAATTTCCGAACTCCTGGCTGAAAACGAGACTGATTTAAGAATGTTGGTAGGCTTAGACTGTTTAGCAAGGCGATAAAATGGACGGGTTTGGTATATATTGTATGAAAGATTATTGATAGTGAGAATGTAGGATGCATTGCTTTGATAAGGTGTTGGTGGGGAGTGGTGTGAAGAGGAGGAGATAGTACTATGTGATTCTTCCGGCGAATTCGAAGCAGAAAACAGTTGGATTCTTGAGCCATCTTCGAAGTTTCTCATTTTGGAATATCTTAAGTTACAAAACACATGCAAATATGCGATGCTCCTAAGCAACTACGTTTGATTATTACATTGCTTTGTATGAAAATATGTAGATGAAGTTGTTGAGACAAATGACAATTTGGCTGAGTTTGGTCATCAAACGTTTGATATTGTGAGAGAACTCTGTCTTATTCCTTGAGAGTGAGGCTGTGAGACTATATTATTATGTACTGCCACAATTATCATTTGTCAATTTGGATCGTTATAGTAGTTGAGCATCTTTGAGGTTGATTGCAACTTGCAAGAACCATACATACAACGACTATGAAGCAAGTTCCGTGCTCTCAAAAACAAAACAAAAAGATGTTTCGTTAAAATTACAACAAGTGTTTTATTTTTTATTTGAGCAAATGGTTTCATTGTTCGCTAACGTTTGTTAAAAAACTCCAGTCGATCACCCTAGTATGAATTTGTATACTTTCGATCACTAATGTTGCATATTAAGTATACTTTGGGTCATTCATGCGTTTTTTTGGTACAATTCGCGATTTTTCGACATTTCTAACATTTTTTGTAGGGGTATTTTGGTCATCCTATCATAATTCTATCATTAACATCAACTAACACTCATCGAAAATGTTGAAAATTCAGGAGTTATAACAGAATTATAATGCAACTTTCATAATGCAAATAAGAGTTAAAAATGAAAATGTGAAGTATAATTAGTAATGGATAGAGTCGAAAAAAAATCAAAGCCCTATTTCATAGTCCAAATTAACAGCCAACTAAGCCTTTTGGGCCTGATTTTTATTTTTAATTTAAATTTTGAGTGTTCACAAAAATTGGAAAAATGGCAGTGATAGCAGCAATATGAGGGGTCAGAGCTTCGGTTGGGCAGCAGCTCAAGACGAAAACACCTCTATAATTTCCTCTCATTGGTAGTGTAGCCCCAAGAATCTCTTCGTCTTGTCTGCTTCCACTAATCAAATGTTTAATACTAGACCAATAAACATTAGTCAAGATTCTATATATGTTCTAATAATCCTCATCACCTCACATGCCAATCAATGTGTCATCTTGTTATTGTTAATTCTTAATAAAGATGCGGTTTGCCTTCATTTTTCGATAAAAAAAATTCCGTTAAATTTTAGCATCACCATTAATGTTTAGGTCAAATGGTAAATATTGTTCACTTGCGAGACTAATTTGCAAAATTTTAAATCGTCCGAGGACTAAATGTTATCCTTGATCCACTTTCGAGAATAATTTATTCATTTTACATAATCGATGATTATTAGTCTAATATTATCTGACTCGAATTTCTATTAGGAGGTTTCGAATTCAATTCTTCTTGTCATTAATTTTTATAATATTCAATCGTTATATATTTTTTCATTATAATTATTATTTAGAATTAAATTTGAATCATTTAAGTGAATGGTCAAAATTTGAAGATGGAGGAGATATATTTTTTGTCAGGAAAGGAATAAAAGACAAAAATAATCAGTCAGAGATTTTGAGCCAATGCTAGCTTCTCATGGTTTTTGTGGTGACGGTAAAAAACAAAAGTGATTAGCTGATTGCTCAAAACTGGATGCTATGAAACCAGACAAAAAGGACATACTAATTACTCATTAAAATGACTTACCAAATTTCTTCCTTATTTTATTGTTTCTTTGACGTTACTTAAGGGTCGTCCAGACACACTTATTATTATAAGACTATCTAACACCAATAGTAATATATTTAATGTGTTGTCGGGCATATATAATTTAGTTGGTTAAAATCTTGGATGATATATTGTGTTCTTTTATATAAAGTAGAATTTTATAAATGTATAAAATCTCGTGTTAATAGTGATAACAAACAGGCAACTCAAGCCTCTTTGTTGTGTCAAACGGCGGATATCTCTATCTAATACCATGCATAAAGTTCATGGTAGCGACACAACCTAGGGTTAGTTACCTCCATGGGATCTTTTCTCCAGGGAGATATTACCAAATATCTAGACCATCTGAGGAGCGTCCACCATTAACCTCCTCGTAAAGTCCGAGAACAGAGTGCGATGAAACGCTTAAAATTAAGGTATCATCTTTATAGTCTAATGTATTTTAAAAGACTTCGAATTAAACGCTATAAAGATATTCGCATAATATACAACCTTGATTTTTTGTCTAGGATCGATTGATAAATAAAGTACAAACATTATCTACAACTCGTCAATGTTTGCAATAGTCAATAAATATGTAAATTACTTGAGGTTTATAATTGTATGAATAATTGTAAATACATAGGAGTATATACTACAAAACTATAATGAGGTGATTTATGTGCAAATCAAGATTTGGTGTTAGGTGCAAATTGATTCATATACATGTTCATCCACTAGCAAAATCATTGAAAATGTGACAAGTTTCTTCTAATCTCATCTTCATCAGGAAATGATTTCATGAGACTCACTAGAAGATCTGCGAAAGCACCAAATATAAATTTATGGGTACCCTTTGGATTTAAAACAAGAAAGCACATCAGAAGCTCATGTAGATCATCCCAATTGGCTCTAACATCTTTTAGCTCTCGTGCCTCCACCATTTCTTGCATGGATCGTCGGAAATCCACGTACGGGTCCGGTGAGAACGTCGGAATCGCAATTCTGTCATCCGGATTATGCAATAGTTTCGCGGCCGCCAAGGACATCGCTAATGTGGGTATTGACGGATCTTGAATCAATGTTGAGTCGACAATGGAACTTGACATGCCTTCAACTTCTTTCGATTTTGACGAGTCTTGAACCAATGTTGAGTCAATAATGGAACTCGACATGCCGGGGGCGGGGCAAAAGAAGCGATGGGAGGCGAATGCAGTCCGGAGATCCAGGTTGACAGAGTTATCGTGTTCTGATGCTAATGGAAGTGAGTCGTCCAGTGGAGTTACGGTGGTGGAGTCCAATGTGGGATCATAGAGAGAGTTGAAGTTCTTGATGAGAGCGGAGGGGGTGGTGGAGGTGGATGAAAATGGACGGTTGTGATCGTGTAAGGGAGATGATGGTTGTTGGATCTTTGGGAAGCAGAGGTTAAGATTCTTTGCTATTGATGTGGGCATTGTTTAGAGAGCTTAAGAAATTGGGTAGTCCCACTGAAGACAAAGATAGCTCATTTATATCTCTTTATGATATGATAGTTGCCCAATAATGTGTTGTGATATGATAGTTGCCAATAATGTATTGTGTTCAGTTTATCACTGCTCAGGCTTCGTGTTGTTGTCATCCCATCCACTAACCAACATTTTATATTATTCGAAGTATCAATAATCTCGTCTCTTTACGAGATCCGACTCGTGTATAACAAACAAAACAAGCAACCCTTATCACATAATATAAGACTATTTCACCAACATTTTGTATTGTCCAACATGTATCTACAACCATATTTTTATTAAGGAAGCGACGAAAACGTAAAGCACAAAAACCTCACATTCAAGACTCATTACACCTTGCTATAATATATTCAAGCCCCCGAAATCGGGACTAGATAATCCCGAGTTCGGAAGAAGCCTGAATATACATGTGGAACATGAAACACAGAAAGAAAAATAAAACTTTCCGACTTCATATATGAAGCATGGGGGATAGGAAAAACATAGGTAAATAGATCCAAGATCCAGAAGACCAGAACATTTATACATCACACATTCATCTTATTTGCCTTGCAGGTTCAGCTTTGCAGCAGCAGCAATGGAAGAAGCAACACCGCCTGGATGTGTTACCATACTCGGATCATTCCTCATCTCCGCCGCAATCACAGCTTCCGCATCTTCCCTCGTCACAGGTTTATCATCTGGAAGCTTGTGGGTGGCATCCGTTAGAATATCCGAAACTTTCATCTTTTCTTCGAAGTTCATGATCCGTGGATTTCTAGCTGCTGCCGCTTGAGCTTGTGCGGCAATACCGCCCGGAATTACATGTCCTAGACCCGTGGCCCTGATTTCCGCAGCCTGTATGGCGGCTGCATCACTCGCATCCACTGGCTTGTCGTTGGCAGACAAAGCCGTCGCTTCTAGAGCTTCTCCGATGGTCACTGCATCTGCAGCAGAACCTGATTTTGGAGGTGGTATAGGTGTTTCTCCAGCCATAGCAAATTGCCCCACAACCTATCGTTTGGAAAACAATTCATTAATCATCAGAATTTATTCACAATAACGACGAGGTTCTTTTTCAAAAATGAAAACATTAACGACAAGAATCTGTTTTTCTTTCAAAAATGAAAACATTAACGACAAGAATCTGTTTTTCAAAAAATTAAAAGGACGACGACTATCAGATACTCGAGGACCGAGGTAGTTACAATTCAAACAAAACAGTACTAGAATCGAAGGGATTTTGTACCTGACCACCAACAGATTCAGTTATATATCGGAGACCAGCAACTTCTGCTTCAGAAATAGCAACACCCTCATTTTTAATGACATTAGTCATCTCGTCGTGTCCAACGACACCACGAGATTCATTGACATCAGCGGCGGATTGCATGACAGCCGCCGGACCACCTTTTTGGATCTTGCCGAGCGCTATGTTCTCGGCAGCTTGCATAGTAGCTGCATCTTGTTTTGCAACAGGTTGAGAAGCTAACTTACCTGATACATCAAATATGTCCCCATATTTCACCGCTTCCGGCTTTCTTGGTTGTTCTTGAGCCATATTATCAAAAGTTGCATGCACTAATAATAATATAAAATTTTACTATGATTCAATATAGTTATCAATTGGGCTATATATGAAGAGATTTATGACATTTTAGTAGGTCTATGTGGATATTAATCACAACTCTATTATTGCAACGTGTCGAATGTTGAAGTGTACACTTCTAAAGTCTAATCCAGGTGTGTAAGATTGGGTATGAATCATCACGAGTAATGTATAATGTTGTACATGTGTCTATCTAGTTACATCTTCACACCCACTGACTAATAGATCACCAAGAGATTGTATTGTAATAAAGTAAATTGGTGAAATTGTCTCAAAAGTGGATTTAGATTGTCTTTTAATTTTCGAAATTACAAAAGTTGTAACTTAGTCAATGATATTGGCCAATGCTTGTAGATTGGTCCAAAATTTAGTTAAGGTGTTATTAACACCGCCAATGACGATTTTAGTTCACCCCTAAGCTAATTTTATTATTACTGTTCTAACTTATTAACTGTACATATAACTCACGAGATGCGTGGGCCGTTAATATTTAACAGCACCGTTAAATTTTTGACCAATATCATGAACCGATGTGCAACTTTTATATTTTCGAGAACCAAAAGATAACCTGAATCTATTTTCGGAGATTATTTCAACAATTTACTCTCTTCTAATAAGCATCCAATATTAAAATAATGCCCGTACTCGATCAGTATTTCAATGTATATGGGTTATTATTGTAATCAACATATCGTAAGAGTGTTCAAATTAAATTGGTGGTGATGAATTCCATTTCCTTGACTTGTCTAGTCTAATTTATTATTTATAAATAAACGTAATTTACATGTTATACGGATATTTTGCTATAAAAATTTATAACGGTCAAATATTTATATGTTTACGTTAATCGTCGAAGTTTAAAGTAAGATTTTAGTAGTTTTAGTTTCGTGAAAATTATTTGTTTTGATTTACTTTAAAATTAATTTATTTGATTTGATTAAATCTTACTCCATATATAGATAACGTTGTTCTTTAATCATTTTATTTATCACCCCAAAAGTTTATTATAATAAAGTAGTTACTATTATTTTTAATCACATATTGGGTATTTGGTAGTAATTAATGTAATTCTCTTTCTGTTACAACTTGTTTGATTGCATTTCTTTGAAGAATAAAAAAAACATAAAATAAAGAAAAGAAGAGTAACACAAAATTATTGTAAGCAAGCTAAGTAAATGGTCTTTACAATGACCATATATGATGATATGTTGAACCTAGCCAACTGTGGACATGATTGCATATATTATCATAGAGGCCAATATAAGGAAATATGACAACTTGCTACCATTTCCACCCGATGCTTTTCCTGCAACAACATCACAAAATTGCAAAAATTAAATTCTTTTTTTTTTCTGTTTAAGACTAAAGAATATTTTTTATGTAAAGAATTAATGAAGTTTTGCATTTCAACTTCCTAATAATGTGGATTATTATGACAAGTGTTCTGTTTTGTATATAAAAAGAATTTAAGAGGTGATGAGAGTGTAACTTTAAAAATGTAACATACGATCCAATCTATTGTTATATGAGAATGAAAAGTGTGTATTTGTTACCTCCAGTTTTACAAATGTTGGCAACAGGTGTGGCATCCACATTACATACAAGAGGGAGGGAGACAACTCTTGTTTGGTTGACTTGAAATTGTGATCCACCATTCGCTGCTTCACATAGGCATTGTGGAGCTATCTTAACTACCTCACCAAACGAAGTGCAACATTCAGAGGGAGGGGAGTTGACTTTGTTTTGTAAGTAATCCAAGCATGAGAACATTGGGGCCAACACATTTTCACAATTATCACCCAAGGCTTCATTAATACTTAATGCAAGGCATAAACACAATAAAATGGAAGCAATCATTTTTAGAGCCATTATGTTGGTGATATATATAGTAATTTTACTTTTGGATGGAAACAAATTAAAATAGATTGATGCTTGTCTTATAAATGAGGATGGTATTTAATGGAGTAGGTATCTCTTGGAAGATATGTGTATTTATAGTGAGTTATTATCTTTGTGCCATCACTTAAAAAAATGTATAACTATTACCACAATAAAATCAAAATGGATCGAATTGCCGATATGGTCCCAGAAAATCGATAAATGTTGTCCTTTGATTCAGAAAATGCAAATTATTAGTCCCTGAAATTGAACAAAAGTTGCGACTTATTAGTCCAAAAATTAATGGTAATTGTGCAATTCTTTAAGTGCTCCGTCAATATTTGGACAAAGTTGCAACTTTTGTCCAAATTATGGAACTAATTTACAATTATTGAACTTTCGATGACCAATTGGTAACTTCGACACATTTTTTAGGGTGGTTTCCACAATTTACTCAAAATAGTAGTAAAGATAGCAATAATGCAATATGGTGGTACAAAAAAATGAAATATCAAACTCAAAAATGAAAAAATGAAAAATGCAATATGGATATGGCATGCATGCAATATCTAAGGGTGATATTTTAGTAAAAACTTAAGAATTTATATAAGATTAATTATTGGTTTAAGGACTGATATTACGCTTCAATATGCCTAATTATTTTTCATTAGCTATGTATGTGGTGTCATTGGAATCAGTGGTGAAAATCAAGTAGCCGTTAATTGCAATGTAAACCTGTGCGTTGTATTCTCCGCAAATGAAAGCAACATTGAGATGTCCAAATCTCATGTCCAGCTTATAGACAGGATAACATGTCGAAGGCACGAGTTCTAGTATTATAAGTTTTTCCTTTTAACCTCTCACTCCTCGAGAATCATAAAATCCGTTTTGTTTTAATAGAACCCGATTCCTCCTGCACCGAACTGAATATTCGAAGTACTTATCTTGCGTGTTCTTAAGAAACTAATTGGATATCATTGATAATATCATTAATATGAAACAATGAACAACAATGTATGCCATGGCGTACAGTTTTACTGTAATTGATTCTCTTTTCATGTTCAATAAATAAAAAAGCAGACAATATTTAGGTAGTTCACTGCATTTGTGGTATCTTTTCGAAGCAGATTAAGCGTTGATCATAACTGAAGCAGAACCAGAGAGAAAGAGAGCGAGCATTGAGATAATGAACGATGAACCCGTGATGATGGTTCCTCTGGATGTGCTTCCATTAGTTGCTGGGGTTTTCAAATGAGTATATGAAGGAACAGTTTTAAACAGCATTTGAAAAGGTGACACATGATTCAGAGATGGTAATGGATATCTATTGATCAAATAAGTAGCTGTAAGGAGACAATCTCCCCAAAATCTGATGGGCAATTTAGCTTGAAATAAAAGAGCCCTAGCAGTTTCAAGTAAATGTTTGTGTTTCCTCTCCACAACTCCATTTTGTTGTGGAGTATACACACAAGAAGTTTGATGTAAAATACCATTTAATTCATAAAATTCCAAAGCATTTGCACTACAAAATTCCAAAGCATTGTCTGATCTTATTGTTTTAACCCTGGTTTGAAAATGATTTGAAATGAACAACACAAAAGCTTTTAACACAGAAAGAGCATTGCCCTTAGTAACCAGTAAATGAGTCCATGTCATTTTACTAAAATCATCTACAATTGTCAAAAAATATTTGTGACCATTATATGTAGCATCTTTATAAGGTCCCCAGGTATCAATATGGATCAGATCAAACATTGCAACAGACTTAGTAGTGCTGACAGAAAAAGATTGCCTAGTTTGTCTTGCTTGAGGACACACTTGACAAATGTATCCCATAGATTTAAAACTATTACTGCTAGGTTTAAACAAATGCTTAAGTTGATCAATAGGTAGGTGTCCCAATCTGCAGTGCCATAATAAGATTTCAGAATGAGACAAACACTTTGCATTAGACTGAACACTGTCATTTACATTTGAGGAGGCAGCAAGGCCAACAGTTTTATTTGCAACAACAGAAATTGAAGGAAATTGAAAATCAGAACTGCTACTATTCTGGAAACACTCCTTATCCAGCACATATAGGCCCTTGCTTCTTCTACCAACCACTAAAGGCACCTTCAGAGAAGGACCCTGGAGAAAGCATAATGAAGATGTAAAGCAAACATTAGCATTCATACTAACAGCCAAGCAAGACACAGACAACAAATTATACTGAAAAGCAGGAATATGCAACACATTATGAAGTTTAATGTTGTTAGCAAGAAGCACAGTTCCAATGTGAAGGATGGGAACCTGTGAACCATCAGGGATAGTGATGACCATAGAAGAAGGAACAGATTCATAAGATGTAAAAAGTGATAGGAAAGGAGTAATATGATCAGTTGCACCACTATCAAGGATCCATTGATGACATGTAGCTTGAATTGTTGAGTTATTGCAATTACCTGATGATAGAGCCTGGGAGTTTTCAGAACCTCCATCAGAAACAGAAGCCTTATCAAGCAAACTTAGAAGTTTGTTGTACTGTTCTTGTGATATGGACTTATCTCCTGTTTGTGCAGCAAACTTCTTCACAGGAGGAGGATATCCATGGAGTTTAAAACACCTTTGCATAATGTGTCCAGGCATCTTGCAATGATCACAAAAAGGCCTTCCTCTTCCAGCATTTCCATGAGTATAACCTCCTCTGCCTGGTTGAAACACTCCTCTACCTCTTCCAGGAGCAAAATTAGCAAAATTAGGAGCTCTGTTTGACAACATTGCAGCAGACTCAGTGTTGATAGCAACAGGATTATACACTTCCCTTTGCTTCTCCTCTTGAAGCAGGATCTGCAAAACATCATTTAGAGTAGGGAATGGTTTCATCATCAAAATGTTTCCTCTAATTGCACTATAGCAATCATTTATCCCCATGAGGAACTGCATAATCTGTTGATTGGAAAGCAGTATACGAAACTGAGCAGCTGATCCAGCAATGTCATCTAACATCATCAAATACTCATCCCAAAGCTTTTGCATATAGGTAAAGTATGCTGAAATAGACTTGTTTCCCTGGGAACTCAAAGCTAATTCTCTCTGAATCTGGTAAACCCTAGCTTGATTAGATTGGGAATACCTTGATTGCAATTGAGTCCAGATCTCTGCTGCTGTTTCACAGTAAATGATGCTTTCAGCAATTTCTCTCTCCACTGAGTGCAATATCCAGGAAATTACCATCCCATTACACCTATCCCATTGTGCTGCCATAGTTGAATCCTCGGGTCGAGGAACACTTCCTGTTACAAATCCGAGTTTGTTCTTTGCGAGAAGTGAGATCTCTACCGAGCGGCGCCAATGATGATAGTTTTGAGCATTCAACAACCTTGTTGCTAACACATAGTTGGGATGATCAGAGTGATGAAGCTCCAGTTGATCAGTCGAGGCTATTGTGACATTTTGAAGAGGTATAGCAGATGATTTGAGATTCGCGGCAAAGCGATCTCCAGAATCTTGTTGTTCCCGCTCTGATACCATGTTAATTGGAGGACTGTGACCTTCTTCTTCTACAACTAATGGATTGGACTCCATTGTTGATCAGTGAAGCTTTGTAGAAAGCTTGAAGACTAAGTTTCCAACTAACTATTCTGTTAACTGAGAGAAATGAAAAGAGAGGGAAAACATATTGTGGAAGAGGTATTTTATTGATTGTACAAAGTGAGTTTAGATTAGTATACACTTGAGTATATATAGACAATGATCTGTGGAGATCAGATTGAAGAAAGGAAGTAACTAACTGCAGCTAACTAACTTTCTCTTTCCTCCAACTACTATCTAACTGATTTGTACACCTCTTTGCTCCACGTGGCAGTTGGGTTGTTGCTCCAACTGAATTAACTGAATTAGGCTCCAATAATTCCGTTCCTGCATCTTTAGCAAGTGAATTGAACTATCAGAGTCGATGATTAAGTAGATGATTTTTCACTCATTGAGACGTTTGTTTTGGGTTGTAGGACTAGATGTTTTATTTCTACTGTCCTCAATGGTCATGGTGCATCACAGAAACGTAGTATGCGTAGATTATATGTACCTGAAGGAATGGGTGGAACAGCTGCTGTAACGAGCGTTTCAGGCTCATCTGTTGTTGTTGATGAACTCACTGGTGCATTCATCGGTGAAGGTTCGCTTGCTGGCGTTTCTGTACCAGATCATTGATGATGATAAGTTAGTTAATAGTATCCCCTGCATTACAAAAAAGAGGACAATAGATTCATTCTACCTGAAGAAATGGGTGGAAGAGATACTGTGGTTGCAGCTAAAGGCGCATCTGCTACCGGGGAACTGACTGGAGAAGTTGCCGAAGAAGGTCCAGCTGCAGGTCCTTCAGCAACACCTGAATGTATTTAAACCCTGTTAGTAATATCCCCTGGCATATTCGTGGTAAAATGTTCGCCTTATAAAGTAAAAACGTCAATTAATTTGAAAGATAAAACCATACCGTTGTTGCATTGGCTGATTGGAGGTGTTTGCACCTTGCATTGGTCCGGAAGAGCAAGGGCCAAAGTTTGATTAATCGAAACACCTAAAGACGAGCCTCCACCGTTGAGTAGAGTGCAAAGACAACGCGGATTTGAACTCACGACGTTGCCAAGCTGCGAGCAGCACGACGACGAAGGCGGGGATGAACTTCCAGTGACATAAGTTATACACGGCGCGAGGCTCATCAATGCAGTAGTGCATCCTGACTGAGCCTCGCCTCGAGCCAAGAAGATGGCCAACATGACTACTAGTATGCTCATTTTCGTCATTACAATTAATTGATCAAGCTAATATCAAATAAATGGTGATTGATATAAATGTTTAGTATATTACTACTATTATTAGTTTAGTGGTTATGGATTTTTATACATGAAATTTAAGGCCTAAATATAGTGGAATTTGTTGGCCAACCCTCCCTACATTCAACAACCTTCTATGATTATGAGATGGAACGTGTCCTAAAGTCACTAATTTAGAGGTCTATCTAAATGTTGGTAGCTTTTTTGGACTTTTGCTTGAGTATTGTGATTGAGCTTATGTTAGCTCTAATTCAAGGTATTTTATGTACTCATTGTAGATGTGTTTCCAATTTTGTCCTTATCTCAATTCATTTTTTTTGGCGAAAAAATGCAAAATAGGGGTGAATTGAAAACAAAAATAGTTTAGACACTGATTTAAAAATTAAAATATCATAAAAGGCGGATCGAAAACTTCTCAATAATAGAAGGAGCCAAAAGAAAAGAAGCCTTTAAAAAATTATAGTTCGATAGTGCTTAAATTATATAAACTGGACTACAAATTATGTTTACACTTGTATTCACGGGCGGACTTAGGGGGCTGAGGTCCATGGATTTGATGAGATAGATATTGTAATTTTGCAAAGATATAGTTGAAATGAGTAAATTTTTTATCTAATTGGTAGGTCGCCCCCTGCTCGAATTCTCTCAGAGGCATGTTTTGGCTTATATTTTACCTTATTTTGTTACATTAAATGCTTTCTTCTAAAATTGCCCCTTCTATTTTAATTTATTTTTAAAATGACTTCACCTTTACTTTCATCATAATTTTATTCATATAGTTGTACTTCCAATGTTTCAAATCAACTATCACTTGAAAAATAGTCATCTATTTATTTTTATGGTGGCCGAGGGACTAAAATTAAATAATGTATATTGTAACGGAATGCCACGTTATGAAAATACAATAAAATGTGGGGTTTATTTTTATATTGCCCATGAACTATGAAGAAAGTTTCAAATTATTTTCTGATATTTTATTAAGCCTCAAACTATTCGATCTTTATACCATACTTTGTATTATTTTATCCCTTCAAATTTTGTTTCGTCATTCATGTAATCTATGTGGTAGGTGTGGGTGGGTTTGTGTGGGAGGAAGAAGATAATGGTGGTGTCGGGTGCCGTTAATTTTTAATAGTAATAATTTTTTATTTTAAAAAGTGTTTTAAAAATTAATAAATGTGATACTTGAAGTTTGTCATCTTAGATCAATTCAGGGGACAATATCAACATTTAGAGGACAGTTTGAAAAAAGCTAGTATAATTTAGGGGTAATTTAAGATTTAATAAAATATTAGGGATCGATTTAAACCTTTTGAGGGCAATAAGAAAATAAACCTAAAATAAGGTGTGTGCCATTAAGCACATACGACAACGTATAGTAAATGCAGAGGCTTGTTTTTTTGTCATTTTCTCATCAATCCGTACGTCTATATATAGAACGAGGTTCAAGTTCCTAAGTATTTCTCAAATATTGATAATCACTATGATATCGATGGATAATTTATTTATTTTCGATATTGACTTATCACAATAATAAACACGACGAAGTAAAAATATGCTGTATAGTGCACTATTAGTTTTAATATTTGATCTTTTATTATTAATTTTTTAATGAAAACAATTTAAATGACAAAATCAATTTATTAATTAATTGTCAAAGTTGAAGTGTTAGTGATAACATATGAATGAAAATAATAATTCAATAATTTCAAACTACTAACATAATATTTTATCATTAATATTTCCTTTGTTTTTTTATAACTTATTGTTTGGAATCTGTGTTAGTTAAATTTTAAAAATTTTGACCATTAATTTTTATTAGTCGATAAGAAATAATATAGTCATCTTGGATCTCGCGTTAGATTCGTATCAATGTATATTTTTGCAATATCAACTTTTTATAATTTTTACACGTATCCAAATTAAAGATATTTTCATTTTAAGTCTTGTTTTGTTGACCGTGAAAAATTAGAAAATTATCTTTAAAAAAACAGAGGGAGTATCCATTTTTATGGGTTAGTTATCGTTTTTCTCTCAGATAGTGGAACACAATTATACTTATTAGTCCCAAATAATTACAATAATAATACAGATTACTCCTTGAAAGTGACACAAATATTATAGTATATATAATTTTAAAAAGTGATAAATATTAGAATATGATTTTCGAAAAAATATGAATTAATAATGTATAACTGTTGTCAAAGGACTATACCATAATATTTTTGGGTAAGGGAGATATCTACAATCTATATGGAGTATTATCTTTGAGAGTTCATGATTCACGATGGAAGAACGATTATGATGCCAACGCTCTATCAAATAATTCGACACGTTACGTACAAATTGACACCCGGCTTCAATTCCTGCATGGCTATGCATGCATGCTCTATTTCATCGTTATCATTTTCCCAATTTCATCTCTATATATTACTAATTTCCCCCTCCATCATCCTCATTCATCAACAAACAAGTGTCGACCAAACAAACCATTTTCATATATTGCTCATATTTAACATATAAACTCAAATCAATAATGAGGCATACTTTTCTACTTTCTTCTCTCCTTTTAGCACTGTTACTCATTTCCCCTTCAATTCAGGTTATCATTTTTTAATTTTATTATCATTCTTAAAAATAAGTCGTGAAAATGGTCATGTCAACTGAGTCGAGATTTTTATTTGGTCTTCGAAAATTAATTAAATAAATTGTATGAAATTAATTTTCGAAATGGGCTCCAAACACTAGCACCCACTGGTGGACCTATTAAGGTCCATCGCTGTTTACTCTAACAGGTATTTTTAAAAAAAAAATTATATATACAAAAAAAATTAATGTAAAAATTAATATTTAAAATTATATTTGAATATATTGAATTATTTTGAACAAATAGTTTGAAGTTTGTAGGATTATATTGACAATTTTTAGATTAAATCGTAAGTTTCGTTGAGTTTCGAGACCCTGACAATATAGACACTGGTGGGACCATATCGACAATTTTTTTCGTTTTTATTACTCCCTCCATCTCTAAATGATGGAGACATTTTAATTTTTTTGTCAAATTTTGGATATTTTGACCGTAAATTCTCATTAGCCGATACCAAATAATATAGTCAAATTGGATCTTGTTAGATTCGTCTCGTTATATATTTTTAAAATATCAAGTTCTTATAATAATTTTTTCACATGTAAAATTAAAAATATTTACATTTTAAATTGTGTATTGGAGACTGTGAAAAAGCAAATGTCTCCATCATTTAGGGATGTACATAAAATTTGTGGTTTGTTATCTGAATTTCAGGGATATGATAATAAGGAAGACCCTGAGGTGAAGACATGCGAGCACCAGTGTAGGGCCCAAGTAGAAGCTGATGAATCTGAAATCCATGAATGCCTCCAAGGCTGCGACCAGTACGCCCTTGAGAAGCAAAAACGACAACAAGGTGAAGAACATCACGGCGGCGGTCGAAGGGGGAGGCACGAGGGTGGCGGTAGTGGTGGTCATGAACAAAAAGGGTATAAGATATGCCATCAAGAATGCCAACGTGAGTCGGAGGACCTAGAGTCTCAACGAAAGTGCCTCACCAAATGTCAGTCTCAACAGACTAGAGCTGGAGGTGATGCTTATTATAGACAAAGGTAAAAAAAAATTACTCCCTCCGTCCTTAAAAGATTGTCACATTTTAACTTTTGGTGGTCAACAAAACACGATTTAAAATATAAATATCTATTATTTTACATGCGGAAAAATTATAAGAAGTTAATATTTTAAAAATATATTGAGACGAATCTAACAAGGTCCCACATGACTATATTATTTCTTATCATTTGATGGGAATTCATGATGAAAATCAAAATGTGACAATCTTTTAGAGACGGAGGGAGTATTAGAAATCATAGTATATGAGTTATTTGTGTACAGCCTTATTTGTCAAATTATATTTTTATACACAAAGTAAGATGGTTAAATGCACAATAATTACATATACTATTAAATCTCACAAGTGCAGTCTTATTTGTACAAATTATATTTTTATACCGTAAGTAAGATCGTTAAATGCACAATAATTACATATATTAAATCTCACAATATATAGAACATGTTAAAAAATATCAAATATGCTTATTTGCTTTTTAAAAGATGAATAATTAATTGATTAGTTTTTTAGGAATAGTGGGAAGTTATTTTTTATAGTACAAATTTTTAATTAAAAACTATGTGAATTTTTTGAGTCCTAGACATTATATATTATTGTTCTCCTTTGACTTATTCAGAAGTTCAATAAACAATTATTCAATAAATTATTAAAAATCAAGATTTCGTTTGTAATATGAGTACTTGATAAGTCTCCTAATCTACTATTTTTCATTTAATTAATATAGAGAAAGGGGAGGAGAAAGGGAGGAATATGATGAAGAGGGACAATATGAAAGACATGAAGGAAACAATCCATATGTTTTCAAGGATCAACATTTTTCTTCAAGATTCCAGACCGAGCATGGCACCCTCCGAGTGCTGCAGAGATTCGCCGATAGATCTGAGCTTCTCCGCGGCATAGATAACTACCGCTTGGCCATTCTTGAAGCTGCACCTCAGACTTTCATCATTCCAAATCACTTTGATGCTGAAGCAGTCTTCTTTGTTGTCAAGGGTATGAAATTTCGTTTTGGTTCGAAAAATTGATATATCTGGTCCGAGGTAGTTTTAGCTGCGTTCGGTCCTTATTTTGTTTCAGTCGAAGGCTATTAATATACATTGTCGTAGGGCGAGGAGCACTAAGCTTGATCAGGCCAGATACAGACAGCAAGAGGGAGAGCTTGAATATTAAGAAAGGGGATGTTTTGAAGATTCCTGCTGGAACACCTATCTACTTGATCAATAGAGATAACAATGAAAAACTCATCATTGCTAGACTCTTCCGGTCTGTCTTCACTCCGGGGCATTTCGAGGTACACCTTTAATGGATCGGATATTTTGAATACTAACTAATTCGTATTATTGTATTTACTATCCACGCTGATGTACTGTATTGTTACTCTTGCTCGGCCAGACATGCCTCGAATATTATCAATGAATAACTTCTTGTTTATGATGCAGAATTTCTTTGGTGTTGGAGGGGAAAATCCAGAATCCTTCTACACAACCTTCAGTACTGAAATCCTAGAAGCAGCTTTCAATGTGAGTTACATTGTATTTACGGGAGCTTAATATTCGTGCTCATCTTAATTGTTGGTTTAGTTTATGCATGGCGGAAAAAATAAATAACGAGAACATTCCCATCAATTGGTCGGTTTCATTGGCCAATTTTTCAGGAATTTTAGATCAGGTTTCTGATAAATTTTGATTTTGTGCAAGCCTGGAACTGCATGGTTTGCATCCAACAAATTTTCATTGTTGAAATGATAATTAGTTGAAACTTTCGAGTTAATTGGCATGGTTTTTGAACTTAGGCTAAAAGAGAAGATTTGGATAGGATCTTTAGTGGTGAACAAAAGCAAGAAGGGATGATCATCAAAGCGTCTCAGGAGCAGATCAAGTCGTTGAGCCAGCATGCAGAAGGCGGCATATGGCCGTTCCGTGGAGGTGAATCGAAGGGCACCACCAATATCTTCAAGCAAAGTCCCTCGAGCTCTAACCAGTATGGCCAACTCTACGAAGTTACTGCTAATGAGTTGAGAGAACTCGAGGACCTTGATATCCAAGTCTCCTTCCTCAACTTAACCGAGGTAATATCAATTTTTGCATGCAAATTTGGTTATACAAATAACATCGATGGTTAAATAAAAAGATGAGAAGTTAATAATGAAATGCATATTCCTATTATGAATGCAGAATGCAATGGTGGGTCCGATGTATAGTTCGAAGGCAACAAAGATAAGCTTGGTTGTGGATGGTGAAGGTTATTTCGAAATGGCTTGCCCTCACTTGTCTTCGCAATCAGGAGGACGCCAAAGTCAGAGTCATCATGGCCAATGGGGCGGACGCTCGAGCCAAGGCCAAGGTGGCCAGAGTCAACGTGGTCAATGGGGCGGACGCTCGAGCCAAGGCCAAGGTGGCCAGAGTCAGCGTGGTCAATGGGGCGGCCAACGTGGGCAAAGTCAACGTGGCCAATGGGGTGGAAGCTCGAGTGAACGTAGAGGCTACACCCATAGCGAGACGAGTTACGAAAAGGTCAACACTCGATTGACACGTGGAACGGTTGTGGTGATCCCGGCCGGGCACCCCTACGTGGCGGTGGCGTCGAATGGACAGAACTTGCAGATGGTTTGCTTTGAAGTGAATGCAAGGAATAGCTTTAAGTATGCTCTTGCAGGGAAGGGGAATGTGGTGAATCAATTTGAAAAAGAAGCTAAAGAGCTAGCTTTTGGGGTTTCATCAAAGGAAGTGGATGAGATATTTGGAAGCCAACAAGAAGAGGTCTTCTTCCCTGGACCACAATACCAGCAACGCAAGAAGCAGCATGGAGGCAGGGCTTATGAATGAATAAGCTTGGTGAAACTCATCAATGTAGATTTTGAACTAATATGAGTGATGACGCTTTCGGAATAAGTTAATATATGGTAAACTATATGTAATATGTCCAACATGAGCTCTTGTAAAAACATGAATAATACGAAGAGCCTAAGTGGCCTTTTGTTTTTGTATTTCGATTCGTATCTGCAGTCGCAACCATTCGATGCATAATATCAAATTAAAGTTCAATGCAGGGAGATGTACCGAAGCATCGAATTTAGAATATGTTTTCTGGATGAACAGACAGTTCGTCTAATTTGATGTAGAGATGCAGTTTGTAATTTTGTTGTGAAGATACATGTTGCAAGACAAAGGCACCCATCATCTATGGAAAATGGTCAGAAGCCCCATGAAGAGTCTAATGAGGTTTGATGATGTCAAAGTACAGACGCACGGCGGCCCAGTTATAGTCGTCGTAGCTATGCCGCTCGAGAGAGATGCCAAGCAACCATAAATCATCACTGACATCTTGCCCAAAGGAAAGAAAGCCTGACCAATGCATAAGAATGTAAGAAAATATTAGAAAGATTGACATGAATATATATGTTACTATGAATGCAAAACAAGCACTCAGACCGATCACGCCTTAAAATCCATTAACGAGGATCCACTGTATGGCAAGTCGATGTCGATCTATACCTGGATGAGTCCAAACAACATGAGCACCGTAAGAGCGCCAAACAAGAACGGACCCAGGAAGCTGAAGTCATGACCTCTCTTTGCAGCCCAGAATGTGTAAAGGGTGAGACTAATCACTACTGCTGCTGTTAATATAACAGACTCCAGTACAGACTCCAGTTAAACCTTTCCTGCATTACATTCATCAACCATAACCACGTTACAACTTTGGACACATTTGTGATCTCATTAGCGAATATAACACGCCCTAATGCCCTATCGTAACATCTCCTTAGATCAAACATCAATACTTACCACTAGTGAACGCACAGGGGAGTCCTACAAGGAAAGCAAGCGCGACGGTAAATAGCCCAAGCAGTACGTAGTTGTACGGATGCTTCTTGCGGCAGTAAGACAACGGACAGAGTACTATAAAAAACAATAATCACCAAATATTTAAAGCAAATTGTAAAAAAAACAGATATATGGGTACAACACAAGCCTGAATCATCTATTATATTTTGTGTTATATTCTTAATATACTTTGTTTTGAACTTAGACATATATATATATACATATTCATCTTTTAAATCAATTTATAAAGACAGACAAGGTTATTATTCGTCGTGGTTAAACAGTTTCGTAATATCAGTTTAATATGAAGTGTAATATAAAATGTAACAAATGATCTGTCGCAATAGATGCACGTACTTATGAAAGGAAGGACAAGGAGGAAAATGTAAACGGCGAGGCCGGGGGTTGTGGTGGTGATGAAGACTTCAATAGGGTGAACGAAGATAACGATTGAAGCAACGGCGATGGTGAGGAGTAATTGAACGGAAACAATGGAGGTAAACCTTCCTAATGAAAGCCCATCGCAACTCCGGACTCTCCATCATCGTCGGATACAGAGGCCCAACGCCACCCTCCACGTCAGCTTTCCGGTTTGTATTGTTCGACGTCATTTTCCGGTTGAGGAATGTGGTGATTTACGTATGTAATTGTCATGGAGTCATTTTTACAAACCAATGCAGTTTTGGGAGGAGCAGTGAGTGGAAAACACTGTACACATCGAAAGTACTGTTTTGTCCAGGATCAAATATCTTTAAACATACATTTACTAATATAAAGGGTAAAAGAGTACTTTCATTCCTAAAACCCCATACTTAGGTACTGTTTGACCGTGTGTATAACAACTCTGGGATTCGTTGGCAGAAAGGACACGTGGTAAGCTCATCATTGGTTTACGTCGGACAATTTTCTTTTATTTATTTTTTAAATAAGTGACGAGGTGAGTTATAATAAACAATAGTTAAAAAATCAGAATATATGTTTAAAAAGATGTTGGGAGGGCTTGAACCCATGACCTCTACCTTTTAAATGAAAAATCTAAGCAACTAACCTGCACTTTCATTTGTTTTACTTGCACATTTTATTATACATATCACAAAAATTTGAAAAATCGCATATGAAATATTAACGATACCGAAATATCTAGGGGGCCAGGACCCCCTACTACCCCCTCCTCTAGGTCCGCTCCTGACTAACGAGAGTCTTTTTATTTTGTTTTGCTTTTCACTTCGTATTTGATAATAATACAAAAGAAGTCAATAACTTTTTTTTTGAAATTAGTGATGAATTTATTTGTACGATTATATTATAAATAACGAATATAAAAAATTACTAGTCATCAAATAACGAGAATGTTGAGACAAAACCCAATAACTGAAGAGAATATTAAACTTAATTAATAATTTACACAGAGATTAAAACAAAAACTAAACAAACCAGTGAGGAAAAGCAAACCAGACCAACTTTCTCTCCTTTTACCGAACAATGATAAAAGCAAAGTGAAAAAATCGAAAAAATCGACTTTGGATTCCGTCACTTTGATCTTACTCCCAAAGTTGTCCATTTCAAGATTTCAAATTCAAGTTCAACGGATTTATAGGCCACTTCTTGATTTTGTTCATAAGGTTTCCATTTTGTTTGATTTATTCATCTTGTTTTGGTCGAAAAGATATTTATATTTATGTTCTTTTTAACTGTTTCTAGTTTCTATTAATTTTTTTGTATTGCTAAATTAATGATTTTAGATTTAGCCAGCGAGAATTGTTTTTTATTAAATTAAATCGAGCTGGATTTAGAGTTGATATCGATAATGAGGAAGTATTTTCAATTAAAAAAATCTAGAATAGGCCTCGAAGTGGGCTGGCCAACCATATTTTATTATAATCATAGAGGTTTAGAAATAGTTTCAGCTTTACTATGATCTGAAAAAGATTACATTTTTATTTTTGGGCAGTGAAAAATCCATCTTTTTTCCATTTGTATAATCAGCCCTTGTAATTTTGGTTTCGTGGGTGCTTTTTTGTGTGCATAGAAGCCCAAAATGTGATATTTTGGTGAGTAAAGTAAAAAATATATATATAATCTTTTTGAAGCCCAAGATGGGATTTTTTTGAAAAGATTGTTTCTTTTGTAATTTTTGGATGAGTGATTAATTTGGTGAAGTTGTGATAGACAAGTAGAGAATAGAGTGTATATGTTATTTGCAAGTCCAGTTTTGGAAGGTTAAGCTAAATTGGATATAGTGGAGATCTGGGAATTGTTTCAGCTTTTGTGTCCCATGAGGACACTCTTTGCTTCAGAGTCTTGTAAAGAGTCTCAGCTTAATGCCATCAATCCTCAGTCATGGCTACAAGTTGAAAGAGGCAAGCTCTCGAAGTTCACATCCTACGAACCTTCGTCTATGTAAGTCGGCTTAAGATATTCTGCTTCGTTTCTTATGCGTTTTTGTGTTTTGATGATTGTAGAGTTTAATATTGGGACTTTTTGTTTGGTGGATGTAGAGAATCACTTATCAAGGTTCCTGAGCCTTCGATTCTTCCGCTGTATAGACCTGTAGATTATGTAGACGTTTTAGCTCAAATCCATGAAGAACTAGAATCATGTTCACCAGTGGAAAGGTCAAATCTTTATCTATTTAAATATCAAGTCTTTAAAGGGCTTGGTGAACTGAAGTTCATGCAAAGAAGCCTACGTGAGGCGTGGGCCAAAGCAGGCACAGTTTACGATAGAATTGTGTTCGCGGCATGGTTAAAATATGAGAAGCTACAGGAAGAGTCTATATTTGATTTGTTCGCATCTTGTGGAAAATGTGCTATGGAATTTGAAGCTGTAGATGTTGCCTCTGAACTATCCTCCTGTTTGAATGTGAGTACTCATGGTATTACCCCAATAGACAGAGCCCGTGCACCAAGAATTGTTTCATTCCGTATTGGGGGTGAGAAAGTCGAATGTAACAGGCAGAAAATAGCTGCTCTTTCAGCTCCATTTCATTCCATGCTTAATGGATGTTTCACAGAATCATCTTCTGACTACATCGACCTGTCGAAGAACAACATTTCCTCTTTAGGCTTGAGGGTTATAAAAGATTTCAGCGAAACTTGTACTTTAAATGAAGTGCCTCCAAATCATTTGTTGGAAGTTTTGGTCTTTGCAAATAAATTTTGCTGTGAAAGCCTTAAAGATGCCTGTGATAGGAAACTCGCTTCTCTAGTTTTCTCGAGAGAAGATGCAGTAGAGCTCATGGAATGTGCTCTTGAAGAAAAGTGCCCCGTCCTTGCTGCTTCTTGTTTGCAAGTATTTCTGCGCCAACTACCCGACTCTTTAAATGACAATCAGGTAGTTGAACTGTTAGGCAATGCCAACAAGCATCAAAGATCTGTCATGGTTGGGCCAGCCTCATTTTCGCTTTACTGTTTGTTGAGTGAGGTTTCCATGAACCTTGATCCCAAGTCAGATATAGTGGTGTGTTTCTTGAAACAATTGATCGACTCTGCTGAAACAAGCCAGCAGAAAATTCTGGCATATCATCGGTTAGGATGTGTTAGGTTTCTTAGAAAGGAATATGCTGAAGCTGAAAAGCTGTTTAAGGTTGCTTTAAGTGAAGGTCATACATATTCGGTTGTTGGATTGGCAAGAATAAGTCACATAAAGGGTCAGAAGACTGTGGCTTTCGAGAAACTTAATTCTGTCATCTCCTCTCATACTCCTCATGGATGGATGTATCAAGAGAGGTCATTGTACTCAGAGGATGACAAACGTCAGGAAGATCTCGAGAAAGCCACCGAACTGGATCCCACCTTGACTTATCCATATATGTATCGAGCTGCAGCATTGATGAGAAATGAAGACTTCCAAGAAGCTCTTGCTGAAATAAATCGTGTGCTTGGTTTCAAACTAGCACTGGAATGTTTGGAATTACGGTTTTGCTTTTACTTAGCTCTTGAGGATTACAAATCTGCCATCTCCAACATACAGGCGATTCTTACCCTTTTCCCTGAATATCGGATGTTTGATGGACGGGTTGCAGCATCCCAACTTCTTATTCTTGTGCGTGAGCATGTTGATAATTGGACAGCAGCCGATTGTTGGCTGCAACTCTATGATACATGGTCAGCAGTAGATGATATCGGATCTCTCTCTGTCATATACCAGATGCTAGAAACGGATGCTCCAAAAGGAGTTTTGTACTTTAGACAGTCTTTACTTCTCCTCAGGTAACATCTCTTCTTTTCCCTTCTGAATTAATTTAGCTAAATAGGAGTTGCTTTCTATTAAACCATCGAAAGAGTCCACTACTCTACCAGTTTGTTGAAAATATCATGCGTGGTTATTCATCTTGCTGGAATCTACCTTCCAGCCCTATCCTTGAGTCCTGTGATAGAATTCGAAATTGTTATTATTGCCAATTACCTCTTTACTTTTCAATTGTCTATTTTCGTGTATTATCACATAAAATGGGACCACATACTTGTGTGAAATCTAACTATTAGCTGTTGCAATAGATCAATATGCTCCAGTGGGGGTGTTTATATTGTGCTAGCTAACCTGAAGGTGTGATCTCGGTCTTGTAATTATGGGTAACAGAACAGTGTAAATTAATGTTATAGATAAAATCTTCCATTTGATCATCGATTGTCTGCTCTTCATGGATTATTGTCTACTTCACTCCATTGCTCTCCTTACCATGGTTGCTTGTTCGATACATCTAACTGATAATGGGGTCTGCTCCTTAAAAGATGATGAGAAGTAGCTTTTGTTTCCCTTGGCCATTTTTTACATTATTCTCTTTCCTGGATCAGAATTTTGATCTTTGTAGAACTACAGATTACAAAAAGAATTCCTAACCCTGTACTGTCCACCACTAAACTGTAGGAAATCTTTGTGTTATCTGCCTAAAGAAATGATCACTAATATTCTATTTTCATATCTCTTTTAATTAGATTGAACTGTCCACAAGCAGCTATGAGGAGTCTCCAACTAGCTCGCCAACATGCTTCTAGTGACCATGAACGTCTAGTCTATGAAGGATGGATTTTATATGATACTGGACACTATGATGAAGGTCTAAAGAAAGCTGAGGAGTCTATTTCTCTGAGCAGATCATTTGAGGCGTTCTTCCTAAAAGCATATGCATTGGCTGATTCGAGCCTGGATTCGTCTTGTTCTTCACAAGTCATTTGTCTTCTTGAAGAAGCTTTGAAGTGCCCTTCAGACAGACTTCGTAAAGGTCAGGTATGATATAAGCTACCTGCTAAGTGAATTTGTCCCCCAACATTAACCTTTCGAGATGGCCTTAGATTGGCTTGCTAAATGCTAAGACCATTGTATATATTGAAAATCCTTAATGAGATGCTTCGCATGGTAACATGACAACTATGTTAATTAGTGGAGTTCTTGAATGGCCTTTATCTGATGAATCTTATAAGGCTATGGTGTCACAAAAAGACCACCTAATATGAGTTTATGCCTATATGGTATCCTAGCCTGATGCCTCGTGTTAGTGAACTCCCATACCTATTAAGTTGCTGTAAAATCATTCACCAAACACCTAACATAAAGGGAATGCAAGGATACTGGAACAAACATAATGAAGATATCTATTGGTAGATATAATCCTCCAAGCATTCATTAATTATAAAACTTTCATTAATTGTTCCGACATATATAAATGATTGAAAACATGTTCTGAACTTGTGATGCCTTTCGGTAGCCAGTTACATGCATATTCCTAAGAAATGTTCCTACATGTTCTGTCATTAGGCCTTGAACAATCTTGGAAGCGTTTATGTTGACTGTGGTAATCTAGATGCGGCCGCCGATTGCTATATCAATGCCCTAAAAATTCGGCATACTCGAGCCCACCAGGGCCTCGCTCGTGTCTATTCCCTGAAGAATGACAAAAATGCAGCATACGAAGAAATGACCAAACTGATTCAGAAGGCACGAAATAATGCCTCTGCATATGAGAAGAGGTCAGAATATTGTGAACGTGAACTTACAAAGTCAGATTTGGAGATGGTCACTCGTCTAGATCCACTCCGGGTTTATCCTTACAGATACCGAGCTGCAGGTTAGGACGTTAGGTTTCTCACCTTGCCTCTAGTTTTTCAACCTCATCTATTGCTGTAAAGCTGATTTCATGAACCATATTTGAACAGTTTTGATGGACAACCAGAAGACTGACGAAGCCATTGCAGAATTGTCAAGGGCAATTGCATTTAAAGTGGATCTTCACTTGCTGCACCTACGTGCTGCATTTCATGAGCATGTTGGCAATGTCGCAGGTGCTCTTAGAGATTGTCGGGCTGCACTTTCCGTTGATCCAAACCATCAGGAGATGCTCGAGCTTCACAGCCGTGTTAATAGCCAAGAACCTTGAAGTACAGTCGCTTGGTAAACCACTAAAAACAACGAGGTGAACACGTCTAGGTGCATGCGCTCTGTTGAGAACTATAACTTGGTTCCACGATTCCTCGAAATAACTTCTCAGGTGCCTCTACTTCTTACACAGTTTGTATTCCACTATTATGATTAACAAACGAGGTTAAGCCTATAGGCACCTGAGACTTATTTTGTAGAATCCAGGAACATATTAAAATCAAGATTCAAGCACCTGAAATTTACCCCCAAAAATGTTCCCAAATGAGTAGATAGCATTCTGTATTTTATTGTACAAGAAAATGTGTAAAATCACAAGCACCCATGACTGTCAATTTTGTACAAGTTCATTTGTAACTCTTTTGGTGCTATTAATATTTAATGTGATATTTCAGGAAAATTCTTCCTTTTTCTGGAATTGTTTCGAATTTGTAGCTAAAATTCATCAAAATTTTCGTCTCCTCAATAAGTTGCTCAAATTTTGCTTATGTGAAAATTGTTCCAGATAATCATGTAAGTAAGGAACCATCTTTTTAGTTAAAGTGTATATATTATATATCAATTTAATTTGATTGCAATTATAAAAAAGTCTCATTTCCATACTTTAATTTAAATTGTGAAACTGTTCGGAAAAAATATCGGAAAGGAATGAAATATTCAATATTTCTTTGGTCAATGTTTTGCACATGCATAAATTTTTGAACGATTCTTAGATTATCCTTTGGGAGCATTAATTTTTGAACAACTCTTTCTTTATGTATGACCAAGTATAATCAAAATAATTACTGGTAAGGGTGATTAAGTTAGTGAAGTAGGTGAGATTGTAATTGTAAGGTCTTGAGTTCGATTTTTTATGTCAATATTCACTTTCTTAGTTCATTGATGTGTAGATTAATGCATATTTCAGTGACGTAGTTTGCAAACTATTATCTCAGTCCAATATTTATTCAATACGCATTCTATGAGTAGTCGTTGCGCGTACTCGATTATAAAAGTATAATCAAACTCATAATACGAAGTGTACTTGGACCGTATTCGTTATGTAGGCAATGTGAATATGGTACACCGTACAAGTACATAATTTCCGTGAAAGGCGGTGCACCAAACCCATAAATTGAATATGTCAAGCAGGCTTTCACGTCTCGGTCGTGGAGCCTCCACACCCTGTGGATCCCACCCGGACCCAATAAAATCAAAGACTTTCAAACATTTAGGAGGGAACAGATATGCGCACCCAAACGGTCAATTAAAATGAATAGAGTGACTATTTTGCCCATATTAAAAAAAAAATCGAAATTCAAACACTACAGTTACAAACACTCAAAAACAAGACTGTTAACGATAGCGATATTTTATGTTTCTCTAGTAGAGTAATTATTCGGTTATTCTGGTATCAATATTTTTACAAGTCGGATATTTTGGATTGAGTACCGAGCTGGTATCAAGTTACTCACACCATTATTGATAATTGGGTCTGACTAAAGCAGTGCATGAGCCAAGCGATTCGTTGGGATTAGCTCTTAGTAAATTGAACCGTGATACGAGCTAGATTTCCTGCCCGTCAATTCGGTAGCTCGGTATTATGTATCTTAAGATTATCTTTAATAAAATTAATTATATTATATTTTGGTAACATTTTGTTTTCTATGATCAATGTTAATTTCAATTTTCGCTGCAATTTAACATTTCTTTTTGTTAATTCTATTGCACTTAATTGTGAAATATGCTAAGTGAGCTAGCTCGGAAATTTACTCAGAAAATGGCTCGGCTCGACAAGCTTTCATAGAGAGGAGCCATCCATATAGCTTGTAGCCAAGGCAAATTATTTATGAGCTCGGGCTTGTGCGCAACTCTAAGTCTAATTAAACCCAAACATATATGATAAGTTAGTTTTTATTTTATATGAATATATTATAGTGGTTGTAGCAAAGGAATGGGGCTTTTTATTCTCAAAAGCTAGGGGATTCATATGTTCAAGAAATATAAATCGAAGAAGCCCGTGCTTTCTGTTCGAATAATATTATGGAACAATTAAAAAGTTTTCACTTTCAATCATTAACTTCTATAGAAAAATTCAAGAAGAAAGTTGAATACGACTGGTGGCTCATATTATTTGAATACACAACAATGTTCTAGCCCAACCGTCATCAACTATGTTTAAACAATAGGTTTAAGGTTAAAACATGTCGTTTTTTAGTATTTTCTTTCAATGCATAAGATGAAGAATTTACTTGATAGCTATCGAATGCAAAAGAATTATTTGACTTCAGCACGATCGACCTTCGAACATGTTATTGAGTTGGGTGTCGAGTGGGTGCTGGTACAAGATCCACCAACAACACTACTTCTTCAATCAGGGCCTCAGGGGGGTCATCAAGGGTAGAGTAGTACTCCCAACATTAACTCCTATATTTTCGTGCGTGCATATAGCAAACCACGAATTGAGGGGTTTAGTCATGAAAAATCAGTTTAAAACAATAATAAAGACTAAAGAGAGAAACAAATCAAGAAGTTGAACAAAAACAAGAAAACAAATTGAAGAGCGAGAAACAAGGCGCGCTGAAGCCGTCCCAAAAATATGTCACATTTCTCTCTCACAAATGATTTTTCTCATAATCCGAAATCACAATTTTCTCGCAGCTAAATATTTTTACACGGAATATTTTTTATTAATCTTTTTTTCCAATTTATCTGGATAATTAATTAATTTTTTCTGAATATCCAGATCGTGCTTCTCTAAATCCCTAATCCCTCCCAATTTATCACTCCAATCCAAGCACATTTCTATATATACATTTCGGAAATTGGACGATTTTTTGTTTATTATTACATAAACATTTAATTGAGTTATAAATTGGATGCATTGGAGGATTCTGTGTATTATTATGTAAACATTTATAAATTGGAGGAATTTGTATTTGTTTTGGAGTTTTAGAGATTTTTGTGGAAGTGTAAGGAGGGGGTGGATTTGGTCGGACGGCGGAGGAGGGAGGGAAAACGATGAAATGGACAACATTGCTTCAAGATTTTAAAGAAAAAGTCGGATTATCTCAGTCAGCTTCAGCATCTCCGACTTCTTCTTCAGCTTCCACTTCTTCGCCTTCTGTTGATTATCGAAACAATATCTTCTCTTCTTCGTCTATTCAGGAGCTCAGGTCCGCATTTTCGTCTACGTGATAATGATTGCCGAGTTTTGAATTTAGATTGTAACTTCTTATGTTTTGAACTCAATAGTAATGCTTGCACTTCACTCTTGAGTAATTTGGGAACTTAACTCGGTTAATATTGCATACTATCAGACCCCCTTAATCCTCTTAGGTGAGAGCACTTTGAAATACATTGAGGCATGCTGATGTTTTTGGTTCTATTTTATGTTCGATTGAGTATAAACTATATTCATCCAATAACTTGACCATTTTATTTTTTATATAGGTTTTTCTTTCTATGTTGTAGTTGTGTTCCCCCTTCAAGCTATTTGAAGTAAAATGCAATATTGATTTTCCCGTTTGATAACGTTGTATAAACCAAGTGAAAATATTTATGGTTAGATTGATCACCTGATTTTGCGTTTCTCCTAATGATTTATTATGATGAATAATTCAATTATGCTTGGTAATTAGTGGCATTGATCCTTATGATCTGGTCAATGAACAATTTGATAATTTATGCTTCGTGATCAGTGCCATCGTTGAGTGTTCTGTTGTGATGATTTGTTTTTGGAAATTAGACTCCATCGATGAATGGAAAATTGCATAAATTCTATTTCGTGGACACGTAATTAGTGTATCCAATGTTCCTTGAATTTGATCTTCATTTTACATTTAATGCCCTTGTTTCGCTCATCTTAATTATATTATGCATTATTTATAATGTATTGTACCTATTATCTACTCCATTATTTTATTTCTTTCGAGATACTACCTTTTCTTTGTTGGTTGGTCCAATTTGTACAGTACAATGATCATGAGAGTAAAGTTCAGTACAATTTGCATTATTAATTTTACTGATCTCTCATTAATTTAATATTTTCTGAAAGCAGAGACAAACATGAACTGGAGTTGGACTTCAAGAGATATTGGGAAGAGTTCCGTAACTCGATTTCTGAAAAGGTATGAACATACTCCCTCCATCCGTAGAAGATCGTCCAGTTTACTATTATAACGTCCAAATTTAGCAAACTTTGACTTTTAATTGACTCACACAACTTTGGTTTGAATCAAACTTGTAATGTTAATAGTAAAGCAGGGTGAAAAATATTATAATTTGATACATGTTTAACAAGATATTATACACCATATTGAAAAAACACTTGACGTGAAAGTTTGCAAGTCAATACATTAAAATTAGAAAGTGAACGTTTTTTAAGGATGAAGGGAGTACGTTTTACAGAACTTGTTCCCTGTTATTTAATCATTTATAGATTTTTCCTATTTAATCATTATTTCAAGTATTTTGGTCCAACATATTTAAGGATACATGAAATGTTATTTTTTTGTCCTTTCAGGAAAAGGAAAAGGCCTTAAATTTGACTGTAGACATTTTCTGTAGACTAGTGAAGCAGCAGGCAAATGTAGCTCAGTCGATTACAATGTAATCACCATCATCCTGTATATGTTGTACTTTATTTTTTCCATTGCTATATTTACCTGTCTAAGACCTGCTCTATTTCAGTAAGGTTGAATGTGATTTTTCTTCCTTTCTAAATGTAGTATTCTAAATGTAGTTGGTCAACCCAAACTATTATGATGCCTAATTTTGTTTTTTGGAATATTTCAAGTTCGGATTCTGTCAATGCTTTAGATCACTGTTGTAATTTTATTATTTCTTTTGACAGGTTGGTAGAAATACACATATTCTCTTTTGTTGTAGGAAGAGCATTTGTAACAAATATTGAGAAGTTGAAATTAAGCAGCCAAACAAGATCACTGGAGGGTGCTAAAGTTTTGAACTTTTTCTCTGAAGTTACGAAGGTTTCTACAATTTACTACCTCAAATTTTGCTTTCCTTCTTGTCTTCTCTTCCCCTTCCTATGTCTACTCCTCTCATTTCCACTCTTTCATTACGAAAATAAATTCATTAATCTAAACTAATTTTTTGCAGGATGGTTTTAAGCCTGGTGCTAATCTTCTACACGCCGTTGAAATTCTTGTATTGGGGGTATATCTATAAGCTTTTAACTTTAAATAACTTGTGTAAAAGTTCTCCCTATCGCAGTTTACCATATTTTCCGCAAATGGATGTTGAGATTTTAAATCCCCTTTTGTGGACATAAGATGTATGACAAAATAGAGCATACAATTCCCTTTTTATGGAGTTATTTGTTACTCATTCATATGGCTTTCAAGCAGTCATTGAATAAAATGTCCAATTTTATGCGTTTTGATTCCTGGTTTACTGTGATGTTTCTTTATGCAGCCTATTGATAACCAATCTCTTCTGGATTCTGGAATACTGTGCTGCCTTATTCATGTTCTTAATGCTCTATTAAATTCGCATGCTGGCAGCCAACTTCAAAAGGTCGTCGATGATGAGAAGCCACTCGTAGTCTTAGATAATAGTGATGGTGGTGGATCTATTAGGTTGCTTGAGGTACCACGCTTCTCTCCTTTCTTCTCCTTTTCATCTCACAGTTAATAGTCATGCATATGAATAGTTCCTTTCTTCTATTTCACATAGATAATAGTCATGCTAGATATTTATCTGTTCCTACTCCTCAACCTAATTAACTTGCAGCTTCAGTTGTTTTTCTTCAGTGAAACTTACTTGCAGCTTCCGATGCTTGACTACCTTGCTTCTTTCTCATGCCAAATGTTGATGGTTGCTTAGGAATGTTATGTGAAATGGTTTTTTTACATGCATATGAATAAAACAACTGCAGAATCCACTTCCAACATAATCTTCTATCTCCCATACTTGCTAATAAGGCCTCATTTTTACATAAGGAGTTGGCCAGGAACCTGGAACCCTTACATCTATTATCAGATTGATCTACAGTCTTCCTATTCCCTCTTTTCAAATTAGACAGGAAATCTTCTTCTATATTTGGTTAGCTGTCCTGTTATGGACTATATGTTTACCTTCGTTTATAGTTTATTATATTGGTTCAATTAAATAAAACAATGGTTTGAACGAAAGTGAGTTCACTGGTGAATGAATTTAGCCATTCAGATTTGTATTCATTATTGCATTAAAATCCAGATTATAGCACCTCCAAAAAGATAATATGTCATAGCATCAGTACCATAATTTCTCATTTTATCGACAATCAGTAGATGTAAATTCATATTGATAGTTTCAACATTTCTGACCAAACCCAGTAAAGATGATTAAACCTAACAATGCCATCTAAGATTGAAAGGCGGACAAATAGAGGAAACTCATTGATTTTCCTAGCTGAATGTTCTATGGTTAATTTGAAACATGTTTACCGAGCTTTATGCTTGTCCGATTTTACTCTTAATCCAGGTTGAGGGAAGTGTTGTACATATTATGAAAGCATTGGCCAGCCACCCTTCTGCTGCACAAAGTTTGATAGAGGACAATTCACTTCAATTGCTTTTCCAGATGGTTGCCGATGGTTCTTTTGTTGTCTTTTCCAAGTATAAGCAAGGTCTCGTTCCCTTGCATGCAATTCAGCTTCACAGACATGCCATGCAGGTATCAAATATCATCAGATTGTATACCATCTCATTGAAATACTATATACACAAGTTCTTCTTTTTTTATCGATAGGAATTAATTGCTTGATTGATTCTTCTTCAGATACTCGGTCTCCTTTTGGTTAATGACGACGGGAGCACTGCCAAGTATATACACAAGCATCATCTGGTGTGTTGTTAATCTTATACAGTGATCATACGAATTTACCCTTCACTTGAAGTAACCAAAATCAACTTATCATACTGTCTAAACCTTCGTATCATATAATGTTTGATATATCTTAGTATGTTTCTATTTACAAATTCAAGATCCAAGCCAGCTTCTTTTCACTATGAGTAACTTACTAATGTTCCTTCCAGAAAGAGGGTAGAGTTTCATGCTGTGGAGCACAGATCCTTTACTCTTACGTAGCTATTCGTGCACATGCTTTCTATATTTTCAGTTGTCTGCATACCAAGAAAGGACATGTGATGAAGTTGTGTATTTTTTGTTCCATAATTTGATGGTTAAAAGATATATATGTTTGATTTTGTTTCAACTAAATCAATATTGCATTGTCTGACAACATGCCACAAACATGTCGTATGATATTTAATTTAACTGTAAAATATTTTTCCATCTAAATGCTAAGAGTTTTTTTGTGCTTTAATAAGCGGGGACAAAGAATGGAAACAACTTCATGAGTGCTTTGCTACTTCATACATATTAACTTATTTTCTTCTGATTTCTTCTATTCATTGTATCTGACACCATGCCTATCATTATATATCTCCAGACCCCCATGTTAATAGGGATCTTATTTTACATCTGTCACAGATTAAAGTACTTCTAGTGGCCATTAAGGATTTTAATCCTGATTGTGGGGATTCAGCATACACAATGGGTCTAGTTGATTTGCTTCTCGAATGTGTTGAGTTGTCAAATAGGCCAGGTAACTTCTTTTCTAGCAATGCTTTGACTGAGTATATCAATTCTAATTATAAACAAGTTACTCATCCCTTATATTTATCATTCTAATATTGTGAAATTCGGAATGTGTTCCCTAGAGGCTGGAGGCATCAGACTAAGGGAGGACATCCAAAATGCTCATGGTTATCATTTCTTTGTCCAGTTCGCATTGGTTCTTTCCAAGAATCGATGTCGTCAGGGTTTCTATTACAATGTTTTGACCGACGAAAATCCTGGTATACAAAACCTGCATGCTGACAACAATGAGGAGACACTTGATTCAGAACATGATAGAGGAGAGGTTTCACCACGAAGTCTTCCGCCGACACTCTTAAGATTACTTGATGTGCTGGTTAGCCTCTCCCAAACAGGTCCAGTTGATTCTTCATCTTTATCAAAACCTACAGAAGTTTCACAAAGCAATTCTAGTGGCCATGTAAGAAGGCGCACTTCCTCATCAGACAGAATGGCAGGTGACATCTGGGAGAAGGATAATGAAAAAGTTAAAGACTTGAAAGCCGTACAGATGTTGCAAGATATTTTTCTGAAGGCTGATAGTAAGGAGCTACAGGGTGAAGTATTAAACAGAATGTTCAAGATATTTTCAAGCCATTTAGAAAATTACAAGTTATGTCAGCAGTTGCGGACAGTGCCTCTTCTGATTCTAAACATGGCTGAATTCCCTCCATCTCTGCGGGAGATAATCTTAAAGATTCTTGAGTATGCTGTGACTGTTGTGAATTGCATACCTGAGCAGGAATTACTTTCTCTCTGCTGCTTGTTACAGCAACCTATTGCACCTGAATTAAAGCATTCAATACTGTCCTTTTTTGTGAAGCTATTATCCTTCGATCAGCTGTACAAGAAAGTCCTAAGAGAAGTTGGTGTACTGGAGGTTCTATTAGATGACCTGAAACAGCACAAGTTTCTCTTAGGTCCAGATCAGCTTGGTAGTGATACAACTAATTCAGATAAGAAATTAAACTCCACCAGCTTCAAGAAACACTTGGACTCTAAGGATACAATACTTTCTTCACCCAAACGTCTAGAATCTGGTTCCGGGAAATTCCCTCTTTTTGCAGTGGAGAGCACTATTGTGGTTTCCTGGGATTGTCTGGTTTCCTTACTGAAGAAAGCAGAAGCAAATCAAGCATCATTCCGTGCTGCTAATGGTGTCAACATAGTACTCCCTTTTCTGGCAGCTGATAATCATAGAGCTGGCGTGCTTCGCGTGCTGTCATGTTTGATCATCGATGATGTTGAGCAGGTAGTGGTTTTCTTCTGTTGGCTTGCTTTTTCATTTTGACCCTCAGGCCTCAACTTATCTGCTAAGTTAGCAGTTAGCACACATCTCGTCAAGGGTATTAGCATATTTCAGCTATAAGATGACTTTTCTACCATATAACAAGACCTCTAATTAGTGTAAGATTGTTGTCATTGAAAGCACTGATTTAAGTTTTAAGGGTTTAGAAACATTTTTACTTGTGAATCTTCTCAATTATATGTACATGTGGGTCTTTTGAACTTTTTAGTTTGTGCGCAGCTGCCATAGCTCAAAAGAGATGGACAAAGTTGTTGTGATTCAATCTCTTGGATATTGATGAGATCTGTGGAAAAGTTTTGGAAAAAAGTTTATTTCAGATATATGGGAAAGTTGATCTTTTCCTGATCATGGGTTTATGTCCGTCTTTCTCCAAAATTTGTCAGCTTGATTCATTATAGTACTGAATGCTATATTTTTTGTTGTTGCACTGTCCATTGCAAGTTGTATGGGTGGGTTGACCAATGTATTGAAACAATCAAACAATACAACTCTAGCCCTCAATCAGTCCTTGAAAGATGAGTATAGTGCTGGATGACCAATAAAGTGAACATGATAACTAGCATAAAAAGAGTAGTTTAGCGTCTAGTGTTTAACGAATATTGTTTAATGCACAGGTGCATCAGGATGAACTAGGGACACTGCTTGATGTTCTTAAAAGTGGGATGGTTACAAGTGCCTCTGGATCTCAATACAAGCTTCAGCATGATGCAACATGCGACATTTTAGGAGCCATATGGCGAGTTTTATTAGTTCGTAGCTCTGTTCAGAGAGTCTTTGGTGAAGCAGCTGGGTTTTCTCTATTGTTGACCACTCTTCATAGTTTTCAGAGTGATTTAGAACATCCAGATAACTCTTTAGTGGTTTACAGTAAGGTTTTTACTTATTTATTGCGTGTAATGACTGCAGCAGTGTGTGATAGTCCTGCTAACAGAGCAAAGCTCCATAGCATCATAATTTCACATACATTTTATGAGCTGCTATCTGAATCTGGTTTAATTTGCGTCGAGTATGAACAACAAGTGGTGCATTTGCTATTGGAGCTTGCTTTACAGATCGTGATTCCTCCGTTTACAATGTCTGCAAGAGCTGCATCATCTCATATCTTGGAACATGAATCAACTAGTTTCCTTCTAATTACACCATCAGGGCCTGTTATTCCCAACTGCGAACGGGCGTATAATGCTAGTGCTGTTAGAGTGCTCATTCGTGCTCTATTGCTCTTTACTCCCGAGGTGCAGCTACAAGTGCTAAGCTTTATTGAAAAGCTTGCTCGTGCTGGTTCCTTCAATCAGGAAAACCTTACATCTGTTGGTATGAAACAATTGATTCACATTGTTTCCATAAATATGTTAAAAATATCCAAAAATATATCTGAAATGTCTCCCTATATTTTCAGGCTGCATAGAGCTTCTTCTTGAAACAATTTATCCCTTCCTCTCGGGCTCATCACCACTTCTTTTGCATGCCCTGAAGATTGTGGAAGTACTTGGAGCATACAGGTAATTACAGACTCTTTATGTGCACCCTGATTAACTGATAGTGGTTGTCAAGAGTCCGTGGGGGTCAATACTAAAAACCAATTGGTTGTAGATGGATAAAGCCCAAGATCTTATAAACTGCCTTGTATGCTTTGACATATTCAATGTGGGACGGGTCCTTCAACAGTGGCTGATCTGACCTTGAATCTTGTATCAGGTTGTCAACATCAGAACTTCGGCTAGTAGTCAGATATATATTGCAAGTGAGACAGGCAAGGTCTGCTTACTCTCTAATTAACATGATGGAGAAGTTGATTTTGTCAGAGGACAGGGGTTCCGAGGATGTGTCTCTTGCTCCTTTCATTGAGATGGATATGAGCAAGGGTGGGCATGCGTCAGTTCAAGTGCCACTTGGGGAGAGATCATGGCCCCCAGCTGCTGGTTATTCTTTTGTCTGTTGGTTTCAATATCGAAATCTGTTAAAAACACAGGCTAATGAAGCAGAAGCATCAAAAGGGGGAATGTCCAAAAGGGAAGGTGTTGTAGGTGGCCAGAAGCCAGGGACTAAGGTTCTAAGAATGTTTTCTGTTGGGGAAGTCAATGGTGGAAACACTCTTTATGCGGAACTCTGTCTCCAGGAAGATGGTGTATTAATCCTCTCTACAAGCAACTTTTCCTCATTGTCGTTTTCTGGGCTGGACATTGAAGAAGGCAGGTGGCATCATCTTGCAGTGGTGCACAGCAAACCAAATGCTCTGGCTGGACTTTTCCAAGCCAGTGTGGCTTATGTGTATCTTAATGGAAAGCTGAGACACACAGGAAGGCTTGGGTATTCTCCCTCTCCATTTGGGAAGTCTCTGCAGGTAACCATAGGGACACCAGTCAATTTTGTCAGGGTTAGCAATTTTTCCTGGAAGCTTAGATCATGTCATCTTTTTGAGGAGGTACTATCACCGGGTTCCATTTGTTTTATGTACATTCTTGGAAGAGGGTATCGGGGACTTTTTCAGGATACAGACTTGCTGAGGTTTGTCCATAATGAAGCCTGTGGAGGAGGCAGTATGGCCATATTGGATTCTTTAGATGCAGAGTTTCCCTTGACATCGAACTCACAAAAGGCTGAGATTGCAGGGAACCAAGGAAGCTTGAAGGTGGATCGTAGTGGATTTGTCTGGGATTTGGAGAAATTTAGCAACATTTCTCTTCAGCTTGCTGGGAAAAAACTCATTTTTGCTTTCGACGGAACAAGCACAGAGATACTTCGAACATCAGGAATGTCATCTATGTTAAATTTAGTTGATTCGCAGTCTGCTGCTGCTTCACCAATCGGAGGCAAGTACATGTTTTTATTATTTCTATTGATCCTTGATTATGATCACTTCTGAATCCCAAGAATTCCAATCATTACAATATTTGTAATTGTTTTATTTAATCTCGTGTTTCATTCAGGCATACCACGCTTTGGACGCCTTATGGGTGATACATATGTATGTAAGCAATGTGTGATTGGTGATACTATACGACCCATTGGTGGCATGGCTGTTGTCCTTTCTCTTGTTGAAGCTGCTGAAACCAGGGAGATGCTTCATATGGCCTTCACATTACTAGCATGTACGCTTTATCAAAATCCACAAAATGTAAGAGATATGCAGAAATACAGGGGCTATCACTTGCTGGCCATCTTTTTGCACCGTAAGATGTCTTTGTTTGACATGCAATCTCTTGAGATCTTATTCAAGATTGCTGCATGTGAAGCTTCGTTCTCTGAACCTAAGAGACCAGAAAATGCACAAACTTCACTTTCACCTGCTGGAAGCACTCCCCAGACCACCTTTGAGGATCTTAACTTGTCAAAATATCAAGATGAATATTTGTCGGTTGAATCACATAGAGACTTGGACGATGCTTCTGCACTCAAAGATACATTCAGCCATATATCTGAGCTTGAAAATACGGACATCTTGACTGAAACTTCTAACTGTATTGTCCTCTCAAATCCGGACATGGTTGAACATGTCTTGCTGGATTGGACTCTCTGGGTGGTTGCCCCTATCCCAATCCAAATTTCTCTTCTAGGTTTTCTCGAGCATCTTGTCTCAATGCATTGGTATAGGTATCATAATATTACAATCCTTCGAAGAATTAACCTTGTCCAGCATTTACTTGTGACACTGCAGAGGGGAGATGTGGAGGTTCCTGTGCTAGAGAAGTTGGTTGTTTTGTTAGGGGTCATTCTAGAAGATGGTTTCTTGCCTGCTGAACTGGAACATGTTGTCAAGTTTGTGATCATGACATTTGATCCACCAAAGTTGATATCACGGCACCAAATTAAGCGTGAATCTATGGGAAAGCATGTTATTGTAAGAAATATGTTGCTTGAGATGTTAATAGATCTGCAAGTAACAATTAAGTCAGAGGAGTTGCTTGAGCAGTGGCATAAAATTGTGTCATCAAAACTGATTACGTACTTTCTTGATGAAGCTCTTCATCCCACAAGTATGAGATGGGTCATGACTCTTCTTGGTGTTTGCCTTACTTCTTCGCCAACATTTGCCTATAAATTTCGGTCTAGTGGAGGTTATCAGGGTTTAGTAAGGGTGCTTCCTAGTTTCTATGACTCACCTGACATATATTATATACTGTTCTGTCTGATGTTTGGAAAACCTGTGTACCCAAGGCTACCGGAGGTTCGTTTGCTAGATTTTCATGCTCTCATGCCAAGTGATGGAAATTATAGAGAGTTAAAATTTGTGGAACTGTTGGGGTCTGTGATTGCAATGATAAAAGCAACATTTGACAAATTATGCATGCAGTCAATGGTAGCCCATCAAACTGGGAATTTGTCCCAGGTTGGTGCAAGTCTTGAAGCAGAGCTTGCGGATGCAAACACAGATATGGGTGGAGATCTTCTAGGTGAAGCTCTGATGCACAAAACTTATGCTGCCCGTTTAATGGGGGGAGAAGCGGCAGCACCCTCTGCTGCCACCTCCGTTCTCCGATTCATGGTTGACCTAGGAAAAATGTGTTCTCCATTTTCAGCCGTGTGCAGAAGAACTGAATTTCTTGAAAGCTGTATTGACCTTTATTTCTCTTGCGTAAGGTCTGTTTCTCATGTCCCTTTCAGCATTTCTGTTTTATCTTGGCTCTTTCTGGAACCATAATCCCCAAGTATCTATTATTTCCACTTCTCCTTTTTGCGTTATTTTCTTTTCGTTCATTTATTCTTCTAGTCTAATGCTTTTCTGGAATCACTTTGAAAGGGCTGCAAATGCTGTCAAGTTGGCGAGGGCCCTCTCAGTGAAAGCAGAGGACAATAATGCAGTTGATGCCGATGACACCAATAGCTCACATAATACCTTCTCTAGTATGCCTCAAGAAGTTGATCATTCTGCCAAGACTTCCATAAGTATAGGAAGCTTTCCGCAGGCACATGTTAGCTCCAGTTCTGAAGAAGTGTCCGTTGCAGCAAATATTGCTCCTGGTCATAAAACAGAGTTAAGTCCCTTATTGTCAGAGCAAAATATGTGGAAGTCTGCACATGAAGGTGCTCAAAGTGTCCCAGGTTTAGCAGGCATGACAACGGAACAAAATTTAACGGTCACTTCAAGCAGCCCCGAGTTAAGCTTGCGTGATGTGAGAAGCACACCAGAAGACATCAGTCAATCTGATATACAGAGTGCAAATTCTTTAACTGTACCTGAGTCTCCTATGTTATCTGAGAAATCTAATTCTCGTATGTCATCCCCTGTAATAGCATTAACATCATGGCTGGGTAGTTACACTCATAGCGAGTCTAGAGTACAGTTTGCTTCCCCAAATTCTTTGGAATCCTCTCCACCGTTGACTGAAAATGAGCCTTCCGCAGACTTGAAGTTCGGCACTAACTGGCAACTTGCTGCAAACACATTGTTTGCAATAAGTCCGAAGCTTCTCATTGAAGTTGATGATTCAGGTTATGGTGGTGGCCCATGTTCTGCCGGTGCCACTGCTGTGTTAGATTTAATGGCCGGTGTTCTTTCTGATTTAGTTACTGAGCAGATGAAGGCTGTGCCAGCAATTGAAGCTGTTTTGGAAAGTGTACCATTATTTGTTGATACTGACTCTGTTCTAGTCTTCCAGGGATTATGCCTTGCGAGATTAATAAATTCTCTTGAAGGGCGTCTGTTGCGAGATGATGAAGAAGGCGTAAAAAAGCTAGATAAAAATCGTTGGTCACTGAACTTAGATGCACTATGTTGGATGATAGTGGACCGCGTATATATGGGTGCTTTCCCTCAGCCGTCAGCTGTGCTGAAAACCCTAGAATTTTTGTTATCCATGTTGCAGTTAGCGAACAAGGATGGTCGGATTGAGGAAGCATCTCCTGCAGGGAAAGGGCTTTTATCCATTGGAAGAGGAAGCAGGCAACTTGATGCTTATATACATGCCATTTTCAAAAATATGAACCGGATGATATTATTTTGTTTCTTGCCTTCATTTTTAATAAGCATAGGTGAAGAGGATCTTCTTTCATGTTTGGGCCTACTAACCGAATCCAAGAAAGGATTGTCTTTGAACTCAACTGGTGATAGCTCGGTTGACGTTAGCACTGTCTTACAATTACTAGTTTCTCACAGACGGTTAATATTCTGTCCTAGCAATCATGATACAGACCTAAATTGTTGTCTTCCTACGAATTTGGTTGCCCTGCTCCATGACCGTAGGTCAAATGTGCAAAATATGGCTGTTGAAATTCTGAAGTACCTACTGCTTCATCGCCGGGCTGCCCTTGAGGACTTATTCGTCTCTAAACCAAATCATGGGCCTCCACAGGATGTCTTTCACCGTGGCTTCGATAAGCTTTTGACGGAGAATATATCCAAATTTTTTGAGTGGTTTCAGAGTTCTGAGAAGAAAGTTAACCAAGTACTGGAGCAGTGCGCTACCATCATGTGGGCTCAGTATATTGCAGGTTCAATGAAGTTTCCTGGTGTGAGAATTAAGGGAATGGATACTCGCCGCAAGAGAGAGATGGGGAAGAAATCAAGGGAGACCCCAAAACTAGAATCCAAGCATTGGGACCAAGTAAATGAACGGAGGATTGCACTTGAAGTTATTCGAGATGCATTGGCTACTGAATTGAGAGTAGTTCGTCAGGATAAGTATGGATGGGTGCTTCATGCTGAAAGTGAGTGGCAGTCCCACTTGGAAGAACTTGTGCATGAGCGTGGCATATTTCCAATGAAAGTATCCTCCACCAGTGAAGAGCCTGAATGGCAGCTTTGTCCCATTGAAGGTCCATACAGGATGCGCAAGAAGCTTGAGAGATGCAAACTGAAATTTGATACAGTCCAAAATCTTCTCGATGGGGCTTTCGAGGTTGGGGACTTGGAACTGCACAAGGAGAAAGCTCAGAATGAACTTGAGGACCCAGATTCTGACATTTTTTTTAAATTGCTAAATGGGAATCAGGAACAGGATTCTTTAGATAGTATGCAGTATGATGAATCGGGTTTTAAGATTTCTGACGATATTAGAGATGCTGCTTCAAGTCGTGCTGGATGGACCGATGATCAAAGTAGCATAAACGAATCGTATCTTCATTCTGCTGCTGATTTTGGTGCAAAATCCAGTGTTTCTTCCTACCAGAAAGCAGAGAGTGTACAAGATAGATCTGAATATGGATCACCAAGGCCGTCTGGTTCTATAAAAGTGGATGAAATGGGATTGTCAGAGGATAAATCAGAGAAGGAACTGAATGATAATGGAGAGTTCTTGATAAGACCATATCTAGAACCTTCGGAGAAGATTAAGTACAGATATAATTGTGAGAGAGTGGCAGGCCTTGATAAGCATGATGGCGTGTTCCTCATCGGGGAGCGATCTTTATACATCATTGAAAACTTTTACATTGATGATTCTGGGTGCATTTGTGAAAAAGAATCTGTAGATGACCTCTCTATAATTGATAAGGCATTGGGAGTTCAAAAAGACCTGAACTGTAGTGTGGATTCCTATTCTAAATCCACTTCTTCTTGGGGGGGCAATATGAAAACATCCCTTGGAGGAAGGGCATGGGCATACAGTGGTGGTGCATGGGGTAAGGAAAAGGTGAGCACCAGCGGTAATGTACCTCATCTTTGGCACATGTGGAAGCTAAACAGTATTCACGAGATACTCAAACGTGATTATCAACTGCGCCCTGTTGCTGTTGAGATTTTTAGCATCGATGGTTGCAATGATCTTTTAGTTTTTCACAAAAAGGAGAGAGACGAAGTTTTCAAAAATTTGGTAGCTATGAATTTGCCGCGGAACAGCCTGTACGTCACACTGTTCTATTTGCTTCCTCCCTCTTATATACTCATTATCATTGTGGAATTAGGCGTCTTGGTATCTTACTGTCTTTTTCTATTGTTCTATGCAAGCTTGCCACTCATATAATATCAATTATTCATTTTAAAATGTTTTCATTTTTTTTCCGTGACAAGCTTTGATCATTATTTACTTTTCATTTCTTAGTCTTATAAATATAAAATTGTTTTCATTGGATTTTCTTTAAAATATTTTCATTAGATTATTGTCATAAGTACAAAAATAGGTAATTGATGGTCAAAGATTGACACGAAAAGCGATACTACTTAAGAAAAGGAATTGGAAGGAGTAATAAGTTGTTATGATTTATATGTTTGGTGGTTTGTTCTCTCTACTGTAAATTTCTTACAGTATCTTATGTAAAACCTCAAACCAGATTTAGCAAATATGTTCTTTTAGCTTCTGCTTTAGTTTAGCCAATTAGCTCCATCAACAACTATCAGAAGTCATAGCTGATTTCTCTCTATCTTCCTTGGTATTCGAACTGAAAACATTTGATTTTAAGTCAAGTTTTATCCTAACATAGAAAACTTAATAGCTGATTGTCGTCCTTCAAATGTGTAAATTACATATTCAAATGTGTAAATTACATATTCTGCATCTTCCATTATTGTTTGGAGTATAATTTAAGCAAAAATAATGAAAGGGAACATGTATCTCTCTCTCTCTTTTACCCTTTTATACTAAGATTGCTTTTCAAATTTGTCTCCTTAAATGAATTTACCCACGTCGTTTCCTTAACTCTTTTATTTAATCTAAAATAAAGGGTATAAAAGGCAAATTCAATGTAAGTCGACTAATTTCCTTAATTTTTGTAAGAAGTCATGGTAGGTGATTCACATATAAACAGAGGAAATATATAATAGGTGATCTTAATTTTCTTAATCTGTGTTGCTGTTTTTCTGAACTAAAATTCTACATCTTCATTAGTTTTAACAAGCATTCCCTCTTTATACAACCATTTATGCTTTCAAACAGCTATTTGATGCTCATGTCACTTATCTGTTTATGTTACAGGTTGGACACAACTATCTCTGGTTCAGTCAAACAGGAAAGCAATGAAGGCAGCCGCCTGTTTAAAGTAACGGCTAAATCTTTTTCAAAGAGGTGGCAAAGTGGAGAAATTAGCAATTTCCAGTACCTCATGCATCTTAATACTCTTGCTGGGCGTGGATATAGTGATCTCACTCAGTATCCAGTGTTTCCCTGGATTTTAGCTGATTATGAAAGTGAAAATCTCGACCTTAAAGATCCCCAAACATTCCGGAAGCTTGACAAGCCTATGGGATGTCAAACTACGGAAGGAGAAGAAGAATTTAGAAAAAGGTTGGTTTTGAACATTTCATGAAGTTTGTGTGTCGCAGTTCCAGATTCATCTATTTTATATATTTTAACCATCGATTCTGTTATCTTTCGACACTTGGTTGCAGATACGAGAGCTGGGACGACCCAGATGTTCCCAAATTCCATTATGGTTCTCACTATTCGAGTGCTGGGATTGTCCTCTTTTACCTCCTTCGCTTGCCCCCTTTTAGTATTGAGAACCAGAAGCTGCAGGGTGGACAGTTTGACCATGCTGATCGTTTGTTCAATTGTTTACGAGATACTTGGTTAAGTGCCTCGGGTAAGGGTAATACGTCAGATGTTAAGGAATTAATTCCAGAATTCTTCTACATGTCAGAATTCCTTGAGAACTATTTCAACCTTGATTTGGGAGAAAAACAATCCGGGGAAAAGGTTTGCATATTTTCATACATCCAATTATGAATTATGAGATTCTTGAGGCAAAATTAATCAGTTTCTTTCTAGGTTGGTGATGTTGTCTTGCCTCCTTGGGCTAAAGGCAGTGCTAGAGAGTTCATCAGAAAGCACAGAGAAGCATTGGAATCTGATTATGTTTCAGAGAATCTGCATCATTGGATAGACCTTATCTTTGGATACAGACAGAGGGGAAAGGTGAAAATATTCACTTCCTTGGTCCTCCAATAGTCTGCTAAATTTTATTTTCATCGCATAGTCTACTATATCTGACTTAATTTCCAATCTGTAGTTTTTCGAGAAACATTCTTTATGTTTTATGTGGAGAAACATTTCTTATCTTCCCCTTTCTCCTTTATATTGATACTGTATTAATGTTAAAATCTTTCTTCTGCATCTGCCAGGCTGCTGAAAAGGCTGTCAATGTTTTTTATCACTATACATATGAGGGCAGCATTGACATTGACGCAGTTACAGATCCTGCCCTGAAAGCTTCAATTTTAGCTCAAATTAATCATTTTGGGCAAACTCCTAAACAATTATTCCTTAAACCTCATCCGAAAAGGCGGTCTGACAGAAAACTGCCTCCTCATCTGCTCAAGCACTCGCCATCTCTTGTCCCTCATGGAAAACCCAAGGCATCTTCTTCAGTTTCTCAGATTCTATATCTCAACGACAAAATTCTCTTAGTTGGACCAAATAACTTGCTAAAACCACGGACATACACCAAATATGTCGCATGGGGTTTTCCTGATCTGAGCTTGAGATTCATGAGCTATGATCAGGATAAGCTTCTTTCCACACATGAAAACCTTCATGGCGGGAACCAGATTGAGTGTGTTAGTGCTAGTCATGATGGTCGTATTTTGGTTACAGGGGCAGATGATGGATTACTTTGTGTTTGGAGAATTTATAAAGATGGACCTCGTGCTATTCCACGCCTGCATTTAGAAAAGGGACTCTGTGGCCATACTGGCAAAATTACATGCCTTCGTCTTAGTCAGCCTTATATGATGATTGCTAGTGGATCAGATGATTGCACAGTCATCTTATGGGATCTCAGCTCTATGCTTTTCATAAGGCAGCTTCCTGAGTTTCCTTCACCCGTTTCAGCAATATATGTAAATGACTTGACTGGAGAAATTGTGGCTGCAGCTGGAGTTATGCTTTCTGTTTGGAGTATCAATGCAGACTGCCTTGCGGTGGTCAATACATCACAACTTCCATCTGACTTCATTGTGTCACTAACAGGCTGTACCTTCTATGATTGGCTGGAAGCTGGCTGGTACGTTTCTGGTCACCAGAGTGGAGCTATTAAGATCTGGAAGATGGTTCACTGCTCCAGTGAGGAGTGCTCCCAAAGCAAACCTGTTGCCAATTTGACAGGTGGATTAAATCTGGGTGGTAAAGTGCCCGAGTATAGGTTAATTCTACACAAGGTGTTGAAGTTTCACAAGCACTCCGTTACTGCACTACACCTTACGAGTGATCTAAAGCAATTGTTGAGTGGGGATGCCAGTGGGCATTTGGTTTCGTGGACTCTACCAGAGGAGAGCATAAGATCTTCAATAAATCAGGGCTAACATTGTGGCTAGGTCTACATGTGTTTTGACATTCCATATTATTGACTTGTGCTGTTTTAAGTTGCTGGATGGGTTCAGGCTGTCTGCTTGGTAAGTCGCAGGAAAGAAGGGAAATGCAAATGCATCCAGTACATGCAGCAGCAAGAGGGCTGGCGTGGAGTCGAGTTAGAAACTGGCAATGAGACGTGAAGAGAATTTGTCAGGATCTTGTTGAAGGACTCTAGGGAAAGATTGCCCGATTGAGTGGTTCAAGGGCCTAGGAGCCATGTCGAGCGGGCGTATGCTTGCGTGGTTCGCCGGATAAGTTCTCGGCTGACAGTCATCGGAGCGCAGGTCTGTTCAATACGGTTCATATCCCAGGGTGTCCTCCAGTGTAAGATAAAGTTGTACAGCACGAAAGCGTTTGCGGGGAGAGTGGCGATTTGTTGTCAAGCTAACAAAATGATCCAGCTGATCTAACAATGGTTGACTAACTTTGTGTGCATCTGTTTCTATGTAAATTAGTTTTACATATTAGTTGGAGGAGAAAGTTGTCCTCCCCTTGTAAATATAGATTGTTTCTGGATCTCTTTGTATAGAAGAAGAGGTTATGGAAAAAAGCATGCTTAGCTTATTCGTTTTTCAATCTCTTATTCTTTTTACTTTGTTGTAATTTGTGCCTCCATTTTTTGAGGGAGTGAGCTATTTATTTTTAGAGAGTGTGTTCGAAAACTATAAATAAAATTTAAATTTATAATTGTGCACGTCAAAACACATTTAAGTACGTATAACACAACAAATTTGCATTGGGTTGGTGAAGTAGATAAAAGCTGAACCAATTTTTTTATTTATCTAGGTTTATCGAGGTTAAATAATTAATCTACATTCAATCCATTTTATTATTCTCAATATATGAATGTAATGTAGGTGAATGATATTTTTTAATTATATTTTACATTGTTTCACTTTAATAAATTAAATAGTATACATATAATATTTTTAACTCATGCACACTAATTTTCTCACTGTTAACCTAATTTATTCTCACCTGAGTTAATTTTAAATTTCACCCTCATATAGATTCATCTCAATCGAAACGGATTATACAACTAATTTTTTTGTTACTTTTAACAAATGTAAAATATAAATTACTCATATCTAGGTGTTGGGGCAAAAAATTTCAATACAAAATATTGTAATTGTGAATCTCTTTAATTGATCATTTTAAATCTTCAAATTTATTGATAATACATGAGATTTAAAATAACATTCTTAATTACATGAGATAAATTTAAAATAATTATATGAGATAAATAAAAACTTATTCTTATATCTCATTTTTAACACTTTTTAGAAACATATATCAATTAAATTGGTTTAACTACTTTCATTTGTTGTTGGTTTAATGTTAATCATTAACGAACTTTATTGTGTCCATTATTTTTAAATAAACGAATATTAACTAAATAAAATATGAAAGAATCAAAATAATTCTACTTAAAATTTGAATTTTTTTTAAAGGGCAATATGAACGTTCTATCATGTTCCATCAACACCGGAATGTTTGATATATCCGGTGTGGAAGTAGGCCAACATTTCTGTTGGCAAATAGGTGGTTTCCAGGTCCACGGTAAAGTACTTATTACTTCTTGGTTGTAATTGCTATCTTATTAGGTTCAACCGATATAGTTGTTCGTAACCCAAAAACTATTCCAACTAGCGGCAGTATTTTTCCAAATATGTTCTTGAACATTGATTGTACACCCGCAACTAGTATATAATAAGAGTTAAGACACATATGTTTAGTCATATTTATTATCATATAATAATAAATGTTCAATATTTAAATAAAAATTAATTTTGGATCATATGCAATCATGTGGTTCCGATTTTATAATAATGAATTATTTGAATTATAAGCAACTACGCAAAGATTTGTTACAAAAAATAAAAAATAAAATCTTCACATAGATGATAGTGTGCTCAAACGACTAGTATATATCATGTGCAATAATATTATTTATAATTCCCTAAATTTGTGACACGTATAATTTAATGAAGTATCCTAGTATAAATGGAATATAAGTCAAAGTCAATCATCCAAAAAATGGATAATCACACGTCACAACTACCCACACCTCTCCGTTCCCGGAGCTCCCAATCTCCGTCGCCCTCACACTCCGCTTCCGCCTCCGCCACGTCATCTCTCCACAAACGGAAGTTCCCCTCCGACTTCCAATCGCCACCACTTCCATCCCCCTTCTCCGCTGAGAGCATCGACAATGCCGACTCCGAGGAGGCGGAATTCGACAATTCTTCAATGCATAATTTCACAAAAACCCGGATTGAGAACAATGTGGGTCCTCTTGGGAGGAATACGAAGCGAACGACGGAGAATTTGGGAAAGCTTGAGGCTTTTGAGGTTGTTGCGAAGGAGGATAGCATGAAGAATGTTTTTACGGAGAATTTAGAAGCTAGTGGAGCGTATAGTGCAAGAGAAGAGAGTTTAAAGAGAGAGGTTTATTACTTGTTCTCATATTATTACCTAATTTGCTACATTTTTTGGATTCTGAAATCATATGTTTGTGTATGTGTTATGTTGTATGATTTTGGTGATAAGTATAGGCGAAGATAGTATTTTTGGCATACTTAATTGTTAAGATGATAATTTTGACTAATCAATGTTTTGACTGTCAATTTAGACCCACTAGTTTGTGAATTTTGACCATGAAAAATGGAAACTAGATATATTTTGTAGGGATGGTTGTAGTAACTTTTCGATGTATTCATCATTAAATTACTAGTTCAGAGTGACTATAAATATATGCAGAACTGATTGTTGCCAATAAGTTTTCATAATCGTGATTGATAACTAGATTTAGTTTAGGTACCAGAAACTGCATATTAAACTGTCATTGGGTGTGTAAAGGTCGCCCCTTGTGATTGCACAAGTAATAGCAGTTTCTCGATTAATCAGAGTGTGGGATATTCGCTATCTTAGAGTGGACAATTGGTTAGGCATGGGTTATAGTTGCAGTACCACTTTCATTGTATGGAGTAGGTTTTATATTTTCATATTTCTATGAAGAGCCGGTGAAGTTTTGAACCCTAAATTGCCTTGAAATAACCGATTAGAGAGAAAATTGAAGCTTTATGTTTAATCTTTGGTGATAATTGCGTGTAGCATATTTGATCTGTTTCACTAGTCCTGCTTGCCATCCTTATGTATGTTGTAACTTTGAGTCCCTTTGAGTTCTTGTTTTTCCATTTGCAAGGATCCATCGACCCATGTCTAAATCTGATTGTTTGTTAGTATCTGATATTGATAGTAATATTTGTAGGTGTTGGTCCATCCAATTTGTTACAATGTACATCGCATTTCTTGAAAGTTGAAACATACTATTACATTTTCATTTTGTTTTTTGTTGAAATTCACAGGAGGAAGCAGGAAGACTCAAGTTTGTTTGTGTCTCGAATGATTATAATGACGATCATATGGTTTGGTATCGGCTTCTCTAAATTGTCTTAATTTTATACGTTGCCAATGCGTGTAAAAATGTGAAGTAGGCCCAGTGGTGTATGTTTTGACAATAATTAGCAATTGTGTTTATCTACACATGATGGCCATGTGTTGGGTTTAGTGACATTTAAAGATTACTTCCTGTTAATATTGATGATTGTTAACAGAATCACCGGGTTCCATCCTAAAATTAATTGAAAATAGGGAAGTAGTCAAGAATATCAATAGCGGATAGATTTCTTTCCATGTCCTATGGCATTAAAGATTTCACATTCTCGGGCACTTCGAAATAATGGAATGAATCGAAAGGACTCATTACACCACCTACTGTCTAGTAGGAGACAGTCTTTGCACTTCATCTCGAGTCAATTAGGAAACAGCCTCCATGTTATCACAGGGGTAAGGCTACATTTAATATACCTTCCATACCCCTCTTAGGTTAGAGTCTCTTTAGAGGCACTGGGGCATGTTGTTGTAATAAGGAAAGAAGTCCTTCAATAATAAGTATATACATAATATGGAGTATCAACCTTTTTCATCTGCATGTGTCCATTTTGTTACCAAATGTGCTGGCATACATGAAATGCGTACTTTAGATTTTACAGAATTTACTATAAGCATTGTGTTTGTGTGCATTCTTTTTTGTAGAACTGAACAGTATATGCAAATGGATTTCTTCAGGTTAATAGGATTGAAGAATATATTTGAAAGACAACTACCTAACATGCCTAAAGAGTACATTGTTCGCCTTCTTATGGACAGGTGCTTTTCCTGTGTTTATTCTTAAAAGATAACGATTCCCTTTAATTTTATACTCTAATGGCAATTTTTTGTTATTCCCTCCACTTATGGAGTACATTGTGCTTCTTATAAACAGGTGAGTTTAATACTATGATGTTTCTTGAGGGATCATAATTTCCTGCAATTTTGTTATATATGATTAATTTTAGTTATTGCCGTTATGCTAATTTATGTATGAGAATTTGCTTAAACTAATGGTCATACTTTGACGCAATAATTCATTCAGCTAACTTTAATTTTTTATTAAAAACGAACTAACACAATTAGATACTACAAGCTACCTACTTGTACGTCAAAATGTTTTCTGCCAAAGAAAACATTATATTTACTATTGTTTGAACATCTTTACCATGCAGAAACCACAAATCGATGATGATCATACGATGTAATCTTGTAGTTGGAGGTATTACGTACCGGCCACATTCAAGGTACTTATACATTATGTGATTTGTGGATCTTTTACGGCTTGACTGAATGAAATCGTCCACGTTTCATTATGTTTATAACTAATTTGATGTCTTCTACTTCTTGTCTTCACTTCATTTTTCTGTCCCAATGATGTTGCAGCCAAAGGTTTGGGGAAATAGCTTTTTGCGCAATTACAGCTGATGAGCAAGTAAAGGGCTATGGAACTAGACTGATGAATCATTTAAAGCAGCATGCACGTGATGTCGATGGGCTAACTCATTTTCTCACATATGCAGACAATAATGCTGTTGGTTACTTCTCCAAACAGGTTGAACATCTTTTCCCTGTGCGGTAACCATGATTTCAGATTAAGGCTACTACATAGTGTTCTTCATTGCATAATCTTTCCATGATAGTTTCTCTGGTGCTCATTACTATAGGCACTCCATGGAATTATTTGCCCTATTAAAAATTTGAAATGCACTATGCTCTTATCTAGACTGACAGTCACTTCCATTATATACCTGGCATGGCGCTTCCAGTGATAGATAGTTTTGTATCAAACGCGTGTGACAAAGCTGTGTTTATATTGTGAAATTCACTGGAAACTTTTTCCTTGGACAACAAGTATTTGCATGTGAATATTTCGTAAGCTTGAAAATTGTAAGTTATAAGTCGACACTTGATGGAGTAGAAGCTTCACACATTGTCTTTCAATGGTGCTCTTCACTTGTGTGGAGAGAAATTTAGTAAAATACCACAGTTTGAAATAAAAATTAAATATATACCATGGTTTACTGTTTTATTGGAAAATACCATATTTTTCATACAAATAGACTAAATTACCCTTACTTTATCTCCCCCAACTTCATCTTCCCCAATTTTCCATCATCACCACCACTACTACTCAGATCTGCCCCCCCAGAAAGTCAACATGATAAGAAACGTCCTGCTCTTGCTAGGTAATGTACCTCCTATATATGTTCTCAATGATTTTATAAAGTATAATGTTTCATTTTTCATTTTCTTGAAATACTACTAATCTAGTCTGTTAGTTATGAGTGTCGAATTAGATAGTGGTAAAATGAAGTAATATGTACCTCCATGAGTTACCTTCTGATTAACTTCGATTCGTTTTGGGGGTTGATCAGATCGGGTGTTTACTGTGTCTATATGAATTTAATGGATCTTGATGAGTTAGTGAACTTCGGCTGGGCGGTAAGCAATAAAGGTTTGGAGGTAACTCTCGATTTGCTTCAACAAGGTGGTATTTTGTAATACGGTTGTACATCCCAATGCAATAATGAGAATGGGACCAAATAGACATTGGTAGCTATGGTGTTGGGGCTATAAACTTACGAAGTTTGTTCTTGAGAAAGCAGTCCTTTGCGATTTTGCTTTTGTTTTGAGAGAAAATAAGATCAACTACTTTTAACTGAGTCGATTGCAAACGAATGATGTTGATATTATTAAGCGGGGTGGGGAGGGGGGCAGATCTGAGTAAGGGTGGTGGGGAGGGTGGTGGTTGAAAATTGGGGAAGATGAAGTTGGAGGAGATGAAGTAAGGATAGTTTAGTCTATTTGCATGAAAAATGTGGTATTTTCCAATAAAAAAAGGAACCATGGTATATATTTAATTTTTGCTTCAGACTGGTATTTTACTAAATTTCTCCTTGTGTGGACCTTAGGTTTTTATATATCGTATAATAGTATAGGGCTATTTGCATTACTTCATATGTGTCTGAATTTGACTTATATTATGTGCAATATAGTTTCATTAACTATATTTTGCATCCATTCCTATTCCGTATAGGGCTTCACAAAAGAAATTTACATGGAGAAGGAGCGATGGGATGGGTATGTATATTTCCCAGTTGCTAGCTCAAAGTTTTTTTCTTTTTCTGAATAATGTATGGTTAAACAATCTTGTGATTCCAGTATCATCGATTCTACAACCCTTTGTAGTTGTCAGTATTTTCTGTAATAAATAACTTGGAGTAGGAGGTGCTATGCCTATCCAATAGAGGACAGTCATAGTCCTCCCTCAGAAAATTATCAAAGCTTCCGAACTAAAAGATAATTTGCTTAGGTATATCAAAGATTATGATGGGGGCATCCTTATGCAGTGCAGCATTGATCCCAAGCTTCCGTTCACTAATTTATCAACTATGATACGGTGTCAACGGCAGGTAAAATGGCTACAAAATTTATGATGACTATAGCTAAGGCCTCTGATATCACTTACGATCCAACAGTTTGAATGGATAGGTGTGAAAATTTGTACTCACTCTTTCTAGTGTGCACATTTTCCAGGCGATTGATGAAAAGATAAAGGAGCTTTCAAACTGCCACATAGTTTATCAAGGGATTGACTTCCAGAAGGTACGGGTAATTGACTTCTAAGTTTCATGTTCACATATGTCCTGTTAAGAATTATCCCACACAGTAATCAGAAAATAAATAAAGGAGGCTTCTTCGTAGGCTGCAATATTTCAAGAGAATTGTTTCATTCGTATAAGATTGCCTCTTTTCGACCCTCCTTATGTATTTTTAGTTCATGGATAACAGAACCACAGAGGATATTAAATCAAGCAAATTACCCAGTTCTCTGGAAGTTGATTCCCCTATAAGTTTCATGTTCACATGTATCCAGTTAAGAATTATCCCACACAGGAATCAAAAGATAAGAAAAGGAGGCTTCTCTGTAGGCTGAAATATTTCATGAGTATTGTTTGTATAAGATTATCTCTTTTCTATCCTCCGTACGTGTGTTTAGTTCATTGATAACAGAACCACAGATGACTACATTAAATCATGCAAATTACCCCAGTTGTCTGGAGAATAGATTCCTCTGCCAGTTTTATGAACATTGGCAATATAGATCAAGTAAGAAATGAACAATAATGCTCAGCACGCCCTTATAACTTTAGACTCTGCAATCACATGAATTAAATATTGGTAGATTTGTTCCATGCACTTGATGCCCTAATTATGCTCTCAGATTAGCATGTTGGAACGGAAATTGCTTTTTGTCTAAACTTGTGTTGTCCTCCCTCCATCCACATTTAAGTGATGTGTTTTTGTTGTCTAAAATAGTTACCTGTATCTCTTTTCATAATAACTATTCTGGTTTTACCCTCACTTGACTTGACCATTTTGTTGAACATGTGAATACCTTATGTTTCCCGTTTTGAATGAAAGGGCCCTACTTAAGAGAATAAAGCCTAAGGTGTCGCTGGAAAGTAGAAAGCCAAACACTTAAGTAATACGTGTATAAGTCAAAACTCTCATTCAGATGAGGACCTAATAGTTCATGTTTGAGGTTGATGCAATTATGTTTCTGATCTTGCTTGTATTCTCTAAGTTCGCTCCTATTTATATTAATTGCAACCAGAAAGAAGCTGGTATTCCCAGGAAAGCTGTCAAAGTAGAGGATATCCCTGGCTTGAGTAAGTTCTGTTCCTCTGCTAATGCATTCTGCTAAACCTTGTTCATCTTCCCTGTCATGAAGTTATTCGTGTATTCACTAACTAGTACTAAAATACAAGACTATTCAAATATCATATTCGCATGAACCAGGTAATTGTTTATATCGAATAGCACTGGGCCTCTTATACTGCCTCTATCCCTAGAAGATCAATGTTTGCTGACTTATGTGACACACTGACACACATATAAGTTCGATTGAAGTTTTGAACCACAATTGCATGTAAATAGTAAAGAATGTTGAAAATACTATCTTTTGATATATTTTTAACAAATATATCTGAGTTCAAAATTTAAAAAAGCAACCATCAAAATTCAGACCGAACGATCTTTTAGGGGCTGAGGGAGTAAAGAACCTCTATAAGAAAGGACTGAATTTAAGCTTGTTGAATGTTAACAACCAGGTCAAAGGTCCAGAGTCTACATGCGAGTCTTTATGAAATATTTTGACATATGTTCTGTGATTATCGTATATTTTTTCCATATAGCCTTCACCTATTTACTTTGAAGCTTGCTATACGGTTAGATGATACTTTTGCTTATTGTTGTTTATTGAGCAGGAGAGGCTGGATGGATCCCTGACCAGTATGGCCATTCTTTGTTTACATCAGTAAATTTGTTAACTGATGCAGCCTCGCAGCAGAAACCCTTGACGGCATTTATGCGCTCACTGGTCAAAGTGAGAACCCGAAAGTTTTCTTTTCTACATTAAATGTGTTTTCCTCCTGCCCCAATCTTCCCTTTCCACCCAACTATCTTAGCATTTTGCATGGGAACCAAAGCAAGCTTAAGTAAGAATTTTCTTCTTGGGGGCCGGCCTAGAATATCCTATCAATAATTTTTATGGAGTAAGTTCTCCTGAAGTTGGAAGAGGGGTTTAGATCCTGCAAATATGCATGCTTCTCGTAGTGATGAGTTGCCAAACAGCCACTGCCGCACACCTCATTTCCTTTCTTATCAACGTGTTTATTGTGGATTTAAACGCCTGAAATCCCATAGCAATTTGGTACCAAGAATCCATTATTTACGAATTATTTTTAAGCAGGCAATGCATGATCATCCTGATTCATGGCCATTTAAGGAACCGGTTGATGAGCATGATGTGCCCGATTATTATGAAATTATCAAAGATCCCATGGGTAACTTCTTTTATTGTGGCCAAAACTTTAGTTTTTGATCTTTTTTATTTCCTTTTTCATTGTTCAGACTTTACGAAGTTCTAAAGCACTGATTTGTTCTGTGTTTTGTGATGCTTCCAGATTTGAAGACAATGTCAAAACGAGTAGAATCCGAAATGTACTATGTGACTTTGGAAATGTTTGTGGCTGATGCAAAAAGAATGTTTGCTAATGCACGGTCTTACAACTCTCCGGAGACTATATATTATAAATGCTCGACCAGGCATGGCACAAACATAAATTATCTGTTGCTAATCTTACAAAATTCAGTGTATCCGACATTTTCTTTCATCTTGGTTGTTTGCAGGTTGGAAGCTAATTTTACAAATAAAGTTCAAGCTGGGTTGCAATCTGGCATGAAGCTTCCACCATGAATGTTTACGCTATCCTTAGAAATATTAACACGCGTTTAAGTGCCCGACTAATCAATTGTTAACGTGTTAGGGTGTATGTCTGGCTGAACCTTGAGAGTGAATTAGCAGTGATTATTTTGTCTATTAGATACTGTGATGCATGATTGTCAGTTTCTATTATCCATGTTAAACAGAAAATAGGTTACATAGTGAGTCAAAAATATATTTGGATCATTGACCCAAACTAATTTCCAGTGTTTCCATTTGTTTTTCTTGACAAAATGATGGACATTCTTAGATAAATTGGCAGGTTTATTACATATATTTAAGATTGTGATATATTGACATATGTATCATTTTTTGGATTCATTTATAAGATACTATATGTTTCCTAATCTTAAATAAAAATAATACAGTGTCACATAAGATGTACTAAATCATCCCAATGATCCTAAAGTGGATGAGATGTAGATATTAGTGAGTGAAAGATAAAGTACTTAGTACGTATTATTATTATTATTACATGATTTACATATATCTAAATATATTTCTTATATTTTTTGTGTGACATATAGTATTCGGTGAAATATATGTTATGTTAACACCATTCATTTTGGATGGTGTTGATGTCTGTCGACTATTGGTTTCTAGAAAAGTAAAATGTTCGATTTAGCTCGTAATATTCGACTTGAAAAAGTTTGGCTCGTGGCTCTGTGCGCATTGGCAAACATCAAAATCAAACGGTAAAATTCAAGGTTCGGTTTGCCGGACCAAACAGTTCAATTTAGTTCGGCTCGCATATTAATAACATGGCTTTGCCTTATATATACATTAAAATTCATAATTGAACTTATATAGTACTTTCAATTACATCGAACTTCTTGAGAACCAAACCGAACTTGGTCTCAAATTCGCAAATAATTGGACTCCTTTTGGGTCGAAAGAGAGGAACCAAACAAGTAAACCAGAATAACCCACACTCATATCATATTTCCAATAGACCCATTTTAATAACCTCGGAAACATCTCAGCTTACATAATACTTCTTCATTGGAATTTCATCTTTCCAATTCATCAAATTTGGATTACAAGGTAAATTATTACAGTTTATGTTCCTGAGATTTCATAACAATTTGTTTTTGTTTTAACAACATTAATGCATATATAAATTAGTTTGTGCATACATGATTCAAATTAATTAATTGCTGAAAGATGTAACTCCATTTATCTGTACTATTTTGGTATCCCCCTTCGATATTTGAAGATAGGCATCAAGTTTTTTTTTTTTTTTTTTGTAAGTTGGGAAAGGTTTGAACTTTGATGGTGTTGACTAATGACTACCCTTTGTAGTTTTTATTTTTAAAAAATTATTTTTGCAGTAAAATTCCGAAATTTAGCCAGATATTTTCATATTGGGTAATGTTGATGTTTTTTAAGGATATACTGAGCTACTTTTTGGTCTTTTGTTTTGGCGTGAATCGAGGTGAAACTTTTTATCATTCTGTTTTGGGTGAATGGAGGTGGAACTTTTGATTCACCCTGTTTCGGGGTGAATTGAGTTAAAACTTTTGATCACCCTTACCTTGTGTACTTGAAAGATTTATTCTTTTTAAATGGAAACCTGGAATTTTGGCCAGATACTTAAATCTCAGTCATGTTAAAAGGTTGATGAGAATGTACATGTAATAAGCTTTCACGTTCATTTCCGGTCATGGACCAAGATTATTGTTCCCCTGTTAGTTATGAGCGGTTCATTCCCCTTGTGTTGTAAATTTTGTGTTTTGAAGTTGCATTATACGCCCTTAATCCCTAAAAGATTGTCACGTTTTGCATTTGGATGAGTTGACTTTTTACATATTTGAAGTCGAATAATATTTAACGTGCTATATATTTTAGTGAAAATCATATCAAAATGTAGTATTGTCAACATGCTTTACTATTAGATTGATATTTTTGACTCAAATCAAAGCTTTGGATGCCAATCAATACCGTGAAATTTGGTAATCTTTAACTATGAAATAGCAAAGTGGACAATTCTTTTAGGGATGGAGGGAGTATATCCTTGTTACCTTGTGCCTCCTTATATAGACATCAATATCTACCGCCCTGATGTACCATGCAGAAAGGATTCACATTGGCTGTAGATACATCTCATGTCTTGACGTCGATAAGGTTTTATTTCCACTGGAAACAAACGGGTTGAGGATTGTGAACCATTCTCAAAGCTTAAAACCGACATTGTTCTTTAGTGGTTGGTGTGGCTGGCTTAATTGATGAACAGGAACCAACAAGAGGCTGTCTCTAGGTGAAAATAGATGCATGATACTCCAGCTTCCATTCTTGGGGTTGTTAATCACTTGATTTTGAGACTTACTTAGAAAGAGGAATACAAAAATAGAACAGATGTTTGTGATATGATCTGGATTTCCACATTTCTGGTGAAGTTACATCAAAAGTGACTCAATATCATATATTCACCTAAAAATTGAAAGGCAGGAGATAACATCTGATCGATATGCTAGGCATCTCCTATGGTGAACTATTTATCTTGATTGGAGCCACTGCTGCGCTTGTAGGTACTTTCGTGTTACCTAACCTCAGTTTGTGTAACGTATATCAATAAAAATGGTCACTATTCTCTGTGGTTGATCAATATTCTTTTGTTTTCTTGAAAAGAAAATTGTTATTGCTGCTCGTTTCCCGGATTTTATGTTCTTTTATTTAATAATTAACTGCTTCAGTAACAATCATCTTCCTGTTTTCTCTATGCGAAGAATATATATCTTATAAATATGATAATAATTATGTAAATATGAAATGAGTAGGTCCTAAGGATCTGCCTGTAATAGCAAGAACTGCAGGGAGATATGCTGGCCGTGCCATAGGTTATGTTCAAGTTGCCCGTGGCCAGTTCGAATCCGTCATGCAGCAATCTCAAGCTCGACAGGTTGGTCACTCTAGGTTTTTACTTCTATATTTTACCTTTTCTTCATACTTTTAGGTATTTGTTATTTTAGTTACATTTCACTGGTTACAGTTGGTGATGTCAAGCTAAGCTTGAAAAGTCTGTATATGTTTGATGGTATTTCAGTGTTTGAACCATGTGCATTCAATTTAAATTGTGTTGATATTTGAAATGGTGCATGAAGGTTCATAAGGAATTGCAAGATACGATGGCCCAATTAGAAGCCATTCGCCATGAAATTCGAAGTATTTCTTTCATGAACCCGGGTCCGCTAACAACGAGGCTAGTGGACAATTTGAATCAAATGCCTACTGGGAATGGTACTGTGTTATTTTTGTATTAGTTACTAACTTACATGATACCATCGCAAGCTTCTTAAGTGTTGTCTTGTTGCTTTGTAATCTGTAGTTGATAATGCATCAGAGAAAGAGATTAAAGACACTGAAGTAGCACCCACTAATACAAAGGTAACATAATCCTTCATCTTATGCCTCGAATATTTTTTTGAAGTTCATTTGACTGGAACTTCTTTTGTATGCTTCATATCTAGGCTCATAGCACGCCTTCTCCTGATATTCATAGTCAACCATTTACGATTGCTAAGGTAGCTGACTCTCTCAATTTAAAGGTAACTGCATTTTAACCCTTGTGAATACTCTTATATTCCTGTTCCATGCAATTCAGATTAATAGAGCAACCTCCTGCTTATTATTTTCAGGATCAAACCATCTTATCACCTTCGTCAGATTTGCACAGTGAGGCAACCAGATACTCAAGATTGGCGGAAGCCACTCATTCAGATTATGTGCCTGAAAACAGTGAAATTCTGCGTGAGCTTGTGGATGAATCTGGTCATGTTGTTGTCCTCCCTGTATCAGCTGAAACCGCAGAATTGTTACCAAAAAGAAAAGGTAATGTATCAGTAATCTGTTACTTAACGTTTATCCCAAAAGCTCAAGCACCATGGTGCCAACTTATGTCTTTTTACATGCTCCCCTCACATTTTCTTGATCGTTCTTCACTGCATCGGTCTTTCTGCTGAAGCTATGCTTTTGATAAATCTACGTACAAATGTTGGATTCAGATTGCATGTTACACCTGATGGCTAACACTCTTCCATTTTATTATAATTTCAAGTGTCATGTTTATAATTTTAAGATCAATTTGTAAACATCAAATATACCTGACGTAATATTAAGCAGGTCAAATATAGAGCATCGCATAAAATGTACGATGCAATTTGTAGTTGTGAAACTGGTTGGTTTCAACTGCTAGATCGACTATTTATTGATTTATTCTCAAATTTGTCTCAGATGAGGTCAAGGGATCTGACATTGTGTTAGAAGCAGTTCTTGAAGCAGAAGTGGCAAGGAATGCCAAGGAGTTCTTCTCCCAGCCTCAAAATCTTAAAACAGAATAGAAGTTAGATTTTCACTTCTTTTTTTTTGTATATTGAATTATGATTGAAACCGCACTTTCGGTGGCATGCCCTTGGGCTTCCTATGCAACCAAAAAGTTATTACTTCACAATTACATTTGCCATTAAACTTTATCCAGAAAACAGAGATATTCAGTTGCATAGTAGTATTATTTGTGCCGTTCTTCCGCAGGGTCCAGCTAATTTTCTCGGTATGGTTCAAATTTTATCGGATGCCCTCCAAGGGTGCGTATTGGTTTTTACACATTAACCCATCACATTGGCTACATGCCGTTAGTTTAAGTGCCTTGGAAGAGAAAGGAGTTCCTAAAAACGAAGTTTCAAGTACTTTTAACTCCTGTCTACCGAGTATAGATTACTTGAGTAAATAAGACCATTTTAACCTCATTGCCACCATCCAATGTACATATCAATGTAGCATGTGGTTCCTAAGCAATGTACGACATCCCCCTTCACCTCAGACCTCTCTGTATTCTGATGAGATCTATTAGTTTGGAGAACTTCCTCAATCGATAACGGTATCAACATGCCCCAATATTTTTGAAGCAGCTTCCGACTATCTGGGGCTGGGGTGTGGTTATCAACCTTTCTAGCCCCAGGTTTTGCGTTGAATCATCTTGATCTTTGTGGATTATGCACAGGTTCTGCATTGTAGCTAACATGACTGAAATAAGCAGATATATGATAAATATCCTAAATGTCACCTTTTTATGTGCCAAATGCCTGCCAGAAGTGCTGAAGTTTTGTGATGCATATATGGATACTCCGATACCATTGTCTCCAACAGTCACCAGTAGTCACCACAAGAGCAAGACCCTTCCCTAAAGTGATGAAAGCGATTGGAGTCCCTAACAACAATCTCTCTCCCTTCTAGCTTTGATATTAACTTTATCACAGTGTGACAGTCACCACATACTCTGAGGTTCTTCCCAATCTGGATTTGAACTCCGGGAGGTGTGGAAATTAATCCAAAAGCAATGGCCAACCTCTCGCTGTGTTGAGAAAGCAAAGCTTCTTTGTGTTCATCTTCAACATCCCGAAGAACGTAATTCGTGTCTGGTTGGTAGCCTGCATCCTTTAGTCTAACACTGAGTTCTTCCAGCTTCCTGTGAATTTGATCTGATGAAGGATGTGAAATATCACCAGCCATGAAAGAGTGGATCTTGGTTTTAACCTCAATCCAGCTGTAGCCTGTTGCTTTCCTAATCTTTCTCTCATCCATGAGGTTCCTTATCTTGCCTCTCTCGTGCCAATTTCCAGTTACTGCATGCAGATTAGAGAGCAATACATAAGCAGCTGCATCATGAGGCTGAACAGAAATGAGACTTTCTGCTGCTAGTTTCCCTATCTCCACATTTTTGTGAATGCGGCAGGCAGCCAAGAGAGTTCGCCATATAGTTGAGTCGGCCTGAAAAGGCATCGTATTTATAAGAGTAAGGGCATCTTCAAGCTTTCCTGCTTTGCTGTAAAGGTCAATTATGCAAGAGTACACTTCCATTGTCGGAATAATTTTGAGATCTTTAACCATCATATCGAAATACATCTGACCTTCTTTGACAAGTCCTGTATGAGTACAGGCAGAAATTACACCAACAAATGTTATGCCATCCACTTCAATCTTTCTTCTCTTCATTTCCTCAAATAATTCAAAAGCTTTCCATCCGTAGCCATGTCGTGCATAACCTGTTAGCATTGAATTCCATGATACCAAGTCTCTCTCATTCTGGCGCTTGAAAACCTCAGCTGCACTTTCTATATTGCCTCTTTTTCCATACATGGTAACAAGTGCACTGCTTACGCAAAGAGAATTACTGACTCCTGCTTTGATTGAGAACCCATGAAATTGTTTACCTTGCTCAGCCGCAGCCATGGGAGTTGCACATGCATTAATGACACTTGAATAAGTAAACTCGTTTGGGCATACCCCGTTCTTTGCCAATCGTCGAAAAAGTCTGACTGCACCCTCAGTGTCCCCTCGTTGTGCATAACCAGCTAGCATTGCAGACCATGCAACAATATCCTTCTTGGCGATGGATTGAAAGACTTTTGCAGCCTCTTCAATGCATCCTACCTTAACATAAGCATCCAGCAGTGCTGTTCCAACTGAAGCAGAGTTCTCGTAGTTGGTTTTGATGACTTCTGCATGTACTTGGAACAGAGAAATAATGGGGTGAGATCCAAGAATAGTTGAATATGTGAAATTATTTGGTTCAACCCCTTCACTTCTCATTTGATAGAAAAGGTTTGCAGCCTTTTCTATCATACCATTTTGCAAATATCCACTTATTATTGCTGTCCAAGAGACAACATTCTGAGATCCACTCAGAGCAGAGAACAACTTGAAGGCGTCGTCTAGTTCACTACACCTGGTATATGATGCCATTAGAGATATTATGACATTATGGTCGAAGTTGAATCTAGACTTGCTAATCAAGCAATGCAGTTGTCTCACAAAATCTAGCGCTCTAAGGTTTCCACATAATTTAATTACTGAAACAAAAACTGGTTGTCCTAGAATTACACCTGCGAGCCTCATCTTGCCGAACACATCAAGAGCTTCAAGATGGAGTCCATTAGTTAAAAGTCCCGCAATCATGGAATTCCAGGAGACCGGGCTTTTTTCATCTAGGCCATCAAACACAGCTCTACCCTCATTAAAGAACCCAGACTTTGTATACAAAAAAATCAAAGAATTCCCTACAAACACCGTAGACTCAAAACCATACTTGATGATCATGCAATGCAACTGTTTCCCCTTCTCAACCTCACCCCCATCTGCCAAAGCCGCAAGCAGGGTTGCAAAAGTGAACGGATTTGGCTTAATACTCTCCACATGCATTAAACCAAAAGCTTCCAACGCCCTATCGACCATCCCATTTCTAGCATAGCCAGAGATTAAAGATGTCCAAGAAACAACATTCCTGCCCACCATATCTCCAAATACTCTCTCGCCTTCCCCTACATTCGTCGTTTTCATATACATATCAACAAGTGAAGTCCCGACACTAACATCCTCCAACAAACCTAACTTAATGCTGTGACAATGAACCTGCTTGCCTATTACAGCATCACACAAGCTACCACAGACCTTTAATATACAAGAAAATGTGGTTTCATCAACTAGAATCCCTTTACGACAAATACCAACGTAATATTTAAGGGCTTCGATGTTGGAGTTAGCTCGAGAGAGCCCTAACAGTACTTCATTACAATATGAGATGCCTATGTCAGGACTTTTATCAAATAGGTGGTGTGATTCTTGAAATTCAGATAACTTATTGGGGATTATTACAGGAGTGGAGGGGTACAATGCAATTGCTTCTGAAGCATATGTTAATGATTTTGTATGAAAATTATGTAAACATCTTATCGAAAAAGACCTCAAAATTATCATGGTAGTTAGGATTTATTCTTCTGGTAAAACTAACTTTTAAAATATGAATTTTGGACCAAACTGAAAAAAGATGTGTTAGGAGATTGGTCAACTTCGTGATGTGCCCAAATTCAGTAATTGAAAAATGTTTAATCAAAATGAAGCAAAAGATGATTTATTGAAACACCTACCACATATTATTTGAATTTTGAAATAGTGTTTAAATCCAGTAATTAAAGAAATTAATTGACTGACATACTATAATGGTTTACTTGGCCATATTAGATAGTAGCTCATGTCAATAATTATTAGTATAAAATTGAATGTAATCTTGTATTTTAATTTTGTAAGATCCCTTTCTATTATTGTAACTTTTGTATTATATTTTAATAAAAATCATCGCTTATTCTGTTTTTTAAACATTGAAAGCGATCATGATTCAATGTATTAGAGAGTAATTGAAATAACAAATTTCTTAGCTAACTATGCTTTACGTAGCATAAGGTACAAATATATATTTAACATCTAATTAGATAAGGGATTATTTTGATGGTTGAATGGTTAGAGCGACCAACTTATACTGGTCGCACAAGAGCCGAGAGTAAGACTCGGTACTGCTCAGTTAGATAAGATTTATCTTTTTTGATATTTGTTATATAATTTTTACTTGATTATTGTTTTCTCGGTTCTTATGCTTGTGATTAGAGTAGTAAACCATGTCACTTATTTCTGGAAAATTATCGAGACCATCACCTCCCAAAATAATGAAGACAATCACGATTCGCTTGAACAACTTAAAATGAAAGTTGAAGATGTTATTGAAACTGTATGGTGTACAGAAAGATGATGTAGTATGGAATAAGCTAACCAAATGGATCTATATTTCAAGTTTACAAAATTCTTTTAAAATGTCTCCGATTTTTGTAAAGTGCTATGATTTCTATAATGTGCCCTAATGTTTAGAATATACCCCAGTTTCTATAATGTACTCCATTTTTATATTGTACCCCTTTGTTATATCAAAGTTTCTATAATGCGCCCTGGTTTCTAAAATGTGCCTCTGTGTCTATAATGTATGCCGTTTGTTATAACAACTTTTTATTTGTTATGGCTATGCCCTTTTGTGGTAGATATTGGGGCACAAACCCCCTTCTTCTATATTTTTCGAGAAAGAGAATAATATGATCTATTCGAAGCTATTATTGCCTACTGGTATGCGAATGATGCATAATTATTTTTCGTACTAGAGGTGTAACTGTTGATTTACCTTATGGCTCGATAAATAAATGCTTGGATCTTTGCTATTACTAGTGTTACTGAATATAAAAAACTTATTATACGGAATCCACACTTTAGAAGGTGTTGAAGGTAATACTTCGTGACTTTGTGTTTAGCATGAAATTGGATCTAGAATAACAAATAGATGAAATGTCATTATCGGAAAGTGAATTGTAACCTTATTTTGAGGTAATAAAGTGAATAGGGGTTAGCATTTTGAATTTGCTCAAGGTGCACAAGTGGGTTTGTGATTAGATTCTTGATGGGTTTCTTTCTTTGTTTTTCTTTGGGATTTGATGTATGGTTCTTTATAGATTCTTGTTTCCTCCTTGAATCAAACAACGTTTTGGTGTATGAATTATGAATTGCCAACACAAAAGGGTACAAATTCGTCTTTCATGTAAAGTCATGTACTAGTACCAAACTCTATGTCCGCTAATATATTTCAAACTTGCCAAAAGGAATTTCGAAACTTGAACTAATTGTCTTCTCCAAAATGAGCCTCAAATGTTCCGTTGCAGAATCAAACTTTTGCTTTTAACGGACCTAAAAATTATTGATCGGGACCGATGATTATTAGTCTAGTGACTAGTGGTATACTAATAACCGAAAGAACAGAGGATATACAACATGATAGGGACATGCACGTTCGATTTGGTTTGAAGCCAAAATTAAATTCGAAACTATTTTGTGGTTCTTGCAAAGGTTCGATTTGGCTTCAATGCCATCGGTTTTGGTTCAGTTTTTCATTTATTGCGCTAAGTTTTGGGTCTATCATTTTTTGGATAATGTAATCATATTTTGTCGAAACTTAAATTATTATTTTTAACATATATACAAATATATTATATATATTATTGGCTTTAAAAATATTTATACATCTCTTACTAAAGTACTAATAATGAACAAAATTAATTTTTTTATCAATTAGTATCCACTAAACTTAATTTTTTAAAATAGAATTAACCATTGTTTCGATTGAATTTGGTTTTAGTCGATCATTTCATAAATAAATAAAACAAATGATGACTCGCTTCTTCAAAGACGAAATCTAAATCGGTTCATCTCCGATCCGCAAAAAAAAATGCACATTAAAATGAAGAATGAAGTAAAAGTAGTGTCCAAAAAAGTGATGGGTTGGATGCTCTCTGGCAGGCAATAGGACAAAACAAGACCCAAGCTTTATTGGAAGTGGTCAAAGTTGTTCGAAAACAGCAACTCTAGATCACTTAAATTACTTCAAAATTAAACAAACAAATAAACTACTCAAAGTCCAACTATGGTCCCACGGATATTTACGACACAGACGCAGATTCAATGGATTAAATGTTCATAAACGAAGTTTTTTTTTTTATGGATTAAATGTTTATAAAAGATCAAATTTAAGAAATAATAAAATAATGATATGTTTGATTACTATAGCTTAAGGTGTTTGAATAATAGAATGACTTAGAAGGACACTTTTTTAGTCCACCAAAATAATACTCCAACAAGTTCCAAAAATAAAGAAATTACACTTAGTTTTGGCTAAATCAATTCATGTACTAGTTGAGTTTGACCAAACAAAAAAAAGAAAGTACTACTCCCTCCGTTTCTTTTTATTTGATTGTTTGGAGGAAAAGTACTTTATTAAGAGATTGTGAAAAATTACATTGGGATTTTAAAAAGGTGTATTGGAATTATAAAAAGGTGCATTGGAATTGTAAAAAGGTGCATTGGAATTGTAATAGATTGCATTGATATTGTAAACAATCAAATAAAAAGAAACATGGAAAAAATGTTCAAACAATCAAATAAAAAGAAACGGAGGGAGTACTAATTATTTTTGGTAAATCAACTAATTATTTGACTTTTATAAAAAAAAAATAAGAGGGCAAACAATCTTAACAATCACTTATGCCTTATGTACACAAATGTTTCCAATCATCACTTATATTTCAAAACGTCTTTGTCAATCATCTATGTTTGAAAATGTTTCAGTCTATCATCTATTATGTCCACCCATCGTCAATAATCATGTGTGGCGCATGTTACTTGTCAATAAGATTAATCCGGTCATGTTATTTAACAAAAAGATTAACGCACGAGACTAAGTAGGATATTTTGTGAAATATAGGTGATTCACAATGGCGTTTCGAAACATAAGTGATGGACCAAAAATATTTTGTAAATAGATATGATTGTTGGAGTAATTTGTCCAAATAATGAAAGTCAAACACCTTCTTAATTTTGTTATTTACATATAATTTTATAAAAATACAATTAATAAAGTAACCGATTTTTTAAAATATGAATATATCATATATTTTTTTTTATAAATTAGGGATAAAAATATGAATACAATATTACTATAAACAATGCATAAAGAAATTATTAATTACTAGGGTGTTTAAGTATATGTTAATGAATGAATACTTAGAATAAAATATGAGAAAATCGATTCAAACAAGATCTGAACTCATTCCTCCTTTTTGAAAACTTAGACGTGAGCGAACTAATCATTAGTAAAAGCATTTTTCATTAGACTATCCGATTACCTCATTTTCAAACTGAAAACTGAACACATACAGACTACAGTATCATGGTACTTGCTAATATCAAATGTATTATTAAAACATGAAAAAAGTTAAATTAATTCTACAATTCTAGAACCTTTATCATCTGGTAGTTCAATTGAATGGGATTGTTTTGGTAAGTAGAGAATATTTTAACTATTTAATACCCAACCAAATCCTCTGTTATAATACAACAGTATCAGAAAAATAATGATACAAACTGCTGCAATAATCAATAGTCAAATGATGAGAATATTTTTGTAATAAAATATTGCATCTTTGGAATTTTTTGTAAGAAAGCCAAAGTCTTCTCTTTCACACCTTTCAATCTCTCCCCCCCCCCTCCTCCCTCCTTCAGGCTTCTCTATTGAGATTGAAGAATCTGGGGTTTGAGTTTGACAGCTCATTACCACCTTAAAAGAACAACCCAGAAAGAAAAAATAGTTTCTTTAAAGGTGTGTTGTTAAAGATCCAATTTTTATGTTCTTAAAAGAGTCTTAACAATGTTATTCTTCAAGAAATTCAGTTTGGCTTTATTTGATTCTCTCTAAATTGTGTAGAAACTAGTATTTGTTTAAGTTAATTGGGTTATATTGAATGTTCTTGGACTTGATTGCGAGTAATATTCCTCTAATATCTCGTGGTCATTAGACTAGGCTATTAGATTTTAGAACTAATATCTGAGATTTTTTTTTCTTTCTATATATATATTTGTATATGTTTTAGGGCTAGTTTTTTATTTTATTTCTACTGCATTAACTTTTTGGGAGGAGATATTATATATGGAGGAGGTTGAAGAAGTTAACAAGATTGCAGTGGAGAGTTGTCATAAGGTGCTTAGTCTTTTAACTCATCCTCAAGATCAATATCAGTATAGAAATGTAGCCTTAGAAACTGTTGAAGCTGTGAGTAACTTCAAGAAAGTTGTCTCTCTATTGAATTCTTCAGTGGGACATGCTAGAGTGAGGAAGTCTAAGAAAATTCAAGCCATTTTACCTCAGAACATTTTATTGGAAAATCCAATTTGTAGAGTTGATGAGAAACCCAAGCCCCTTCAACTTTTCTCAGCAAATTGTTATGAGAATTCGAGTCAAGGGTCGGGATCAAATGCGAAAAATGCCCTCACTTCAAGCAATTCCCTTCAAATGTTCTCAGCAAATTGTTTCGAGAATTCGACTCAAGGGTCTGGATCAAATGTGAAAAGTGCCCTCACTTCGAGCAATCCTTCATTGGATTTGAGCTTCCAACATAGCAAGAATCCTGCTCCCCACGGCCAACAAGCAACCCTGATGAATTTCAATTTCCTCCAACAACAGAAGTATCAGGTCCAGCAGCAACAGATGAAACAGCAAGCTGAGGCTCTCTATCGACGTAGTAATAGTGGCGTTAGCCTGAACTTTGATAGCTCTACCTGTACGCCAACCATGTCGTCAACAAGGTCTTTCATCTCTTCCTTGAGTGTTGATGGAAGTGTTGCCAACCAGAACTGTTTCCATTTAATTGGTCCTAGTCGCTCGGCCGACCATGGATCATACCAACATAAAAGAAGGTGCTCTTGCAGGGGAGAGAGTGGGAGTGTGCAATGTGGAAGCGTTGGTAAATGCCACTGTTCAAAGAAGAGGTGGTTATATTTGGCCTTCATCCATTAAGATACGCATTAACTTATCTATTACTATTAGTTATTCATATTACCTTGTATCCTCTACAGGAAACACAGAGTGCGGAGATCAATCAAAGTACCTTCAATTAGTAACAAGTTGGCTGATATTCCACCGGATGAATACTCGTGGAGGAAGTACGGCCAGAAGCCGATCAAAGGTTCTCCTCATCCCAGGTATCAATCACTCTTTCTTTTCTTATCACCTACTGACTAAGAGGAAATAATGTGAATGGCATCCTATTGTGGAACTTGCGGACTGCACTTTATTGCTTTACCTGTTTACCATCTGATATTGGTTCCTGCGTTTTATTATTGTTATTAATCAAACAATTTGTTAGGAAGGCTTGCATTCTTTATTTTCATCTCACTTGCTAGACTTCATACTAGGTTAAGAATTACGAACGAGCCAAATTTAGCTTGAAATTCTTATAAAGTGAAGTTCATTCTGTAGTAGCTTTCCCTAGCTTATATGTTTGCTTAATTATTAGGCATATTCCTGAGTTCCCTTGGGAGGTCTGTCTTATCCTGGTGAATTAGCTTCACAAATTGCAATGTGGGGTTGCTTGTATAGAGATTAAAGCGTTCTAGTACTCCCTCGTCCCAACTTAACTGTTCGGTTCTTTTCATACAAGTAGTTAACCTAGTTTTGAAGCTATAATTCATTCATAAGACTTTGATCTTTTATCAAAAGGTTAAAGTCATTAGATATTACACACAAAATATCTATATGTGAAAATTTAAAAATGAAAAATAAGTATATGAATAAGATTAATCTATGGTCAAAATTAGTTTTTTGAAGTGATATGTCAAACCCCTAGTTAAAGTCATTAGTTTTTTGTTGTTGGAGTTAGATTATTGTTTCTTCAATCACCTTCTGCCTTATCACTTTCATCGCACTCTGGCCAATATAATGTTGTTTGTCACATACACTTCATACGCTTGTCATCTACTGTATATGCACTATACCATACCTGTAAAAATGCCATAATTTAAATGAATTCCGTAAATGCATCAAGAAGCAACTTATTATTGCAGGGGATACTACAAATGTAGTAGTTTAAGAGGCTGCCCAGCAAGAAAACATGTTGAAAGATGTCTTGAGGACCCTTCAATGATGATTGTTACTTATGAAGGGGAACACAACCATCCAAGGTTGCCATCACAATCAGTAAACACGTGAATTTTACAACGCCAAACTCGGGAAAGTACCATTTGCATCTGACAGTTTGTAATATTCTTAAACTGCTCCTCCTCACATATTTAGCTCGTCAAAGCTAAATATACAGAAGGGGACAAACTTCGGGTTAAAGAAACATTGGCGTGGGGAGCTTTTAGGTCTTGTGAAGATAGCAAGAAATTTGTAGGGTTAGATAAATGACTCTCGTGTATCCAAGGACGAGGACATTTCGGTTGATGTTATGTTTTAATTTGATAGGGCCTTGTGTACTTCTGTAGTTCTGTATCACCATGTTGTTTAGCCATTCCTTTTAACGCGCTTATTTATTTGTAGTACATTGAGGGTTGTTACTTGTTTTCATTGTATATGGAGGGTTGTTTTCGAGTTTTTCTTCAAGTATATAGCTGCAACAAGCTAATCTTATATGTTTTCATTTCGGTTGATGTGCAAGTATCGTCATTCGTGCACATCCCACATAGAAAGTCGATATCATCCCGAGTCAATATATAAAATCTTGGGTTATTCCCTCTATCGCCAATTGGTTTTAGAGTGGAACTCTATAAATTCTTAACATGGTATCTGAGTCAAGCCCGAGTTATTGAGACACGTGTACCCTCGCCGATATTGTTCCGGCAAATAATACCGCCGAGGAATATTCTGCCGATGATTGGGTTACTTGTGAGGGGGAGTGTTAAGATACATATCCCACATCGGAAGTCGATGTCCTCCCGAGTCAATATATATATGATATTGGGCTACTCCCTCTATCGCCAATTGATTTTAGAGTGCACGAAATATGGGTTGGGTTTTTTTTTGGAAAAGGAATACCGAATACATGAAACATGCGATTTGTATCAATATCAAACGTGAGCCGTAAAAATAAGAACAATAGCAATAAATTCACGAGTCTTAGTTGAGTTACCATCACTAAAAACTTACTTGAGTTACTATCATTAAACATCTATCGACATTCCAAGTCCTTTTTTTTATAATTGATTCATTTCATAACTCAGCAAGTGTTATGGAACAAATGCCATTACAAGAAGGACATGAAAAATTACATTGTTCAAAGGATTAACAGCATTGAAATCATTAATAACAAAGTCTTGGAGATTATGGAGCAGCCCGCAAATGATGGCATCCAAAAAATATTGCAGCATTTCTTTGTTCCATTAGTGGTCAAAAGTTTCAACTCACTATGCCGATGAAGTGAGTGAAAGTACCTAAACCAAACCTGCGACATACAACTATCAGTAACAATGAAAATACTGTGGTTGTCAACACTTGTGATCATAATGATAGCTGTGAGGATCCCAATGCAGATGTCTTGAAGGTTGATTTTATTGTTGTTGTTAGTATTATCCTTTATCAGCCTATCTCCTTTGATGATGATATGATTGTCATGGAAGGTCGCTGAGATGAACCAAACTAGGTCTTCATGTGAGATGACGCAAGATCTTGTTGTCCCGTCTATTACAACTCCTAGGGCAGTCGTTCATTGTGAGGACAGTATAATCTTTACAAGCATGAGTAGTCATCTTTATAGGATCGGGTGCTGACTTCAAAGAATAGATGTCATGGGGTTGGCGTCTTTTGTAGTCAGCTCCTTTGAGCCAATCCTTGGTGAGCGAGTCGATGAGAGCAATGCATTTGGGAATATCAGGAGCAGTCATGTTAAAGAGACTATCATTTCTAGTAAGCCAAATAGCACAAATGACACTCAAAAATTTTACTATATCTATTATATTATTATGGGTCCATTTACACATTAGCCAACGGGAGACCGTAAGGCTATTGGGGTCGGAGAGTGATATGTGAATATTTAAATGAGAGAGATGGGAGGTGAAGAAGGGACAAGCAACAAAGATGTGTCGGTGATTGTCTTGATGATGCTTCCAGGGCCTATTTCCTATTCCCTTTTCTGCTCACTCGTAGGGGTCCGGACCCCTACAAAGGGGGAGGGAGTCGACTGAACATCTTACCCATTGGTGGGAATTTCACCCGCATCCGATCCCCAATTCTTGCATAAAGGGCAGTTAAGGGATAAGGGTTTTGTGGTTTTTTTGAATATGAGGTCTAAGAGATAAGTTCTTTCTTTTTATTTCAAGTTGTTACTAACACTTAATGATGTTGTTATGATCGTTACACGGGTTTCGAAGTTACAAAGTTACTGACATTCCAAGTGTATTTCTTTTTATGTTAAGTTGATATTAACATTCAATGATTTACCAATATTTGACGTTATTGATTATTAAATGGGGTTCGAAGTATAACATCCGAATTTCTTATGAAACATTTTTATTGTGAGAGAGATAAATGGTAAAGTTTGATTTATGCTAATTTGTAACTGTACAATATATCTAAAAGATCAAAGTTGATGAAGGATCGGTTGGCTCGTTTTGTTTGTTTTAGGTCGTACCAATTAACATAAGTGTCAATATATGTCGAAGGATTATGTATTTTAAAGTTTTGTTTGTATATATTTGATTTAGATACTAGTGGGATGGCAAAGAGCAATACTCCATAGTCCCTATTAAATAACACGTAATACATTACAAACGAAATAAGATATATAAAACATTCAATTACAAATCTTATGTTCAATATAATATCATTAATTGAAACATATCTTTTTTCCAATTACATTTACCATCACATAAGATAAATTAGTTATATAATCCCCCATATTTTGTATACGTTGTTTGCATATAATTAACTTATAAATTGATCCTAACAAATTTATATGGTCCTTGAAATATGCACTATAACATTTTATAAACATGCGTAAATTCAGTAGTAAAAATTATATTCATCTTTGCTTGAGTTTAAACTAACCTTTTGATATATATAATTACTTCGATTTTCATGATCGTCATGTCTACAAACTCTTCTAGTAAAATAACAACATATCAAATTACCAAACTTATAACATCTAAACATCTCTACAAACTAATAGCCCATAACAAACTATAACACAATATCCTAACATCTTTTCCTTTCAAATCAAATTACTCTTCGATCCATCCACTTCATGATACAAACAAGTATTCCCTATAAAGCTCACAAATTCCTTAATCGAACAAACAAAATTTCAACAAATTCCATTAATTCTAGCTCAACTTATGATCAATTGAATTCAACATTAAAACACAAAAATTAACCTCATAACATCCAATAATATTCCAGCAATCCTATACTCCTATCCAAGTCCTCATTTGCCATAACCATCCAACCATCGATAAGATCTCAATCCTACGGTTCAGATTTAAACACCACGATCCGCGTCTACCTCCCTCAACCAATCACATTCAAGCTAAACGATATCAAGCGTCTAATGCTTCATTATATAAACCAACCCATTCTTTACGTCACAAAATCACAAACCGAAACTGATTTTATTTTTACTAATTTCATCAATTTGTAGAATACCAAATCCCTTAGAAGAAAATGGCCACCAAATCCACCGCCGCAACCACCAAATCCGCCGCCGGAGCCACCAAGTCCGCCGCCGTGAAAGCTAAGAAAGCTTCACCGACGACGAAGACAAAGACTTCCGCCACCCACCCTAAATACCATGAGGTAAAGTCATTCAACTCGTTGTTTACTCCATTATTTGTTTTCGAACTTGAATTTACTTTTGTATAATATTTGATTGAAATCGTTCTAGCAAAATAATTAATAATTTCGATTTAATTTTTGAAATCATTCTGGCAAAATAAACGTCGAATTGAAGAAATTTCCTAAATTATGGTTTTGATGATAATATTAATTTTGCAGATGATTGAGGAGGCGATAACGAGTCTGAAGGAGAGGACTGGATCAAGCCAATACGCGATTGCGAAATTCATGGAGGAGCACCACAAGAGCCTCCCCTCGAACTTCAAGAAGCAACTCCTCGTTCAGCTGAAGAGGCTAGTTGCTTCCGAAAAACTCATCAAACTCAAAAACTCCTACAAAATCACCTCGAAAGCCCCTGCTAAGAAGAGCCCCGAAGCGAAGAAGGAGGTGAAGAAGGCTAAGCCCGCCGCTGCTGTGGCGCCGAAGAAGGCGGCACCGGTGAAGAAGACTGCTGCTGTGACGGCGAAGAAGGTAGCACCGGTGAAGAGGAGTGCTCCTAAGGCGGTGAAGAAGGCAACTCCGGTGAAGAGGAGTGCTCCTAAGGCGGTGAAGAAGGTAGCTCCGGTGAAGAGGAGTGCTCCTAAGGCGGTGAAGAAGGCAACTCCGGCAAAGAAGGCTAAGACGGCAGTGAAGAAAGCAACCAAGTGATTGGTTAATCGTGGTTTGTTAGTGGTAGTATTGTAAATTAGTTGGAAGTTTTAGTTTTCGATTTTTTCCCTTTTATGTTATAGAATTGGAATATTGAAAGTAGTTTCTGTTTCTTTTTGGATTTGATTGGATAAGCATAGTGCTTCTAATATGATTATCGATTTTAATTTAATTCCATAATTGATATTATAATAATTTTTAAAAAGTCTAGAAAAATGATTACATGAATTAAAAAGTGATAGTTATTAGATTAATCACGAGACCATTTAATTACTCCCTTCATCCCATTTTATTTGTCCACTTTTCCTAAGATGGAAATACCAAAATTGGTTCCATTTTAGTTTAAAATTGTGGAGGGAAAATGGGATAATGTGAGATGAATTTGAATTTTTCTAAAAGTTTGTGCAAAAGTAAAGTGGACAAAGAAAATGGGATGGAGGGAGTACTAATAATTTTTATTCTGTTATTGGCATTGATTCGTTTTATCCTAATTTTTTCACCTGATTTTTATCAAGATTGTGATATACTACAAAGTAAAAATAATATTCCTTGTATTCTTCAATTTTGACTTTTGAAAAATTTAAGAGGGAAGACTTTTGTTACATGATCTTTTCTATTTACCCGTGAATTTTGTTTTCTGTTTTCTAGTTTAGTCAAGTGATTAAACTCTATTCATTTTTATTAACTTTTTAAATCAAAGAATAATAATGTAGGTCGATGATATTTTTAGTTATTATACTTCATTTCATCTCGATCCATCCGAAACGAACGCCTCCAACCATACATTCCACCCCACCCACCAAACAGCTGCCAGCCGCCACCCAATAGCAAAGACAAGACTCGGTGGCAAAAAGTTATGCACAAATGACAATCGTTAGGACATAAGAGTCGAATTAGAATTGTTAATCAACTACTAGTAATCATTTATTAAAACTCCAAACAGGTACTGAAATCAGACATAAACGAAGTTGGTCGAACTAGGTGGGTCTGCAATACCTAATCAGAATTCTTCCATGATTCATAAAACCTCAGTTCGAAATGCCTCTTTGGATTCGTCAAACGTTGCAAGAGTCTCTAAAAAGGTTAGTCTCTCTTCCCTCTTCACACCCCCCCTCAGTATCTCCCACAACTCACCCCCTACTTCACAACCCCCAAACCACCCCACCCCACTTGATAAATTCCTCAAAATCCACTGTAAACATGGTACCATCAAAATTGACGATGCCTTTCATCACTTTCAACAAATGCTCCGTATGGTACCCGCCCCCGAGACCTCGTCATTTAATTTATTACTTAATGGTGTTGCTAAAATCAAGAACTATGAACAAGTAATAGTATTGTATGATAAAATGGTTAAAGCTAGTTTCTTGCCGGATTTTATTACACTCAATATTCTGCTTAATAGTTTCTGCAATCTGAAAATGGTTGGATGCGGTTTTTCTGTTATGGGGTTGTTGTTTAAGAAGGGGTACAAGCCTAATGGGGTCAGTTTTACGTCATTGGTTAAGGGCTTGTGCTTAAAGAAGAATATCGACGAGGGAGTCAAGTTGTTCCAGAAAATGGTGTCGTTAGGCCATAGCCCTCATATTAGGACATGGGGGGTTCTAATTAATGGGTTATGTAGGAGTGGGAATACGAAAATAGCTCTCTGTATGCACGAAGAAATGCTCAAGGGGAACTCGGTTTATGGGGTTGGGTTAAAGCCTAATTTAGTGTGCTATAGCACAATCATTGATGGTCTTTCAAAAGAGGGATTGGTGGATAAGGCAGAAGAGTTGTTCCTGGAAATGAAAAGGGAAGGTATTACACCGGACGTGGTTGTGTATTCATCGCTGGTTTTTGGTTTCTGCAACGCAGATAGGTGGGAGCAGGCGAGAGGGTTCTTTGCTGAGATGATAGATCAAGGGATTCGACCAAATGTGATCACATTTAATATATTGATGGATGGTCTTTCCAAGTTAGGGAAGACAGATGAAGCAACGGGATTATTGGAGATGATGATTCAGAGGGGTGAAAAACCTGATACCTTCACTTTTAACATATTGATGAACGGATTTTTGATGGAGGGTAGAATTGATGATGCAAGGAAGTTGTTTGCTTCTATGGCCGCTAAGGGTTGTGAACCTGATGTTGTAAGCTACAATGTATTGATGAACGGGTTATGTAAGTATAAGAGAACAGATGAAGCCATTATGGTTTATAGAAATATGATAGGAAGTGAATGTAGACCAACAGTAGCTACTTTCAATGCCTTGATAACCGGTCTTTTTCATGTTGGAAGAGTTCATGATGCCAAGGCGATATGGGCTGAGATGGAATCTCATGGCATCCTCCCGGATTCTACAACCTATAAAGTTATGCTAGATGGCCTTTGTAAGAACCAGTTACTAGAAGAGGCAATTGAATTGCTACAAATACTTAGGAAAACAGGGAGTGAGCTAACTGTAGCTAGCTACAACTGTGTCATGGCTGGTTTGTGTAAAGCAGGAAAGGTCAATGATGCTATAGAGTTATTCGAAAATATGCCTCACATGCCAACAATTGTTACTTATTCCATAATGATCAGTGGCTATTGCAGCCAAGGGCAGTTGGAGAAGGCAGCCTCTCTACTCAAGGACATGGAACGTAAAGGTTGCATTCCCAATGTAGTTACCTTTAATGTCCTCATACGAGGTCTTTGTGAAAATAATGAAGAAACAAAAGTAATTGAACTTCTTCAAATAATGGCAAGGAGAAGCATTTCGCCAAATGTTTCAACTATGTCTCTAGTGGTTAAGTTACTGTCTAAGAATGAGAAAAATTTGCAGTATCTGGATTTGATTCCAACGTTTCCTATACAAGGTTAGTCAATTGATATGCCATCTTCGACACAGATTCTATTATATCTAAGGTAGCCCTGAAGACCACGACTAAAGACGATGAAAGCATATGTCCAGGTCCATCATAAAAGACAAGAATGTCGTAATTGGCATTGAAGGAGTTCAATTCATGCCTGATGACCAGTCTTGTGTAAGAAAGGTAGCAGAGCACATGCCTGAAGACACCTCCTGGGAACTCCAGACACAATGCAAAACCACTGTAAGAGCTTGGGCAAGATTTGTCTTGGGTTTCATCGGCCCTCGGATGGCTTGTTCCAAAATGCACGAGGAGAGACGTCGAGAACTTTTTGCTAAGTCAAGATGTTTTCTCATCCAAGTACAATATCATTGCTGAAGGCTGACAATGTGTAATGTAGTGAGTGCTCCACAGGACCAGTTTGTTACAAATCAATCAAAACCAGTGTGTTTGTAGTGCCACAATCTTTGTTCTATTTACAATTTTGTAGGTGTAATGGTAAGGCCACAATGAAAAGAGATTAATACTTGATAAGGTGATAGAGAATGTGCGACACTCTTTGACAAGTGTAACATAAAATATCACACAAATTATTCAAAGTTGTATTTTTTTTTATGTTGAATCTACGTGTAATTTTTTCTAATCAAGGTAACTACTTATTTGTTTCAATTTATCAAGTAATATGACTAATTTTATTAATATTTGATGTAGTACACTACATTTTATCAATTTCTTATATTTAGGCTTAACTTGTTTTTGATTAGTATATAGTGATTAGTTAATATTTGTTATATATTTTAGGTTTGTTCAGGGTGTTAATTGGTTATATTTGGTTTGATTTTGGATAATAACGGATTAATACGAGTATTACTATATTCCGGTCTTTTTAATGTTTATTGGTGAAAAAGGTAATATTTAGACAGGAAAAGCATAAAAAGAAATAAAGGCCGAGCTATTAAAATATTCTGGAAGAGTGTGCGACAAGTGATGTCAAGATCTAATTGGAAAGAAGTCCGTTATATTCATAAAGCCCGATGAGAAGATGATCTAAAATTTTATTATAAAAGGAGGCGTGCGTACATGATTAAAAGATGAAGCAAGAAAAATTCGAGAAGACTAATAAAAATTCCAGAGCTTCACGTGAGCACAGACGATTGACGTGCTTGGTTTGAAGAAAAAGTTAGCAGGTTGCTTGCGACATATGGTTTTCGCGATCGTTTCGCAAACACAATTACTAGTATTTCTCTTTACTATTCGTACTTTTAATAGTTTATGTTTTTATGAATATTAGTATTTATTTATTTCAGCATGAATAGTAGCTAAATTTTCTATTACTGAGGATTTTAATATAGTCTTAACAGTGTATTTTTCTATCCGAATTTTGGATTTATCTGTTTTGCACTAGTATTAATCATTGAACTTAATTTGATTTAATTATTTTAGAATCTGGCCAATTCTTTTATATGCGAATTCCTGAGTGTTATGTTTAACCCACCATCCGAATGGAAATACATAATAGATCTATTGATTAATTAACTAATAATTTGTTACGCGGAAGCATACATAAAGTTAGTCGGTTCATGTTAGATTTCCATGCGCTTAAGGTTTTAATTTAATTAATTCACCTACACATCATAGAGTTTTAGTTACTTTAGGGGCACTCAGTGAGTCCGCGATCCGAGCGATAAATCGAACCCTAGTGCTAGGTAATTCCATGATTCGATAGAATTTGCATTGTTAGGTGAAATCAATATCCCTAGTAGCTTTTAATCACATAAGTTTATCGTAATAGTTTTCGTTGTTAGTTCCAGTTAGTATTTCCTACTCCGATTATTCACATTTTTGTTTTTGTTTACAATTGCTAATTAACTTAAGTAATCCAATTCTTTGGTGGATCGACCCTTACTTGAGCACTATACTATCTACGATTCGTGCTCTTGCGAGGAATATAATTTGTTTTATAAAAAGGAGCCGTCAAGCAAAAAATTATACTAGCCGACTCGTTACTATCCAACTCATTAGCTTATTAAGTCGAGTAGGGTACTAAAATTATGCTTGCTAAATTACACTAGCCAACTTGTTACTACCCCCGCGCCAAAACCTGACTCGACTCGAATGGTCTCGAGCCCCATTGTTGCATACTAAAGTCGACCTGGTTCACCCAATTAGTTTTCCGTGGAATGTGTTTGGAGTTCAAACAAAGTGTTAGTTCAAATCAACTAGTACATGACTCGATTCTAGCTCATCTAGATTCTAGATAAAGATCAAGTAAAAAATTCAACTCCATTAGTCACCATTCCGAGCTAAAGTCGAACGAGCTTCTCCACTTATAGTAACTCTCCTACAAACAAATGCAATATTTTGTCAATATAATAAAGGATAAATGTTCACAATAATCATCTATGTGTTCAAAAATATTTTTAGTCCATCACCTATATTTTAAAATGCCAAAATCATATATATTTCAAAATATATCATTCTTAATCTCGCGCGTTAAAGTCTTTGTTAAGTGCATGTTAGGTTGAGTTATTTTAGTTTTAAAATTAGGGGTGAGTGATTTTAAATTTTTATTTGATTTTCTTACACCAACATTTATTAAATATGATGATCGAAATAGTCTTTACTAACAAGTTACGTGTCCCTCACATGATATTATTATTAAAGAATTGACAAAATAGATGATGGAGTAGAATATTTTTAAATATAATTGAACAAGAACGTTTTAAAACATAAACGATGAACTTAATTTTATTTTTTTATCTATATAGATGATTGTTGTGACGTTTGACCATAAAAGAATGCTGAAAAAATAAGGCAAAAAACAATAATCTCTAGTTATATAGAGGTACAAAGATGAAATTATCCTAATCTACTTCAATATAAAGTACCAATTATACCCTCCTTATCTCCAATTCTCCTGCTAGCTTGGTTACTCTCGCGCCGCCTCACACCACCGCTCCTCCTCCGCGATTCCGAACATTTAATTCCGTAAATATATTTTCAGCCTCTTCAATGATTTATATAGATTTACATATAAATAGTTCAAAATTTCCCCTTATGTTTAATATATTTCGTTTAGGTTAAATATGTCTGAACTTGCATATTTTCTGATTTAGGGTTTACTGATATTCTTTGGCTCTGTATAATTAAAAGTTGAAGATTTATTAGGATTGATTATTTGGCTCTGTATAATTAAAAGTTGAAGATTTATTAGGATTGATTTGAGTAATCTTTGAGCTAAGGCTTAGTTTGTTTTGGATTAGTTTATGTGACTGCCGTTTGATTTATAGAATGTTTATTATAGCTGAATGGTAGCTGTAAATTGTGCATAGTTATGTGCCTGTAATGGTATAACGGAGTGGTTATACTCAGTTATGGTTTCATGATTAAGTGTTTACTCGATTCACTCACATTCGATTACCCTTACTCCCCCTTCTGAAAACGCGCTTTGTATGGCCCAACCGATGGTATTGTTAAATTAGCAGACTTGACTTTTTGGTTGATTTGATAGCATACTCTTTATTTTCCCATAAATAAACATAAAGGTACTTGAGAGTAGAGACCAATCTCTTTGTGATCTTTATGGTTAATTTAGATTCAGTCCGTTGATTGTTTTTGTGATTCATTGTTCAGGAAATGGCTGATAATTTTGGGGAAAATGACCCAGCTCCTGTGAATACTATGGATAATGTGGACGATGGTTTTGATTCGAAGATCATGGAAGATGAAAATATGGACTTACTAGAGAATTTGAGGAACTTGGAGAATGAAGAATTTGTGGACAACTCAGAGAATGTAGGGAATTTGGAGGATGTTGAGAACATGGAAAATATAGAGAATGTGGAGATCATTGAGAATTTAGGAAATTTACAGAATGAAGAATTTGTGAACAACTCAGAGAATGTAGGAAATTTGGAGAATGTTGAGAACATGGAAAATATGGAGAATGTGGAGAGCGTTGAGAATTTGGAAGCTATAACTAATGTAATAGAGGAATCACATCAAGAGAACTACGAAGGGAGAGAAAACAATTCAGAAACAAAGGAGGAGAAGAAGTGGCCTGGTTGGCCTGGAGAAAATGTTTTTAGGATGTTGATACCTGTTCGAAAAGTTGGTGGTATCATTGGTCGCAAAGGAGAGTTTATCAAGAAGATTTGTGAGGAAACTAAGGCACGCATTAAAATTCTTGAAGGGCCTCCTGGAACCAGTGAAAGGCCTGTGAGTATTTCCACTAACCATAGTTATATGTGTTTTAATGCAACCATGAATGGTTTTACTTGTGCGCTCGAATTATTTCCAATTGACTGGGATATATGCTGTTATGTTGCGTGGATCTACATGAATCTTTCTTCACTTGATGCAACTTCCTTTAATATTTGTTTGTTTTAGACGTAATTAGAGGCCTAGGTCTTGGTGTATCACATCTCAAGTTCTTAATAAGTTAAAAAAGGGAGATGATTTTAATTCGTCTAACTTTAAACATTCTGTTGTGAACTAATTTACCGCATATTCTAATAGTTGTAAATCAATCAATTACCAATACCAATCAATATCCACAGAGAAGGCTAAAATATCGAATAATTAAAGAACAATATCAAGTTCAACGAAAAAACCTTTAACAATTAATAAATTAAAAAAAGTACAGAAAAAATTGAACTTAAGAAGTTTACTCTCATAATAACCAAATGAGTATGTGCAGGTATTTTTTGTAAGGCATCTTTTCTATCTCAAAGTGGCTTCAGATAGAAGTGCCAAAGATCCAGGTCCCAGAGATTGGCGTTGAGTTAAAAGTACCTTGTGTGGGACTCCTGTATCGAAGACATTTTTTTGTATCTGGTAACTTGAGAATTTGTCATTTGGTGTCTTAGGGAACCGTGTGTGATGAAAATATTACCAATGGGTTGATAAGTCACTGCGTTCCATCTTCTTCAGAGACTAATAAAATAAAAAAATTCGAAAGACTACTGACATTTATAGATAAATATTTATTTGTTCAACTCATTTAACCTATTATAATAAAAATCAGAACTTAATAAAATGAAACAAACATTAGTAAGTGTATAAGATTATTTGAGATTGATATTTTCATTTAGATTTTCATCGGCGTTTGAAGTAGAAACTGCCCTGTTTAAGTTGGGCTAAGAGAGTAGGAAACTTTGAGAATAATTGGGATAACTATCATCGTAAAAACGAACCAAACAACCAGTATGTTATGTCTGCAATCTGCTGGAATGTCCTGAATCTTTTCATTTGTCCACCTGGGTCAATGGCTACATGCTATTTAGTTGGCGTATCATTTTATTGATTGTAATCGTATAACGGTGTCGTTACCCCTTTTAATGCATCATATTCACAAGTCCTATGACATAATGAGTCGGATGATAATTTTTTAATTTATTTAAGAGACTTGTGCTTAGTCTGGCCCTTGCAAATGTGGATCCATATAGTTGGAGTATACAATTTTGATGGTCACTCTTTGAATTATTAACATTATCAGGTTTTGATATCTGCCAAGGAAGAGCCAGACCTCCCTATTTCGCCTGCCATGGAAGGTCTTTTCACAATCCACAAACGTATCATAGATGCTGAAGTGGACCCAGCTAATGTGGCCTCTGGTGGTACAGTTTGCACAAGATTACTTGTGGCTGCTGCACAGGCAGGTAACTTGATTGGCAAGCAGGGAGCTACAGTCAAGTCTATTCAAGATGCTTCCAACTGTAATATTCGAATTCTTGGGAGAGGTAAAGTTGACATATATATGGATCTTCACTCATTGTTCATGATTTTCTTGGAATAGTTTGTTCCAATTTGATATCATGTATTTTTGCTTTGCTGTTTAAGTCATTAAATTTCATGGAAATGCATCTTAATGGTTATACTCTGTATAAATTCATTGGGTTGGTTGGTGATCACCGATTCTGTTATCATTTTAACTAACGATATATCTCAAAATTTCAGCAAGGTCTGTATTATCTTTGTGGAGACTAGTTGGCATAGTATCATGAACTCATGTACATCTTCCTTAAATAGGCTTATATGAACTATAGTTTGTTCTTTTCCAAGCACGTTGCACCAAATGTTATGCTGTTAAAGGTGAACAATAGCATCCCCAAGATTATAAGTTCTTTACCTTGAGTTTTCTGGGGCATGGCTATAAGCTGCTTAAGATTTTTTATTTTTCTTTGAAAGACCATGATTTGGCTAGTTAACTGATCAATTGTGGGAATCTATTCTACAGAGCACCTTCCAATTTTTGCCTTGCCAGATGATAGTATAGTTGAAGTGCAAGGGGAGTCTGCAGGTGTACACAAAGCAGTTGAACTAATTGCATCTCATCTCAGGAAGTTTTTAGTTGACCGTAGTATTGTCGGAGTCTTTGAAGCCGAGGTAAATCGATCTGTTCAGATTTAAATCTTTAGGTACTATATTGTCTAGATCTTTAATTCCATGTTGATATTCTGTTTTTGACCAGATGTTAAAGCCAAATGCTCGTGCTCAAAACATGCCTCCTTCCCAGCATTGGGGAACCCCTCAAGGGTTTCCAGCAGCCGGTGGGCAACCCGGTTATGCACCCAGCCCGCAATTTATGCATCCTCCACATCCGTATGATTCTTATTATCCACCCGGAGAAATTGCTCCGATGGAGAAGCTTCCTCATCAAGGTACTTTCTCCCATGGACGGGATCATTCCATGGGAGCCCATGTACCAAACGGGCAGCCACACTCGTCAATAGTCGCAAAGGTTTGGTTTTCATTTACACGATTGATCTCTTACTTCAATGCTTCACTTTTATCATTAACTGAGTACTATCTTTAGACCTCATGTTCCTTATATCTTCCCCAGAAAGAATGCACAATACTCATGAAGTTGAAGCATCTGATCGAAGTTTAGTTTCTGTAGTGCTTGCAATATAAACTATTTTAATGAGAACATGGAATCTGTTCTCATGATATCTCTACATGGCAATATTTTTTAGAAATGAAGAGTTTCATTTTTTACTCTAAATTAGAGATCGCTTCATTTGATCATCAAAGCATGCAAGAGTTTTATGCGTAAACTTAATGCAAAGGAAGTGGTTCCTAACTATTTCATGAGGGGGGGTTTTAGGCGGAGATTCGGAACCATTCTGATGCTTACCTATTTTGGCAGGTTACGCAGAATATGCAAATTCCACTTTCATATGCCGATTCTGTCATTGGCAATGCTGGTTCAAATATTAGTTACATTCGTCGTTCCAGTGGGGCAACTATAGCAATACAAGAAACGAGAGGTGTTCCTGAGGAGATGACTGTTGAAATCACTGGGTCTGCATCACAAGTCCAAGCAGCCCAACAGTCTATACAGGTTCCTCTCAGTGTTATTTGAACTTTAGAGTAGTACCTCTAACTTGAAATGATTTTTATCCCACTTTTTAGGACATAATGGACTATGAAAAAATTTTAGTTGTATCATCGATAATATAAGAAAATAATATTATGATAATACTTTCAAAAACGAGTCCAAAGATACATAACTATATTTAGTATGAAGTCTAAAAAGAAAATAACAACCATAGTTTAACCTTTTTTCAAAAATTGAACAATTATATGTTAACAATTGGAGGGAGTATGGTGTTTTGCAGTTCCAAGTTCCAACATCTATTATCCTACTTGGAATGAATTAGTTGACACTCACCACGTACATCATTGGATGTCGTAGTCTAATGAGTTAAATAGCTTCAAAAAGACATAAGTTTGGAAGTCCAAAATAACTAGTAAACCTCCCATTCAACTTGGAAAATATGAGTATAGTCTTCGTGAACTAGTATTTTCCAAATTAAATTTGGTAGTAATATGAAACCATATCTTTCCTTTATATGTTGATTACTTTAATCACAGCTTAGTCACATCAAGCTTGTAACCCCGAATAAGTCCTCTAGATTTTTTAAAGTGAACATATTTAGTATTTGATTTACTTCTCATATGATTGATTGTAGGATGCATATGATGACAAATAGCCGTTTCCGTTTTCTGATTGTGTATAGTTGTAGCCTAATTCAATTCTAGTGGTGCCATATATTTCATTTCAAATCCTATTTACTGTGATGCAGGCCTTCATCACCGAGGCAGCAAATAATGCACAGTATGCCGCTGTTGGACCACCTGGTCAGGGTTATAATCCTTACCCTTCTGATGGCGCTTCATATGGTTCCGTAGCTCCCAACCCCACAGGACTTGCTAACCATGCACCTTCTGCAGACTACGGTTCTGTTTATGGGTCAAACCATGGTTATTAGATTATTACTTCAGTTCAAGAGCTATAGGAAGTTTTAAGATGTTGAAGTGCGAATTTCAATCCTAGATTACCCATTAAAACAAATTCTGTAGCTGTTATTTATGGTTGATGCAAACCAATTACTTCACTCTGATATTGTGAACAATTAAATTGACTGTGTACTATGTGTCCACTTTCAATTAAAATTAAGCAACGTTATTAGTGTTGATTTAATGCAAACTTTTTTTGGGGGGTAAATTATTGATGAGATTATGAATATAATGGTATTATGAATAACGAATAAAGAAATATCTAACGTAAAATATGAGACAAACTGTCTCCAACAAGGTTTGAACCCAAAATTTCTTGATTTGAAGCTTGGATCAGATGACACGTTATTGAGCAAGTCGCCAAGCCATCTGCCAACTTGCTTAGTCCATTGACCAGGGATGCTATTCTTAGTGAAGACACCAAATTGATTTTCTTGTAATGACAATGAAAATGAGGTTAAAAAATTATTACCTATATGTAACATGTTTCAATGTCCCTTCATAAATCTTCATCTGAGCGAGGCAAAGAGAGATCAGATTATATTTCCTTGCTTAATTTATACATATAACTGTTAATTTTATGTTAATACTTGATCAATAAAAAGCCAAATTACAGGATTGAGAAGAACAAACCCTCGGTGATAGCAATCCAGGCTTTCGCCTGGAAGACGAACATCCACAACACAGGAACCAACTATTTCTCCCTTTTTCGACTTCTTGTTACAAGTGCAGGATACCCGGAAAGGATTGTATTTTAAGAAGCCAACTTACATGTGTGTATATGTATTTTACACATTTATCTAGCCAAACCTTACACTATTGTTTAAAAAGAATAAATTAAACTGCCAACTATATGGTGAAAATTGAACTGCCAAAATCCATTAAAAAATGTGATCGTCCAGATTATTCAATCTCCTTAGATCCCCATCAATGGTGTATTTCTACTCTAAACAAAATAAGAACAAACAAATAAATACAGAGGATCAAGAACGAAAAGTTCACCGCGTATATTACCCCTTCACCATTCGTATCAAATACAGGAGGAAAATAGTCCATGCAAAGAAAGGACAGAGGGCTCACTGGCATACAACAACAACTTAGCAAATGGTTCCAGAAAATATATAAAATTCATGCACTTGCTAACAAGGGGCGGATTTAAGGGGGTTCGTGGTGTTCCCAGGAACACCCACCTATTATCGAACCTCATAAATGTATACCATTGACAGATTCCAGAAACTAAGCTTAGACTTAAAGTGGCCTCACAGCAATGCTGAGACACGAATAATCAAGTTTAAGATATCTTACAGTTAACTAGTATAAGTGGTTGCGACATTACAAGTGAACAACTATTATCCAAGAATAGATTTCATGTACTGAAAAAAATCATCCTTGGAAAGACTTACAGAGATATAAACGAGACACGTAAAAATTGAAATAAATGCTTACTTTCATATTACAAATACATTCATCCTTAAGGAATGGATAGGCATCTCTTTATGAACTCCCTGTCCCATAATTCTTGTAGCCGCACAATAATCTTCTGAATATGTTTTAACCCATCTTTACCACTGTGAAGTGCGCTTAGAGAATGCTTGATAAATTCCCGGTCGGCTTCAAATGCTTTTAACATCTCCTTGAAGTTTTCGATCTCATTTTCCAAAGTTGCCATATCTAAATCACGCCCTGAAGTAGATAAATTTTGTATATTACTTCTGTTATGATTGGTCTCTTCACAATAGGCACTGCGGTCCTCAAGCAAATGCTTGGGGCTGTCTTTAATAGAAGTCCCATCTACCATATTGGACCCATTTTGCATATGTGAACCATTTGCTTCTTTCTCACTGTCTACTTGGCTCTCCTTATCCAGACTCATTTCAAGATGTCCACTGCTACTTAAATGAGTGGATGGCTTGATACAAACTAATTTTTGAATCCTACTCTCCAGCTGCTTCAAATATTCTACAAGGTAAAGATTTGCATCCAAATTTGGCATTGAACTGTTAAAATTGCCTGACATGTTATCAGTTATGACCATCTCACTGGACACTGGAGAACTGGACTCATTATTACTGAGCCCATCATGATGAGCAGCAGAGTCCTCAGTTGCGTTTTCCCCCATTGCGCTAGTGCTTTCTTTATGTGGATCGGCGACGGGTGATCCTGTGTTGGTGTTATTCCTACATAACTCTAACTCATATTCCAAATCTTGCAACTCCTTCTCCTTTTCAGCAAGGAGATCATTCGCTCTTTGTAAGGCCTCCATATCATACTCCGCTTGCTCATCCATCATTCTTAAGTACTGTAAAGCCTCCATATGGAGTGCTGCTTTCTCCTCCTGCAATCTTGTAATCATGGCCATTGCTTGATTTGCTGCAATATCAGCAGCGTTCCTTTCTTCATCTAAATCTCTGTATAAATCATCCACACATTTCTTGTAATACTCGACCTGGCTCTTTAGCATGTCAACGGAACTTTCACCCTCACCATCACTGAGGCTCACCCTCTCTACATATTTCAATCTAGATTCATTCATTTCCAGTAAGGCTTCATCTTGGTGGTGACTCGCATCAAAGCTAGAAGCTACATCATTTAAGGAATCATCCTGCGTTGGAGTAGATTGTTGAAGAACTGGTTCAGTATCTTCAAACTTAGTGGAACAATTGTCAGATGATAATTCCACAGATATAGTTAATACTTCCTTCCCCTTATCAGTCATGGCAGATGAGTTGGTTGAACTACTATCATTTAATATATGTGGAACACCACCATCAGAGGACCTTGTTGCATTAAGGGGTTGTTGCGCTGGTGACATATCATCTTCATCATTAGATTTCACTGATATACATTTCAAGAAAAGATAAGCGGTTATGGTATAGTAAAAGAGCTGCAAATAAACATGCAGATGTAGAATTGTAGTAACGGGGAAAGGATTGAAATGAGGAAAGAGAAGTGTTAACTTACAGGTTTCTTCATTTTTGTCATCACTGAACTGAAGAGTATTCTTTGATGGAATATGCTCGGCTGGCATAGAGACACTGGACATATGAGGCTGAGCTTCCATGATTACAGAGCCATGCTCAGACTCATTAGAAGGAGCTTTGATAACATCATCCGATAAGTTTAGCTCTGGGGAAACAGGTCTCTTAGACCCTAAATGTAGTTGCTCCCAATTTAGTTCTTCTAAACCATATGTTGGTAACGACTTGTGAGTTTCCAGCTGCACGGGTTGATCTAAAAGCAAGGTTACATCTGCAGAAGGAGGACTACTCTGCTTCTCCAACACAGCATCATCATCTATTTGTGATTTAAGCAGGGTTGTTGCTATGTGGTTGAGATCAGGTTCTGGATCCATAAAATGTCTCCCATGCCCTGCAAAGACTCCCTTTTCTCCACCACAGAGAGGCACCTCCGACTCTGAATCAGAGTTGTATTTCAGCTCTGTATAGTCTACACAACACAGCGTGTCACTCAGAGACTTACCATCATGTCGAGGGCTTGCAGGTGCTGATAATCTATCCCTGTGTTTCTTGAAGCTGTTCCTTCGGCTGAAACGACTACGACCTGGCACTCGAGGCAAAGGAGGTCTCACATTTGCTTTCGAAGCACCAAAGCCAACCTGATTTAATTCTCTAAATCTCTGCGCATATGGTTTGGCTAACCATGACTTGAAGCAGCACGGGCAAATCTTTGGTCCAGAAGAAGCAAGTAAAGTTTTCTTATGTAGTAAAAGGCACTGAACCCTATATTGCTCAATGTCCAGTCCATTTTTACCCGCCATATATGAACCTGGATCTAACTTATCATGCATGGGCATGAAACACTCTTCACACATATCGCGTACATCAGTTAGGTTGCCATGAACACGACAAGATACCAAAGATGATATCTCTTCCCTGTGGTTTCTGCAAATTAAGGCATTGTAGCTCCCTTTCCCTTTTCCAAAAGGGGTATCAATCCTCGAGCAAATCAGACATGGCGCTGGTAAATCACAGTACTTCGCAAATCTTCTAAGAATATAGGAAAATGTCGCATCAATAAAGAGCAAGAATATCAAAATCCATTCACACATTGCAGCTGACAAGAGCACCATAGCGCCCCTCGGATTCTTCTTCCTTTGGGATACCATTCCTGTGGTAGCCATGGCATATGTCTTCTACGAAAATTCAATAAATCAAATAAATTCAACCCCCCAAATGTTCAAGGGAGCAAGAATTTATCTGATCACACTGAAAAAAGTAGCACATCAATAAATACATCAGCCAAACAGATATCTAAAGAAACATCCAAAGAATGGGACACAAAATAATCTTTATTACAGGAGAAGCTTCAAATAACCCATTCTTCAAAGAACGAAAGTGTAAGGAAGAACAACCACTAGGGTCAACCCAATGGTCACGAGATACTACGCACGATGACAAGGTCTCGGATTGGAGTCCTTGCTCGATCAAAAAAATTGCAATGAAGAAGGGAAAAAAAAGCGAGCTTGGCAATTCATCAAGTATAACCAAAACATAATCCAAAAAGAAAGAAAATATATACAATCCAATGCAAACATACACAAAAGATAATTCTAAACCAACCCCAACATTTCTTTTCTCAGTTTTAACATTAATGCATTATAAAAACTAGCAACATTAATCAAAATTAAATAACACCCTTTTCAAATTCGCAATGTACATGTTCAAATAAGAAAAAACAAAAAACAAAAACATACTTCCAATATCATAATGCTACAAAGACATAATTTTTTGGAAACGTCTTCCTTGTCATTACAAGAAAAGACTGCATACTATCCGACCCCTTACCCCGCCTCTTCAAAGGCATCGAGACATCGGTTGAATTCACTAATACATAATGGTGAAAAAATGTAGAATGCATACATTTGAGAGAAGCCAAGAAGGTGATAGTGGAAGAGAGAGGAGAGGGAACAAGAAGAGGATGAAGAGAAAGGAGAATGTGGTGATGTATATGTGATGATGTTGATGGAGATGAGAGAACGGAAAAGATCAATGGATCAAGCATGGGATCATCATTAGACATCATCATTTTGTTACACTTCATATAATAAAATCATATATATATTTTAATAATACTTCTTATTAAATTTAAATTTAGTAGTGGTCCACTATATTAAGGCGAATATAGGTGAAGGCGAAAAATTAAAAATTTATAAGTAAAGTTAGTTCGGATAAATTTATGTGAATGTTTTAGTTTGTTGTTTGGACAGTATTTCATTTGTTGAGGTGGAATACAACTAAAAAAATCATTAGACTATTATGTTACACATGATTTTAGGTTAATGGTATTGTGGTGAATCTAAATTAATCGTTAATAATTTAATCTCGATTAATTTAGGTTAAAAAAAGAGAGTCAAAAGAAATAACCATATGATTTAATCTATATTCAAATAACTTCACCTTAATAAATTACGTTCTATTGATTGGTATCATAACAATGTATCACATATAATTAATTTGGAATAACGTTTTTAGTTTTCCAAATTAAGTTTATATCAACAATTTGCAAAGTTCATTAATCAGATGAATATAAAATTGATATTAATAATTTTTTTAAATATTTTTATTATATTATTTTTGTAGCTTTTATAATATAATTAAAATGTAATTTATGACTCGATACAAAAAAGACGAAGACGATAATTGAAATAACCTACATTGCAAAATACCTTCATCATAATTTTTTCTTTTGATCTAATTTGATTTTCCGTAGTACATATGTAGTAGTAACAAATTTTCAGTCACAGAATGCTGAATTCTAATTCTCAACTATGAAATGGAATATTCAATTGACTCACTTAATAAATAAATAAATAAAAACTCAAATGATGTTTGAATTGCGAAAGTTCCATTAATGTTGAATTTTTTGTTTAAATTATCAATGACTCAATAATTTAATGACATCTGCATCTAACTCAAGCTTTCAATTATACGTAATATTATTGTACTCATACTTTTATCGCTAATTTACAAAAAAATTATGGTCTACGAACTAAGATTAAAGGCACCGTCTAGTTAAGCAACTAACAAGTAGAACGTGAATGGCAGTAAAGTTGGTGAATTGAAATAATATTTGATGAAATTGAAGTCTTATTATTAGTGGTGATCCTCAACTTCGTTACGTTATTTATATCTTCTTGGTATTCACTTTAATGGTTACCCAACCTTATTAATGATGAATTTGCAGTACTAATAGTAGTCATTATCACATTCATAACATGTCACATGTCTACCATTTCTCTACTTTTCACCCTCTTCATATTACTTAAAACTCTTAATCAATTCAATTATATATACTACTCCTTATAGATTTATAGTAATATAGTTTAAGACATGCATGTGATTGGACATGGCAAAAAGAATTTGTAGTGTGGACATATTTCACAATTCACTTCACTAATTTCACACTCGTTAAGTGCACTACATCTCGATTCATTTCAATTTAACTTAACATATACAAGAAGAGGTTAGTGTGGTGGTGTTGCAAAGAAGCTTACTTAACGTGAAATTATCAAGAATCATATATATATGGAATTTTGTATCCAATCTAATAAATTTATTGATATATTTACCATTTTGCTATACTTGTGAGGGCTCATCATGTGGAGAGTGAGGGTGACCACAACTAATTGCCATTGATACAAAACAGTTGCATTAGTACAAGCTATACAAAGTAATTTTTAGTTCACACAACGAATCTCACTGTCGATGTCTTTAACAATTTGATAATATATTATTCGAGTTTTTATTAAGAGGTCTCTGGTTTAATTATTGTTGAAATCATATTTTTTTATTAATTGCTATTTAGTTAGACATTTTGATATTTAATGTAATACTCTCCAATTTTTATATTACTTAATTATGATTATCATCGTTAATTAAAAAGAAAATTCATTAATGTTGACATGTAATAGAAGGTGACAAAACGAGAAAATTGTGGAAATATCATGGTTTGAGGCCCATATTAGCAAAAAGTCATGGTTATTTATTTATTTATTTGAGTTTACTACAAATTTCACACGAATGGACTAAATTACCCTTCCTTACTCACCTCCCTGGCTCCCTTCATCTTTCCCAACTTGTTATCACCATGGTACATATATCTCGCCCACGGGGCATAACTCAAATGGTAAGGGGCTTCACTATAAGAGTGTGCTTCTTCACAAGTGTGTGGTTTCGATCCACGACAGGTGCATGAGTAACTCTACATTTGTTCAAGGGAGGATCTGCTTGTGGGTGGTTACCCAGCCTACTCTGGGCACTCTTGAGGTGGAGTACCGAGCCGCTAAAGGCACATCCCGGATTCACCTCCTCTGTTGGGCGATGAGCTAGCCAAGCGGAGGCGCCATGAGCGGAAGAGATGATTGACCATTTCTTGGCCATGTCCACAAAAGACGTAATTTGTAGACATTTGGATGTTAGTTTTAGCTTGTATATTAGGTAGTGTTGGGATTCTATCGTAGAGGAGTTTCCAGAGATTTTTTTTTTCTTCAGTTTTTGAGGTATCCGAGCTTCCATAGGTGTTTCCATATATGTGCTTGGGAAGTAAATAGTAGTTGGTGGGTGTTTTAATGTCGGTTTTGTTCCTAATGAGATAAGTGTATATATTTTTATTGGTAGGGATACTGACTTTGTTGTTAGGTTTCCGTTGAAGGAGATCATTTTATATGTCTAACGGAATAGTTAAGATGATATTAATTATGTTTTGTGGAAATATTGTTGTGAGCAAAGAGGTGTTCCATTGATAATTGGGTAAAAAAAGATCTTGTAGGTTTAGTTGTTGGGTATTATATTTGTTGTATGCATGGATGAGGTTAAAATGAAAAGGTGCAGGTAATCAGTTGTCTTTTCATATATTTATAGTTGTTCTGTTATGTGAAATCCAGTGGATATCTGTGTGAGTTGAGAGAATTTTGTTTGAAGACTTTTCCATGTGTTCATGAAATTTTGTTTCCAACCTAATGAAATTTATTGGTAGATTTATCATTTTGCTATGCCCGTATTGACATACCTAAGGTAACCATAACTAACTTTGTCGTTGATAATGAAAAAAGAAGCCAGCAAATGCTCTCTACTTCCCAAGGAAAACCTAAAGCAAAGTTTTCTTTTTTCTTCTGCAGCCGCCGCTCCTACCATTCATCCAAAGTGGGAAAAGTCAACACCATCTAACCAAATTCTCAACAAAACCACTTCTAGCAACATCAAAAAAGATGCAAATGATGAACATCTTCATATCAATTCAAAATTTACAGGTATTACAAGATCTAAACAGTTCAAAATCTATTCAAATACAACAAATGATTTATCAAGAACAGAATCAAAAGAGTTTCCAAATGTTTCAGCTCTTAAAACACGCTCACCTCATAAGAAATTTTATCACCACCGCCGTCCCCCCCCCCCCCTTTTTCACCCCACCCACCACCATCAACAATCCTAAAACACCCTCCTCCAATAGCCACTTCAGATGTGAAATAAAAATAAAAAATGGGTATTCAAAAAAAGGTAGTTTTTATTCTTCTTCCTCCCCAAGTTTTTTCAAGAACAAAAGCCTCCACACCTCCCAAAAGTATTACACATCTGGAAATGAAAGATTTGATTGCAACTATAACGCTCGAAGTTGGAGGATGATCTATCAAAGACAAAAATATTCACAACTTCCAGAGAGCCACCACTATAAGCCTTGGCGCATTCATAGTCACCACCATCAACCTTCAGGTAAATCTCGACCTCTTTACATCTATAAAGGCCTCTTACCGCTTCCTTCTTCATCAACTCTCAAAAGAAAATCTACTCCGAATTTTAGCAATTGTTCAATCCGTTGCCTACCTCCTCCAAGCACCCTTCCAGGTTCCTCCCCACACCTCCCCCCGAACATCGTTTATATGTGAAGTCTCATTATCACAGCCTCGAGAGCCCCAAACTCAAACCTTCATTACAACGAGCACCCTACAAATCCATGTCACTATGTTCTCGTTCTCCGTTGGGGAGTAATCTCCTTCATCTCTTCCGAAAGTTCAATCAAAAGAACCTTCATCGTCATAACTCCTCATGGAACTCTTTTCTTTTAAATCCTTTCCCATGGATTCAGTTTTTTGGTGTTAAGGTTCTGCTCGATGATAAGCACATATATTTTTCTAATATTATGAAAGTTGTGGGGGCTAAATTTGTGTTAAATCTTGAACTTGAAAATGAAAAGAGTAATATTGAAATAGACTCTACTATTGAAGATTTCTCTTGTAGCAAAAGGGTTCCCAACATCTTAGATAGTATTCAGGAATCTATTTGCAACATTTCAAATGTTTCTCCACAATTTAGCATCAATGATCTTGATGGGTCCGCAAATAATTTGAAGACTTGCAAGGATATAGTTAGGGAGAATTTTGAAAGACATCTTATGGGTAGGAATGAAATAATATCAAAAATGAAAATTAATTGTTTGATCAAGAATACCAAGAGAAAATGGAATATCATGGAGGATGATTGGACCAAGCCTAATAAAAGACGAAGGATCCATAAACTTGTTGTTGATGAGGCTAGGCTTTCAAGATGGACAAACAAGGAGATCAAGTATGATAATTATCATAAATTGAGCTCTCAAATGGATCAGGATTATCAGTTTCCGAAGTGTGTCAAGTTGGATCAGAATAGACAAATTAGTGAAATATTGGATAAAAATTCCACTACTTTTGTTTCTTTCAACAATTTTGGCCATGACAATGAAAACTTGGTTCGAAGAGACTCTAACTTTGACAACAATTCTGATACATTGGAGTTCATGGATGCTGCTGACTTCATAGATTTTGACTTGAGTATCATGAGGAGTAACGATGAGCTGGACATCGGTGGAGAAGTTAGAGATGGAAAGTTAAAGGAAACTGATGCAGTTGATAGCCAGGAGAGACTAGATGACAAAGAAGATACAGATCCTGAGCCCATGGATAAACTTGCGGAGGACAAGAAAGCAAGAGAAATTCAAGAAGAGACAATTGAGGATGAGGATGTCTCGAATAATAGAGATGAAAATGGAGATGTTAACCTAGGCTCACGAGACCATTGCTGTCCAGGTATATCTTTTGACTCAAAGACTATTTTCTCAATTAATAATTTATCTGCATGTGTTAGCTTTAGTTGGTCCAATTTATTTCAATTTCATAATTGGTTTTCGGTGGTTGTACCTCAACAACCCCAGATGCCATTATGAAAATTTTTTCTTGGAACTGTAGAGGACTTGGTCAGTCATCTACAGTTCAACTTCTCACTTCGCTCATGAAGTGTCATAAACTTGATATTTGTTTCCTCTCTGAAACTATTTGTTCTGTCCAATCAGCTTCTTCCCGACTTTCTAGGTTACTTTTTCCTTCTTCATATGGTTTTGATGCAATTGGTCATAGTGGAGGTCTTTGGGTGGATTTCTCTTCCAATATCCAACACACACCTATCATTCTTTCTAAATACCTGCTCCTCTTTGAAATTAAAACGGAACTAGACTCTCCTTGGTTTCTTGCCTGTATCTATGGGTGCCCACAACTCTCAGCAAGACAAGATACTTGGAACTTTCTTGAAACTTCTCTTAAACCTTACCTTCATTTTCCCATACTAATGTGTGGAGACTTCAACCAAGTCTTGTTCAACTCTGAAAAAACACCCCAACCTAAGTCCACTATTCCCGGATCTTTACCGCTTCTTAACTTTCTTTCCTCTGTTGGTCTTGATGATCTTGCCCATACTGGTTGTACATTCACTTGGTCAGGAATGAGAAGGGGTATTAGAATCTATGAGAAACTGGATCGGGCAATGGGAAATTTTGAGTTCTCGGTTGCCTTCCCAGGAGCTCATTGCAAGGGGCTTCCCATTCAAAGATCGGATCATGGCCCTCTTGTTATCTCCACTAAAACCTCATCTTCAACAAAGGCAAGACCCTTTAAACTTGAATCATTCTTAACACAACTGCCTGACTTCCCTCATCTCATTAGGAATACTTGGCCCTCAATTCCCCCTGCCATGCTCTTAGCCACACACTCTTTCAACCTTATCAATAACCTCAAGCATACTAAAACCACAATTAAAAGATGGAACAATAATAGAGTTGGCAACATTTTCAACCAAATAACAGAACTCCAATCTCAACTCTCTTCTTCTCAACGTAAACCCCATTGTAGCTATAACCAATCTATTGATGTTCACACTAGAGCTCAGCTTGATCTCCTTCTCAAGGCTGAAGAAGAATATTGGCGTCAACGATCCAAGATCACAGCCATCTCTGAGGGGGATCGAAATACCAAATTTTTTCACGCCCATGCTAAACACAAATACAAAATCAATAACATCCTTGAAATAAAAGATGAAAACGACAATCTTATTACGGAAGAGAAAGAAATCT
>CM016562.1:38622312-38824556 GCA_003412495.2 Echium plantagineum
ATATGAAAAGAACAAATAATATTATAGTAATTAATAATAAGGTGAACTAACAAATGTGTGCAATTAAATTATTATATCTAAGCTCCCTACACTAAGAAATCTCACAGCTTTTGGAAGTCATAGTCTCGAGTGCCAAGATCATCTTAAGGACAAGGTCGATTATTGGAAAGGGACCCTACTTATAATTACCTCTCATGTATGCGTTACACACAATAATGTTGTTTATTGGAGATAAATTGTTATAATGCTTTCAAATATTTTCTGATAATGTGTACTTTAGTCCATCTTTAAGTTTAAAATTGTACAAGAGAGACTAAATTGTATATTTTATGTCAATATTAGGCACGATTTGTACATGAGTACTTAGTGATGTTATCGATCCGTGTATCCGATTTTCCGAGAAGCGGACCGATAGGTTACCGGTTCTACCCGGTCCGGAGCGATAACCATATCAAGTACATTTTTTGGACCGTATCGATCCGATAACTTATCGGGTGGATGCCGGTTCCGGGTATATCTGATAAAAAAAATTCAATAGAAAAAGCCTTTTGAAAAAATTAAAATCAATAATATAACATCTATAAATTAATATATGATTTATTATCGAATACTCTATCGGATAACTTATTAGATATCGGTAAATTTTTTTACCTGTTCCCAGGCCGTTATATTATAAGGTGGATACATGGACGGAAAATTCAATACCGGGTACCAAATGGATCTCGATTCTTCCGCTCCAATAACATCCATATTAATGTGTTATACATGGTGTTGTTATTATCGCTCTGGTCATATCCGGGTATCCGCTCTCTTGGGAAAGAGATCGATAGGTTACCGGACCGGTATCCATAACGAATACATTTTTTGGAAATAAAAAATACCTAATAGACAAAATCTTTTAAAAAATTCAAAATCAATAATATAACATCTAAAAATTAACATCATATATTGTTATTGGGTAATTCATAGAGTAACTTATCGGATACTGGTTAAAACTTTGGGCAAATGGCACCGGACATCACTAATGTTTTATTTAGTTACAACATTTACCACTGGCGTTCACTTTCGTGCCAAAAACATCACTCATTTTTAAATACTACTCAACCCGTCTACTTTTCGCCAATTTTGCTGAAATCGCATTTTTAAGCACAAAATTTAGAAGGAAAATTTAGTCACAATACTTAAAATTATTAGTAACTACTTCTAGATATTACATTTCTCCCCCTAATTGGCCATCAATTTAAGCTTACGAGAAATGGCACATGTTCAATTATTGAAAAGCCCCAAAATTTAACAAGTACAATCTTGAAAAGATGCGATTTTGAAAACGAAACAGGTATAATTTAAGTGTCGTGACTAAATTGCACTTCTAACTTTTGTGCTTAAAAATGCGATTTCAGCAAAATTGGCGAAAACTAGACGTGTTGAGTAGTATTGGAACATGAGTGATGTCTTTGGCACGAAAGTGAACGTCAGTGATAAATGTATGTGGTAAATAAATCAAACGTTAGTGATGTCCGGTGCCATTTGCCCTAAAAAAATTTACCACCATTATCTTACCGGGTGGATAAACGAAGCGGCAATTTTGGATCGGGAACCGGGTGGATCTCGGTTCTCCCGGTCCAATAACATCACAAACTATATATTTTCAGAGACTAAAATACAACTTACACAAATGAATGGACTTTTTTTGATAACTTTTTCTTATTTGTTGCATAGAAGGCTCTTATGTTTCTCCTTTGATTTCCTTTTGCATATTTCTTGTTTCTTAGAAATTAAATAAATAAAAAGGTCTACGCACTTGTCCTCCACATATATTTGAAAATTAAATCCCAACCAACAATTGTTCTATTTAGTGCCTATAAATACACCTCAACTTATTTCTTCATTTCTTAGCTCACTTAATAGAATCTATTATCAAACTACTCCTCCTCTAATATATATCAACCTTCATCTTCACTAACTTCATATATATATATCATCCATGGCTCACTTTGAAATGTCCAAAGAGGTGATTTTAATTTTTATTAGTTCATGGTCCATTCTTATTATATATGTACTTCACATGCAAATCAAAATATCAAATTGAAGAAATAAAATGGTAATTTATTAATTATATTTTCTATTTAATATTTTCAGGTGAGGTTTAATAAAGAAGAAGAAGATGGAGAATTGACTCAAGATGGAAGTGTAGATATGCATGGGAAGCTTGCAATCAGAAAGAAGAGTGGAAGATGGGTAGCTGGGCTTATCATTTTGTGTGAGTCTTTTTGGATCAACAGCTTCTCTACTACACATTATACCTTCTTTTTTTAAATCATCAACGACCTACTTAATTATTATCGGTTATATATATACGGCGTCTTAATTGCAACGGCATGCATGCTTATCATTTAGATCATAGATCATATCGAATAGCACATTGATCATGAGGCCTGATTTAGAAGTCATGAGTTCGATTTTCATTATAATATGATGATGCGACGACGGGTTTTTTAAGAAAAATATTGTTGTGCATATATGTATGCATGAGAATAAACAGATTATTGTAATTTGTATAGTATCTTGTATAGTTGTATATATATAAGTTACTACATTAATTTCGAAGATAAATACTTTATTATTAGCTAATAATATATGAATATCGCTAGGAATGAAATGCATACATACGTTTCATGATTATTATTTTGTGTAAATGTGTATAATTTAATTACTTGAGTTATTGTATATAATCTAATTACTTTCCTGAAAAAGAAATTAAAATTAAATGGAGTCATTTCTTGAATAAGCTCTTAGATAGTGCTTACAATAATATTCCTAGAGGTCGGGAGTGTAACCTAATAAGTTGGTTGACTTTTGTAACAAATTCTATATTTATGCAAAGTGCAAATTAAATTGGCAACTTTTAACTAGCTAGACTAAGGTTAATTACCTAATTTTAGGAAGGTGGCATTTAACACGTCCAAATAATATTAACGATGCGTTTGGGATACTAACATTTCTAAATATGAATTAAAATGTCACATACCATATGGGAAAAAGTCGATATGCTAATTAGTGTTGTCAAATATGGGAAGTTTCTTTAACTTACTATCAGTAACTAGATACTTACTCGATCTAGAAGAGATTATTATCGAGTATGTGCTAACTAAAAAGCAGATATAATGGAATATGAGATAAACTGTCTCCAGCGAAATCGAATCCAAGACCTTAAAAGATTGAGTCAGATGCTACCAGCTTATTGAATGGTCGGCATATTTGGATGTTGCCTTATAATCTTGACATAGGACAATATCAATAATATAGTATATTGAAAATTATTTGAAGATTGCCTTTAGATTGTTATTGCTTTCATAAATTGTTTACTTTTAATATCATGATTCATATATAGTTAATATTGTAGTAACATGTTGACATTGAGCAGTGAATCAAGGTCTAGCAACTTTGGCATTTTTTGGTGTTGGAGTGAATTTGGTACTATTCTTGACAAGAGTCCTTCAACAAGATAATGCTGCTGCTGCAAATAGTGTTAGTAAATGGACTGGAACTGTTTACATCTTTTCACTTGTGGGAGCCTTTCTCAGTGACTCTTATTGGGGAAGATACAAAACTTGTGCCATATTTCAGATCATTTTTGTTGTGGTAAGTACTATTTCTCGGCTCCGTTCAACACCAACATCAGTATACCCCAATGCCTCGAGGATACTATGCAACGCCAGTGTCTACTTGGTTAACTCGATATATCGTAATTTAATTTCTTGTGCTGCTGCAGGGATTAGTTCTGTTATCACTTGCTTCACAGTTGTTCTTATTGAATCCCAAAGGTTGCGGGAATCAGACTACTCCATGTGCATCACACCCAAGCTGGCAAATTGGTCTATTCTATGTATCCATCTACTTGATTGCCTTAGGAAATGGAGGCTACCAGCCTAACATCGCCACGTTTGGGGCTGATCAGTTTGATGAAGGGCACTGGAAGGAGGGGCACTCAAAAGTGGCGTTCTTCAGCTACTTCTACCTTGCTCTCAATCTTGGTTCACTTTTCTCGAATACCATATTGAGCTATTTCGAGGATGCTGGATTGTGGGTGATTGGATTTTGGGCGTCTGCAGCATCTGCCTTTGCTGCATTGGTGCTGTTTCTTGTAGGCACCAAGCGATACAGGCATTTCAAGCCATCTGGAAATCCCCTTGCAAGGTTCAGTCAAGTGATTGTTGCTGCAACACATAAATGGAAAGAACACATGCCACAAGGTGGGGATAATCTGTACAATGCGGAACCAAAAGACTCCGGTAGAACGATGCTCCATACTCATGGCTTCAAGTAATAAAATCTCACTGCTTATTCGATTTTTGTCAAAGAAATCGATACTTTATTGCAGACTTACATTGATTATAAATGTTGCAGATTCTTGGACAGAGCAGCTTTGATCACATCAACAGATTTCAATGACGAGAAGCAAAACGATCATAATCCATGGCGCCTCTGCCCCATCTCTCAAGTAGAAGAGGTTAAGTGCATACTGAGATTGCTACCGATCTGGTTGTGCACTATAATCTACTCCGTCGTCTTCACTCAGATGGCTTCTCTCTTCGTCGAGCAAGGGGCAGCAATGACAACCACAATAGCAAACTTCAGAATCCCTCCAGCAAGCATGTCTAGCTTTGACATTCTAAGTGTTGCAGCCTTCATTTTCCTATACAGGAAAGCTCTTAACCCGCTTGTGATGAAACTCAAGAAGAAAAGCCTCACCGAGCTTCAAAGGATGGGTATAGGGCTCGTTATAGCAGTTGTCGCGATGGTTGCAGCAGGAGTTGTGGAATGCTATAGGCTAAAGTATGCAAACAAAGACTGCAGTCACTGTGAAGGCTCAAGCTCATTGACCATCTTGTGGCAAATTCCTCAATATGCTCTAATAGGTGCTTCTGAGGTTTTCATGTATGTTGGTCAACTAGAGTTCTTCAATGCACAAGCACCAGATGGGCTCAAGAGTTTCGGTAGCGCACTCTGCATGACATCTATTTCTCTAGGGAACTATGTCAGCAGTTTGCTGGTCAGTGTGGTGATGAAGATATCAGAGGAAGATCATATGCCTGGATGGATCCCAAGGAACCTTAACAAGGGGCACTTGGACAGGTTTTACTTTCTGCTGGCTTTATTAACAACAATCGATTTGGTCGTCTATATTGCTTGCGCCAAATGGTATGCAAATATAAAGCACGGGGACAAGCATGGTGCAGGCAGCAGCAACATTAATAAGGATGGATGTGAAGTGTAATCAGTGTGTGCGTTAGTGTCAAATATCTGTAACTGTATAGGATAGAATTGCAATGTCACCTTTTCATATCTTGTACTATTATCTTCAATAATTCAGCAAAGGATTCACTTTCTAACTTCTCCTGGGATCGAGGTTAAAAGGGTTCGGAATAGTTGAAGGTACTAAATGAAAGGGTAGAGGTTGGGACTCGCCAACAGTAAACAACCAAAACTAAGAGTAATTGGGTGAGTTATGTCTAAATGTTAAAAAACTGATACCATCCTCAATCTAGTAGGTCAATGTGGAGCATGCAGCATGATAAAGATGAATAAGTGCAAAACTATAACAAGTGGGTACACAAAAGATGAGGAAAGATTCAAAAGGAATCATTAAATAATGACCAAGGAAATATTAAGCAAGAGCCGAAGGTCGCCTAAGAAAATCCTTGACAAAGACAAACTATGTAAAAAGCAAAATTTCACAGCACTCGCATGCTTCTATGGTAAAACACACATCTGTTAAGCGAAATAACCGTCTGGAGGAAAAGGAAGAATCAAGTACACATTTGATCGGTATAACCTATTCGGTATAGTTTTCACTGGAAATAAAGACTCATTATTGATTAGCCTTACAAAGATCAACCTTGCACCTTGCGAACTTGAATGTGGTGAGTTGATTCTTGTCGCCAAATTGACTGTGCTCCACTCTGGACAATAGTGACAAACTGGCCCTCCTTCACCAGATTATTCTTCTGAAGAATAACAGGAGTTAAACATATATATAAAAAACATGATAAATGGGGCGACTCCAATAAATATTAAAAAAAACCACTAAGAAGAAAAACTAACCAACAAAAGCTTGATAGCTTGAGAGAAAGTCTCTTCGGCATCATCAGAAAACTTCATATGTATTGGTTTCACACCCTGATAAAGAGCCAATCGCCGCTTCACCTTCTCTCTGATATTAAGGAAAAAGTAAAGCATGATATTAACAGATTTTTCGGAGAGAATCAGACAGACGACATCCTCTACTTCAGGCTCAGGGCAGGAAGGTGAACAAAGTCGTCACACCATTGTTAATGGTTTATCAGAGAGCTGTTGATAATGTCTATTATAAATTTGTCGATCTTCAGTTTTTAGGTATATACAGATGGACTCTTCACAGCTATGTAATTACAGAACCAAACAAGGAAGTAAATAAAAATACTGAAAGCATCACAAATAGATCATGGCTCATTTGATCAATTTGAAGATAGGACTTTGTATACATATGAAGCTATTTAAAACTTAGCTATTCTGCATATTTGAAGCTAGGACTTACTCAGTTGTGAATGCAAAAATAGTTGATGATGGCCGATAATGGCTCAGCGTAACAGCCATGGAGCCTGTTCTTGTGAACACGATGATCGGAGTATCAAGGGCATTGGACATCGTACTGGAGTGAAGAGCAAACATATCGCTCATGTTGGTCTGGAGAAGATTGGTTACAGTAACATGATTAATAACAATCAATCAGCATCAAGGATTCAAATAATACAATCATTCATTCATCATCAAGGATAGAATTTCAAACACGGATAGTGGTATTAGTTCTTGTGTCAGCTCATATTAAATCTATCGAATTTCATCATGAATGAACAGGGAATCACACCTTATGGCTGAATTGACTTAGAGGAGTGATGTTCTCGGGTACAGTTGACTCAAGTCTCAAGGCCACAACGTGCATCACATCAACCGCTTTCAAGGGGTACCTGAAACATTTGATAATCAGTCAGAACAGACATTAGCCAATTACGTCTTCTACTCCCCCCTTTTTATATTGATTGTGTTTATTAATTGAAAGAACCATATTGAGTTTTGACTTGAGTAAACATTAACGTAACAAAATAGTCAAGAATGTAACTACAGACGATGTGATTGCGTTCGAACACGACTACAGGAGATACAAATTAATAAAGTACAATGCTAGTAGGTAAGACAAAAGGACATATAGCAATTAAATTATAGACTAGGAAATAAGATAAATAAAAAAACGAAGGTCAGATTCATTAATTATACACAACACGAGGTTGCTGGACATTATCTCGGATCCCTGTCATTGCACTTCATCTTGGATAATATGAAAACAACTTCCGTGTTATCAGAGGGGTAAGACTCCATACAATCAGAGAAGGTAACACATACATATAGAACAGCACGAGTAAAAAGACACAAAAGAGAATGTTATTAAGCAACAATCAGAAAGTATTATATGATTGTTTGATTGACGACTTGGCATGTACCTAGTTACTAGACTTATCACAATATCACCGCATTAACAGAAGAATAAAACATTTCAATAAATCTCCAACAGGTCCAAATGCTATTAGCACTTCTTAAATCACATTCCAAGAATGTAAATGTCTAGATGCAGATGAAACAGCTTTTATTAAAACTTGTTGGAGATAAACTTGAGTTCAAATAAAATGATGGTTAATAATTTTTACAATCCATGACGTGATTACGGAACTCCACTCCTTTGTTATTTGTCATCCACTCACTTTTATACTAAAGTGAAGTGCCGATATCACTCGTTGGAGTCTATACACCTTTTGGCCAAAATGATTTATACAAGGAAATTGTTAATAAAGGACTTTCGGTTCAGTTTTCAAAGCAGTTCATATGGAAACCAGCAGACAAGAGCATAAATTACTTAAAAAGGGTGTCCAGGTAAGCTCGTGTACAGCTAAAAAAATTTACTTGTAAAATGGTAGGGAGAGGCATTCATGCAAGAAACTCAGCTGACTGAGGTGTACTTACTTGCCATTTGCAGTTTCCCCAGAAAGCATAATTGCATCAGCGCCTTCTTTCACAGCAATAGAAATGTCAGAAACCTCAGCTCTTGTAGGCATTGGATGAGTTATCATACTTTCCAGCATGTTTGTTGCCACAATTACTGGCTTGTGCATGCTTCGGCATCGATTGATAATTTCTTCCTGTATATAAGCATACAAATTGCATAAGCTCCACTACCACTTAAACAGAAAAAGTATGGACTCTGAGCAGCTCAGTAAACTTACTAACTGAACAAAACTCTGCTCAATAGCTAGAAAATTAATTAGGTGGTGAACAAAAAAATGGAAATCAATGGATTTGTTGCCTAAAAGATAGCTTAAAACATAATTAAAAATGATCTCCCTAAGATCCTACAGACAATTGTAATATAAATTAGCTACACCAGAAGAGATGAAATGAAATAGATCAAAGAGATTAACATCACATTACCTGTAATAAAGGGACTTCCTCTATAGGAAGTTCAGCTCCAAGATCACCACGAGCAACCATTGCCTAAATATTATACATAAAACCTGGATATTAGCAACTAACGATGAATTTCAGCGTATCCTACTTAACAGCAAACAAAAAAAGTATTGCCATTTTATAATTGAAGGGTTATGTTGTGCGTGTTTGTTTCCTTTACAATTTCTACTAACAAAGGGGGATTGCCTTGTCTCCCTATTAGTCAACTCTTAAACTAAGAGCAATTTGGAAATCTAGCACTAGTATTTTTTTAAATGACATAGCACGCACCCCATCGGCTGCAGAAAGGATTGAATGAAGATTTGGTATGGCATCTGCACTTTCAATCTTTGGAATCACATGAATATCAGCATTGTGCTCTGCAAAATTTATAAATCAAATTACAAATGACATGTAGGACAATTTTAATGGAAGTATCCAGTTAATGAAAGAGGCATGAAGTCTTTACTCTTTAGATAGTCTTTCAACTCATGAATCACATTAGCGTCCTTCACAAAAGAGACGGCATAAAAATCAACTTCGTTTTCAACACCAAACTTGATATCCTCCCAGTCTTTGTCTATTTATTGCATTGGAAAAGGAAAGAACAAACGTTAATGGTGAAGCAGATTTTAAGATACTCCAACAGATTAGAAAAGGTTTCTAAACACAAATGTGTGAGAAGTATATAAACCTGTTATTGAAGGCAGCGTAGCACTTCTCCCACGCACATTTAAGTGTCGCCTTGAACCCAACTCTCCACCATCAACAACTACACATTTGACTACATCCCCAGTCTTTGATTTCACAGCCAATGACATCATTCCACCTAAAACACGAGGAAGTAACCAACGACATTTGTATCAGGCTATCTTTTCATCAAGGTTAAGTTGGCCCCTTTAGCCACAACATGTCAAGTGTCGGTAAAAAAGATCATATGCTTACTTCTTAATTATTCATTATTTTATTCTCTCAGCAAATAACGTGCAAGACCAGAAATGTTGTGTATCAAACGTGATTAAAATACCTTCACTAATTTGTCAATAAACACTTCAGAAAGAATTGTGCAGTTAATGGTATAAAAAAAGGGTACACATATATGTATAAATTGAGAAGCTTAAACCAATAGAACATGCTACTATGTACTAAGACTTTCATAATCCATTTATTTCACAGAATCAGAAAGAGGAAGAAAAAAATAGAACAAATCTTCGAAAAGATGTAAAAGGTGAAAATTCTAAAAATAAAGAGAAAATTAAAAGACAAATAGATTTAATTTTATAAGGGAGAACAAAAGCTCCTCTAAACTGTAATGCAGAACATATTTCATCAATGATCTACCTTTAATTTTTTGCAAAATAAGAAGGGATGAACTTTGTGTAAATATAATGCCACATCTTCATATATACAATTTATAGCAGGAAATACTGAACCAGTAGGAAAGTCAAATGTGGACGTTGTTGTTAAAATAAGGAAATATGCCATTATTCGTGTTCAAGTTATTTTAGCAAGTAGGTGACTCAAATAAATAGAAGTATATTTAGTAGAAAGTTATAGTCCTCCTAAGATTTGTTCTCTTAAGATTTCTCTAATGGATTACATGCCTAGATTTTGTGTAAATTGCATGAAGTACAAGCATGTAATGTATTAGAGAATTCTTAAGAGAACAAATCTTAAGAGAACCGTAACAATTCCGGTATATTTAACCACAAACACATGTTACTTGCCATTATCGAAATGAGAACCATTCTTCTTCAAAACAGATTCACTTACCATCAACAAGTAATATGTCCCCAACATCTACATCGTTAATGAAGTCATCGTAATTAACACTAACAGTGTCTTTAGTGCTGACACCTCTTTTGATAGTAAAATTAAATTCTTGGCCCTCTTTCAGGGGGATTGGCGCTGGCACATCACCACTTCTAACCTCTGGACCCTGCATATTCGAAAACAGATGATTAGTGTGAAAAGAAATATAAGCAGCTTCAACAGGTTAACAGCTTCTTCTGAAAAAGTTTTAGGAAAACTAAGAAATTTATACAAATATTAATGGGCTGAGGTAACGACACACCTAATGTGCTTCTTATGCATATCAAAGGTACATGTTCTCTACAGCTTGTTAACATAGATGGAAATCTGATGTTGAGACACTATTAGATTGTACGTTGACAATACGGACAAGTGAATAGATATCATTTCTGCAGCAATATTTTTATTCACAACCCTCATACCTTGGTGTCCAGCATGATGGCTATAACATTGTCTTTATGTTGAGCATTGTATTCTTTAACAATATCAACAGTTTTCTGATGTGAGGCATGGTCCCCATGAGACATGTTCAAGCGGGCCACGTTCATTCCTCTTTCTGCCAGTTTCCATATCATTTCACGGGAGCTCGTTGAAGGTCCAATTGTACAAACTATCTTTGTTTTTCTTAGAGGATCTAATGCCTGCAATAATTCAAGCCATAAGCCTCAGATTGTGAGTTAAAAGAAGATTATTAGTTTCGAGGATGCAGGACTAGTGATTACAATCACAGTTAGAAGGAGAATTCAAACTATATATAACAAGAAATGTTGCTCTCAAAGATTATAGAATCTGCATATAATGATCACATGAACAAGGCAATGATAGATTCGTTAGGTGTAACCAAATCTCCAAAATTATCTTGAATGATAAGAGTATAGAATCTGCCACGCCATCGCAGTATTATAAGGTAAAGTAAACATTCCTTTGTTTCAAACTTCCAGAGCTTTGCACTAGTGAAATTCTACACAAAAAGAAGGGTATTTCGTGGTTCAAACAAATGATGTTCTACTCTTAAGTAATTTCGCAAAATATCTAAAGTTTGTCCTTTTCTTCAACGCCAATTTCGAAACGCCCCTCCCCATTTCATCAGCCACTGAAATTCTCTCTACCTAGCTCTAGATGTGTTCTCATAGATACGTTTGCATGATCAGTTAATAGAACCAACCAAATCCATCCATCAGCAAACCTCTACACAGTGGTACAGTCGCCCCCCCCCCCCCCGCCCCCGGCCTCTCTCCGTCCCATTTCTTTGTTGTCAAAATTGAATGCTAGGATTCAGTTTTCTAAAACATTTTGGTTTCTCCTCTATATTCATCAAACGAATCTAACACAAACTCATAAACACAAAAACACAAACATACAATTTCAAATTCACAAATATATTTTAGCTACTCAACAAACACACATGCAGGCATATCAGAGTATTTAATCAAATACAAATGTCCCAAAAACTTAATCTTCTCAATTTTTATGATCTTTTTTATTTCTATTGTATCCATTTCTTCGTCACATCTACATAAAAATTCTGGTTCCGGTACTAAGTGACTTACAGGGGAGACGGAGCCATTTGAGGAAGAAATGCTGCTAAAGTCAACGTTTTGATCAATGGTTTTCGCTTGTTTCCGTTGAACAGATACAGATTTGACAGCAACGATTTGTGTTCTCCCAAATCGTTTGCTAGCCCATGATTCAGAACCAAAGAAAAGATTATTGACGTTCGTCACAGACGACAAAAACCGATCTTGTGGGTGCCCAGAAAGATTGATCACATCAGATTTCAACATTCCACTCTGCATATTCATTGACGCCATTGAAATATCAACAAAAAATATTCAAGAAATGAAAAGGAGAGTGTTTCGAGAGAGGAAAACAGAGGGATTTTGGGTGTTTTGAAGGAACAAGAAATGCGGAGATGTAGAGAGTAATATAGGCGGAGTGTTTGTGTTGCTGTCGTGAATTACGAGGGGGGTGGGTGGGGTGGGGTGGGGTGGTGTGGAGGGTGAGGTGGGGTTAGGACAAAGGGTGGGGTGGGAGTGAGTTTCGTTGAGAAAGAGGTTGGTTCTCTCGCTTTCTTAGGACAAAGGGGGTACGAGACAAATGTCGTCTGCCTGTTTACACTACTTCGACTTGTTTGAACTTTGGCATGCCACGTTGGTTTTCTTACCATCACCCGTCCAAATTATTTGTCGAGTTTATACTCGGTAAACCTCGAGTTGATATAATAATATATAAAAATTTACAAAATGCACCCAAAATCTTTCAAAACGGTCAATTGATTAAGTTTGCCCAAAAAAATGCAGTTGAGTGATTTACTATGGTCCATTTAAAATGAGGGTGATCTACCTGGAAATATTAGATACTTCCAGTGATCTTTGGTGTCATTAACCATAAAAAATAACGAATTCATAATTTTATGGTGACAAACTCACAATATACCAATTTGTGCACTTTTACGAAATGCCAAGTTGTTGAATTGAAGTTTGTTTAAATTATTGACATCGAATATGTTAATTGAGAAATTAATTTGAAGAAGATTTCAATTATCTGTATTTAAGAACTCTTAATTTAAGTATATATTTATTGTTATTTTCTAGGTAATGATGGGCAACCACATTCTTGCCAAAGGTAAATGAGTAGAAACGATATTTATAGTAAATAAAATCATAAATTGAATATCATCACAATTGATTTTTACTTAATTATTTCTATTTTCTTTATTCATTTTGTCGAATTTCATCATCTTATTTAAACAACGTAAATTGTAGCATCTCCAGTTCTTCATAATGTCGCTTTCGTTTACATAATTTATTATCGCTCGTTTGATGATTGATGATGAGCATCATTTACTGTTCTATAAACTTCTTAATTGGGATTAAGATTGTTGGGCCTATCCCAAGGCTCACTTTCAACCTATTCATCGAGGTCACATTATTTTATATAAGTCGGGCATGCATATGGTGCTAACAAAATTAAGTGCAAATAATGCCAACAGAGTACATTTGTACTCTAACTTTAATTAACATAGTACGTTTGCACTCATTTATGTAAGAGTACAAAAGTACTAGCTCCAACCCAGTTATATATTTTTCATGGTGAAATGTAAATATACTATAAGAATTTATGTCATAGTACAAAAGTACTCTAACCCAATTATAGATTTTTCATGGTGGAGTGCAAATATATGCTCTGAGAATTTATGTCAGATTACAAAAGTACTCCGACCCAGTTATATATTTTATGTGGTGGAGTGACAAACAAACTTTGCAAAACATGTTAGAGTACAAAAGTACCTTGACGTAATTAATTAACAAAAAATTGGTATTGTTGAAGTTCAAATATACTCTGCAAATACATGTTAGAGTACAGAAGTACTCTGACGTTATTTAATAAACAAGTTAAAAATGCAAATACATGTTAGAGTACAGAAGTACTCTGTTAACTGAAGTTGGAGTACAAATATACTATGTTAGCATTGTTGGCATCTAACGGTGTTGGCACCATATTCAAGCCCGCAATAATGAATTCAATTGAATTATGTAAACAATTGTGTAGTTATGTATTTTCGTTTATAAGAGTGCATGATCTAAATGGTCAATAGAAGTTTGGGCGTGTATATTACACATAAGTAAATCATTCAACTCTGTCCTCGTAGGCATTAATAAGTATGGCAAACGGCCGGGATGATCACCTATCTTTGAGGTAGGGTCCCAGATGATCACATAACTATCAAAGGGTCCCAGTTGATCACCTTACTTTCTAAATCGTTTCCATTTAGCAGATTCGTCACTTATAATAATAATTTTTGACTAATTAAGATTAGTGATCACTAATGATGGACATTTTAGTAATTTCGCATCATAAATTTCTGAAAATAAATTTAATACATTAAATAACACCACTAAAATGTGAAATTACTAAAATGCCCATCATTAGTGACTACTAATCTTAATTAGTCAAAAATTATCATTATAAGTGACGAATTCGCTAAATGAGAACGATTTAGAAAGTAAGGTGATCAACTGGGACCCTTTAATAGTTAGGTGATCATCTGGGATCCTACCCCAAAGATAGGTGATCATCCGGCCGTTTGCCGTAATAAGTATTGTATATGCTAATTTTTCATAAATCTTGGTACAATTTAAGTAGTTTCTCTCTCCCATTTCCGTTGACACATTTATCACACAATACCAATTTAACCAATTTGACTACCACTAGCGGATCATCAAGTCGAGTTATCCATCCGAGTCCCAACTAACGAGGCTGGTGAATTTATTGAACAACTCCGCAAGCCTAGTGCCTGTTGGGTGTTCATTGAAGAATCCAGGAGATAGGTGGGCTTTAGTAGGGCTTTGATGTTTTGGACGCCGCCAATCCGCCATCTCCATACTAATCGCTAGGGTTTCTCATATCTCAGCTAGAAACCTCTATATATTAAGCGCTCACACAAATGTAAACATAAGTGCGATGAGGATCTCATACCTGTGCCTGAGGCTTGAAGCCTTTGAAGGTTACACAACCCTCTAAGAAGTTCTGAGCGCTCTTTATACTCTCAGTTTTCCATTTTTTGTGATTTTTGTTTTCAATTTTAGAGTTTTTTCCAATATTTGAATTAGGATTAGGCGAGGTGAAGATGAATTCATATGTCTGTCAATCCACTGAATTCTTTGATGTTAAACTATGAATCCCGACAGGTTCTGATCGCTCTATTTTTATCTAAGCATTTTTTTTTCTCAATTTGGATGTTTTTTCTATTCGAATTTGTTATAAATTGCGATTTTTGAAATTGAGATGGTGTACAAAGGATGATCTCATGATTTAATGGGTAATTTGCAACTGAGCTCATATCATTGATGAGCAAAATCACCTTGGAGAACTGATGTTCACTTTCCAATATTTTAAATTTTTATTTGTTTTTTTTATTTTTGTGGTTTTTTAATATAATTGAAATTAATTTATGAATAAAATCGCAGTGACGACTCCAGAAAATTCAAGCTCAACAGACCGTATTGCAGGCTTATCTAATACAGATTTAGCATGCATGTCGATTAACCCGCTGAACTGAGCGATTTATTATTCATTATTTTACTTTAATTCAAATTTAATTGGAATTTGAGATGGTAATGAGGATAAAAATGCTCCCTCTTCTGAAGAAGATGAAGAAGCTTTGCTGGCAGAATCGAACCTTAAATATATTATTGCCACTGAACAATCTCTTTTCCTTATTATGAATTTCCATCGTTTTCTTAAATTTAATATTTCTTTCTTATTTGAATTAATATAATTTTCAAATCAGGAATTACGGTTGAATATATAATTGTTGCCGATTGACGTGTTATTTGCAGGAAATAATATTATTGATGAGTAAGAACTTTTTGACAATGCAGGTAGATTCAAGTATTCAACCAAGAACACTCATCCATAAACTGATTAACATTGCCCCGATGATGATTTCAGTTTTCTTGTTAGCTTTTTAAGATTTGTAAGCTCTTCTGTATTCACCCGCTTTCGCTTTATATATAGTGTATATAATTGGTCACTCTTCTTAGAAAATGTCTATAATTCCATTTGGTATGTTTTCTATTGCACTTGTGGAAGCATTGGTTGTCCTTTACTTCTCCTTACCCCTCACTGTACTTCATCATATTTTGTGTATATAATTTAGAAAGATTCTCAAGTCATTATTGTATATTAAAATATTATATATTCCTCTAAATTATATTAGTTGACCTTTTTTTTATGGATAGAGATAGCAAATTACAATGATATAAGATCAAATGTTACCAATTTACCATTATGCCAACAAGATCTTCAACAGTTGAAGAGACAATAAACATGACATAATAGTGACATTATCACCCATCTCGATCTTATTCATGATTTAAGTACTCCTCAAAGTATCAACGAGAAAATTTAACTTATGAATGGTGTATACTCGCACTTTAGCATAGTTGAACTGCATCAGAAAATTATTGTGGTACTCAAAAATCATGAAAATCAGAGGAAGTAAAGGAATGAATAACAGATTGTCAAAAGTCTGCTAAGAATAAAAACAACCATCAATAATTTTATTAGACAATTTAAATGATATTCATCACAAGCATAATCATCCATAATATAAACTAGTTCATTAGTCTGAGGAGTAAAGAGATTATCGAGCTTCTGATGTTGTTGAGACAGAAGCTGATCCAATTGATTGCAATCATCCTCATCAGAAGAAATAGAAACACCTTCTACATATTCAAGATCAAAGAGTGCTTCCATAACTTTGTAAAAACAATCATTAGCCCAAAGAACAAAAATCCACGCTATTAACCATATCATCAGGTAACGTGGTTATCTTCAAAATCATTTGGAAGATCTTTGAGATTGACAGAGTGAACCCCAAAATACTCAAGAGTTGCAAAGTAATAAGTAAATATCCTTCCCCGATCCACTTTGATCCGGGATCAAAAAGAAAACACTTTACAATTTCGCCGAAAAGATTGAAAACACAGTAGAGAGCATAATGGGAAGAATCAAAGAAAGAGTCTTTACATTGAGAAGTGACACAAGACCATATGAATGAGTCATGAACATCAAGAGTCAAAATGTTGTCGAAAGCGAAAGTGAAGTCAAAGATGAAAACTTTAAACAAATTCTCATATTCATTATCCCGAAAACCTTTTTCAATCAAATCCAAACATGACTCTCTTAGTTTGATGAAACCAAAAGAGCTATTATGAAAAACATCCTCCACTTAATCGACAATTATCTGTTTTTTCAAAGAAGGCCAAACAAGATCTTCATGTGATAATAAACAATTCGATTTTAAGAGTCCCCTTTTCCGTTTCAAACTTTTTGAAAATTCATCTGGATAGTTTTCATATTTGCAGATAGGATTGATAATAGCATCATCGATATCGAAAATAAACGGATCTACATCCATCATATCAAACTGGACATCCTTATTCCAAAAGTCGATAATACTATTATATGTGGTAACAAGATGAGAATAATCTTGAAATTTTCTAACAGGAGGCTTACCAAACAATTTCAGAGCCACAATTTGAGCTTCTTGAGTCTTTCGATCTCCACTTCAACATCCCTTCCTTGTTTTTTGGGCAATGGTTGTTGATCGAATATGGTAAGAGACGTTTAGAAGTAGTCATTTTTTATGTTCTTGGTAAAAGTTAATTTTTGAGAGAAAAAAGATTAACTTTCGATGAAAAATAGAAGAAAAATGATGAAAGGAGTAAAATATGAAAGAAACTGGAGAGAAAAAAAAGAAGAAAATGATGGAAATAAGAAAGAAACAAACAAAAAAAATGTTAAAGACACAAAAAACTAGACCAAGTTTATTATTTGACAAATATTAGTTGACATTATAGTTATATTATCACATTCACATATTACAAAATCAATATAATTAGATTTTAGAAAATATTTTTCTAAAAGATTTAATTATATCAATTTTATACTTATTACAAATAATAATATAATTATTATTTAAATTATCTTATGCTATATAATACTTATATCAATTTTAAGTAACTTTTAATTTTATTTAGACTTAGTGTAACAATTGTCCTTATGCTATATAATTAATAATTTTTAACTGATCATATTTATTTCCTTCTATTATATTGTATCAGTCTTGTACTATATTAATAATTATATAATTTAAGATTACATGATAGTTATTATTCATTTATCCTAATTTTCTAGGGTTAAATTTTGTGAAATAAAGCATATTTATTTTGTTAACTAAAATCATATTTATAATATATATATATAATATACGTACACCATCTCATGTTTTTCTATAATGTTAGTTTGTTAACACAAAAATTAATTCAACACCAAACTTTGTAATGTAACAAAGTATCATATCCTTTTAAGTTTATAGGGTACATTTTGAAATTTATAAAGATTATGGTGTAAATTACCCGTGAAATTTTGGTAAAATAACACACTTAGACAAAATTTATTGGAAAATAACTCGAGAAATTTGAAATTTATAAAGATTACGGTGCAAATTATCCTTGATGTGGAGTGTGTTAATTAGGCCAAGAATATTTGAAGAGTATTATTTTTCAATAATTTTTGTTTATTTTACCAAATTTCTCCAAATTACCCTCTATATACTTAATACTTATCCCCCTAGGGTTTCTAATAAGCCAGTCTCTATATATTGAGCGCTCACACAATTGCAAACATAAGTGCGATGAGGATCTCATACCTGTGCCTGAGGGTCAAGCCTTTGAAGGTTACACAACCCTCTAAGAAGTTCTGAGCGCTATTTTGTACTTTCAATTTTTCATTTGTTGTGATGTTTTTTTTTTTTTTCAATTTCAGATTTTCTTCCAATATTTGAATTAGGATTAAGCGAGGTGAAGATGAATTCATATGTCTGTCAATCCACTGAATTCTTTGATGTTAAATTATGAATCCCGACAGGTTCTGATCGCTTCTATTTCTGAAATCGATTTTTTCTCAATTTGATATTTTGCTATTCAATTTTTTGTTAAATATTGTTGTTTTCGAAAATGAAGTAGTGGACAAAGGATGAATCCCATGATTTAATGGGTAATTTGCAACTGAGCTCATATCATTGATGAGTAAATTCACCTTGGAGAACTGATGTTCACTTTTTAATATTTTAAATTTTGTTTTGTTTTTTATAATTATGTTTTTTGACAATTGAATTATTCAATAATACGTATAAAGTATTTTAAAATTAATTTTCTAATAATTTTAATTATGAAATGTATGAATAAAATTGCAGTGACGACTCCAGAAAATTCAAGCTCAACAGACCGTATTGCAGGCTTATCTAATACAGATTTAGCATGCATGTCGATTAACCCGCTGAACTGAGCGATTTATTATTCATTATTTTATTTTAATTCAAATTTAATTGGAATTTGAGATTGTAATGAGGATAAAAATGCTCCCTCTTCTGAAGAAGATGAAGAAGCTTTGCTGGCAGAATCGAACCTTAAATATATTATTGCCACTGAACAATCTCTTTCCCAATTACCATATGTAACTTCTTTTTTATATTGTATGTTTCAGTATGATTGTGATAATGCAGGTAGCTTCAACCTAGAGCACTCATCCATAAATTGTAAAGAAATGTAATTGGTGTCGATTGAAAAAAATCAAGCCAAACATTTGGGACTTAAGGAAGTTAAAGATATCTCAAGTTGATCGATGGTAAATTGACGGGTTATTGTGAGATTAGGGATGCTAATTGTTACTCGAGCTAAATCCAGTGTTGTGCTTGTGCAATTGGAACAGTGTTTGTGCTTCTGGTTTGCTGATTGTTGCTGATTTCAACTTGGAAGAAGAATTAGGGTAGCAGTATTAGATTTTTAATCTTTTTATTTACCATTACTCTTTATTGTTATGTATATACCCATACTGTGATTGTTTCAACATTTTTAGTTGTAATATTCCCCACAATGATGTGGATTAAAGTGATTTTGAATATATTCAACAATGATGAAAGATTGACAAATGGCTCTTACATAGATTACTTTTTTAAATCACATTCTAGTTATTTGATGTAAATTATTTCATACCAAATGAATTAGAAAAAACACAATTATACTTCTAATTCATTATTTTTTGTACTTTATATTAGTTAGTAATTTAGTACTCCCTCCGTTTCACAATATTTGATTGTTTAGAAAAAATTATTTTTTCATAATAGTTGATTGTTTACGGAATTCAATGTACGTTTGTATTCATGATTTCCTTTTTTATCCTTGTTTTATTGTTTTATAGGTTACTTTTTATTTTGAGAGTATTTTGTAGGATTTACTAGTAAATTTTATTAATCTCTTAATAAAATACTTTTTGGCTAAACAATGTATTGTGAGGGTGTATGTGTATAAATTAAATTATCCTTTGATACTTTTGTACTTAAAAAACAGATTTTAACCGGAAAAAATTGGATATAGTAAGCATTATAATAAATTTGGTAAAATTAATAAATGAAACGTTAATGATGTATGAGTAAAATTTGCGGGCACCTATTTAATTTCGGCTGATTAATTACTTAAAAACTCGCACGGAGTAATTAAAGTGGCGTTAACTACTTTCCACGAGTTATCACCCAATTGGCCACTGCAATTCAATAATACAATCCTGATCCACTCATGTGTCGGCAACACACGAATTATGAACCAAGTGGGGCCCCCTTCTTAACTTTATTCAACTGCCACTCAAACTCCTCACTATATATACAAAAAAAACCGACAGATCCCGATCCTAATTCTCATTACAAAATCCTCTTATCCTCATTTCGAAACAAGACAATTCTGAGTTATGGATGGTCTAATTAAGGGCTTGGTCGATGTTGCTATAGGACACGGCGACAATGACGGGGATCGTCAAGAACCGCGTGATGAACGCTCTAGATCAAGTTGGGCTGAGGTTAGTGTTTTTCGTAATTGCTTTGATCGTTTGGAAAATGAGAATGTTTAGTCCTTATTTGAAAGATGGCGATAGTTCGGGTTGATAAGAGATTTAAGAGTTTGTTTTTTGTTTGAGTTTTTATTGTGTTGTTAATATTGGTGCAGGTGGTGTCTGGAGATCAAGATACTGATGATCGGTCTCACACCAATCAAAATTATGGTAACCAACCACAGGTACTTACCTTTTTTTTTGCAGCTTTTCGTGTTTTTCGGGTATTTGTTGCACTTTTTGATTATTACTCACTTCATTGTTAGAAGATCGTCTAGTTTTATTGTCCAATGATCGCAATTTACAAAGCTGATGTCTTTAGTGACTCGCGTATTTTTGTTCTTAGTCAAGATTATATTGTCATGTTTGATCTTAATGATCAAAACTAACAAATTTTGATGTTTTTGACCCCGCAATTTTGATTTGAATCAAAATGATATCATCTAATTTGATTTTTATGGAGTATGATCAAAATTGACAAACTTTGATGTCTTAATTAACTGGCACAATTTTGATTGGAATAGAAAATTGTCCCTTTTGATCTCTCTTTGATCAAAATAAACATATTTGATGTCTTAATTGACTGTATAATTTTGTTTTTGTTTAAATATACTGTTAATACTCCCTCCATCTTGTGAAGATTGACGACTTTCACACTTTTTGTCATTTAACTCATCACATTTGACCACCTTTTACATGTACTTTTGCAGATAGTCCAAATTTAACTAGTTATCTCTTAAATTTTGAAAATATAAAAAGTGGAAAATCTTAATGAGATGGATGGAGTAGTATAATTCGACAATTTTTGACAATGTGACGATCAAATTCTTTTTGTGAGAAGGACTCATCAAGTTATGGAGGGAGTAGACCTGCAATGAAGCCTCAGAAGGTATCTGTCATCCTTTTTAACGAAGTTCTGATGAAATCTCATTTTTAGTTTACCTGGTTTGCATTACCTTTGCTTGTTGTTTTTGTTGCTACATAATTCTGATTTCTGCAACTTGTAGCTTCATTGAGGGATATAAAACCTTTGTTCAATTCTACAGATCATAGTTTCTTCGAGTGTGCTCAGTGTACTGAGAACGCATATTGAGATAACGTTTACTTTATGTTCTTTTATCCCAATTGAAATAGTTATAGGCCGAGTGTATGAAATGCATAGGTATGTTCGTATTTGATCTGTTATAAGTGTTGTAATTACATTTCTTGATGTTGATTTCACACGAATAAATTTATCATCTCAACGGTAAGGGGTGAAAAGGGGACTGATTTGTTGGTGGTGAACATAATGGGACAACTTGACCTTGTTAGCTGCTTCTAACCCTCATGTGACACTGGAGTTCGGGCATTAGATTATGCATTTATGTTCCCTTCAATTTTTTGTTTAGTGTGCCTTCTAGTAGATAATACCCTCCAAGTTTTTTTGCATTTCCTTGCCTTACTACTCATTACTAATTGCTTAGATTTGGATGTTAGTGTGATATTTGGTTTGATGATTGATGCAGTCTACATATGATGGTTATGGAAGGAGTGAAGACAATGTGCAAAATGATTATGAACAAAGTCGTTGGAACCAAAAGGTTGGTTCACTATTGCAGTTGTTTGTAGATTATTCATGAGTATCCGAAGACGACATTTGACAGTTTATTTACTGGCTTAACTGTAGGAGGAAGTAGGAAATGATGATGGTTGGGAGACTGTTAAGAAAAAGCCTTCTAGACCCAAAAAGGTTTGGCCCGCTAATTCTGGATAAGTAATTCCTTCAGTTTTCTTTCGTATTCTGTTCAAGTGGTTTGCGCGTTATTGATAAGTTTGCAATTTGCATGTATGCAACATTCATAACTTGAATGTAATCAGCTGTAAGTTTGTGTTTTGTGTACATCATTACAGGGAATGCACAGCCTTGTGTTTCGTGGTAGTCAACCTTGAATTACAAAACCTTGTTGTATATATATTTTAGTTATGTATTCATGATCAAGTTTCTGGTTTGTCCAAATTCTGGAATTTTTGCAAGTCTGTTAGAAAACTTACTTCAAGGGAAGAGGAAATGTTTCTAATTGTGAAAGTTTCAAATATAATTATTGAAGGATGACCCGTCTCATATTACATATACCGATGTTTTACCTCTTCGTAATTACATGTTCATGCAGTTTGATGAAAAACCTACTCTTGTTCTGACAGCCTGACAATATCATTATTGTAATGCAATATATATGAGTTTCGCAAATTTTATGTTCCCTCCACTTAGAAGAGCTAATGAGCTGATCCAATGTTTCCAATATCATGACAGGTGCATCTAGATCAGTGGGATGGTTATAAACGCCCACCTCAAGAACAAGAGTACTCTGATGAGGTTGAGTTTGGTGGTGACATGGAACCCTCTGAATCTGAGCTCACGAACCTTTCTGAAGCCTGTAATAAGCTCTGGGAGCTCGATGTGAATCGTTTGGTACCTGGTAAAGATTATGAGATTGATTGTGCAGAGGGTAAGAGAGTCCGCCAAAGGGAGGACATGGCAGAAGGAACGCTTTTCTCCTGGGTTAGTGAAGATGTATTTAGGAGGCCCACGTTCGCTCGGTTTTGTTCACTTTTGGATAATTACAATCCAGATCAAGGCGCTAAAGAAGTTGTAACAACTCAAGAGAAGCAAGAGCAGGAAGCATTCATGGAAGAGATAAGTAGGACAGCCCCAATAAAGTATCTCCGTAAGTATCTGGCAGCAAAGCGCATTGTGTCTGAAAATGAATTCAAGAGAATGATGACAACCCTTTGGTTTGATCTTTTGGGACGAGGAGGTACATCTGGTTGTTCATCTGCTTTTGAACATGTTTTTGTTGGTGAAATTAAGAAACAGGGAGAGGTTTCAGGCTTCCACAACTGGCTTCAGGTATGTGAAATTTATTTGCTGCCTGTCTTCTCTCTTATCCGATCTAGAATAAAATATCATATTTACATGTTCAGGTTGCCAAACTTATTCTTCGTTCATTGATAACGAATCCTCATATACTGCATTGACTGTTTCTCGAATACCATCATTTGAAGCTGGTAACGAACTATCTGTCTTGCCTCTGCAGTTTTACTTGGAAGAATCAAAAGGCAGAGTGGACTATCAAGGATACATCTTTCCTAGAAGGCGTGGAGAAATTGTAAGTCATGACCTTGCATTTGGGCATGCTAATTCACCCTTCTTCTTCCACAGGAATAAAATTGCAACATTTGCATTAAGGAAATTGTAGACTTTCTGCATCTTGTTAGGACGAAAATTTGCAACATTTGCATTACCTTACTTCCCTTACTATCGGCTCTATGTTTGAAACTGCAGCCTGATCAGGAGACTCAGTTACTCACGATACAATTTGAGTGGAATGGCGTCCTCAAATCCGTCTCAAGTACTCTGGTTGGAGTGAGTCCTGAGTTCGAGATTGCAATCTACACTCTCTGCTTCTTTGTGGGAGGGGAAGACAACTTTGTGGACCTTGGTCCATACCAAGTCAATATCAAGTGCTACCACCTCGGAAACAAAATCGGATCAGCGTTCCCTGTAGCAGAATCATAACATTTCGAGAGTCTTATCGTCGTCCAGTTTCCTGTGTAAGATGAATTCAATTTCTATTATTGTGGAGCTTCATAACATAACACTTATTTGTGGAGCCTTTTGTTATTAAAACAATAGAAGCTTGAACATGCTTGTATCTGTATCTTTAAAATAATGGCACTTGTTGCATGTGTATCAGAATATGCTACTTTATCTATGTGGCTTCCTGAATTGGCTGATGGATATAAAATTATTTACCAACTCTATTAGTTTTCATAATATTTAGAAATTTTGTGATGGATTGTTCCAAAAATGGTAATTGTATTTTGGGCAAATGTCCATGGCAATCACCTATGTTTACATGTTATACGTTTACAAAATATTTTCAATCATTATCCGTGTTTCAAAACGTCTTTGCTAATAAATTGTGTATGAAAACGTTACGGTCCATCACCGAATTTTGTCATTTTATCGTTAATAATATCATGTAAGAACACGTGACTTGTCACTGAAGTTATTTTTATCATTTCATTTAATATATTATAGGTAGAATTTTTTTTTAAAAAAACCACTCAACACACACTTATCAAAGAATTTAACTCATCAGACCAAGTAAGATAAACTAAAGACATTTTGAAACATTAGTAATAAGTGAAAACATAAGTAATTAATGCGGTCATTTACCCTTATATTTATTAGTTTTGATGAGTCAAAAATCATCTGCTTTACTATGCTTTATTTGTTTTATGTAATGTTCTATGTTCTTTTCGGTAAGTCTCCATCTGTTGGAGACATTAGTTTCATTATGTGTTAAACTTTGAATGTTTGTATTCCCTGTTTCCTATCTATCAAAAAAAAGATAATATGAAACAAAACCAACTCCCTTTTAAGAAGAATTATGAGAATATCTCAAACAGGGGAGAAGATATTTCAAGGTGAAGAGGACTAGTAGTTAATATCATGATATTTGGAGAAATATAAAATGATAAATATCAGTATTGAAAAAGTGGAAAAAATGTGCATCAAAATTGATCAATCTTGGTCACGTGGTACCTTATGCTATTGTTTTGGTTTTATTCGACATAGTCTATTTGTTGGTATTTCTTTGTTTTACATGGTTTCTCTTATAATTAAATTTCATACAAGAATTTCAAGTGGGGTGTTTTTTTTTTCTTTTTGCATACATTTGACTTCTAATTTGATACTAATTTTGCATAAGAGTGCTAATTTTGCAATTTTTCAATATCTACTTGTCCCAATCTTTTGATACAAGTATCTTGGCCAATGCTATTTTGACGGTTCTAGATTTCACGGCTCACGTTCGAAAATAGTTGTTTCCTAGTATCTCCTTTCCCTGCCAATCAATTCACCAAATATATGCAAATCAGATCAACATAAGAATTGGATTTATATATGTCGATGAAGATGGAGTCTAATGGAAACTAATGATTGATGTTTGATTGCATTATTACGTTTATGTTCTTCTATATAAGAGGCGACTATGTCGATAGTCGACGTTTCTAAAATCGACCCTTGCTCTATTTTCGTCGATCGTCTTGCGTAGCCAAGTATTTGACCATATTCTAAGTTATACTCAAACCATGAAAAGAAAGTGTAATTACATAATTGAGAAACATGTGGGGTTGATTGTGAGTGATGAAAGAAGGCTTACCTTTGGTTATCATGCAAGGAGATATGGTTGTGATAAATTTGGTCCAAACAAATGATATTACACTTCTTCTTTACTCAACGATCATCAAGTTAGCAGAGTAGGTATGTTTGTGATTGTAAGGGTTACGAGTTCAATCTTCTCTATCAACACTTTGTTGGTCAAGTCTGTCATAGGCTATTACGCAACCCGAGTCCTGATATTTATCCAATACACATTCAACGAATAGTAATTGCGAATCCTCATTACGAAAAGCCGATTTCTTTGGTGAAAAAGTAAAAATAAAAATGAAAATATATGTCCCTATTGATTTCTTATGGCTCTCTCAAAATCCAATACTTCCAAAATTATAACACAATGTTGTAAACGAAGAGGTCCAAAAGGTAGGCCACTAAACTTCATTTATCAATTTTTGCACTTTGGCCACTTTAAATAGAGCCCACATACATTTGTTGCTAGATAGTTTTATAAATAACATCTCACAACCTTCATCCATTTCTCAAATAAAATCATGGCTTTAACACTCCCTTCTTCAATCTCTTTGATCAATTTAAATGAAACAAAAACTTCAAAATCATCAGAAGAATTCCTCCCAAACATAATTTGTTTCAACAAACCATCTACTAGTAGACTTAGAGTTAGAAGTTCCATGCATGAAGCTCATCTTTCACATGAGAAATCCATGCATTCAGAAGGCTGGAGGAGGAATGAGGAGAAGGAACACCTCCACACATTACCCCCTCCCCACGTCGAGAACGGTTCGCGGGTTCCTATCTTCGTGATGCTTCCTCTTGACACCATAAATATGAAGGGGAAGTTAAACAAGCCGAAGGCAATGAATGCCAGTTTGGTGGCGTTGAAAAGCGGCGGCATTGAGGGTGTTATGGTGGATACTTGGTGGGGCTTGGTGGAGAAAGATGGCCCTGGTAGATACAACTGGGAAGGGTATGCTGAACTTGTGAAAATGGTCCAAAGTCATGGCCTTAAACTCCAAGTTGTTATGTCTTTTCATCAATGTGGTGGAAATGTTGGAGACTCGTGCAGGTAACGGCTCTCCGTTCGAGTCATTGCAATGACAAGGATCGAACTAAAAAAAGAAAATTACTTTATATACTACTACTGCGATGCCATGGAACAGAAAATTTCTTGTAATAAAAATAATTCTGTAAAACAGAACAAAGTTTTAAGACATAGATAACGTTGCATACTATCTGACCCGTTATTATTCCGTATAGGCAGAAGTCTTTCGGATATAGTTAAATAGCTTAAAACATAGCAAGTAAATACTTGTTATGTATTTGCAGTATACCTTTGCCTCCATGGGTGCTGGAAGAAATCTGCAAGAATCCAGACCTTGTGTATACAGATCGATCGGGGCGAAGAAATCCCGAATATATATCCTTGGGGTGTGATTTATTACCAGTCATCAGAGGAAGAACACCCATCCAGGTCTACACAGACTTCATGAGAAGCTTCAGGGAGAGATTCAAAGACTACATGGGATGTGTTATAGATGTATGATTATGAGTTCCCATTTCATTGTCTATTTCATTCAATCTGAATGTCTTACTTAATACTCAACCCAATGTGGGGCGTGTAACCGCTCCACTTGGACCACATATACGGGATTTACACGTTAACCCGATTTTCAAGAATGGAAACTAAACTTATCTTGAACCTGTACAATGCAGGAAATTCAAGTGGGGATGGGACCTTGTGGCGAGCTAAGATACCCGGCCTATCCAGAGAGCAACGGGACCTGGAGGTTCCCTGGAATCGGAGAGTTTCAATGTTATGATAAGGTGTGTTTTGTTTCGAAGGGAATACTAAAATGTGTAAATTTAACATAAGAAAATTATGCATGATGTGGATGAATCAGTTAGTTATCAATGTGGTCAATCAATTGTCAACTAACTTTGAATGTACTTCTCACGTACCTGGAAAAGAAATCCTCTAAAAGAATTTGTTTTGCGTGATTCAGTATATGATAGCTTCACTTCAAGCTTCAGCGGACGCAATTGGGAAGAAAGATTGGGGGCTAGGCGGACCTCATGATTCCGGGCAGTATAACCAATTCCCCGAAGACACTGGATTTTTCAGAAATGAAGGAACATGGAACAGTGAATATGGTCGATTCTTCTTAGAGTGGTACTCTGGAAAGCTTTTACAGCATGGAGACAGAATCCTAACGTCGGCTGAAGGCATATTTCAAGGAACTGGAGCCAAATTATCAGGAAAGGTAGCCGGGATTCATTGGCACTATAAAACACGATCACACGCCGCTGAACTAACAGCCGGATATTACAACACTCGCCATCAAGATGGCTACTTACCAGTTGCTCGAATGTTTGCAAGACACGGGCTGGTGTTCAATTTTACTTGTATGGAAATGAGAGACACACAACAGCCAGAACACGCAAATTGCTCCCCTGAAGATCTTGTTCACCAGGTAAAGCGCGCTACTAGAACTGCAAGAGTAGACCTCGCTGGGGAGAATGCTCTAGAAAGATACGACTCTGGAGCATATGCACAAGTTTTGGGGACTAGTAGGTCAGACTCAGGAGATGGATTGAGTGCATTCACTTACCTAAGAATGAATAAACAGTTGTTCGAGCCACACAATTGGCAAAATATGGTGGATTTCGTTAGAAACATGGCAGACGGAAGCAGAATCACGCTACTCCCAGAGAGCGATAAAAGCAGAACAAACCTCTATGTTGGATTTATCAAAGAGAAAAGTGATAAGAAGATCAACAAAGGTGTTCTTCTGTGAATATATAGAAGTATATTGGTAGGATTTGTTGCTATGGTGTAGTATCGTGCACTACTGAATCCGAAAAGGTACAAAAGAACAGCATTATACGGAGTAATATTTCTCTCTAAGCTGAACTTGAGTACCAATCGCCAAAAGGATAAACAGGAAGAGATATAAAGAAGATTTGAATCACAATCTTGCGAATCATATGAATGAGTTCATATGACATTGTTGATAAGATATTTTGTATGAGTTATTTGTTTATAATTACCCAGTTTGATGGTTAGAGATTAAATATATAACATATTTGTAATGAAACTTGGAATTATTTTTATCTCTGCAAATTGATCCAACATTTCTCACTCATGCAAATAAGCAAACATAAATAGTTAAAAAAAAAAAGAAAAAAAAAGCAAACATAAATAGTTGAAATCAAAATTAGATGTTTGAAATGAGTACTCTTTAAGCTATTCTTTGTGTTACATGTTTGACACCAACTCCTGCAGCCCTTCATCTCTTGTCAAATAGTTGCACCAAAAGTCCATCTCAAACCCGTACTCAAACCCGTCCATTGCTGACGAAGTTGACAACCATAAATAATGTCGAGGCACGTCTATGCCAACATCATTGACTTGAGGAAGATTATACGCGTTCTCCATGCTTGTCCAGAAATCATCATCAACGTCAGCAATGTGTTCCAATGTGTCATTTTCATTGGTGCTGGTACAACTGCTAGTATAAGAATTGACACTTGTACTAGTTTTCTCGTCCATTATTATATCTTTCTGTGGATCACCAGCATCAGCATTATCATTGTTTCCTTTGCTCGCGGAGTTTTTCTTCACGGACTTGCCTATTGTGTCCGCTTTCTTGGATTTACTTGCTCTCGAGGAACGTTTCCTAGTTCCTTTTGGAGGATAACCATCAAGTCTCTTCTTGAGGCGAGTATTCCATACATTCTTGATTTCGTTGTCTGTTCGACCTGGTAATCTTGAGGCAATTGCAGACCATCTGTACATTGAGTAAAGTACACCACCATTACAAAATATGAGTTACATTATATCAGCTTTACATAATCCCAGTAAATTGGTCACTTTTATTATAAGGATAATGAGTCGGATCATCTTATATCGAACATGTCTCATCCTCCGACACATAACTATAATTCCGTATTTTTGAAACATCTTAAAAGAAGATAAAAGTGAAGAGAAGTTACTTATTTCCTAGTTCTTGGTGCAATTGAATGATGGCATTCTCCTCTTCCTTAGTGAAATCCCCTCTTTTGATATCTGGTCTTAAATAATTTATCCATCTAAGCCTACAACTTTTCCCACACCTCAAAAGACCTGCAAATCAACCGAGAAACTAGTGTTAGTGATGTTCATACGTCATATGGAGTTTAAGATTTTATATCTCGACTCTCAGGTACAATGAAATCGACCAAAATGGTTCATAACACTACCTATTATTCTTATCTATTGTGAAGTAATAGATACCTGCTTTTATTTTACTATTGAGTGAATTCGGAAACAGTCAATGTCTTATCACAAGGTAAGGCCGCGTACTATCTAAATAATTAGACCCCTATACCGAGTAAACGTAAGTCTTTTCGAAGATATTGAGCCACATTGATATTGATTGGTGGTAGTAATAATGTTACCTGCTTTCTTTGGGAGGGCTCTCCAGTTACGATGGCCATTTTGATTAATGTGATTGGTGAGAAGCTGATCTTCTTCTTCAGACCATGGACCTCTCTTCAACCCAATCTTATCACAACATGGAGCTCTTCCCATTTAGACAAAATGGTAAGAAAATAACTATCTATTCTTTAATGTCTGCAAATTCTCTTTTACTATCTAGGCAACCAAGTGTAATTACAACTCTGCCTCTACTATATATTGTTCTTTTCTTGAGAAATAATGTCAACTTGTCCCCTTGCAATATTTTATATATTTAAAAAAAAATGATGAGAATTAGAACTTTCGAACATAGTGATGAAAGAGTATTGCAAATAAGGATTGAACTCGATAACTTCTAATAAAAGTTCAGGTTAAATAGCACTAGCCGTCTTATAATATCCCATCGATTAATATTTTATACTATAAACTAGTAACATTGAGTTCTTACAAAATAAAAATGGAACTCATAAATTAGTAAGTCTATTGTATATTGAATTTTTACTTCGAATATTGTAGTGTTGGAGTATTACTAAATTGCAATTACATTACCATCATGACATGTTAAAATACCAAATTAAAAGGGTTAATTTAGAGACAACCATATATATATTTATATCTTAATGAGGATATAAAGACAAAAATATATAGGAGTTCAAGGTTATGCACCAAGTACCACTGCATGCACTACTAATTTTAGTATTTTTACCGATCTTCCCAACAATTAAATATCATATCCAACTTGTATTGTACTCCTTTGTTCGTTAACCATAAAAATTAAAGTGCAAAATCTTAGCAATCTCATCTTTTCATATAATTTGAATTCGACTTTAATAAGGAATGAATTTTGTAAAGTGATTAATACGCAAGTTATAGTCCTCTTAATCGAAGACGCAGCTTATAATCAACTTCTTTCATATATTTTAGGATGGTATGTATGGACCGTTAGTAAGATAGAGGTAATCTAGTTTTTACTCTTACGTCTGCCTCGAGGTGTCGGTAAAAGTTTGCGAAACACGTTTTGTTTTGTTTGAGAATTGAGATGAGGTGGTCAAATATAACAAGTGGTACGTAATATTGTTCAATCGAATATTAGACATCTATAATTCTTACATTAATATTGAACCTTATAATGCATACATCTCAACTACAAAAACAAAGCTTATTATGAATTACTATATCAGATTGATGGTACTCTGTCTTGGTGCATTCTATGATATGAAATCGAAATGTATCCTAATATCCAATTTAAATATAGTGTTTATTACGTGTCATACTTAACCACATAACTCGAAATCTAATATCCAATTTCATAACATCGACAAAATAAATATCGAAACGAAAGAAATTGGCTTGTTTTTGTCCACGGAACAAAATGGCCGAAGGACAAACTACAAGCCTGGCAACAATGCAGAAATAAGCCCCATATTATATTCGTATCTTTATCATTTCTTGGAAAAATATGCGGAGTATATACTGCCGGTTTGTCATAAATTTAAAGGAATATAAAATACCCCGTATTAATATTAATGGAATAATACAATTACCATAGTCAACTTGAATTGCTTGCTATATGTTTTTTTTTTTGTAAACTAACAATGAGAATATAAATGCAATGGTATGACAAATACGAATACCAAAATATACTAATAGACCATCATTAGAGTAAATATGAGACAAATTATCTCTTAACAAGATTTGAACACCGTACACCATGACTCAATACCTCGGGAGAGACTGGAACACCTAACCAAGATAATGGAATCGAATTATACAACTTCTTACCAGTGTGATGAAGATATAAACGGTTTCCAAATTGACCCATTATGAAGTGGATTAGAATTAACCAGAGCGTTGTATATGAAAATACACATTGGAATGAACTCTACAAAGAAAAAAGTAGAGGAATGATAAGAAGCTTATGAATGGTATTTTCTCATCATACAAAAGTATTAAATATCTCTAAGGAAACGGAACTGATAACTTTTAAGGTTTGTGACTTGGCAAACGAATGTATTATGTTCCAGTAGTAGTATGTAATGGACAAATAAGTTAAACCTCAGTAGAGAACTACAACCTTGTCAACTGCCATTGACTGTACGTCAAAGTCGATCTTCAAACGGCCTTTAAGAGAGAATTCGCAGTTTACTCAAGTGCTTTATTTGCGATGACTGGAACTCTTATTTGAGAATCCTTATCTAGCACACGTCCATCATTTGGACCAAGAGGCATGACCTTTAAGAGAGACTTCTCTATTTCATCGCGTGCTTTATTTTTTAATTCCTCAAGAACTCGTCGAGCCTCCTCAAGTTCGTCTTCTGCACTCGGACCATGGTCTTCCCAGGCTTCAATCACCTTATTTTGGAAGTTCAGTGCTAGATCATAACTGCAAAAATATGAAAATTATAATGCACATAAGAATTATATTTCTGGTCGAGGAATCCATAGATAAAGATAATTTTAGTTTTGAGCAAGCATATTTTATGGGAGGGTCTGTAATCTGTATGATTGAACTTATGCTTTTTGAAAATCTGCAATACACATGCATGTGAATACAGAACACATCATATGTGCCTACACGGACCCAGATACAATACATGTACACACATCATGATGATCTCTTTCAGCTCTCTCAATTGCTCACAAAAGAATCATGCCATACATAACAAAGATAATCACAATTCTCATAGATGGTTGACGAGACGATGCCCACCATCATAGAACATCATATATAGTACTATAGTAGTGGTCCAGTGGAGAAGCTTTAATGTCAAGCTATTTTAAGTTATTCAGTTGTTTATCTATCCACTTTGACAATCATAATCTCATCCTTATCCTCTCAAACTAGACCTATATAAACAACCATCTACTTTGGGAATCATAATATATCATCATCATCCGATACACTGCATAAAGAGAAACGACTAACTAGTTTTAGCGTATAAGGATTTACTGGACAGAAATTGTCCGTAGCCATCGAACTGAAACTTAACTCCAAGAACCTTAGAAGACGTGCATAGAGCTTATTTTCACTTAGAGTAATGAGTGAAGTAATGAAATGCCTCCACTCAATAAGATTTAAATCAATATTGTATTGTCACTGAATCACCTATATCAGATTGTAAATTCTTAATTGTGTTTTTCATGCCAGACAAAGTGAATAGGTTACTCAAATAAATATGTGTTAGTGCATGCTGTATCCACATGGACAATATCATGAACACAAATCAGCACTATATTAACTGAGAAAACAGTTATTCAATCCATCCCATAAAGATTGTCCACTTTCACTCTTTATTCGTTTCTCATAACTTGTTTCATTTGACCACCTTTTACATATATTTTTAGAGGTAGCTCCACTTTAACTAGTTGTCTCTTATATTTTTTAAAAGTGAAAACCAGATAATGTTTTTATGATGGAGGGAGTACATAATTAGATATCTAAATCACTAGATAAAATAATCACAACCTGCTAATTAAGAAAATTAAAAAAATTTACCTTCCCATGGCAGCATATGCTTTTGAAAGATTCTGAAATGCCCCAATTGTATCTGCATGATGAGGACCTAGGGAAACTTCCATGATATCCTTTGCATATGCAAATACCTGGGCGGCTGACTGTGGTCGATCTAACTCCAAATATGCTGCACCCAAATTATTGTAAACATAACCGATCCCAAAATGTTTTGATCCAAAACTCTCTTTTAATCTCTCCGTCGCATCCTCCAAAAACGGGATAGCCTCTTTCACCTTTCCAGTCAGCAGAAGTAACCATCCAATTCTTGCAGAAACACTTCCGACTGAATGTTGTTCCTGAGGGATCTTCTCAAGCATTGACAATGCTCTCTTCAACAAAGAAATTGCATTTTCAAACTCATTCATTGACTCATACTGCATTGCAATTTCCATGTATGCCTCAGCAACGGCTACTGGAGTTTCCGTTTCCTTTTTATCATATATCTTGTATGAAATCTCAAGACACCTCTTAGCATCTACAAACTTCTCTTGACTAGACAAAGCTTTAGCCATAGCAACAAAAATCATAGCTCTGTCCTCACTTTCCTTGTCAGTCAGCTGCACAACGCTTTTCAAAGTATTGATCGCCTCCTCATATCTACCCAAGGCAATCTGCATATTAGCTGCATCAATCTCAGCCCGCAACACATCAGTCGATAGACCCCAGCTTTTCAGCACCCTTTGCGACAACTGATTTTGCTCCAACGCCTTCTCGTGTTCCTCTAAACCAGTATAAATAATTCCAAGAAGCCTCCTATCATGAGCAACCTCCACCGAATTACTCCCCAGTTCCGCTTTATGTATCTCCACCGCCTTCAAACAAAAAGGCAACGCTTCCTTAAAATTCAAAACCGCAACATAAGCGTCCGCCACATCCCTATTAGCATTACCCAACTCTTTACTGTTTTCGTCCAACATCATCTCTTTTATCTCTAAGGACTTCCTCAAATGGGCAAGAGCCTCTTCCCTCCTCCCGACTGCAGTCTTAACATTAAACAACTCAAGCTGAACAGCGTGAAGAATCGGCATAACATCCTCGACACTTACATTACCATCCTTTTCTAATTCACCCAATATCCTATTAGCCCTATTAAGATACCCTAAACTCTCATTAAACCTTTTCAAACTAAAACAAACAGACCCCAATAACTGCAAATTCATACCTAAAAGCAATGAATTTTTACCTTCTTTATCCAAAACAGTTAAAGCCCTCATACCAAAATCAAGAGTCTTTTCAGGATCCTCACCTTCTTGATCCAACTTAAGCCCCATTTTCAAGGCAGCCAAACCAAGCTCCTTCTCCTCAAAAGTGTTCTCCATATCTTTAAATGCCTTAAGCATGTCATCAGCAGTTTCTGCAGACTCAAAAGCCTCCTCAAGATCCAATTTTTCTTTGATTTTTCTCTGTCTTGATGATAAAACAGGTGAATTCGCGGAATTTTCAACGAGGGTATTGAGATTTCGAGAAAAATTGTGAAATTTGGGTAAAGAATGGATTTTTTTTATGGGTTTGCATCTTGATGGTAAAACAGGGGAACTTTCAATGAGGGTATTAAAATTTTGAGATAAATTGTAAATTTGAGGGGTGGAAATGAGTAAAGATTGGATTTTTTGGGTGGGTTTGAGATGGGTTTGGGATTGGTCAGTGTCATTGGAGGCTATGGGGTGGGGGTGGGTAGGTAGGTTGGTGATGATGTCTGTAGAAGATACAGAGTATGAGGGTTTAGGGGAGTGGTGATGGAGGTTTGAGATCAGTTTTGAAGAAGCTCTTCTCATGGTGGAAAATGGTGAATTGTAGACTTTGATTCAGTTTATTAATGTTTCTTAAACCCTACCAAAACCCCCCTCTTTCCATGTCAATGCGTCAAGGTTAGCTAAATTTACTTTGACTTCATCTTTTCTTAGCCACAGCCCACATGAACTTTCCAAATCGACAATGAAATCTTTCAATTCTTTTTACAGACGTCTGGACTCAAAAAAAAATTAAACATACATCATGAGATCGTTTAAACTTGTTAACTCAATAATAACATATATTTTCATCGTTAATTTACAAAAATAAATAAATAACATATACTAAAGGCTGAAATACCAACTGAAAGATGTCCTATACAAAATCATGCCAATTTATGTAGCTTGTCTCACCCTTTTAGGTTGAGTAAACAAAAATACACACAATTCAATTGAGATTTTCACTAAATTAATTATCATTATAAAATTTCCAACTCGAGAAATAGTACATCTCTAACCATGTATCGCATATGTAAGTTGTTTGACGCCCGAACTAAAATGAGTCCAATCATATGGAGCACAATTGAAAAAAGTCCATCGAAAAATAGTTGACGCTATTTCTTACGATGCTAAATCTACACCCCGAACTGACTTTTGTTTACCAATTATCAGACTACTACTACTTTATCTTGTGAGAAATTGAATATTTTTTTTAATTTATAATATATACATTATTTTTTACTTGTTTTTAATTGTCAATCATTGGTTTAGTTTATTAATTTTGGCAATAGTAAACTATGTTTTTCAAAGACGAGATTGAGTTCAGAATTCAAACGAGCTATCAATAATGCGGATTTATTTGGAGCTTAAGTCAGTAAAATTACATCCAAATAAGCAGAAGTCTCTACCTAATTAGTCATGGGATCTCATACTGACCTAAATTTATGCACCATGAGTCAGTTACATGCTTGGTATTTTATAAAAAATCCGATAATTCGATCATCCTCTTGTTGATTATCGATCAGCGACTCAGATATAGTACGTAGCTTTACGCGATAGGAAAAAACAATGGCCCTGAGAAGCCCAATTAAGACAAATCCATCATAAAGTGGGCTGATACAAAACATCCCCAACCCCAGCCCAACTCCGCGAGGCGCGAACCCTTGATTTACCCGCGACAAATTGGCGCCAAATCATACGTGTGCACCAACCACATCATCATCTATATGAATTTCGCGCCAAAGCCCTAGCTATACATCACCCCTTTTGTCTTCCTCCCATCTCATCATCAATTTCCTCAACCTCATCACCATGAAATCGACAAACTCTTCAGCCTCCGGTTCGTTCAAATCGGAAAAGTCAAAATCCGATTTGAAGACTTTTTTCAAATCGGAGAAGTCAACGCCCGGTCCGTTGAAGTCAACGCGTGATGAAAATGTAGTGAACACGAAGACTCCCAATAAGCCGTTGAATCCTCCTCCGCGTGTCCGTGATCGGAGAACAATAATGAATCTGAAAGAGCTAAAGCAAGCTGCTAAATCGCTTCAGAAACCCGACCCGAAAGAATCTGTTCGGCCCGACCCGATCACAACAATCCCCCAGCAGAATATTTCCGCATCTCCGGGTAAACGGAAGTCTGATTCATGCGTGAAGCTGCCTGAGAAGTAAGCATTTTGAGTTACTATTATTTTATTAAATCTAGAATGATTTGATTGTTTTGGATTTTGATGGTCGAATTATTGAATTGTTGAATTAATTATATGCTCTCTAGATCCTTGGAAGATCGTTCATTTTTTGTTTTTTCATCATAAAAGGTTAACAAAATTTATGATCTTGAATTCTTAATGGCCTCGGGTATTGCTAGAATGTTTTTTATATGTGTGTGAAATTTATTAATCGATATATAAATGATAGGATCTAAAAATTATTCTACTTTGATTTTTATAGTAGTAGTTTTTGTTCAAATTAAAGTTATAGGGAGTATGTGTCAATTAATGCTACATAGTTTTAATCTTGATAATATAAATCTAAATTGGATGATCTGTTAGGATGGACTTTGTATTGGTATCTATTTTTTTTATTTGTTGAATAGTAATTTGTTAAAGATACATGAAAAATAATATATCGTGTTAGGAATTTCAACTCCAACATATTGATGTATAGTGATGATTTTGATTCAAACCAATGTTGAGTTTGAATATTAATCATGTTTATAATCTTCTTGGGATTATTGGGGCTAAATTAAGATTCCTGTAGTTGAGTTTGATTACTACAAGCTCTGTAGTATGCACATAGTTTTGCTATAAATGTTGGTGTTCGTCAAATGTGATTTGGTAGTTTATTGTTAAGTTCTTGTTAAATTATCACATGATATTGAAATCGAGTTACTTATATCGTTAATAATTTGTTTCTGTGATCAGATACGAGATATTGGATGATTTCTTCAATGGTTTGGATAGTGCGATTCGTCTGCTACAATTAAAGGGTTCTGCTACAACATTTGGGAACATTATTCCCAAAGTCGAATGTTTAACTGATAGGTGTGCAAACTACTCTATGGTGCAAAAGTATTGATTCAGTTGGCAATTAGAGATTTTTGTTCACATTTTCTCATACTGGATTGTTGATTTCCATTTAATAGGAGGTTTACGTATAAACATTTAGGTCAGATGAAATTTATATTGCCTGAAGCCTTCGAAATAAGGAAGGTGCTTGTCCGCGACGAGCGCACCAGTTGCATGAAGCCAGATCTTCACATTAGCTTGAATGCAAACTTAATTAAGGAGAAAGAAAAAGGGAAATCAGTAGGTGGAAATGGAATGTTGAGGAAAATATTTCGGGCCCGGCTTGTTGATTTCATTAATGCCCATCCAGAGGTATATGTTTGATATTAGTCTCAAAGGTTACAGTAATGTCGTTTAATTCCACTTCATATGACGTCATCTTAAAATCTACGAGTGACCCTTGAAATAATGAAATAATCTGTACCATCTTATATGGTACACAATTGAGATTGTATTTTCCTTAGGTTTTTAAGAGATGAACTGATTCATGACACATAAAACATGAATTTATGATTATCTGATCTGCTCGTATTAATTTATTGACATCATTAGTTCTGCATTCAGGGAGATGAGGTTCCAGCCGAATACCTACCAAAGCCATTTAATGAGTCAGGACAACATATGCCAATTAGGCAACAAGCAGTTTCAAGCGGACTTAGCACTGAAGAAAGATTGAACCTAACAAATTCAGTACCTCAGGTTACTCTGACAGTTATGCCTACCCTAAAGACGGCTTCACCAGTTTCGGATACTTGTACATCGGCTTCTGTATCGCCTCCAAAGTACTCCATTATTTTGCCAACACACCCACTCCTTCAAACACCAACTAAAGATACTAAATTGGCAAAAAGTGAAAACTGTTATTTCTCTCCATCAACATCTACTCAAGGAACCCCTGTATGCCTTGTATCAACCCCAGCAAAATTAATGAATGCAACACTCTCCCTTCAACCTCCAAAACGACGTGATATGACCCCAGAGTCATTCGAGTTGCCAGATAAACTTGTTAGGCGCCCTCCCCGTAATAGGTCATTAAAATTTGACACAAACGTCGAGGAAGACTTGAATACTGGACATTCAACTATTGATGCTGATACTCTGGATGTTCTTCCACCAAATTTGTTAGAATCGGTAAGCTCTCCTGGTTTATTCAAAAGAATCCTGAAGTTTGAATTATGATGTCACAGGAGTTCCTCTATACTATCTTGTAACTGCACTTGAATATATAACTTCACTCCTGAAATTTGTTATGTTAGAGAACTTGTTGCTTTTATATGACAAGCTTACAATTCTACTTTGCAGATAAGAGAGAAAGAAAGGGAAGTCTTGATGGAGAATGACCCTGCCATCTCTCAAGCAAAATGGCGAAGAAAAATGATAGCAAAGTTACCAAAGTTCTTTGATATGGTGTACTACTTATTTCAATCAATCAAACGTTCAGTTATCACAAAGGAGGAACTTGTGCACAAAATACTATCCAACAACTTGGACATTATTGATAAAAGTAAGCTGTTAAGCCATTCCTTTAAGCTTTCAACCTTCTCCAGTGGTGAAACTTCAATGGCTGACACTTTTCTGTAATTCTGTGATCTCAGGAGAAGTTGAAGAGCATTTGGCATTGTTGAAAGAACTTGTTCCTGAGTGGATTAACGAGAAATCGGCAACTAGTGGGGATCTCCTCTTCTGGTAAGCCATCTGATCCATCGATTATTTAAAGTACTTGTGACAATGATTGTTTAGAATGGGAATTATTATCACTCAGCAACTGTTTTGGATAATTATTAGGCTCGACTTTTGCTGTGAAGTTAGCTAATAGAGATCTATTTTCTTCTGCAGTATTAACAAGATACACAGCCCTCAATCAATTCGCAGCCGAATAGCAGAAGCAACATGAATGGGTGGCTTGCAGCATGTGAATAGAGTTTATCCTGCTGCACATAATCGTCTCATGCACCCATATTTTTGCTACTGTAAATCTTAGAAGTAACTTAACTTCTGTCACAATGGGGATGCATGAATCTCTTTATCTTTAGAGATTGGACTTCTTACAAGTCTTCGGAAACAACCTCCTTGTTATCTAAGGTTGTATACTATCATATCGTCCCAACAACCTTTTATCACAAGGGTAAGGTTGCATACTATCCGACCTTCCCTTACTTTAGGCGAGTGCCTCTTCAAATGTATTAGAGCCTAATGTATTTTCTATACATTATTAGAAGGCGACATCTTCCATATGATATTAAAGCAAGGCTTTACTAATGTAGTAGGACAAAAACTAATGTGAAAGGAATTTTTCTGGTTTCTTGTACAAAGTTGTTTGTCTGTGCAAAAATACAGAGAATTCGATGCTTTATTGCCTTATTATGTTCCAGACAAACTAGAAAAGACAAGCTCTATTAATTCTCCGATGATTTCAACTTTAGATCTTCTAGTTGTCATATTCTAGTATAGTGATATTATAAGCTTAGAAATAATCTCCATTGTTAATTTCTAAGGTTCCTGACCGAATATGTAGATATATAATCATATAAATAGCACTTCACGAGTTTATTAAACTGATATCAGAAGTGATATTGATGCAAGACGAATAATGGAAACTCCTCGAAAACAATATGTAGTCGAATTCAGGACCCCTCAACACCCATCGCTTGGCACGAACCACTGGGGCGGGGCTTCGCCTATGCTAGCAAGAAACATCCCCGTGGAATCACTTGAACTTAAGTACCTGAAGCTTAATTCTGTCCGCGCTTGTGATGAGATCTTTCGAGAGGTAGAAGAAGAGGATTTCTTTAGGGTATCATCTGCTGCAACCCCTAATCGCCGGATTCGAGGGGCGATTTTACTAAGGAAAATGCAATGTTGGAGACCACAGGTGAAGATGGACGTTCTTGGTAAGAAAAGTAGGAGGAAATGGAGTATTCCTAGGTGGGATCCAAAAGATAGATGGCCTCAAGGTTGGTGATCAATGTTGTTGCAACTTTGTAATACTACTAGTTATATATGTCTAATATCCTCAAGGTTGGTGCTCAAAGTTGGAAATCTGTAATATTTTTGGTTAAATATTACACGACATATATATAAATATGTTAGTCCAATATCCAAAAAGTCAGAGAAATTTGGCTAAATAACACCTTTAATCAAAATTTATTGGAAAAAAACACCCTCTAAAAAATCTTTGCCTAAATAACACCCCCCCACATGAAATGACTTCTTTGCCCATTTTTTGATTTTGCTAATTAAAAGCATGAAAATAGTCACAAGAATTGAACCATGGATTAAATTTCTTAGAACACAGTGGACCGTCACAAGAATTTAAACAAAAACTTACTTTAATGCCTCATGAATGTTAACACAGTGCAACACTAAAAATCTCAACAAATATATTTTTGACCTCAAGTACAGAAAAATACATTTCAATGTTATCGCCAATAATCGACATGGTGATGGTTACATTGCATTTTTTTGTTCAGAATATATTGTTTATATAATAAATCAAGGCTTATTTTCATTTCGAGATTAACCAACAAAAACAAAAACTAAATCAGACAATTTAAACAAAAACTTACTTTAAGGTGAAAAAGATGACGACTTTCTTCAAGATTTGAGCGGATTTCGGATTTTGGTGGGTTTAGCGTTGGAGTTTCTTCAAGAATTTTGGGTTACTTTCTTCTCAGGTTTGGCCTTGGAGTTTTTGAGAGGGAGAGAGGGAGACAAAGAGGCACAAAAGTGGTTTATGAATTGGCGGGCTATTAATTGGCAAAAATAAAAAATGGGCAAAGAAGTCATTTCATATGGGGGGGTGTTATTTAGGCAAAGATTTTTTAGAGGATGTTTTTTTCCAATAAATTTTGATTAAAGGTGTTATTTAGCCAAATTTCTCCAAAAAGTCAACTATCAAACTTTGACATGTATTTTTTGAATGAAGGGGTAATATTTTACTACATCAAAAATCAAAACATACATGAATAACATATTTTTTCGATAAACAAAAAACTAAAATTCTCCATAATTCTCGATTAACGAAGAGTTCTGTTGACTTGGTAAGTTGTCATAAAACTTACCAACACAAGCATAATCTTGTGGTAAAGATATTATTGAGTTCAAAGAATTTACGTTCATGTCTTATACAAACTCTGACTAATTGTGATTTAACTTCCTCACAAACTGTTGAGTCGAAATGTGAGACGTTTTTTGGACACCAAAATTGTCACAAGAGTGGGGCTGGGCCGTGGGCTATGGTGTGGTTGTTATCGAGCCCAAAAGTGTGCATTTTCACAAAATCACAATTTCGTTACATACTGGAAATTCTAGTCTGTTTTAGCATTTCCTCTTCACCGCCTATTGCTCCGGTCATCAAACTGGGGCGCCGCCTTCTTCAGCCGCCCTTCTAACATTTCACAACCACCTTCTCCGGCCACCAAAATGGCTAGTCGTTCTGTAAAGCGTTTAATCAACAACGCAGGTAAGCTCAATTTACATATACGTTTTGAAGTAATGTTTTATTCATTATATTTCTTTGCTTTTTGTACGAATTAAAATTGATTGGTCTTTTTTCTTAGTACTCATTTGGGTAGTTTGATAATGATCATTATGTGGATGAAGAAAAAACAGATAGATTTTTTTTTAAAGATTGCATCTTTTTAAATGATACTTGAAAGATTACATTATGTCTGTATGCCTTCGTTGATCAAGTATTTGTAGAAAGAAGTAATTTTCAGCAGTGTTTATTTGTTTTTATATCTTATTATATGCATGTGTTAGAGAGAAATATATTTGTGTAGTTATTTTCGATCCTGATTAAGTATTTCGAAGTTCGTATTGTATTTTATACTTTGTATCCTTGTCATGATCTTAAGCAAATGTAACATAGAGTGTCACCAGTGGCGGAAAAAGCAGGTATTTTCAAGGGGGGCAAATGTCGTATCATTTGTTTAATTAGAAACTTCTAAAAGTTTTGGGGGTGTCAATTAGTACTTATTGTAAAATCCTAAGAAAATTGTAGGGTAGACAATTAAATTTTTCAAAAGTTAATGTCTACTGCAAACCGCCCCGTTGTGTAACGTACTGTCCGAAGCATGTTTGTTATAGTTGGAGTTTTATTACCTAATTGTTTCGTAGGCAGATTTATTATCATAGTGTTCTTTCAATGTAATTACATTTTCATTTTCCTAATTGTTTGGTAAATAGATTTTAGTATCAGAGTGTTAAGGAAACGAGGATTATATTTGAATGATGTCTTGAAGCGGTATCAATCTAAATGGCCAATGTCGGAAAAGCCTGAAAGAGATGTTTTAAAAGACATGAAAGAGACGCCTCGTGGAGGGTTGAATCCTAAGGTGGACGAGTCAGCCCGTCATTCTCATCTCAGCAAGTATAGTTCTGACGAAGAAGATATTACTGGTAACAACAAATGGAAGCCAGAATTTGCTTGGCTTTCTAAAGCTTTTGAACCAGCATTGCAGTTCTATAAGTGGGCTGTTCCAGCAGGTTGGTGCTCTCGTAAAGATGTTTATTAGTTTCTGATTATAAAAATCTATATAAGGGAATCGTTCAAGAAATGACAGTTGAATATGTCATCTATTTACCCTTTAGTTTGCTCATTGTTGATGTCAAGAAAGGAATGATTTGTGCCCCGCTAGACCATGGTTTACTAGTATTACTGACCATTACTCTTTTCGCTACTTTCCTTACGATCTATATCTGATTGTCATTATGCAGATAGGCTGAACATTCAAATTTCTGTTCGCAAATGACTTGTTCAGTTGTGATATTACTTACGTAGTACTTTGTCTGCAGGGAATGGAGTCCCACCAATTAATAAGTCTCTCTCTGAAATTTTTGCTAGCATTCAACGTAGTAAAGCTGGGCTACAAGATTGGAGTTTTAGTGATCTTACGTTAGGCTTGTATCTTATGTATCTTCAGCAACCTTCCAGAAAAGAAGATGTTAAGGGGGACCTTGTCTTCTCAGAGCCTATTGTAATTACTAGATTTTTTCATTTGCATTAAACAAAGGCTAAATTTTTTATGATCATAATGATTTTCTCTTACGAGCTGACGTTTTCATGATTTAGGTCCAAGATTTTATCTACCACACAGAGCTAGCAAAAGGTGCTTACAAAGATAGTGCTACTGCACTTGCTAAGTATAGCATGCTTCGTGAAAGCAATGTTGTGAAGTTTGTGAAGAACTCCAGCATATTAAGACCTGGATATTATATTGGCATTGACATGAGGAAGAAACTTGTTATTCTTGGTATACGTGGTACACATACTGTGTATGACCTCATTACTGATATTGTTTCATTGAGTGATGAAGTAGTGACACATGAAGGTTATTCTACACATTTTGGTGTAGCAGAGGCTGCTCAATGGTTTCTTAGTCATGAAATGAATACATTAAGGCGGTGTCTAAATGAGCATCAGGTGCTGCATATATATATGTATATATATTTTCCTTAAATTATCTATCTTACTTGTTAATTTAAGATTCCATAAGTTCCAAGGTGGCTAATTCATCAACAGGGGTTTAGGTTAAGGCTGGTTGGTCATTCTCTTGGAGCTGCCACTGCTTCTGTATTGGCAATAATGCTTCGGAAGAAGTCATCCAAAGAACTTGGGTTTAATCCAGAGATTGTTTCAGCAGTTGCGTACGCCACTCCACCATGCGTCTCCAAAGAACTTGCTGAAAGTTGTTGTGATTTTGTTAGCACAGTGATTATGGAGGTCAGTTTGTACAATGCACATCTCCTTCCTATGTTCCCTATTATTTTTCCATCAGTCTTTGATTGATTATTTTTGCTCTTCTTGGTCAGTCAGCTCTATATTTGTTTTTTATACCATGCAGGATGATATAGTTCCGAGGTTAAGTGTTGCCTCGCTCACGAGATTAAGGAATGAAATTCTTCTAACCGATTGGTGAGTTCAGTATCATATGTAAGTTGTATCTGTATATTAGTATATATATGTGTGTAGTGACCAATGTACTCGTATATCTAACCACGTTCCTGGGATAAAGACTTCATACTGCTGCAGAAATTAGATAATGGGCTGATGCTATCAGCAGCAATGTAACCATTTACTCCAAATCTTACTTTTGAAGCTCTATTATTGTTGGTACCTCTCTGTTTCCAGATTCTCCCCTTTGTCTTCTTTTAGTGATTACATGTGTATTGTAGAATTGGTCCTTGTACCTTCTAAATATATGAAGTCTATAATGAACCAGATCTATCTTCTTGCAAATGTCATTGACTATATTGGCTTGAGCATCGAATATGGAAGTTGACTATTACAGAAATTCTCTACTTGAGATAAATTTCACTTCTGTTTTGTGAAATAGTCACGTCTTCCCTTCAGTTATCATGCATGCATAGGGAAAGGGGTGGGAGGCTTATCTTGCTGCAATAGTTTGTGAAAATGGCATCACATTTTTTTAATTACCCTCAACAGGGCAAAAGTCTTGGAGAAGGAAGACTGGAAAAGTGTAGTAGATTTTGTCACAAATGCAAAGCAAGTCGCATCTTCTATGCAAGATGTTGCCAGGAAGTTTGCTGACTATGCTAATATTCGGAGCAGGACAAAGTTTCTTGGTATGCTTTCAATTGAGGTTGCGTATCTGTTTTGGTATCACCATCATCCAGTTCCTTGTTTATATAGGTCAATTTATGCTTTATTTGCTACTGTATGTAGTAGAAGCTCCTTCCTGTCCATAAAACTCGTCAGTTTAGTATTTTTTAAAATCAATTATCTGTCGCTAAGGTCATATCTTACACAATTGTATTAATTTGTTTACGGTATTTGGGAGCATTAAAGGTCACACCATCAAATTAGTATAGGAGGAATTACTGCGCATTGCGTCAGCTCGAAGGTTTCTTAACTTAAATAGAGAACCACCAAATCGATAAATACACGGATAGGAGCTAGTAATATTTTTCCAGTCTAGACCAAATATAAAAGTTACTATTTCATTTTCCCCCCCGGTTTGTTCCTTATGTTGTTTTCTTACTGTACATGGGCATTGTTTCATTTGATTGTGATAATTTTCTAGATTCATCGTCCATAGGAGGGGGTGTAACAGGAGCTTCAACAGATCATTTAACATCCGGTTCCATCCTTTCCAAAAATGAAAAGGCCGTCTCTTTAGCCTCTTCTGTGACGGAGGAGCTGTTTGTACCTGGTAGTGTTTACTACTTGAAGAGAAATGTGGAAACATCTGACAATGAGAAATCTGGGGAATGTTTTACCCTCTGGAAGAGACATCCTGGGGAGCATTTTCAAAGAATACTGCTCTCGAGCAACTTAATTATAGACCACAAATGTGATAGCCACAACTATGCTTTGAGGGATGTGTTGAAGGGTCTGCCAGCTTCCAGTGATGATGAAGAAGCTATATTCAGATGATTCATCTGTTACTTTACGTCATTTCGAAGAACTACCACATTGTCAAACCTGAAATTAGAAGATCGTACCAATATCGATTTTGTGAGTAGAATCCCACTCTTTTACTTTTTGTCAAGAAATGACTCCTCCAGGTATTAATAGTGGAAAGACAGAAAGTAGAACTATTTAGGATCCTTCTGGTGCAATGAAGTTAATAAAGCTGCCCGGCTGTATATTTGTAATGACTGTTAGAGATATTGAATAAACAATGGACATATGTTTTGATGCAACAATAAGATGTTATTTTCAGCAAGTAGTTTTCTTGGTTGGTTAATTTGTCACATTTTATTCATGAAATGGCTTAGATCGATATTAGTTTGGATACGGCTATTAGATCGAATTTACACGTTATTGAGTGCCTCAGTAACTGAGCTTGGTACCAGAAATGAAAGACTCTGTATTATATATCTTCAAGAAAAGGGCAGTACATGATGGTATGATACGATGCCTAAATCAAACAAATCTATATATATAACAGTTATACTATACATATAACAGAATTTGAAAGATCAAAGTTCATCAGAAGTACTCGTCGAATGCTCCTTCCTTGTCGCTCTCGCCATTGTCGTACCCTGCAGGATTCAAGGATGAGCAGAGAAGGAGATATATAGTCAAATTCAAGGATGCATCACTACATACTGAGTTGAAACTAGGCTGGAGGATTGGAGGGTCGACCCGCTTAATCTTTTGAAAAATAAACTTTTATTATTGAAAGATAAGATTTTAATATATATTGTCCAATAAATTATGCGTGGTTCGGTTCCCCTCATTTTAGTGTGTTTCATATTTTTTCTTGTTTTATTTTCTTCATCACCCCTACATGAAGTTCCGGTTCCTTAAGCGACGATATGTATATACCACAGAATGAGGAGCAAACCAACAACATGTATCTACAAGGCCTAGACGAGAGGATGCAAATCTTTGATAACTTGCTACTGGAAAGAGTAATTTCAGGACTGACATAACTATATTGACCTGGAATTTGAGCAGATGAAAGATCCTGAATTACAATCTGGAAGGCACCAGGATCAGAAGACGAAAAGTCCGCAGGATTTGAAGAGGGAGCTGGAAATGTGAAATCAGAGTCTGAAGACGTACTGTCTGAGGACGAGGACGAGGAAGAGGAAGATGAAGTATTATCACCACCAACAACAATCCCTGAAGTAGATATTGAGTTGAATGAACCGCTCAAGACGAGTTTCAGCTCCGAAAATCTGTCCGACATGTTGTAAATCATCCTGGAGCACACCACATATATTTAGTACCAGACATAAACCGAACATTAGCTGAAGTAAATTTATAAATGCCCTGAAGACTCGAGGAAAATGTTTCCCTACCTATTCAAAGATTCCTGAAGTTGATGAACTCTTCTTTGAGTTTCTTCTAGCTGCCGACGCTTTTCTTTAATTGATTCAAGTGCTTCCGCATACCTTGTTTCTAAATCATCAGCTCGATGTTTCTCCAGATTTAGTAAAACCTGCAGAATATGATATCACCTTAGAGACTGCATAAATTGAACAGGAAAAGGATCTCTTCACATAAAGGCTTTAAAGAGAAAGAAACAAGAAATGTTCCTCGGTACCTTCAAATTCTCCACTTCGGAGCTAAGAGATTCATTATTTAGCGAGTTTTCTAGAGAAACTGGCCTTTCTTTAACTCTCTCGGTAGAGGAGACTTCTTCGATTACTGGAGTTTCTTTAACAATATCGATAGAAGAGACATCTTTGATTGCTTCCAGAGGAGCCTCACAATTTAAATTCTCCACTTCGGAGCTAATAGATTCACTATTTACAGAGTTTTCTTGAGAAACTGCCCTTTCATTAACACTATCGATAGAGGAGACTTCTTCGATTACTGGAGTTTCTTTAACAATATCGATAGAAGAGACATCTTTGATTGCTTCTAGAGGAGCCTCACAATTTAAATTCTCCACTTCGGAGCTAAGAGATTCACTATTTACAGAGTTTTCTAGAGAAACTGCCCTTTCATTAACACTATCGATAGAGGAGACTTCTTCGATTACTGGAGTTTCTTTAACAATATCGGTAGCAGAGACATCTTTGATTGCTTCCAGAGGAGCCTCACATTTTAAATTCTCCACTTCGGAGCTAAGAGATTCACTATTTACAGTGTTTTCTAGAGAAACTGGCCTTTCTTTAACACTATCGATAGAGGAGACTTCTTCGATTGCTGGAGTTTCTTTAACAATATCGATAAAAGAGACATCTTTGATTGCTTCCAGAGGAGCCTCAGAGACATCATTCATTGCTTCCAGAGGAGCCTCACATTTTAAATTCTCCAGTTCTGAGCTAAGAGATTCACTATTAACAGAGTTTTCTAGTGAAACTGGCATTTCTTTAACACTATCGATTGAGGTGACTTCTTCGATTCCTGGAGTTTCTTTAACAATATTGATAGAAGAGACATCTTTGATTGCTTCCAGAGCCTCAGAGACATCTTCAAATGCTTCTAGAGGAGCCTCACATTTTAAATTCTCCACTTCCGAGCTAAGAGATTCACTATTAACAGAGTTTTCTAGAGAAACTGGCATTTCTTTAACACTATCGATTGAGGAGACTTCTTCGATTCCTGGAGTTTCTTTCACAATATTGATAGAAGATATTGCTTCCAGAGCCTCAGAGACATCTTCGAATGCTTCCAGAGGAGCCTCACATTTTAAATTCTCCACTTCCGAGCTAAGAGATTCACTATTAACAGAGTTTTCAGGAGAAACTGGCATTTCTTTAACACTATCGATTGAGGAGACTTCTTCGATTACTGAAGTTTCTTTAACAACATCGATAGAAGAGACATATTCGAATGCTTCTAGAGGAGCCTCAGAGACATCTTCAAATGCTTCCAGAGGAGCCTCAGAGACATCTTCGAATGCTTCCAGAGGAGCCTCACATTTTAAATTCTCCACTTCCGAGCTAAGAGATTCACTATTAACAGAAGCTTCTAGAGAAACTGGCATTTCTTTAACACTATCGATTGAGGACTCTTCTTCAATTACTGGAGTTTCTTTAACAATATCGATAGAAGAGAAATATTTGATTTCTTCCAGAGGAGCCTCAGAGACATCTTCGAATGCTTCCAGAGGAACCTCACATTTTAAATTCTCCACTTCCAAGCTAAGAGATTCACTATTAACAGAGTTTTCTAGAGAAACTGGCATTTCTTTAACACTATCGATTGAGGAGACTTCTTCGATTACTGGAGTTGCTTTAACAATATCAATAGAAGAGACATCTTTGATTGATTCCAGATGAGCCTCAGAGACATCTTCGAATGCTTCCAGAGGAGCTTCACATTTTAAATTCTCCACTTCCGAGCTAAGAGTTTCACTATTAACAGAGTTTTCTAGAGAAACTGGCATTTCTTTAACACTATCAATTGAGGAGACTTCTTCGATTACTGGAGTTTCTTTAACAATATAGATAGAAGAGACATCTTCCAATGCTTCCAGAGGAGCCTCACATTTTAAATTTTCCACTTCCGAGCTAAGAGATTCACTATTAACAGAGTTTTCTTGAGAAACTGGCATTTCTTTAACACTATCGGTTGAGGAGACTTCATCGATTACTGGAGTTTCTTTAACAATGTCGATAGAAGAGACATCTTTGGTTGCTACCAGAGGAGCCTCACATTTTTCGGCAAGCAATGCGCTAGTTTCATCTATTTTTTCTCTCATAGCATTTAAGGATTGCTGCAGCCTTGTTATTTGTCGACCTTTTGCATCTTTCAAATCAGTCTGCACAATATATTTTTTTGGCACTGAATCTATTTGTAAGTACCGGAATGTAGATTTCCATAGAATATGTTCAAGATAAGGTTAGCATTACCCTGAGGTGTTGCTCGAACATTGTGAGATCTTGAACCTGCTTCTCAAGTTTATCGTTTATTTCTTTGAGCAAACCGGTTTCATTCGCTGCCTGTAAGTAACAGATACATTTTCACCTCAGTAAATGGAAACACCATTCATGAGAATGGGAACTTATTTGCCTAGTATGTCTTATTGCTTCTAGACAAATGTGATACTGGAGTATTATTCTTCACTGTCAGAACACCTTATGAAGTAAATAATGTACAAGTCATCTAAAGTGATACATACTCCGTATAAACATCTTTTCGTCATCAAGTAATTAATCTGACCCCTAATTTGATGTAGTAATGTGGTGTGTATTAATTAATTGTATATGTTACATATCTTCATTGATATATTGTTAATTTAAGTCTTACCAAGAAGTGTTTCACCTACCACCCCCTCCCACTCCCCCTCCCCCTCCGACGATGAGTACTTCTTTTCCTTTCACTTATTATTGGAAAAACAAACATAGAATAAAGGGGAATAGTATAAGTCTGATGTAAGGTAACAAAAATGAAGCAAATAGCACGCATCAGTTTTCAAGATAGTAGAGTATTACAATACCATAACGTACCATTTTTAATTCGAGAAGTTCTTGCCTCGCAACCCTCACTCTCCATCTGCATTGTGTTACAATGGTTGCATGTTTAAGCTTTCGATAGTATGAAGCGCATCTGTAACTACGCCAATTGGCCTGCACATATCTTCAGTCAAAATCAGACTAGGTAAGTTTTTTTTGTAATAGAATGAATCACAAGTCAATGACCTGTATATTAGTTGCAGCCTTGTTTTGCCTCCTAAATCGAAATTCATTTCTGCCCGACATTGCCCGGACTCCTGTCTGTAATATTATAGCTGATAACCTCATATTCATATAGGTCTTTCTGTTGATATGACCTCGTATGTTTTTCTGGATTTTTATAGAAGCAGCAGCCATTTTCATATTTCTTAAAACACTTCGAGCTAGCGCTCCTGGGTAGTATTATATACTAGTCAAAGACAAGATTCAAGATATGGAAATATAAAAGCAATCTAACATCTCAAATGAGTAGAACAGCAGTTCAAACAAACTAATAGAGAAGAACAAACAAATGCACTTAATTGTAACGAACCAAGGTGTTGTGGATTATGTAAATTCTTGTACCAAATCACAGTTCTCAGTTCAGTGACGAGATGCAACACCCTGGTATCGGTCATCCTAAAAAAGGTAGCATCGATTGCTAACACGTTCTCATTCATATATTTTGAAAATAAAATAAATTTTCAGAAACCAATTGCATTCAATAAAGTATACAAAATGACATTTTATTGTAGGTTCTCAGAACTGTATTCTTTCTTGTAGTTTTGATGACAAATGGGATATACTTCTTTGAATTTCTAGCTGTAAGTTAAACAACATTGAAATAGTATAAATGAAAGAATTTCAGGACTTCTAAATAGCACTAAGAGGCATATGGTTTCCTCAGAGGCAAAATTGGTACAATACACATATACTCATTTACAGTCTGAGATCCAAGCCAAAATTAAGAAGTCGATAATCATTCTTATCTTCATAACTTTATGGTGTAACAGGAAACTTTAGATAGTACTTCATTTACCAACTTCTATAAAAGCATATAAATTTGAGTATTCTCTAGACAAACCTCGACAGAGTGACTGAATCTCCACTGCAGCCTTCCGCATAGAAACATAATGTTTTCGGGTAATATAGGGTATACTCCTCATCTGAATTTTCCTGACTGCATTAGTGATGCTGTGTGTCATATGTGCATCCAGCTCAGCCATCTGACCAGACCTTAAAAAAACTTTTGTGTTGCCTATCTAGAAGCACATATACCATAATCAATTACCACGGCTAGAATGTGTACAAAGATTCACGTGTCACAACAAAAGAAGATTAAGCAAGAAGAACATTGAAAGAATTCCATATAGCCCCTATTACTTGCTTCTTCAGTAAGTTAAGAGCGGTGAATGGAGAATAATGAGAGTGGAGAACTGATATACAAACTCAAGAACATAATTGCATAGACATGATAACATCTTGTGCTAGGGTTCGCTTCAGTATTCCTATTGAAATCCCTTTATGTGAGGTGATTCGTTTTTAACAATTATATCGAAATTGGAAATAGTAAGAAATATAAGATTTGCCATTTATCTTAAATGTCTTCGATTATCCTTCCCTCGCATAGTTGCAATATATTCATGTCATATCTCTCAAAAGAAACTTTTACCCTAAGACAGTTGAGCAAAATCAGGGACCGTCTACATTTTATACGTAAATCCTCATATTAGGTTGTGGCTCATGTAGTAAGACAACGATCACAGGTTAAAAGGTGAGATGATGCCAGAACTTCAGATTACCTGATATCCTGTAAGCCCCATCTTGTCCAAAATATGTTTACAAGATTCTCTATCTTCATTACTGTATAATGAAAATATGAAGTTAAAAGATAAAGATAATACAAATTTAAACTGATAATGAATGCTGCTGATTGATTGTGAGGGACTACGTGGTTTCCTCCAACTTCAAAAGATATCATTTTACTGACCTCCCGTCCAAGACATCAGGAACAAGACGGCCAAATCGATATAAGAACTCAGCAAATGTCTTATGTGTGGGGTAGCCAGAACAGCTTACTCTAATTACCTCAAGAACACCCTGCATTGAAGTACCAACTTATAAAGTATGACTTCTTGTTCGGAACTTCAAAATATATAGCCATGTAATAATGGTACTCACGCTGCAACGTAACTGCTTCACGACTTGGTCGTTCTCTAAAAAGGCAGGTTTGAGAAGATTATTCGGTTTGACACATCTAATATAGTGAGGTTGCGTGGAATTCAGTGTTTCCATCAATTGTTGAAGTTGTAACTGTGTAAGAAAATTTAAATTACACACTTCCATTATTGTGAAGAAAAAGAAAACTGAGAACTTTAACCCTCAATCTAATGTAGTTCTCGGTATAAAAAAAGGCACTCCCTTCAGTAATGGCAAGCTATCTCAAACCTTAACACGAGAACCTATAGACGAAAACTTGGAGGATTTTGTTGCAGAGTTGGGAGTTTCCACTGTGTTGCTAGGGAAAAGGCTCACTATAAAATGGCATTTGGAAGCAGTCAACAGGTCCAGATACTCGGGAACTATATAATCTTTGTTCTTGTCTAGAAAATGATCAGACTGATATTGAACCTGACAGAAAAGAAAACAAGCACAGCCATCATCAGATAGAAATCTATGCGGGAAATATAGAGTCGAACTCTAGAGGATATACCTATTTCACTTTACCTCTCCAGCATAATGAGCAATAGTAAAATCTGTGAGCGTCCGTTTAGGTTTAATAAAACGGCGGTGGTTTTTGAACATCTGGTATAGCTTTCCTGAGAATGTTTCATGAGTGGACTTGGGAAACATACTGAGAAACAGATAGGCTCGATATATTAGGCATATATTTAGAAGAAGTATGCTAATTAGGGTCAGATGCGTCTATGCAGTGAAGTAAAGCATCCGCCTTACCATGCTTCATCGAGGAGAGCAATGATACCTCCAGGTTTCTGCCAAATAGAAAAGTGGACTAGACAATTATGTTCAGCAACAGAACCAAAACTGTATAGGCAACACCGAGCATTCATATAGGAGTAATATTTACAACAATGTGACTCTTCTAGAAGATATGTCAGTTTTTTTTATGAGATACCTGAATTACCATGAAGCCTCTTGTCATGCAAAAACCAATTGGGACAGAACCAAATCTGAACCTTCTTAAGTTTAAACTTAACTCATCAAAACCGGCATTTCTAATTCAATAAAACAAGCTGTGATGTTTTTATATCAGTAAGTACCAACCACAAAAATATTACCGATGAATCAAATCAGTTAAAGGTTGCTACTTGTTACTTGTTACAAGGCATCGGGTAACCTGTTTAGCTGCTACAATAGATTTTATGCTCTTCACTGGAAAAAGTTCCTTTAATTTTCAAATACAAACGGATTTCATCCATTGTCTCAAACTTTCCTCTTCAAGTTAATTCCATTTACTCTGTTGACATTAGCTAATGAATTCAGAAAAGAACTGCAGAACTTGGAGGCGGTTTACATACGCTAACTGCTATCAATTATGAACTACCAACTTCCTTTTTCCCTTTCGAAAAAGGGGCCTTCAAGCCTTATCCTACTCATAAGTATTACCTTCATCTTAATTAATTAGGCAGTTTGACTGATCACTTCAAGACTCAATTTTGATATTTACGTGATTTATGTGTAATATCTGATGGTAGGAACCATAAAATATGATATAGTTCAACATCCAAGCAAAATCTTCTACTTATTAGTCTGCACCAATATTTCTCATGGGGCAAACAAAGATAGTAAGTTTAGCTACAATAAAGAAATTACTATTCAGGAGCAATATTCGAGTGAATCAGGAAAAAGTAGAAACTAGAAAGGACAAAAGAACTAATCGAGACAACATATAGTTGTACCTTTTCAATAAGATCCAGGATATCTTGATTATCAACGAATTCTATATAGCTCCAATCAATCATTTCCTTGATATACTCTTCCTGCTCCATCTTAAACACATGCTGAAATATACAAAAAATACATGAAATATTGTAGAACCAGCAAATTAGATGGGCAAGCCAAAGATTATAAGCTTCCTACCTGATTAAAATGTTGTTGCAGCTTCTCATTAGTCCAGTTGATGCAAAACTGTTCAAAACTGCCAAACCAGATAATATTTGTAAGTAAAGCGGTTTAGTATTTCATAAATGACCATGTTTACTGCTCCATCGAACAGACCCCTACCTATTAGTTTTGAAGCTTTCAAAACCGTAAATATCAAGAACACCAATCAGAGACGTTGAGTTGGGATCTTGCCCAATTGAGCTATTGATTTTTTCCACCAACCTGTATTGGTAACAACACAATATAGATCACAGCGCCATTGCAATTTGCAAAAATAATTTCATAGAAACAACTTATACTAGTTAATTAAGCAGCATCGTACCAATCAAACAATCGTGAATATATTGTTTTTGCTAAACTATCCCTACTAACTATTGCCCCGGCAGGATCAAGACTTTTTTTAATAACCTCTTCAGGTGTAACCATGACACGCTTCACTAATGCCTCTTCCAGTTCCACGGGATCACACCTATAATACATGAAAGTAACATAACTTTCAAGCAAACATAATTAATGAGAAGAAACTAGAAGATCGCATCCATACATGAGCAATTCGGCTGCTGTTTGAAGATGAAATCTAGATTTTTCATCTTTTATTGCTGATGAATCATTTTCTTGACCCTTATCAAACTCAACGTTACCAAGATGCAGGATTGATGCTACAACCCTGAAAATTGCATCCTGGGAGAGGAAACATAAAATTTCTGCATCTTTGGATATAAAGAAATAAGCCAGATATATCGAACATACTAGCCTTTGGAGTTTTACCTGCTCCACTATACTTATTCCAACGATATCCATGGCCTTTCTTGTAGCAATATAGTCTTGAGCATCATTTACACCAACAAGTTCATAACAGTTGGACTGATTGAGATAATGAAATGAACTTGGATCGCCGAGTTTTAACTTTTCAACTTCCTGAGATGATAAGTGATGCAACACACAATCAGATAACTTTCCACCGAAAGATGGAACAAGTTTATAAGGCTACATAAACGAGAGGTACATCTTTAGGGGCTGCACAAAGAAGGTAAAAACAGTGATAGTTTCTTTCAGGATCCGATAGTTGACACACACGAGATCTCTCTAGAAGATAAGTCCTAATGGCTGCTCCTGATATTCTCCCATCCTTATCAAATTGGATCTCAACAAATTTACCAAAGCGACTGCACATCATGATTTAGCAAACATCAAAAGTCGGGAGTTAGGAGGCTAAGTCACCTATCTAGAGATGCAAGTAAACATGTTAATGCATCTAACCTTGAATTATTATTTTTAACAGTTTTTGCATTTCCAAATGCTTCCAAAACTGGGTTTGACTGCAGATCGGAGAAGTGAAAAAAAAAAAAAAATCAGTATCAGGTAAGTATATCATAATACAAAAAACAGAAATTTTGATATATCATTAATGACATCATATGTAACATTATGGTTCACCATCATCATCTTTACGTAAATCACTGAAAACATGCTTCTTTTAATTTTTTTTTAATGGGACAGAATCTCAACGTGGCCTTTCCGCGTACTTATTAACCAAGTTACAACTCTCATTCATGAAAGAGGTCCATTATGTAGTTTAGCATGCTTCTTACACATTTTGAGTCTTCTGAGTTCATGATCTTTATAGATCTTACACACAAAACAAACTCCTAAAGAAACTTTAATAATTAGTTTTGTAAGGGTCAAGTCTTCCAGACTAATCATGAGTTGCAGCAAGATTTTGCTAAAAGGACTTAAATTTGAATATCCAATATTACAACTGAAAAGAACGGTAATGGGTGATGGATCGCCTCCAACCTACTTTTTTTAGGTGATAAGACCATACTCACTAGCATTAGTTTGGTTGTTGTTCAAATTCACTAGTGGTATGGATCTTATGCTAGATACACTGTGATATCATTCATAATGTGTCACAATTAAGAATTTACTGAAAGAAAAAAGCAAATGCTATAAGACCATAAAAGTTGTACGACCCTCTTACCTCTAGTACTTTTTGCTCTACAGTCCTCCCTTCAGTTCCTTTGCTTCCGCCTACATATGCAAGGTATTGCATAAGCATTTTGGTGGTTTCAGTCTTCCCAGAACCACTTTCACCGCTGACTAATATTGAGTTACTCTGTTTCTCTTTAATCATCTCCCTGATTCACTTTCAGCAGCTTAGAATGTAATTTGCACAAACCTTGCAAATTTATGGAACATAAGCTGAATATAAGAACCTGTAAGCGACATCTGCAATAGCAAAAACATGAGGTTTGAGCTCCCTCAATTGTACTCCTTTATACTGTGTCATCATTTGGTCATCATATAAATGTGGAAGCCATCGGAATGGATTGATGGCAATAAGAATACTTCCAATATAAGTCTGTCATGATAAGAAAGTAAGAAACAATATTTGGAGGGAAACACCAATACATGTAAATAGTTCAAAGGTTCCTTTCACTACTCAAATCGGTCTTCTACAAGAATCAATCCTACTACGTAATAGTTCTTACATATATTTCATCAAGTTGGTATCTTGTAGCTAAGTTATGTAAGACTGCTGGTTCGTTCAGATATGTTAGTCTTGTCATGTCATCAACTCCTGCATCAGGAGCATCCCTGTCTCTAATTTGTACCTTAGATAACTTGACGGAAACCTTCAGAGATAAAAGATAGATATCAGTGTTATATCAAGCAAACCTGTCCTCAGAAAAGATGAAGTCTGATTCGTTAACGAAAGGAACCTCTATCTTAAAAATTTAGATTAGCATGACCAAACTTCATAGTATATCACTTCTTTTAGTCATATCTACTTATATTGAACCCGACCACCCATGTACTAAAATGCCTTTGAATATATACGACAAGACAACACGTACATTCATTATTTATGCCTAAGCTTAGACTATTTTTGTTTCCTCCAATCTTATTTTTGGAAATGTTATGCTAAGTTCCACAATATAAGCATAGGTTCAAGATTAAATGGAAGCATAACAAAACGCCAACATCAAGCCAGCAATGTTTCAAGTTAAAATACATAAAATGCAACCAAATACACCCTTCAAATTAATAGATTTTTCAGGTACATGGAGTCATGGATACACTTAAGCAGCTAGCTGTCAAAAATCAGTCAGAAGGGTAACACTACCTTTAGCTAAGTTTACTCTCGAAGAATAACAATAGCGATGAGCTAATCTTCTCGAAACCTTTTATCTAACAATCGAAGTGCATTCGGGAATTATTTACTGACATAAAGCGGATGTAATTACCGTGTGCCCATTAGACGTATTGACCTCAACATCCTCTCCCGTTATATTTGTAACTTCTCCATCTATCCATGCAATATCCGGGTCCTCAACCCAAACATGAGAACCCTCAGCAATATTAGAAGAAGTTTCCTGCAAACAAGAAGTTTAATGGGCATATGCATTCAAGTACATCAGCAAAAGAGAAACAGTTCACTTTCCTTGAGGTAATGTCACTCAAAAACGAAACGAATATCTAGACAAACTTCAAAGAATAACAGCAAAATTTTGGAAACTTCCCATCATATTACATTCATTAACAAATACTCCCTTCATCTCAAAAATGTTGTGGAGATTGATTTTCAATGGTCAAATTTTGTTTTCTTCATTGACATACATAACTTCGATTCTTGTCAAAATATCAACTTAATAACGAAATACCATCTTTCTCAATAAAATATTATACATCATATACAAAAATATTTGAGTCGTTACCATATCTCATTCGATACGGGAACACGTCATCTCGATCAATCTTCTTCTCCTCCTTAATGTTCAATCATGACCGTAAGCATATGATCAACAACACCTACAATCATTATTACACTATCCTAAACCTAATTCATTAAATTTAACTAACAAATCGGACAATAATTTTGACCCAAATATTTGATATCGAAAATGTGACCGTTCGATTATATGTTAGGAGATTTTGTACGTGTGGTTATTTTTCGAAATTATGGTTTTAGAAGTTAATTTGCATGTGTCCGATTCGATTGGGTACGATCTCTGAGTAACAAATGGACAACATTATTGCTACAAAAAAAAAGAATCCTAACTATTAGGAATTTGTTCAACACTTGTCTCATTTCTGTCACGTTCTACTATATTCCAACATTAATGGATTTTCTTTTTTTTAGATTAGCTATCACAACTATGAATATAGAAATCTGGATAGTGTTACAAAAATCGAATATGGAAATGTCTAATTAAAGTAATAGCAGAAATTTGAGACCTATTAGTAGAAGTTCGATAATGTCAATCGGTAAAGAACGAGAGTGCTAAGTACCAACAATCTCGCCTCTTCACGTAACCTGAGAGCAAAGTATTGATAAACTGGTCAAAAGGTTTAGTCCCTCATCAGGTGATACACTTCCTCCTCCAATTTACCTCCTTCGTGTACTTCAGGGTAGAAATGTGTGGGGTGCTAGTGTTATGATTCACACTTTTTTTAGCACTCTAAAACCTCCTAATAGAAGATCGGGTAAGATATCATATTCCTTTTTTTTAAAGGGGGTTACCTTTGATTTTATTAATAAACATCGAAACAATTCATAAACTCGTAAAATCAAGGAAAGAGGCGACTAGCATCAAACTAGTAAGTGAAATCATCTCTCTGACCAGCTCGAACTCGAGACCTCCGCTAGAGGTGTCAGCATACTTGTCACTGGGGCAAGATATATTGATATCAAATTTCTTTTTTGAACTAAAAAGGATGCGTCTATACTAGTGTAAATATTTTGTATCAACGACAAAGTTAGTTATGGTTACCTTAGGTATGTCAATACGGGCATAGCAAAATGATAAATCTACCAATAAATTTCATTAGGTTGGAAACAAAATTTCATGAACACATGGAAAAGTCTTCAAACAAAATTCTCTCAACTCACACAGATATCCACTGGATTTCACATAACAGAACAACTATAAATATATGAAAAGACAACTGATTACCTGCACCTTTTCATTTTAACCTCATCCCATGCATACAACAAATATAATACCCAACAACTAAACCTACAAGATCTTTTTTTACCCAATTACCAATGGAACACCTCTTTGCTCACAACGATATTTCCACAAAACATAATTAATATCATCTTAACTATTCCGTTAGACATACAAAATGATCTCCTTCAACGGAAACCTAACAACAAAGTCAGTACCCCTACCAATAAAAATATATACACTGATCTCATTAGGAACAAAACCGACATTAAAACACCCACCAACTACTATTTACTTCCCAAACACATATATGGAAACACCTATGGAAGCTCGGATACCTCAAAAACTTAAAAAAAGAAAAAAAAATCTCTGGAAACTCCTCTACGATAGAATCCCAACACTACCTAATATACAAGCTAAAACTAACATCCAAATGTCTACAAATTACGTCTTTTGTGGACATGGCCAAGAAATGGTCAATCATCTCTTCCGCTCATGGCGCCCCCGCTTGGCTAGCTCATCGCCCAACAGAGGAGGTGAATCCGGGATGTGCCTTTAGCGGCTCGGTACTCCACCTCAAGAGTGCCCAGAGTAGGCTGGGTAACCACCCACAAGCAGATCCTCCCTTGAACAAATGTAGAGTTACTCATGCACCTGTCGTGGATCGAAACCACACACTTGTGAAGAAGCACACTCTTATAGTGAAGCCCCTTACCATTTGAGTTATGCCCCGTGGGCGAGATATATGTACCATGGTGATAACAAGTTGGGAAAGATGAAGGGAGCCAGGGAGGTGAGTAAAGAAGGGTAATTTAGTCCATTGGTGTGAAATTTGTAGTAAACTCAAATAAATAAATAACCATGACTTTTTGCTAATATGGGCCTCAAACCATGATATTTCCACAATTTTCTCGTTTTGTCACCTTCTATTATTACATGTCAACATTAATGAATTTTCTTTTTAATTAACGATGATAATCATAATTAAGTAATATAAAAATTGGAGAGTATTACATTAAATATCAAAATGTCTAACTAAATAGCAATTAATAAAAAAATTATGATTTCAACAATAATTAAACGTGAGACCTCTTAATAAAAACTCGAATAATATATTATCAAATTGTTAAAGACATCGACAGTGAGATTCGTTGTGTGAACTAAAAATTACTTTGTATAGCTTGTACTAATGCAACTGTTTTGTATCAATGGCAATTAGTTGTGGCCACCCTCACTCTCGACATGATGAGCCCTCACAAGTATAGCAAAATGGTAAATATATCAATAAATTTATTAGATTGGATACAAAATTCCATATATATGATTCTTGATAATTTCACGTTAAGTAAGCTTCTTTGCAACACCACCACACTAACCTCTTCTTGTATATGTTAAGTTAAATCGAAATGAATCGAGATATAGTATACTTAACGAGTGTGAAATTAGTGAAGTGAATTATGAAATATGTCCACACTACAAATTCTTTTTGCCATGTCCAATCACATGCATGTCTTAAACTATATTACTATAAATCTATAAGGAGTAGTATATATAATTGAATTGATTAAGAGTTTTAAGTAATATGAAGAGGGTGAAAAGTAGAGAAATGGTAGACATGTGACATGTTATGAATGTGATAATGACCACTATTAGTACTGCAAATTCATCATTAATAAGGTTGGGTAACCATTAAAGTGAATACCAAGAAGAAATAAATAACGTAACGAAGTTGAGGATCACCACTAATAATAAGACTTCAATTTCATCAAATATTATTTCAATTCACCAACTTTACTGCCATTCACGTTCTACTTATTAGTTGCTTAACTAGACGGTGCCTTTAATCTTAGTTCGTAGACCACAATTTTTTTGTAAATTAGCGATAAAAGTGTGAGTACAATAATATTATGTATAATTGAAAGCTTGAGTTAGATGCAGATGTCATTAAATTATTGAGTCATTGACAATTTAAACAAAAAATTCAACATTAATGGAACTTTCGCAATTCAAACATCATTTGAGTTTTTATTTATTTATTAAACGAGTCAATTGATGAATATTCCATTTCATAGTTGAGAATTAGAATTCAGCATTCTGTGATTGAAAATTTGTTACTACTACATATGTACTACGGAAAATCAAATTAGATAAAAAGAAAAAATTGTGATGAAGGTATTTTGCAATGTAAGTTATTTCAATTATCGTCTTCGTCTTTTTTGTATCGAGTCATAAATTACATTTTAATTATATTATAAAAGCTACAAAAATAATATAATAAAAATATTTTTAAACAAAAAATTATTAATATCAATTTTATATTCATCTGATTAATGAACTTTGCAAATTGTTGATATAAACTTGATTCGGAAAACTAAAAACATTATTTCAAATTAATTATATGTGATACATTGTTATGATACCAATCAATAGAACGTAATTTATTAAGGTGAAGTTGCTTGAATATAGATTAAATCATATGTTTATTTCTTTTGAAATTCTTTTTTTTTTAACATAAATTAATCGAAATTAAATTATTAACGATTAATCTAGATTCACCACAATATCATTAACCTCAAATCGGGTGTAACATAATAGCCTAATGATTTTTTTTAGTTGTATTCCACCTCAACAAATAAAATAATGTCCAAACAACAAACGGAAACATTCACATAAATTTATCCGAACTAACTTTACTTATCAATTTTCAATTTTTCGCCTTCACCTATATTCGCCTTAATATATAGTGGACCACTACTAAATTTAATAAGAAGTTATTATTAAAATATATATATGATTTTATTATATGAAGTGTAACAAAATGATGATGTCTAATGATGATCCCATGCTTGATCCATTGATCTTTTCCGTTCTCTCATCTCCATCAACATCATCACATATACATCACCACATTCTCCTTTCTCTTCATCCTCTTCTTGTTCCCTCTCCTCTCTCTTCCACTATCACCTTCTTGGCTTCTCTCAAATGTACGCATTCTACATTTTTTCACCATTATGTATTAGTGAATTCAACCGATGTCTCGATGCCTTTGAAGAGGCGGGGTAAGGGGTCGGATAGTATGCAGTCTTCCCTTGTTATGACAAGGAAGACGTTTCCAAAAAATTATGTCTTTGTAGCATTATGATATTGGAAATATGTTTTTCTTTTCTTATTTGAACATGTACATTGCGAATTTGAAAAGGGTGTTGTTAATTTTGATTAATGTTGCTAGTTTTTATAATGCATTAATGTTAAAACTGAGAAAAGAAATGTTGGGGTTGGTTTAGAATTATCTTTTGTGTATGTTTGCATTGGATTGTATATATTTTCTTTCTTTTCGGATGATGTTTTGGTTATACTTGATGAATTGCCAAGCTCGCTTTTTCTCCCTTCTTCATTGCAATTTTTTTGATCGAGCAAGGACTCCAATCGAGACCTTCTCATCGTGCGTAGTATCTCGTGACCATTGGGTTGACCCTAGTGGTTGTTCTTCCTTACACTTTCGTTCTTTGAAGAATGGGTTATTTGAAGCTTCTCCTGTAATAAAGATTATTTTGTGTCCCCTTCTTTGGATGTTTCTTTAGATATCTGTTTGGCTGATGTATTTATTGATGTGCTACTTTTTTCAGTGTGATCAGATAAATTCTTGCTCCCTTGAACATTTGGGGGGTTGAATTTATTTGATTTATTGAATTTTCGTAGAAGACATATGCCATGGCTACCACAGGAATGGTATCCCAAAGGAAGAAGAATCCGAGGGGCGCTATGGTGCTCTTGTCAGCTGCAATGTGTGAATGGATTTTGATATTCTTGCTCTTTATTGATGCGACATTTTCCTATATTCTTAGAAGATTTGCGAAGTACTGTGATTTACCAGCGCCATGTCTGATTTGCTCGAGGATTGATACCCCTTTTGGAAAAGGGAAAGGGAGCTACAATGCCTTAATTTGCAGAAACCACAGGGAAGAGATATCATCTTTGGTATCTTGTCGTGTTCATGGCAACCTAACTGATGTACGCGATATGTGTGAAGAGTGTTTCATGCCCATGCATGATAAGTTAGATCCAGGTTCATATATGGCGGGTAAAAATGGACTGGACATTGAGCAATATAGGGTTCAGTGCCTTTTACTACATAAGAAAACTTTACTTGCTTCTTCTGGACCAAAGATTTGCCCGTGCTGCTTCAAGTCATGGTTAGCCAAACCATATGCGCAGAGATTTAGAGAATTAAATCAGGTTGGCTTTGGTGCTTCGAAAGCAAATGTGAGACCTCCTTTGCCTCGAGTGCCAGGTCGTAGTCGTTTCAGCCGAAGGAACAGCTTCAAGAAACACAGGGATAGATTATCAGCACCTGCAAGCCCTCGACATGATGGTAAGTCTCTGAGTGACACGCTGTGTTGTGTAGACTACACAGAGCTGAAATACAACTCTGATTCAGAGTCGGAGGTGCCTCTCTGTGGTGGAGAAAAGGGAGTCTTTGCAGGGCATGGGAGACATTTTATGGATCCAGAACCTGATCTCAACCACATAGCAACAACCCTGCTTAAATCACAAATAGATGATGATGCTGTGTTGGAGAAGCAGAGTAGTCCTCCTTCTGCAGATGTAACCTTGCTTTTAGATCAACCCGTGCAGCTGGAAACTCACAAGTCGTTACCAACATATGGTTTAGAAGAACTAAACTGGGAGCAACTACATTTAGGGTCTAAGAGACCTGTTTCCCCAGAGCTAAACTTATCGGATGATGTTATCAAAGCTCCTTCTAATGAGTCTGAGCATGGCTCTGTAATCATGGAAGCTCAGCCTCATATGTCCAGTGTCTCTATGCCAGCCGAGCATATTCCATCGAAGAATACTCCTCAGTTCAGTGATGACAAAAATGAAGAAACCTGTAAGTTAACACTTCTCTTTCCTCATTTCAATCCTTTCCCCGTTACTACAATTCTACATCTGCATGTTTATTTGCAGCTCTTTTACTATACCATAACCGCTTATCTTTTCTTGAAATGTATATCAGTGAAATCTAATGATGAAGATGATATGTCACCAGCGCAACAACCCCTTAATGCAACAAGGTCCTCTGATGGTGGTGTTCCACATATATTAAATGATAGTAGTTCAACCAACTCATCTGCCATGACTGATAAGGCGAAGGAAGTATTAACTATATCTGTGGAATTATCATCTGACAATTGTTCCACTAAGTTTGAAGATACTGAACCAGTTCTTCAACAATCTACTCCAACGCAGGATGATTCCTTAAATGATGTAGCTTCTAGCTTTGATGCGAGTCACCACCAAGATGAAGCCTTACTGGAAATGAATGAATCTAGATTGAAATATGTAGAGAGGGTGAGCCTCAGTGATGGTGAGGGTGAAAGTTCCGTTGACATGCTAAAGAGCCAGGTCGAGTATTACAAGAAATGTGTGGATGATTTATACAGAGATTTAGATGAAGAGAGGAACGCTGCTGATATTGCAGCAAATCAAGCAATGGCCATGATTACAAGATTGCAGGAGGAGAAAGCAGCACTCCATATGGAGGCTTTACAGTACTTAAGAATGATGGATGAGCAAGCGGAGTATGATATGGAGGCCTTACAAAGAGCGAATGATCTCCTTGCTGAAAAGGAGAAGGAGTTGCAAGATTTGGAATATGAGTTAGAGTTATGTAGGAATAACACCAACACAGGATCACCCGTCGCCGATCCACATAAAGAAAGCACTAGCGCAATGGGGGAAAACGCAACTGAGGACTCTGCTGCTCATCATGATGGGCTCAGTAATAATGAGTCCAGTTCTCCAGTGTCCAGTGAGATGGTCATAACTGATAACATGTCAGGCAATTTTAACAGTTCAATGCCAAATTTGGATGCGAATCTTTACCTTGTAGAATATTTGAAGCAGCTGGAGAGTAGGATTCAAAAATTAGTTTGTATCAAGCCATCCACTCATTTAAGTAGCAGTGGACATCTTGAAATGAGTCTGGATAAGGAGAGCCAAGTAGACAGTGAGAAAGAAGCAAATGGTTCACATATGCAAAATGGGTCCAACATGGTAGATGGGACTTCTATTAAAGACAGCCCCAAGCATTTGCTTGAGGACCGCAGTGCCTATTGTGAAGAGACCAATCATAACAGAAGTAATATACAAAATTTATCTACTTCAGGGCGTGATTTAGATATGGCAACTTTGGAAAATGAGATCGAAAACTTCAAGGAGATGTTAAAAGCATTTGAAGCCGACCGGGAATTTATCAAGCATTCTCTAAGCGCACTTCACAGTGGTAAAGATGGGTTAAAACATATTCAGAAGATTATTGTGCGGCTACAAGAATTATGGGACAGGGAGTTCATAAAGAGATGCCTATCCATTCCTTAAGGATGAATGTATTTTTAATATGAAAGTAAGCATTTATTTCAATTTTTACGTGACTCGTTTATATCTCTGTAAGTCTTTCCAAGGATGATTTTTTTCAGTACATGAAATCTATTCTTGGATAATAGTTGTTCACTTGTAATGTCGCAACCACTTATACTAGTTAACTGTAAGATATCTTAAACTTGATTATTCGTGTCTCAGCATTGCTGTGAGGCCACTTTAAGTCTAAGCTTAGTTTCTGGAATCTGTCAATGGTATACATTTATGAGGTTCGATAATAGGTGGGTGTTCCTGGGAACACCAAGAACCCCCTTAAATCCGCCCCTTGTTAGCAAGTGCATGAATTTTATATATTTTCTGGAATCATTTGCGAAGTTGTTGTTGTAGGCCAATGAGCCCTCTGTCCTTTCTTTGCATGAATTATTTTCCTCCTAAATTTGATATGATTGGTGAAAGGGTGATATACGCGGTGAACTTTTCGTTCTTGATCCTCTGTATTTATTTGTTTGTTCTTATTTTGTTTAGAGTAGAAATACACCATTGATGGGGATCTAAGGAGATTGAATAATCTGGACGATCACATTTTTTAATGGATTTTGGCAGTTCAATTTTCACCATATAGTTGGCAGTTTAATTTATTCTTTTTAAACAATAGTGTAAGGTTTGGCTAGATAAATGTGTAAAATACATATACACACATGTAAGTTGGCTTCTTAAAATACAATCCTTTCCGGTTATCCAGCACTTGTAACAAGAAGTCGAAAAAGGGAGAAATAGTTGGTTCCTGTGTTGTGGATGTTCGTCTTCCAGGCGAAAGCCTGGATTGCTATCACCGAGGGTTTGTTCTTCTCAATCCTGTAATTTGGCTTTTTATTGATCAAGTATTAACATAAAATTAACAGTTATATGTATAAATTAAGCAAGGAAATATAATCTGATCTCTCTTTGCCTCGCTCAGATGAAGATTTATGAAGGGACATTGAAACATGTTACATATAGGTAATAATTTTTTAACCTCATTTTCATTGTCATTACAAGAAAATCAATTTGGTGTCTTCACTAAGAATAGCATCCCTGGTCAATGGACTAAGCAAGTTGGCAGATGGCTTGGCGACTTGCTCAATAACGTGTCATCTGATCCAAGCTTCAAATCAAGAAATTTTGGGTTCAAACCTCGTTGGAGACAGTTTGTCTCATATTTTACGTTAGATATTTCTTTAGTCGTTATTCATAATACCATTATATTCATAATCTCATCGATAATTTACCCCCCAAAAAAAGTTTGCATTAAATCAACACTAATAACGTTGCTTAATTTTAATTGAAAGTGGACACATAGTACACAGTCAATTTAATTGTTCACAATATCAGAGTGAAGTAATTGGTTTGCATCAACCATAAATAACAGCTACAGAATTTGTTTTAATGGGTAATCTAGGATTGAAATTCGCACTTCAACATCTTAAAACTTCCTATAGCTCTTGAACTGAAGTAATAATCTAATAACCATGGTTTGGCCCATAAACAGAACCGTAGTCTGCAGAAGGTGCATGGTTAGCAAGTCCTGTGGGGTTGGGAGCTACGGAACCATATGAAGCGCCATCAGAAGGGTAAGGATTATAACCCTGACCGGGTGGTCCAACAGCGGCATACTGTGCATTATTTGCTGCCTCGGTGATGAAGGCCTGCATCACAGTAAATAGGATTTGAAATGAAATATATGGCACCACTAGAATTGAATTAGGCTACAACTATACACAATCAGAAAACGGAAACGGCTATTTGTCATCATATGCATCCTACAATCAATCATATGAGAAGTAAATCAAATACTAAATATGTTCACTTTAAATAATCTAGAGGACTTATTCGGGGTTACAAGCTTGATGTGACTAAGCTGTGATTAAAGTAATCAACATATAAAGGAAAGATATGGTTTCATATTACTACCAAATTTAATTTGGAAAATACTAGTTCACGAAGACTATACTCATATTTTCCAAGTTGAATGGGAGGTTTACTAGTTATTTTGGACTTCCAAACTTATGTCTTTTTGAAGCTATTTAACTCATTAGACTACGACATCCAATGATGTACGTGGTGAGTGTCAACTAATTCATTCCAAGTAGGATAATAGATGTTGGAACTTGGAACTGCAAAACACCATACTCCCTCCAATTGTTAACATATAATTGTTCAATTTTTGAAAAAAGGTTAAACTATGGTTGTTATTTTCTTTTTAGACTTCATACTAAATATAGTTATGTATCTTTGGACTCGTTTTTGAAAGTATTATCATAATATTATTTTCTTATATTATCGATGATACAACTAAAATTTTTTCATAGTCCATTATGTCCTAAAAAGTGGGATAAAAATCATTTAAAGTTAGAGGTACTACTCTAAAGTTCAAATAACACTGAGAGGAACCTGTATAGACTGTTGGGCTGCTTGGACTTGTGATGCAGACCCAGTGATTTCAACAGTCATCTCCTCAGGAACACCTCTCGTTTCTTGTATTGCTATAGTTGCCCCACTGGAACGACGAATGTAACTAATATTTGAACCAGCATTGCCAATGACAGAATCGGCATATGAAAGTGGAATTTGCATATTCTGCGTAACCTGCCAAAATAGGTAAGCATCAGAATGGTTCCGAATCTCCGCCTAAAACCCCCCCTCATGAAATAGTTAGGAACCACTTCCTTTGCATTAAGTTTACGCATAAAACTCTTGCATGCTTTGATGATCAAATGAAGCGATCTCTAATTTAGAGTAAAAAATGAAACTCTTCATTTCTAAAAAATATTGCCATGTAGAGATATCATGAGAACAGATTCCATGTTCTCATTAAAATAGTTTATATTGCAAGCACTACAGAAACTAAACTTCGATCAGATGCTTCAACTTCATTAGTATTGTGCATTTTTTCTGGGGAAGATATAAGGAACATGAGGTCTAAAGATAATACTCAGTTAATGATAAAAGTGAAGCATTGAAGTAAGAGATCAATCGTGTAAATGAAAACCAAACCTTTGCGACTATTGACGAGTGTGGCTGCCCGTTTGGTACATGGGCTCCCATGGAATGATCCCGTCCATGGGAGAAAGTACCTTGATGAGGAAGCTTCTCCATCGGAGCAATTTCTCCTGGTGGATAATAAGAATCATACGGATGTGGAGGATGCATAAATTGCGGGCTGGGTGCATAACCGGGTTGCCCACCGGCTGCTGGAAACCCTTGAGGGGTTCCCCAATGCTGGGAAGGAGGCATGTTTTGAGCACGAGCATTTGGCTTTAACATCTGGTCAAAAACAGAATATCAACATGGAATTAAAGATCTAGACAATATAGTACCTAAAGATTTAAATCTGAACAGATCGATTTACCTCGGCTTCAAAGACTCCGACAATACTACGGTCAACTAAAAACTTCCTGAGATGAGATGCAATTAGTTCAACTGCTTTGTGTACACCTGCAGACTCCCCTTGCACTTCAACTATACTATCATCTGGCAAGGCAAAAATTGGAAGGTGCTCTGTAGAATAGATTCCCACAATTGATCAGTTAACTAGCCAAATCATGGTCTTTCAAAGAAAAATAAAAAATCTTAAGCAGCTTATAGCCATGCCCCAGAAAACTCAAGGTAAAGAACTTATAATCTTGGGGATGCTATTGTTCACCTTTAACAGCATAACATTTGGTGCAACGTGCTTGGAAAAGAACAAACTATAGTTCATATAAGCCTATTTAAGGAAGATGTACATGAGTTCATGATACTATGCCAACTAGTCTCCACAAAGATAATACAGACCTTGCTGAAATTTTGAGATATATCGTTAGTTAAAATGATAACAGAATCGGTGATCACCAACCAACCCAATGAATTTATACAGAGTATAACCATTAAGATGCATTTCCATGAAATTTAATGACTTAAACAGCAAAGCAAAAATACTTGATATCAAATTGGAACAAACTATTCCAAGAAAATCATGAACAATGAGTGAAGATCCATATATATGTCAACTTTACCTCTCCCAAGAATTCGAATATTACAGTTGGAAGCATCTTGAATAGACTTGACTGTAGCTCCCTGCTTGCCAATCAAGTTACCTGCCTGTGCAGCAGCCACAAGTAATCTTGTGCAAACTGTACCACCAGAGGCCACATTAGCTGGGTCCACTTCAGCATCTATGATACGTTTGTGGATTGTGAAAAGACCTTCCATGGCAGGCGAAATAGGGAGGTCTGGCTCTTCCTTGGCAGATATCAAAACCTGATAATGTTAATAATTCAAAGAGTGACCATCAAAATTGTATACTCCAACTATATGGATCCACATTTGCAAGGGCCAGACTAAGCACAAGTCTCTTAAATAAATTAAAAAATTATCATCCGACTCATTATGTCATAGGACTTGTGAATATGATGCATTAAAAGGGGTAACGACACCGTTATACGATTACAATCAATAAAATGATACGCCAACTAAATAGCATGTAGCCATTGACCCAGGTGGACAAATGAAAAGATTCAGGACATTCCAGCAGATTGCAGACATAACATACTGGTTGTTTGGTTCGTTTTTACGATGATAGTTATCCCAATTATTCTCATAGTTTCCTACTCTCTTAGCCCAACTTAAACAGGGCAGTTTCTACTTCAAACGCCGATGAAAATCTAAATGAAAATATCAATCTCAAATAATCTTATACACTTACTAATGTTTGTTTCATTTTATTAAGTTCTGATTTTTATTATAATAGGTTAAATGAGTTGAACAAATAAATATTTATCTACAAATGTCAGTAGTCTTTCGAATTTTTTTATTTTATTAGTCTCTGAAGAAGATGGAACGCAGTGACTTATCAACCCATTGGTAATATTTTCATCACACACGGTTCCCTAAGACACCAAATGACAAATTCTCAAGTTACCAGATACAAAAAAATGTCTTCGATACAGGAGTCCCACACAAGGTACTTTTAACTCAACGCCAATCTCTGGGACCTGGATCTTTGGCACTTCTATCTGAAGCCACTTTGAGATAGAAAAGATGCCTTACAAAAAATACCTGCACATACTCATTTGGTTATTATGAGAGTAAACTTCTTAAGTTCAATTTTTTCTGTACTTTTTTTAATTTATTAATTGTTAAAGGTTTTTTCGTTGAACTTGATATTGTTCGTTAATTATTCGATATTTTAGCCTTCTCTGTGGATATTGATTGGTATTGGTAATTGATTGATTTACAACTATTAGAATATGCGGTAAATTAGTTCACAACAGAATGTTTAAAGTTAGACGAATTAAAATCATCTCCCTTTTTTAACTTATTAAGAACTTGAGATGTGATACACCAAGACCTAGGCCTCTAATTACGTCTAAAACAAACAAATATTAAAGGAAGTTGCATCAAGTGAAGAAAGATTCATGTAGATCCACGCAACATAACAGCATATATCCCAGTCAATTGGAAATAATTCGAGCGCACAAGTAAAACCATTCATGGTTGCATTAAAACACATATAACTATGGTTAGTGGAAATACTCACAGGCCTTTCACTGGTTCCAGGAGGCCCTTCAAGAATTTTAATGCGTGCCTTAGTTTCCTCACAAATCTTCTTGATAAACTCTCCTTTGCGACCAATGATACCACCAACTTTTCGAACAGGTATCAACATCCTAAAAACATTTTCTCCAGGCCAACCAGGCCACTTCTTCTCCTCCTTTGTTTCTGAATTGTTTTCTCTCCCTTCGTAGTTCTCTTGATGTGATTCCTCTATTACATTAGTTATAGCTTCCAAATTCTCAACGCTCTCCACATTCTCCATATTTTCCATGTTCTCAACATTCTCCAAATTTCCTACATTCTCTGAGTTGTTCACAAATTCTTCATTCTGTAAATTTCCTAAATTCTCAATGATCTCCACATTCTCTATATTTTCCATGTTCTCAACATCCTCCAAATTCCCTACATTCTCTGAGTTGTCCACAAATTCTTCATTCTCCAAGTTCCTCAAATTCTCTAGTAAGTCCATATTTTCATCTTCCATGATCTTCGAATCAAAACCATCGTCCACATTATCCATAGTATTCACAGGAGCTGGGTCATTTTCCCCAAAATTATCAGCCATTTCCTGAACAATGAATCACAAAAACAATCAACGGACTGAATCTAAATTAACCATAAAGATCACAAAGAGATTGGTCTCTACTCTCAAGTACCTTTATGTTTATTTATGGGAAAATAAAGAGTATGCTATCAAATCAACAACAAAGTCAAGTCTGCTAATTTAACAACACCATCGGTTGGGCCATACAAAGCGCGTTTTCAGAAGTGGGAGTAAGGGAAATCGAATGTGAGTGAATCGAGTAAACACTTAATCATGAAACCATAACTGAGTATAACCACTCCGTTATACCATTACAGGCACATAACTATGCACAAATTACAGCTACCATTCAGCTATAATAAACATTCTATAAATCAAACGGCAGTCACATAAATTAATCCAAAACAAACTAAGCCTTAGCTCAAAGATTACTCAAATCAATCCTAATAAATCTTCAACTTTTAATTATACAGAGCCAAATAATCAATCCTAATAAATCTTCAACTTTTAATTATACAGAGCCAAAGAATATCAGTAAACCCTAAATCAGAAAATATGCAAGTTCAGACATATTTAACCTAAACGAAATATATTAAACATAAGGGGAAATTTTGAACTATTTATGTGTAAATCTATATAAATCATTGAAGAGGCTGAAAATATATTTACGGAATTAAATGGTCGGAATCGCGGAGGAGGAGCGGTGGTGTGAGGCGGCGCGATAGTAACCAAGCTAGCAGGAGAATTGGAGATAAGGAGGGTATAATTGGTACTTTATATTGAAGTAGATTAGGATAATTTCATCTTTGTACCTCTATATAACTAGAGATTATTGTTTTTTGCCTTATTTTTTCAGCATTCTTTTATGGTCAAACGTCACAACAATCATCTATATATATAAAAAAATAAAATCAAGTTCATCGTTTATGTTTTAAAACGTTCTTGTTCAATTATATTTAAAAATATTCCACCCCATCATCTATTTTGTCAATTAATATCATGTGAGGGACACGTAACTTGTTAGTAAAGACTATTTCGATCATCATATTTAATAAATTTTGGTGTAAGAAAATCAAATAAAAATTTAAAATCACTCACCCCTAATTTTAAAACTAAAATAACTCAACCTAACATGCACTTAACAAAGACTTTAACGCGCGAGATTAAGAATGATATATTTTGAAATATATATGATTTTGGCATTTTAAAATATAGGTGATGGACTAAAAATATTTTTGAACACATAAATGATTATTGTGAACATTTATCCTTTATTATATTGACAAAATATTGCATTTGTTTGTAGGAGAGTTACTATAAGTGGAGAAGCTCGTTCGACTTTAGCTCGGAATGGTGACTAATGGAGTTGAATTTTTTACTTGATCTTTATCTAGAATCTAGATGAGCTAGAATCGAGTCATGTACTAGTTGATTTGAACTAACACTTTGTTTGAACTCCAAACACATTCCACGGAAAACTAATTGGGTGAACCAGGTCGACTTTAGTATGCAACAATGGGGCTCGAGACCATTCGAGTCGAGTCAGGTTTTGGCGCGACTCGATAAGATAACGAGTCGGGTAGTAACAAGTTGGCTAGTGTAATTTAGCAAGCATAATTTTAGTACCCTACTCGACTTAATAAGCTAATGAGTTGGATAGTAACGAGTCGGCTAGTATAATTTTTTGCTTGACTCCTTTATTACGCGGCTCCTTTTTTATTTTTTGACGAACTATATGATGAAACAAATTATATTCCTCGCAAGAGCACGAATCGTAGATAGTATAGCGCTCAAGTAAGGCTCGATCCACCAAGGAATTGGATTACTTAAGTTAATTAGCAATTGTAAACAAAGACGAATATGTGAATAATCGGAGTAGGAAATACTAACTGGAACTAACAACGAAAACTATTACAATAAACTTATGTGATTAAAAGCTACTAGGGATATTGATTTCACCTAACAATGCAAATTCTATCGAATCATGGAATTACCTAGCACTAGGGTTCAATTTCTCGTTAGTTCGATTTATCGCTCGGATCACGGACTCACCAAGTGCCCCTCAAGTAACTAAAACCTTATGATGTGTAGGTGAATTAATTAAATTAGAAACCTTAAGCGCATGGAAATCTAACATGAACCGAGTAACTTTATGTATGCTTCCGCGTAACAAATTATTAGTTAATTAATCAATAGATCTATTATGTCTTTCCATTCGGATGGTGGCTTAAACATAACACTCAGGAATTCGCATATAAAAGAATTGGTCAGATTCTAAAATAATTAAATCAAATTAAGTTCAATGATTAATACTAGTGCAAAACAGATAAATTCAAAATTCGGATAGAAAAATACACTGTTAAGGCTACATTAAATCCCCAGTAATAAAAAGTTTAGCTACTATTCATGCTGAAATAAATAAATACTACTACCTCCGTCCCTAAAAGATTGTCACATTTTGACTTTTTGTGGTCAACAAAGCACGATTTAAAACATAAATATCTATTATTCTACATGTGAAAAAATTATAAAAAGTTAATATTTGAAAAATATATATTAAGACGAATCTAACAAGGTCCCACAAGACTATATTATTTCTTATCGTTTAATGGGAATTCATGATCAAATTTTGTAATGTTTGACTAACAAAAGTCAAAATGTGACAATCTTTTAGGGACGGAGGGAGTAATATTCATAAAAATATAAATTACTCCCTCCATCCCTAATTGATAAAGACACTTTCCCAAAATAGAAATCCCATAATTGGTTCCTATTTAGTTCAAAAAAGTGGAGGGAAAATATAGATTGTGAGTTGAATTTGAATTTTCCTAAATCTTTGTGCCAAATGAAATGTCTCTAAGAAAAAGGGATGGAGGGAGTATTATAAGTACGAATAGTAAAGAGAAATAATAGTAATTGTGTTTGTGAAACGATCGCGAAAATCATATGTCGCAAGCAGGCTGCTGACTTTTTCTTCAAACCAAGCACGTCAATCGTCTGTTGCTCACGTGAAGCTCTGAAATTTTTATTAGTCTTCTCCAATTTTTCTTGCTTCATCTTTTAATCATGCACGCACGCCTCCTTTTATAATAAAATTTTAGTTCGTCTTCTCATCGGGCTTTTTGAATATAACGGACTTATTTCCAATTAGATCTTGACATAACTTGTCCCACACTCTTCCATAATATTTCAATAGCTCGGCCTTTATTTCTTTTTGTGCTTTTCCTGTCTAAATATTACCTTTTTCACCAATAAACAATAAAAAGACCGGAATATAGTAATACTCGTATTAATCCGTTATTATCCAAAATCAAACCAAATATAATCAATTAAACACCCGGAACAAACCTAAAATATATAACAAATATTAACTAATCACTACTCCCTCCAATCCAAAACAAATGTCTATCTAGACATTTCAACAATATTCAAAAAAAATACTCCCTCCAATCCAAAAATATTGTCTTTCTAGACATTTCACATAAATTAAGAAACAATCATGACATTCAGAATTTCCACCTATACCCCTATAAAGCAATCATTAATAATCCACTTTTCAATTAACTATATGATACAATCATTACTTTTTAGGGATATTAAGAGAAAAAGTGATACATTGTGCATTGATTTATGTAAAAAGACAATATTTTTGGATATTATTGAAATGTCTAGAAAGACATTATTTTTGGATTGGAGGTAGTATCTTTTTACATAAACCAATGTACAATATACCACTTTTTCCTTTAATATCCCTATTTGCATAGAATAACTCAAAAAAAGTAATGATTGCATCACATAATTAAGTGATAATTGAATTATTAATGATTGTTTTATAGGGGCATAGATGAAAAGTGTGAATGTAATGATTGTTTCTTAATTTGTGTAAAATGTCTAGAAAGACATTTATTTTGGATTGGAGGGAGTATATACTAATAAAAAACAAGTTAAGCCTAAATATAAGAAATTGATAAAATGTAGTGTACTACATCAAATATTAATAAAATTAGTCATATTACTTGATAAGTTGAAACAAATAAGTAGTTACCTTGAATAAAAAAAATTACACATAAATTCAACATAAAGTAAAATACAACTTTGAATAATTTGTATGATATTTTATGTTACACTTGTCAAAGAGTGTCGCACATTCTCTATTACCTTATCAAGTATTAATCTCTTTTCATTGTGGCCTTACCATTACACCTACAAAATTGTAAATAGAACAAAGATTGTGGCACTACAAACACACTGGTTTTGATTGATTTGTAACAAACTGGTCCTGTGGAGCACGCACTACATTACACATTGTCAGCCTTCAGCAATGATATTGTACTTGGATGAGAAAACATCTCGACTTAGCAAAAAAGTTCTCGACGTCTCTCCTCGTGCATTTTGGAACAAGCCATCCGAGGGCCGATGACACCCAAGACAAATCTTGCCCAAGCTCTTACAGTGGTTTTGCATTGTGTCTGGAGTTCCCAGGAGGTGTCTTCAGGCATGTGCTCTGCTACCTTTCTTACACAAGACTGGTCATCAGGCATGAATTGAACTCCTTCAATGCCAATTACGACATTCTTGTCTTTTATGATGGACCTGGACATATGCTTTCATCGTCTTTAGTCGTGGTCTTCAGGGCTACCTTAGATATAATACAATCTGTGGCGAAGATGGCATATCAATTGACTAACCTTGTATAGGAAACGTTGGAATCAAATCCAGATACTGCAAATTTTTCTCATTCTTAGACAGTAACTTAACCACTAGAGACATAGTTGAAACATTTGGCGAAATGCTTCTCCTTGCCATTATTTGAAGAAGTTCAATTACTTTTGTTTCTTCATTATTTTCACAAAGACCTCGTATGAGGACATTAAAGGTAACTACATTGGGAATGCAACCATTACGTTCCATGTCCTTGAGTAGAGAGGCTGCCTTCTCCAACTGCCCTTGGCTGCAATAGCCACTGATCATTATGGAATAAGTAACAATTGTTGGCATGTGAGGCATATTTTCGAATAACTCTATAGCATCATTGACCTTTCCTGCTTTACACAAACCAGCCATGACACAGTTGTAGCTAGCTACAGTTAGCTCACTCCCTGTTTTCCTAAGTATTTGTAGCAATTCAATTGCCTCTTCTAGTAACTGGTTCTTACAAAGGCCATCTAGCATAACTTTATAGGTTGTAGAATCCGGGAGGATGCCATGAGATTCCATCTCAGCCCATATCGCCTTGGCATCATGAACTCTTCCGACATGAAAAAGGCCGGTTATCAAGGCATTGAAAGTAGCTACTGTTGGTCTACATTCACTTCCTATCATATCTCTATAAACCATAATGGCTTCATCTGTTCTCTTATACTTACATAACCCGTTCATCAATACATTGTAGCTTACAACATCAGGTTCACAACCCTTAGCAGCCATAGAAGCAAACAACTTCCTTGCATCATCAATTCTACCCTCCATCAAAAATCCGTTCATCAATATGTTAAAAGTGAAGGTATCAGGTTTTTCACCCCTCTGAATCATCATCTCCAATAATCCCGTTGCTTCATCTGTCTTCCCTAACTTGGAAAGACCATCCATCAATATATTAAATGTGATCACATTTGGTCGAATCCCTTGATCTATCATCTCAGCAAAGAATCCTCTCGCCTGCTCCCACCTATCTGCGTTGCAGAAACCAAAAACCAGCGATGAATACACAACCACGTCCGGTGTAATACCTTCTCTTTTCATTTCCAGGAACAACTCTTCTGCCTTATCCACCAATCCCTCTTTTGAAAGACCATCAATGATTGTGCTATAGCACACTAAATTAGGCTTTAACCCAACCCCATAAACCGAGTTCCCCTTGAGCATTTCTTCGTGCATACAGAGAGCTATTTTCGTATTCCCACTCCTACATAACCCATTAATTAGAACCCCCCATGTCCTAATATGAGGGCTATGGCCTAACGACACCATTTTCTGGAACAACTTAACTGCCTCGTCGATATTCTTCTTTAAGCACAAGCCCTTAACCAATGACGTAAAACTGACCCCATTAGGCTTGTACCCCTTCTTAAACAACAACCCCATAACAGAAAAACCACATCCAACCATTTTCAGATTGCAGAAACTATTAAGCAGAATATTGAGTGTAATAAAATCCGGCAAGAAACTAGCTTTAACCATTTTATCATACAATACTATTACTTGTTCATATTTCTTGATTTTAGCAACACCATTAAGTAATAAATTAAATGAGGAGGTCTCGGGGGCGGGTACCATACGGAGCATTTGTTGAAAGTGATGAAAGGCATCGTCAATTTTGATGGTACCATGTTTACAGTGGATTTTGAGGAATTTATCAAGTGGGGTGGGGTGGTTTGGGGGTTGTGAAGTAGGGGGTGAGTTGTGGGAGATACTGAGGGGGGGTGTGAAGAGGGAAGAGAGACTAACCTTTTTACAGACTCTTGCAACGTTTGACGAATCCAAAGAGGCATTTCGAACTGAGGTTTTATGAATCATGGAAGAATTCTGATTAGGTATTGCAGACCCACCTAGTTCGACCAACTTCGTTTATGTCTGATTTCAGTACCTGTTTGGAGTTTTAATAGTATATGATTACTAGTTGATTAACAATTCTAATTCGACTCTTATGTCCTAACGATTGTCATTTGTGCATAACTTTTTGCCACCGAGTCTGTCTTTGCTATTGGGTGGCGGCTGGCAGCTGTTTGGTGGGTGGGGTGGAATGTATGGTTGGAGGCGTTCGTTTCGGATGGATCGAGATGAAATGAAATATAATAACTAAAAATATCATCGACCTACATTATTATACTTTGATTTAAAAAGTTAATAAAAATGAATAGAATTTAATCATTTGCCTAAACTAGAAAACAAGGAATATTATTTTTACTTTGTAGTATATCACAAGGAATATTATTTTTACTTTGTAGTATATCACAATCATTTGATAAAAATCACGTAAAAAAATTGGGATAAAACGAATCAATGCCAATAACGGAATAAAAATTATTAGTAATTAAATGGCCTCGTGATTCTAATAACTATCACTTATTAATTCATGTAATCATTTTTCTAGACTTTTTAAAAATTATTATAATATCAATTATGGAATTAAATTAAAATCGATAATCATATTAGAAGCACTATGCTTATCCAATCAAATCCAAAAAGAAACAGAAACTACTTTCAATATTCCAATTCTATAACATAAAAGGGAAAAAATCGAAAACTAAAACTTCCAACTAATTTACAATACTACCACTAACAAACCACGATTAACCAATCACTTGGTTGCTTTCTTCACTGCCGTCTTAGCCTTCTTTGCCGGAGTTGCCTTCTTCACCGCCTTAGGAGCACTCCTCTTCACCGGAGCTACCTTCTTCACCGCCTTAGGAGCACTCCTCTTCACCGGAGTTGCCTTCTTCGCCGCCTTAGGAGCACTCCTCTTCACCGGTGCTACCTTCTTCGCCGTCACAGCAGCAGTCTTCTTCACCGGTGCCGCCTTCTTCGGCGCCACAGCAGCGGCGGGCTTAGCCTTCTTCACCTCCTTCTTCGCTTCGGGGCTCTTCTTAGCAGGGGCTTTCGAGGTGATTTTGTAGGAGTTTTTTAGTTTGATGAGTTTTTCGGAAGCAACGAGCCTCTTCAGCTGAACGAGGAGTTGCTTCTTGAAGTTCGAGGGGAGGCTCTTGTGGTGCTCCTCCATGAATTTCGCAATCGCGTATTGGCTTGATCCAGTCCTCTCCTTCAGACTCGTTATCGCCTCCTCAATCATCTGCAAAAATAATATTATCATCAAAACCATAATTTAAGAAATTTCTTCAATTCGACGTTTATTTTGCCACAATGATTTAAAAAATTAAATCAAAAATATTAATTATTTTGCTAGAACGATTTCAATCAAATATTATACAAAAGTAAATTCAAGTTCGAAAATAAAAAATGGAGTAAACAACGAGTTGAATGACTTTACCTCATGGTATTTAGGGTGGGTGGCGGAAGTCTTTGTCTTCGTCGTCGGTGAAGCTTTCTTAGCTTTCACGGCGGCGGACTTGGTGGCTCCGGCGGCGGATTTGGTGGTTGCGGCGGTGGATTTGGTGGCCATTTTCTTCTAAGGGATTTGGTATTCTACAAATTGATGAAATTAGTAAAAATAAAATCAGTTTCGGTTTGTGATTTTGTGACGTAAAGAATGGGTTGGTTTATATAATGAAGCATTAGACGCTTGATATCGTTTAGCTTGAATGTGATTGGTTGAGGGAGGTAGACGCGGATCGTGGTGTTTAAATCTGAACCGTAGGATTGAGATATTATCGATGGTTGGATGGTTAATGCAAATGAGGACTTGGATAGGAGTATAGGATTGCTGGAATATTATTGGATGTTATGAGGTTAATTTTTGTGTTTTAATGTTGAATTCAATTGATCATAGGTTGAGCTAGAATTAATGGAATTTGTTGAAATTTTGTTTGTTCGATTAAGGAATTTGTGAGCTTTATAGGGAATACTTGTTTGTATCATGAAGTAGATGGATCGAAGAGTAATTTGATTTGAAACGAAAAGATGTCAGGATATTGTGTTATAGTTTGTTATGGGCTATTATTTTGTAGAGATGTTTAGATGTTATAAGTTTGGTACTTTGATATGTTGTTATTTTACTGGAAGAGTTTGTAGACATGACGATCATGAAAATCGAAGTAATTATATATATCAAAAAGTTAGTTTAAACTCAAGCAAAAATGAATATAATTTTTACTACTGAATTTGTGCATATTTATAAAATGTTATAGTGCATATTTCAAGGACCATATAAATTTGTTAGGATCAATTTATAAGTTAATTATATGCAAACAACGTATACAAAACATGGGGGATTATATAACTAATTTATCTTATATGATGGTAAATGTCAATTGCACAAAAGAGAAGTTTCAATTAATGATATTATATTGAACATAAGATTTGTAATTGAATGTTTTATATATCTTTTTTTTATTTGTAATGTATTACATGTTATTAATAGGGACTATGGAGTATTGCTCTATGCCATCCCACTACTATCTAAATCAAATATCACACAAATATACACAAACAAAACTTTAAAATACATAATCCTTCGACATATATTGACACTTATGTTAATTGGTACGACCTAAAATAAACAAAACGAGCCAACCGATCCTTCATCAACTTTGATCTTTTAGATATATTGTATAATTACAAATTAGCATAAATCAAACTTTACTATTTATCTCTCTCACAATAGAAATGTTTCATAAGAAATTCAGATGTTATACTTCGAACCCCATTCAATAATCAATAACGTCAAATATTGGTAAACCATTGAATGTTAATATCAACTTAACATAAAAAGAAATACACTTGAAATGTCAGTAACTTTGTAACTTCGAAACCCGTGTAACGATCAATAACAACATCATTAAGTGTTAGTAACAACTTGAAATAAAAAGAAAGAACTTATCTCTTAGACCTCATATTCAAAAAAACCACAAAATCCTTATCCCTTAACTGCCATTTATGCAAGAATTGGGGATCGAATGCGGGCGAAATTCCCGCCAATGGCTGAGATGTTCAGTCGACTCCCTCCCCCTTTGTAGGGGTCCGGACCCCTACGAGTGAGCAGAAAAGAGAAGAGGAAAGAGGCCCTGGAAGCATCATCAAGACAATCACCAACACATCTTTGTTGCTTGTCCCTTCTTCACCTCCCATCTCTCTCATTTAAATATTCACATATCACTCTCGGACCCCAATAGCCTTACGATCTCCCGTTGGCTAATGTGTAAGTGGACCCATAATAATATAATAGATATATTAAAATTTGGGAGTGCCATTTGTGTTATTTGGCTTACTAGGAATGATAGTCTCTTTAACGTGACTGCTCATGATATTCCCAAATGCATTGCTCTCATCGACTCGCTCACCAAGGATTGGCTCAAAGGAGCTGACTACAAAAGACGCCAACCCCATGGCATCTATTCTTTGAAGTCAGCACCCGATCCTAGAAGGATGACTACTCATGCTTGTAGAGATTATACTGTCCTCACAATGAACGACTGCCCTAGGAGTTGTAATAGAGGGGACAACAAGATCTTGCTTGGAATCATCTCATATGAAGACCCAATTTGGTTCATCTCAGCGACCATCCGTGACTTGAAGCTTTTGACCACTAATGGAACAAATGAATGCTGCAATATTTGTTGGATGCCATCAAATGCGGGCTGCCCCCGGAATCTCAATGACTTTGTTATTAATGATTTTTATGTTGCTATTCCTTTGAACAATGTACATTTTCCGGTTCCTTCTTGTAGTGACATCTTTTGCCATAACACTGGCAAATTTATGAAATGAATCAATTATAAAAAAAGAAAAGAAAAAAAAAAGAACTTGGAATGTCGATAACTGTTTAATGACAGTAACTCAACTAAGTTTTTAATGATGGTAACTCAACTAAGACCCATGAATCTATTGTCATTGTTCTTATTTTCACGGCTCACGTTTGATATTGGTATCGATCGCATGTTTCATGCATTTGGTATTGCTTTTCCGGGAAAAAAACCCAACCCATATTTCGTACGTACAAATAAACCGTGAAAATAACTATCTCCGAGTTCATATTCCACTCTATTTCAAACTACATGAAGATCAAGAAAAGCAGAGGATACATGTAAATCTTCACACCCCAACACATTTATGTAATTAATCCAAAGAAGCTTCTTAGTTCTTAGTGAAGTAACTAAAAAACAGAGTGATCTGATGAACCTGCACCATCTTAAGATTAGCTTCTTGCAGCTATATACTTCTAAAAAAAAATATACTTGCATTTTTTAGAAAAACTCGAAAACAACCCTCCATATACAATGAAAACAAGTAACAACCCTCAATATACTACAAATAAATAAGCGTGTTAAAAGGAATGGCTAGTCGATCAAGTCAACAACATGATGATACAGAACTACAGAAGTACACAAGGCCCTATCAAATTAAAACATAACATCAACCGAAATGTCCTCGTCCTTGGATACACGAGAGTCATTTATCTAACCCTACAAATTTCTTGCTATCTTCACAAGACCTAAAAGCTCCCCACGCCAATGTTTCTTTAACCCGAAGTTTGTCCCCTTCTGTATATTTAGCTTTGACGAGCTAAATATGTGAGGACCAGCAGTTTAAGAATATTACAAACTGTCAGATGCAAATGGTACTTTCCCGAGTTTGGCGTTGTAAAATTCACGTGTTTACTGTTTGCGATGGCAACCTTGGATGGTTGTGTTCCCCTTCATAAGTAACAATCATCATTGAAGGGTCCTCAAGACATCTTTCAACATGTTTTCTTGCTGGGCAGCCTCGTAAACTACTACATTTGTAGTATCCCCTGCAATAATAAGTTGCTTCTTGATGCATTTACGGAATTCATTTAAATTATAGCATTTTTACAGGTAAGGTATGGTGCATATACAGTAGATGACAAGCGTATGAAGTGTATGTGACAAACAACATTATATTGGCCAGAGTGTGGTGAAAGTGATAAGGCAGAAGGTGATTGAAGAAACAATAATCTAACTCCAACAACAAAAAACTAATGACTTTAACTAGGGGTTTGACATATCACTTCAAAAAACTAATTTTGACCATAGATTAATCTTATTAATATACTTATTTTTTATTTTTAAATTTTCACATATAGATATTTTGTGTGTAATATCTAATGACTTTAACCTTTTGATAAAAGATCAAAGTCTTATGAATGAATTATAGCTTCAAAACTAGGTTAACTACTTGTATGAAAAGAACCGAACAGTTAAGTTGGGACGAGGGAGTACTAGAACGCTTTAATCTCTATACAAGCAACCCCACATTGCAATTTGTGAAGCTAATTCACCAGGATAAGACAGACCTCCCAAGGGAACTCAGGAATATGCCTAATAATTAAGCAAACATATAAGCTAGGGAAAGCTACTACAGAATGAACTTCACTTTATAAGAATTTCAAGCTAAATTTGGCTCGTTCGTAATTCTTAACCTAGTATGAAGTCTAGCAAGTGAGATGAAAATAAAGAATGCAAGCCTTCCTAACAAATTGTTTGATTAATAACAATAATAAAACGCAGGAACCAATATCAGATGGTAAACAGGTAAAGCAATAAAGTGCAGTCCGCAAGTTCCACAATAGGATGCCATTCACATTATTTCCTCTTAGTCAGTAGGTGATAAGAAAAGAAAGAGTGATTGATACCTGGGATGAGGAGAACCTTTGATCGGCTTCTGGCCGTACTTCCTCCACGAGTATTCATCCGGTGGAATATCAGCCAACTTGTTACTAATTGAAGGTACTTTGATTGATCTCCGCACTCTGTGTTTCCTGTAGAGGATACAAGGTAATATGAATAACTAATAGTAATAGATAAGTTAATGCGTATCTTAATGGATGAAGGCCAAATATAACCACCTCTTCTTTGAACAGTGGCATTTACCAACGCTTCCACATTGCACACTCCCACTCTCTCCCCTGCAAGAGCACCTTCTTTTATGTTGGTATGATCCATGGTCGGCCGAGCGACTAGGACCAATTAAATGGAAACAGTTCTGGTTGGCAACACTTCCATCAACACTCAAGGAAGAGATGAAAGACCTTGTTGACGACATGGTTGGCGTACAGGTAGAGCTATCGAAGTTCAGGCTAACGCCACTATTACTACGTCGATAGAGAGCCTCAGCTTGCTGTTTCATCTGTTGCTGCTGGACCTGATACTTCTGTTGTTGGAGGAAATTGAAATTCATCAGGGATGCTTGTTGGCCGTGGGGAGCAGGATTCTTGCTATGTTGGAAGCTCAAATCCAATGAAGGATTGCTCGAAGTGAGGGCACTTTTCACATTTGATCCAGACCCTTGAGTCGAATTCTCGAAACAATTTGCTGAGAACATTTGAAGGGAATTGCTTGAAGTGAGGGCATTTTTCGCATTTGATCCCGACCCTTGACTCGAATTCTCATAACAATTTGCTGAGAAAAGTTGAAGGGGCTTGGGTTTCTCATCAACTCTACAAATTGGATTTTCCAATAAAATGTTCTGAGGTAAAATGGCTTGAATTTTCTTAGACTTCCTCACTCTAGCATGTCCCACTGAAGAATTCAACAGAGAGACAACTTTCTTGAAGTTACTCACAGCTTCAACAGTTTCTAAGGCTACATTTCTATACTGATATTGATCTTGAGGATGAGTTAAAAGACTAAGCACCTTATGACAACTCTCCACTGCAATCTTGTTAACTTCTTCAACCTCCTCCATATATAATATCTCCTCCCAAAAAGTTAATGCAGTAGAAATAAAATAAAAAACTAGCCCTAAAACATATACAAATATATATATAGAAAGAAAAAAAAATCTCAGATATTAGTTCTAAAATCTAATAGCCTAGTCTAATGACCACGAGATATTAGAGGAATATTACTCGCAATCAAGTCCAAGAACATTCAATATAACCCAATTAACTTAAACAAATACTAGTTTCTACACAATTTAGAGAGAATCAAATAAAGCCAAACTGAATTTCTTGAAGAATAACATTGTTAAGACTCTTTTAAGAAGATAAAAATTGGATCTTTAACAACACACCTTTAAAGAAACTATTTTTTCTTTCTGGGTTGTTCTTTTAAGGTGGTAATGAGCTGTCAAACTCAAACCCCAGATTCTTGAATCTCAATAGAGAAGCCTGAAGGAGGGAGGAGGAGAGGGGGGGGGGGGGGGGGGAGAGAGAGATTGAAAGGTGTGAAAGAGAAGACTTTGGCTTTCTTACAAAAAATTCCAAAGATGCAATATTTTATTACAAAAATATTCTCATCATTTGACTATTGATTATTGCAGCAGTTTGTATCATTATTTTTCTGATACTGTTGTATTATAACAGAGGATTTGGTTGGGTATTAAATAGTTAAAATATTCTCTACTTACCAAAACAATCCCATTCAATTGAACTACCAGATGATAAAGGTTCTAGAATTGTAGAATTAATTTAACTTTTTTCATGTTTTAATAATACATTTGATATTAGCAAGTACCATGATACTGTAGTCTGTATGTGTTCAGTTTTCAGTTTGAAAATGAGGTAATCGGATAGCCTAATGAAAAATGTTTTTACTAATGATTAGTTCGCTCACATCTAAGTTTTCAAAAAGGAGGAATGAGTTCAGATCTTGTTTGAATCGATTTTCTCATATTTTATTCTAAGTATTCATTCATTAACATATACTTAAACACCCTAGTAATTAATAATTTCTTTATGCATTATTTATAGTAATATTGTATTCATATTTTTATCCCTAATTTATAAAAAAAAAATATGATATATTCATATTTTAAAAAACCGGTTACTTTATTAATTGTATTTTTATAAAATTATATGTAAATAACAAAATTAAGAAGGTGTTTGACTTTAATTATTTGGACAAATTACTCCAACAATCATATCTATTTACAAAATATTTTTGGTCCATCACTTATGTTTCGAAACGCCATTGTGAATCACCTATATTTCACAAAATATCCTACTTAGTCTCGTGCGTTAATCTTTTTGTTAAATAACATGACCGAATTAACCTTATTGACAAGTAACATGCGCCACACATGATTATTAACGATGGGTGGACATAATAGATGATAGATTGAAACATTTTCAAACATAGATGATTGACAAAGACGTTTTGAAATATAAGTGATGATTGAAAACATTTGTGTACATAAGGCATAAGTGATTGTTAAGATTGTTTGCCCTCTTATTTTTTTTTTATAAAAGTCAAATAATTAGTTGATTTACCAAAAATAATTAGTAGTACTTTCTTTTTTTTGTTTGGTCAAACTTAACTAGTACATGAATTGATTTAGCCAAAACTAAGTGTAATTTCTTTATTTTTGGAACTTGTTGGAGTATTATTTTGGTGGACTAAAAAAGTGTCCTTCTAAGTCATTCTATTATTCAAACACCTTAAGCTATAGTAATCAAACATATCATTATTTTATTATTTCTTAAATTTGATCTTTTATAAACATTTAATCCATAAAAAAAAAAAAAACTTCATTTATGAACATTTAATCCATTGAATCTGCGTCTGTGTCGTAAATATCCGTGGGACCATAGTTGGACTTTGAGTAGTTTATTTGTTTGTTTAATTTTGAAGTAATTTAAGTGATCTAGAGTTGCTGTTTTCGAACAACTTTGACCACTTCCAATAAAGCTTGGGTCTTGTTTTGTCCTATTGCCTGCCACAGAGCATCCAACCCATCACTTTTTTGGACACTACTTCTACTTCATTCTTCATTTTAATGTGCATTTTTTTTTACGGATCGGAGATGAACCGATTTAGATTTCGTCTTTGAAGAAGCGAGTCATTATTTGTTTTATTTATTTATGAAATGATCGACTAAAACCAAATTCAATCGAAACAATGGTTAATTCTATTTTAAAAAATTAAGTTTAGTGGATACTAATTGATAAAAAAATTAATTTTGTTCATTATTAGTATAATATAGTAAGAGATGTATAAATATTTTTAAAGCCAATAATATATATGTTAAAAAATAATACTATTCAAATTTAAGTTTCGACAAAATATGATTACATTATCTAAAAAATGATAGACCCAAAACTTAGCGCAATAAATGAAAAACTGAACCAAAACCGATGGCATTGAAGCCAAATCGAACCTTTGCAAGAACCACAAAATAGTTTCGAATTTAATTTTGGCTTCAAACCAAATCGAACGTGCATGTCCCTATCATGTTATATATCCTCTGTTCTTTCGGTTATTAGAATAATATTTATATATAGATTAAAAGTATATAAATATTGTAACAAAGTAAAATAAAATTAGAGATTGATAACTAATTGGTAAGGAAAAACCATAAATGTACATTAACAATATAAAAGGTACAATAATCAATGATAAATGTCATTTAATGACAAGTACTTTGAAAAAAGAAGAAGAAAAGCTAGACCGGCAATTGAAAGAACATACAATTACCAAAACTATGCAAGTTGTTGTTATTAAGCAAAATTGATATGTATTCATGACATGGAAATTAGTGGGTCGTTCAAAACAGTCGAATTTCAATTTATTTTTAAGTATTTGGAACACATAATAAACCTTACATTCATACCTCCTTATTTGCATATCAATCACTAATTTTTAACCGCGTGATGAATGAAATCCGAAACATAAATTCATTAATAACAAGATATATAAAATCTTAATTGAATTTCTTAAAACATAAACAACCTTGTGATGGTGGGTTGATGACATCAAATACCATACCACTAGTCACTAGACTAATAATCATCGGTCCCGATCAATAATTTTTAGGTCCGTTAAAAGCAAAAGTTTGATTCTGCAACGGAACATTTGAGGGTCATTTTGGGGAAGACAATTAGTTCAAGTTTCGAAATTCCTTTTGGCAAGTTTGAAATATATTAGCGGACATAGAGTTTGGTACTAGTACATGACTTTACATGAAAGACGAATTTGTACCCTTTTGTGTTGGCAATTCATAATTCATACACCAAAACGTTGTTTGATTCAAGGAGGAGACAAGAATCTATAAAGAACCATACATCAAATCCCAAAGAAAAACAAAGAAAGAAACCCATCAAGAATCTAATCACAAAGCCACTTGTGCACCTTGAGCAAATTCAAAATGCTAACCCCCATTCACTTTATTACCTCAAAACAAGGTTACAATTCACTTTCCGATAACGACATTTCATCTATATGTTATTCTAGATCCAATTTCATGCTAAACACGAAGTCACGAAGTATTACCTTCAACACGTTCTAAAGTGTGGATTCCGTATAATAAGTGTTTAATATTCAGTAACACTAGTAATAGCAAAGATCCAAGCATTTATTTATCGAGCCATAAGGTAGATCAACGGCTACACCTCTAGTACGAAAGATAATTATGCACTATTCGCATGCTAGTAGGCAATAGTAGCTCCGAATAGGTCATATTAATTCTCTTTCTCGGAAAATATAGAAGAAGGGGGGTTGAGCCCCAATATCTACCATAAAAGGGCATAGCCATACAAATAAAAAGTTGTTATAACAATCGGCGTACATTATAGACACGGAGGCACATTCTAGAAACCAGGGCGCATTATAGAAACTTTGATATAACAAAAGGGTACAATATAAAAATGGAGTACATTATAGAAACTGGGGCACATTCTAAACATTAGGGCACATTATAAAAATCATGACACTTTACAAAAATCGGAGACACTCTAAAAAAGCTTCTTGAACTTTAAATATAGTTCCATTTGGTTGTCCCTCCATTAGCTTATCCCATCCCAGACTACACCATCTTCTGTACACCATACACTTTTAATAACATCCTTAACTTTCATTTTAAATTGTTCAAGCGAATCCTGATTATCTTCACTATTTTGGGAGGTGATGGTCTCGACAATTTTTCAGAAATAAGTGACATGGTTTACTACTCTAATCACAAGCATAAGAACCGAGAAAATGATAATGAAGTAGTAAAAAATTATATAACAAATATAAAAAAAAAAAAATCTTACCTTTACTGGGCAGTATCGGGTCTTACTCTCGGCTCTTGTGCGACAAGTATAAGTTGGGCGCTCTAACCATTCAACTAATCAAAATAATCCCTTAAGTATGTCAGTCAATTAATTTGTTTAATTACTGGACTTAAACACTATTTCAAATAATATGTGGTAGGTGTTTCAATAAATCATCTTTTGCTTCATTTTTTTTTTTGATAATTAGCGATGAATTGTGACTACAATGATATTACAAACATGAATACATAAATTGCTAACTAATAGAAAGTTAGAGTATAATATGAGACAAATATGTCTCCAACAAGGTTCGAACCCATGACCTTTTACATGAAAGGTTGGGCCGGATGCCACTAGGCTATTGAGCCATCGGCATCTTTTGCTTCATTTTGATTAAACATTTTTCAATTACTGAATTTGGGCACATCACGAAGTTGACCAATCTCCTAACACATCTTTTTTCAGTTTGGTCCAAAATTCATATTTTAAAAGTCAGTTTTATCAGAAGAATAAATCCTAACTACCATGATAATTTTGAGGTCTTTTTCGATAAGATGTTTACATAATTTTCATACAAAATCATTATCATATGCTTCAGAAGCAATTGCATTGTACCCCTCCACTCCTGTAATAATCCCCAATAAGTTATCTGAATTTCAAGAATCACACCACCTATTTGATAAAAGTCCTGACATAGGCATCTCATATTGTAATGAAGTACTGTTAGAGCTCTCTCGAGCTAACTCCAACATCGAAGCCCTTAAATATTACGTTGGTATTTGTCGTAAAGGGATTCTAGTTGACGAGACCACATTTTCTTCTATATTAAAGGTCTGTGGAAGCTTGTGTGATGCTGTAATAGGCAAGCAGGTTCATTGTCACAGCATTAAGTTAGGTTTATTGGAGGATGTTAGTGTCGGGACTTCACTTGTTGATATGTATATGAAAACGAAGAATGTAGTGGAAGGCGAGAGAGTATTTGGAGATATGGTGGACAGGAATGTTGTTTCTTGGACATCTTTAATCTCTGGCTATGCTAGGAATGGGATGATCGATAGGGCGTTGGAAGCTTTTGGTTTAATGCATGTGGAGAGTATTGAGCCAAATCCGTTCACTTTTGCAACCCTGCTTGCGGCTTTGGCAGATGGGGGTGATGTTGAGAAGGGGAAACAGTTGCATTGCATGATCATCAAGTATGGTTTTGAGGCTACTGTGTTTGTAGGGAATTCTTTGATATTTTTGTATACAAAGTCTGGGTTCTTTAATGAGGGTAGAGCTGTGTTTGATGGCCTAGATGAAAAAAGCCCGGTCTCCTGGAATTCCATGATTGCGGGACTTTTAACTCATGGACTCCATCTTGAAGCTCTTGATGTGTTTGGCAAGATGAGGCTCGCAGGTGTAATTCTAGGACAACCAGTTTTTGTTTCAGTAATTAAATTATGTGGAAACCTTAGAGCGCTAGGTTTTGTGAGACAACTGCATTGCTTGATTAGCAAGTCTAGATTCAACTTCGACCATAATGTCATAATATCTCTAATGGCATCATATACCAGGTGTAGTGAACTAGACGACGCCTTCAAGTTGTTCTCTGCTCTGAGTGGATCTCAGAATGTTGTCTCTTGGACAGCAATAATAAGTGGATATTTGCAAAATGGTATGATAGAAAAGGCTGCAAACCTTTTCTATCAAATGAGAAGGGAAGGGGTTGAACCAAATAATTTCACATATTCAACTATTCTTGGATCTCACCCCATTATTTCTCTGTTCCAAGTACATGCAGAAGTCATCAAAACCAATTACGAGAACTCTGCTTCAGTTGGAACAGCACTGCTGGATGCTTATGTCAAGGTAGGATGCATTGAAGAGGCTGCAAAAGTCTTTCAATCCATCGCCAAGAAGGATATTGTTGCATGGTCTGCAATGCTAGCTGGTTATGCACAACGAGGGGACACTGAGGGTGCAGTTAGACTTTTTCGACGATTGGCAAAGAACGGGGTATGCCCAAACGAGTTTACCTATTCAAGCGTCATTAATGCATGTGCAACTCCCATGGCTGCGGCTGAGCAAGGTAAACAATTTCATGGGTTCTCAATCAAAGCAGGAGTCAGTAATTCTCTTTGCGTAAGCAGTGCACTTGTTACCATGTATGCAAAAAGAGGCAATATAGAAAGTGCAGCTGAGGTTTTCAAGCGCCAGAATGAGAGAGACTTGGTATCATGGAATTCAATGCTAACAGGTTATGCACGACATGGCTACGGATGGAAAGCTTTTGAATTATTTGAGGAAATGAAGAGAAAAAAGATTGAAGTGGATGGCATAACATTTGTTGGTGTAATTTCTGCCTGTACACATACAGGACTTGTCAAAGAAGGTCAAATGTATTTCGATATGATGGTTAAAGATTTCAAAATTATTCCGACAATGGAAGTGTACTCTTGCATGGTTGACCTTTACAGCAAAGCAGGAAAGCTTGAAGATGCCCTTACTCTTATAAATACAATGCCTTTTCAGGCCGACGCAACTATATGGCGAACTCTCTTGGCTGCCTGCCGCATTCACAAAAATGTGGAGATAGGGAAACTAGCAGCAGAAAGTCTCATTTCTGTTCAGCCTCATGATGCAGCTGCTTATGTATTGCTCTCTAATCTGCATGCAGTAACTGGAAATTGGCACGAGAGAGGCAAGATAAGGAACCTCATGGATGAGAGAAAGATTAGGAAAGCAACAGGCTACAGCTGGATAGAGGTTAAAACCAAGATCCACTCTTTCATGGCTGGTGATATTTCACATCCTTCATCAGATCAAATTCACAGGAAGCTGGAAGAGCTCAGTGTTAGACTAAAGGATGCAGGCTACCAACCAGACACGAATTACGTTCTTCGGGATGTTGAAGATGAACACAAAGAAGCTTTGCTTTCTCAACACAGCGAGAGGTTGGCCATTGCTTTTGGATTAATTTCCACACCTCCCGGAGTTCAAATCCAGATTGGGAAGAACCTCAGAGTATGTGGTGACTGTCACACTGTGATAAAGTTAATATCAAAGCTAGAAGGGAGAGAGATTGTTGTTAGGGACTCCAATCGCTTTCATCACTTTAGGGAAGGGTCTTGCTCTTGTGGTGACTACTGGTGACTGTTGGAGACAATGGTATCGGAGTATCCATATATGCATCACAAAACTTCAGCACTTCTGGCAGGCATTTGGCACATAAAAAGGTGACATTTAGGATATTTATCATATATCTGCTTATTTCAGTCATGTTAGCTACAATGCAGAACCTGTGCATAATCCACAAAGATCAAGATGATTCAACGCAAAACCTGGGGCTAGAAAGGTTGATAACCACACCCCAGCCCCAGATAGTCGGAAGCTGCTTCAAAAATATTGGGGCATGTTGATACCATTATCGATTGAGGAAGTTCTCCAAACTAATAGATCTCATCAGAATACAGAGAGGTCTAAGGTGAAGGGGGATGTCGTACATTGATATGTACATTGGATGGTGGCAATGAGGTTAAAATGGTCTTAATTACTCAAGTAATCTATACTCGGTAGACAGGAGTTAAAGTACTTGAAACTTCGTTTTTAGGAACTCCTTTCTCTTCCAAGGCACTTAAACTAACGGCATGTAGGCTGTAGCCAATGTGATGTGTTAATGTGTAAAAACCAATACGCACCCTTGGAGGGCATCCGATAAAATTTGAACCATACCGAGAAAATTAGCTGGACCCTGCGGAAGAACGGCACAAATAATACTACTATGCAACTGAATATCTCTGTTTTCTGGATAAAGTTTAATGGCAAATGTAATTGTGAAGTAATAACTTTTTGGTTGCATAGGAAGCGCAAGGGCATGCCACCGAAAGTGCGGTTTCAATCATAATTCAATATACAAAAAAAAAAAAGTGAAAATCTAAATTCTATTCTGTTTTAAGATTTTGAGGCTGGGAGAAGAACTCCTTGGCATTCCTTGCCACTTCTGCTTCAAGAACTGCTTCTAACACAATGTCAGATCCCTTGACCTCATCTGAGACAAATTTGAGAATAAATCAATAAATAGTCGATCTGGCAGTTGAAACCAACCAGTTTCACAACTACAAATTGCATCGTACATTTTATGCGATGCTCTATATTTGACCTGCTTAATATTACGTCAGGTATATTTGATGTTTACAAATTGATCTTAAAATTATAAACATGACACTTGAAATTATAATAAAATGGAAGAGTGTTAGCCATCAGGTGTAACATGCAATCTGAATCCAACATTTGTACGTAGATTTATCAAAAGCATAGCTTCAGCAGAAAGTCCGATGCAGTGAAGAACGATCAAGAAAATGTGAGGGGAGCATGTAAGAAGACATAAGTTGGCACCATGGTGCTTGAGCTTTTGGGATAAACGTTAAGTAACAGATTACTGATACATTACCTTTTCTTTTTGGTAACAATTCTGCGGTTTCAGCTGATACAGGGAGGACAACAACATGACCAGATTCATCCACAAGCTCACGCAGAATTTCACTGTTTTCAGGCACACAATCTGAATGAGTGGCTTCCGCCAATTTTGAGTATCTGGTTGCCTCACTGTGCAAATCTGACGAAGGTGATAAGATGGTTTGATCCTGAAAATAATAAGCAGGAGGTTGCTCTATTAATCTGAATTGCATGGAACAGGAATATAAGAGTATTCACAAGGGTTAAAATGCAGTTACCTTTAAATTGAGAGAGTCAGCTACCTTAGCAATCGTAAATGGTTGACTATGAATATCAGGAGAAGGCGTGCTATGAGCCTAGATATGAAGCATACAAAAGAAGTTCCAGTCAAATGAACTTCAAAAAAATATTCGAGGCATAAGATGAAGGATTATGTTACCTTTGTATTAGTGGGTGCTACTTCAGTGTCTTTAATCTCTTTCTCCGATGCATTATCAACTACAGATTTGAGATTACAAAGCGACAATACAACACTTAAGAAGCTTGTGATGGTATCATGTAAGTATGTAACTAATACAAAAATAACACAGTACCATTCCCAGGAGGCATCTGGTTCAAATTGTCCACTAGCCTCGTTGTTAGCGGACCCGGGTTCATGAAAGAAATACTTCGAATTTCATGGCGAATGGCTTCTAATTGGGCCATCGTATCTTGCAATTCTTTATGAACCTTCATGCAACATTTCAAATATCAACACAATTTAAATTGAATACACATGGTTGAAACACTGAAATACCATCAAACATATACAAACTTTTCAAGCTTAGCTTGACATCACCAACTGTAACCAGTGAAAGGTAACTAAAATAACAAATACCTAAAAGTATGAAGAAAAGGTAAAATATAAAAGTAAAAACCTAGAGTGACCAACCTGTCGAGCTTGAGATTGCTGCATGACGGATTCGAACTGGCCACGGGCAACTTGAACATAACCTATGGCACGGCCAGCATATCTCCCTGCAGTTCTTGCTATTACAGGCAGATCCTTCGGACCTACTCATTTCATATTTACATCATTATTATCATATTTATAAGATATATATTCTTCGCATAGAGAAAACAGGAAGATGATTGTTACTGAAGCAGTTAATTATTATATAAAAGAACATAAAATCCGGGAAACGAGCAGCAATAACAATTTTCTTTTCAAGAAAATAAAAGAATTGATCAACCACAGAGAATAGTGACCATTTATATTGATATGCGTTACACAAACTGAGGTTAGGTAACACGAAAAGTACCTACAAGTGCAGCAGTGGCTCCAATCAAGATAAATAGTTCGCCGTAGGAGATGCCTAGCATATCGATCAGATGTTATCTCCTGCCTTTCAATTTTTAGGTGAATATATGATATTGAGTCACTTTTGATGTAACTTCACCAGGTGGAAATCCAGATCATATCACAAACATCTGTTCTCTTTTTGTATTCCTCTTTCTAAGTAAGTCTCAAAATCAAGTGATTGACAACCCCAAGAATGGAAGCTAGAGTATCATGCATCTATTTTCACCTAGAGACAGACCCTTGTTGGTTCCTGTTCATCAATTAAGCCAGCCACACCAACCACTAAAGAACAATGTTGGTTTTAAGCTTTGAGAACGGTTCACAATCCTCAACCGGTTTGTTTCCAGTGGAAATAAAACCTTATCAACGTCAAGATATGAGATGTATCTACAGCGCAATGTGAATCCTTTCTGCATAGTACAACAGGGCAGTAGATATTGATGTCTATATAAGGAGGCACAAGGTAACAAGGATATACTCCCTCCTTCCTTAAAAGAATTGTCCAGTTTGCTATTTCATAGTAAAAGATTACCAAATTTCACGGTATTGATTGGCATCCAAAGCTTTGATTTGAGTCAAAATTATCAATCTAATAGTAAAGCATGTTGACAATACTACATTTTGATATGATTTTCACTAAAATATATAGCACGTTAAATATTATTCGACTTCAAATATGTGAAAAGTCAACTCATCAAAATGCAAAATGTGACAATCTTTCATGGATTAAGGGCGTATACTGCAACTTCAAATACATAATTTACAACACAAGGGGAATGAACCGCTCATAACTAACAGGGGAACAATGATCTTGGTCCATGACTGGAAATGAACGTGAAAACTTATTACATGTACATTCTCATCAACCTTTTAACATGACTGAGATTTAAGTATCTGGCCAAAATTCCAGGTTTCCATTTAAAAAGAATAAATCTTTCAAGAACACAAGGTAAGGGTGATCAAAAGTTTTAACTCAATTCACCCCGAAACAGGGTGAATCAAAAGTTCCACCTCCATTCACCCAAAACAGAATGATAAAAAGTTTCACCTCGATTCACGCCAGAACAAAAAGACCAAAGAGTAGCTCAGTATATCCTTAAAAAACATCAACATTACCCAATATGAAAATATCTGGCTAGATTTCGGAATTTTACTGCAAAAATAATTTTTTAAAATTAAAAACTACAAAGGGTAGTCATTAGTCAACACCATCAAAGTTCAAACCTTTCTCAACTTACAAAAAAAAACTTGATGCCTATCTTCAAATATCGAAGGGGGATACCAAAATAGTACAGATAAATGGAGTTACATCTTTCAGCAATTAATTAATTTGAATCATGTATGCACAAACTAATTTATATATGCATTAATGTTGTTAAAACAAAAACAAATTGTTATGAAATCTCAGGAACATAAACTGTAATAATTTACCTTGTAATCCAAATTTGATGAATTGGAAAGATGAAATTCCAATGAAGAAGTATTATGTAAGCTGAGATGTTTGCGAGGTTATTAAAATGGGTCTATTGGAAATATGATGAGTGTGGGTTATTCTGGTTTACTTGTTTGGTTCCTCTCTTTCGACCCAAAAGGAGTCCAATTATTTGCGAATTTGAGACCAAGTTCGGTTTGGTTCTCAAGAAGTTCGATGTAATTGAAAGTACTAAGTTCGATTATGAATTTTAATGTATATATAAGGCAAAGCCATGTTATTAATATGCGAGCCGAACTAAATTGAACTGTTTGGTCCGGCAAACCGAACCTTGAATTTTACCGTTTGATTTTGATGCTTGCCAATGCGCACAGAGCCACGAGCCAAACTTTCTCAAGTCGAACATTACGAGCTAAATCGAACATTTTACTTTTCTAGAAACCAATAGTCGACAGACATCAACACCATCCAAAATGAATGGTGTTAACATAACATATATTTCACCGAATACTATATGTCACACAAAAAATATAAGAAATATATTTAGATATATGTAAATCATGTAATAATAATAATAATACGTACTAAGTACTTTATCTTTCACTCACTAATATCTACATCTCATCCACTTTAGGATCATTGGGATGATTTAGTACATCTTATGTGACACTGTATTATTTTTATTTAAGATTAGGAAACATATAGTATCTTATAAATGAATCCAAAAAATGATACATATGTCAATATATCACAATCTTAAATATATGTAATAAACCTGCCAATTTATCTAAGAATGTCCATCATTTTGTCAAGAAAAACAAATGGAAACACTGGAAATTAGTTTGGGTCAATGATCCAAATATATTTTTGACTCACACTATGTAACCTATTTTCTGTTTAACATGGATAATAGAAACTGACAATCATGCATCACAGTATCTAATAGACAAAATAATCACTGCTAATTCACTCTCAAGGTTCAGCCAGACATACACCCTAACACGTTAACAATTGATTAGTCGGGCACTTAAACGCGTGTTAATATTTCTAAGGATAGCGTAAACATTCATGGTGGAAGCTTCATGCCAGATTGCAACCCAGCTTGAACTTTATTTGTAAAATTAGCTTCCAACCTGCAAACAACCAAGATGAAAGAAAATGTCGGATACACTGAATTTTGTAAGATTAGCAACAGATAATTTATGTTTGTGCCATGCCTGGTCGAGCATTTATAATATATAGTCTCCGGAGAGTTGTAAGACCGTGCATTAGCAAACATTCTTTTTGCATCAGCCACAAACATTTCCAAAGTCACATAGTACATTTCGGATTCTACTCGTTTTGACATTGTCTTCAAATCTGGAAGCATCACAAAACACAGAACAAATCAGTGCTTTAGAACTTCGTAAAGTCTGAACAATGAAAAAGGAAATAAAAAAGATCAAAAACTAAAGTTTTGGCCACAATAAAAGAAGTTACCCATGGGATCTTTGATAATTTCATAATAATCGGGCACATCATGCTCATCAACCGGTTCCTTAAATGGCCATGAATCAGGATGATCATGCATTGCCTGCTTAAAAATAATTCGTAAATAATGGATTCTTGGTACCAAATTGCTATGGGATTTCAGGCGTTTAAATCCACAATAAACACGTTGATAAGAAAGGAAATGAGGTGTGCGGCAGTGGCTGTTTGGCAACTCATCACTACGAGAAGCATGCATATTTGCAGGATCTAAACCCCTCTTCCAACTTCAGGAGAACTTACTCCATAAAAATTATTGATAGGATATTCTAGGCCGGCCCCCAAGAAGAAAATTCTTACTTAAGCTTGCTTTGGTTCCCATGCAAAATGCTAAGATAGTTGGGTGGAAAGGGAAGATTGGGGCAGGAGGAAAACACATTTAATGTAGAAAAGAAAACTTTCGGGTTCTCACTTTGACCAGTGAGCGCATAAATGCCGTCAAGGGTTTCTGCTGCGAGGCTGCATCAGTTAACAAATTTACTGATGTAAACAAAGAATGGCCATACTGGTCAGGGATCCATCCAGCCTCTCCTGCTCAATAAACAACAATAAGCAAAAGTATCATCTAACCGTATAGCAAGCTTCAAAGTAAATAGGTGAAGGCTATATGAAAAAAATATACGATAATCACAGAACATATGTCAAAATATTTCATAAAGACTCGCATGTAGACTCTGGACCTTTGACCTGGTTGTTAACATTCAACAAGCTTAAATTCAGTCCTTTCTTATAGAGGTTCTTTACTCCCTCAGCCCCTAAAAGATCGTTCGGTCTGAATTTTGATGGTTGCTTTTTTAAATTTTGAACGCAGATATATTTGTTAAAAATATATCAAAAGATAGTATTTTCAACATTCTTTACTATTTACATGCAATTGTGGTTCAAAACTTCAATCGAACTTATATGTGTGTCAGTGTGTCACATAAGTCAGCAAACATTGATCTTCTAGGGATAGAGGCAGTATAAGAGGCCTAGTGCTATTCGATATAAACAATTACCTGGTTCATGCGAATATGATATTTGAATAGTCTTGTATTTTAGTACTAGTTAGTGAATACACGAATAACTTCATGACAGGGAAGATGAACAAGGTTTAGCAGAATGCATTAGCAGAGGAACAGAACTTACTCAAGCCAGGGATATCCTCTACTTTGACAGCTTTCCTGGGAATACCAGCTTCTTTCTGGTTGCAATTAATATAAATAGGAGCGAACTTAGAGAATACAAGCAAGATCAGAAACATAATTGCATCAACCTCAAACATGAACTATTAGGTCCTCATCTGAATGAGAGTCTTGACTTATACACGTATTACTTAAGTGTTTGGCTTTCTACTTTCCAGCGACACCTTAGGCTTTATTCTCTTAAGTAGGGCCCTTTCATTCAAAACGGGAAACATAAGGTATTCACATGTTCAACAAAATGGTCAAGTCAAGTGAGGGTAAAACCAGAATAGTTATTATGAAAAGAGAAACAGGTAACTATTTTAGACAACAAAAACACATCACTTAAATGTGGATGGAGGGAGGACAACACAAGTTTAGACAAAAAGCAATTTCCGTTCCAACATGCTAATCTGAGAGCATAATTAGGGCATCAAGTGCATGGAACAAATCTACCAATATTTAATTCATGTGATTGCAGAGTCTAAAGTTATAAGGGCGTGCTGAGCATTATTGTTCATTTCTTACTTGATCTATATTGCCAATGTTCATAAAACTGGCAGAGGAATCTATTCTCCAGGCAACTGGGGTAATTTGCATGATTTAATGTAGTCATCTGTGGTTCTGTTATCAATGAACTAAACACACGTACGGAGGATAGAAAAGAGATAATCTTATACAAACAATACTCATGAAATATTTCAGCCTACAGAGAAGCCTCCTTTTCTTATCTTTTGATTCCTGTGTGGGATAATTCTTAACTGGATACATGTGAACATGAAACTTATAGGGGAATCAACTTCCAGAGAACTGGGTAATTTGCTTGATTTAATATCCTCTGTGGTTCTGTTATCCATGAACTAAAAATACATAAGGAGGGTCGAAAAGAGGCAATCTTATACGAATGAAACAATTCTCTTGAAATATTGCAGCCTACGAAGAAGCCTCCTTTATTTATTTTCTGATTACTGTGTGGGATAATTCTTAACAGGACATATGTGAACATGAAACTTAGAAGTCAATTACCCGTACCTTCTGGAAGTCAATCCCTTGATAAACTATGTGGCAGTTTGAAAGCTCCTTTATCTTTTCATCAATCGCCTGGAAAATGTGCACACTAGAAAGAGTGAGTACAAATTTTCACACCTATCCATTCAAACTGTTGGATCGTAAGTGATATCAGAGGCCTTAGCTATAGTCATCATAAATTTTGTAGCCATTTTACCTGCCGTTGACACCGTATCATAGTTGATAAATTAGTGAACGGAAGCTTGGGATCAATGCTGCACTGCATAAGGATGCCCCCATCATAATCTTTGATATACCTAAGCAAATTATCATTTAGTTCGGAAGCTTTGATAATTTTCTGAGGGAGGACTATGACTGTCCTCTATTGGATAGGCATAGCACCTCCTACTCCAAGTTATTTATTACAGAAAATACTGACAACTACAAAGGGTTGTAGAATCGATGATACTGGAATCACAAGATTGTTTAACCATACATTATTCAGAAAAAGAAAAAAACTTTGAGCTAGCAACTGGGAAATATACATACCCATCCCATCGCTCCTTCTCCATGTAAATTTCTTTTGTGAAGCCCTATACGGAATAGGAATGGATGCAAAATATAGTTAATGAAACTATATTGCACATAATATAAGTCAAATTCAGACACATATGAAGTAATGCAAATAGCCCTATACTATTATACGATATATAAAAACCTAAGGTCCACACAAGGAGAAATTTAGTAAAATACCAGTCTGAAGCAAAAATTAAATATATACCATGGTTCCTTTTTTTATTGGAAAATACCACATTTTTCATGCAAATAGACTAAACTATCCTTACTTCATCTCCTCCAACTTCATCTTCCCCAATTTTCAACCACCACCCTCCCCACCACCCTTACTCAGATCTGCCCTCCTCCCCACCCCGCTTAATAATATCAACATCATTCGTTTGCAATCGACTCAGTTAAAAGTAGTTGATCTTATTTTCTCTCAAAACAAAAGCAAAATCGCAAAGGACTGCTTTCTCAAGAACAAACTTCGTAAGTTTATAGCCCCAACACCATAGCTACCAATGTCTATTTGGTCCCATTCTCATTATTGCATTGGGATGTACAACCGTATTACAAAATACCACCTTGTTGAAGCAAATCGAGAGTTACCTCCAAACCTTTCTTGCTTACCGCCCAGCCGAAGTTCACTAACTCATCAAGATCCATTAAATTCATATAGACACAGTAAACACCCGATCTGATCAACCCCCAAAACGAATCGAAGTTAATCAGAAGGTAACTCATGGAGGTACATATTACTTCATTTTACCACTATCTAATTCGACACTCATAACTAACAGACTAGATTAGTAGTATTTCAAGAAAATGAAAAATGAAACATTATACTTTATAAAATCATTGAGAACATATATAGGAGGTACATTACCTAGCAAGAGCAGGGCGTTTCTTATCATGTTGACTTTCTGGGGGGGGCAGATCTGAGTAGTAGTGGTGGTGATGATGGAAAATTGGGGAAGATGAATTTGGGGGAGATAAAGTAAGGGTAATTTAGTCTATTTGTATGAAAAATATGGTATTTTCCAATAAAAAAGTAAACCATGGTATATATTTAATTTTTATTTCAAACTGTGGTATTTTACTAAATTTCTCTCCACACAAGTGAAGAGCACCATTGAAAGACAATGTGTGAAGCTTCTACTTCCATCAAGTGTCGACTTATAACTTACAATTTTCAAGCTTACGAAATATTCACATGCAAATACTTGTTGTCCAAGGAAAAAGTTTCCAGTGAATTTCACAATATAAACACAGCTTTGTCACACGCGTTTGATACAAAACTATCTATCACTGGAAGCGCCATGCCAGGTATATAATGGAAGTGACTGTCAGTCTAGATAAGAGCATAGTGCATTTCAAATTTTTAATAGGGCAAATAATTCCATGGAGTGCCTATAGTAATGAGCACCAGAGGAACTATCATGGAAAGATTATGCAATGAAGAACACTATGTAGTAGCCTTAATCTGAAATCATGGTTACCGCACAGGGAAAAGATGTTCAACCTGTTTGGAGAAGTAACCAACAGCATTATTGTCTGCATATGTGAGAAAATGAGTTAGCCCATCGACATCACGTGCATGCTGCTTTAAATGATTCATCAGTCTAGTTCCATAGCCCTTTACTTGCTCATCAGCTGTAATTGCGCAAAAAGCTATTTCCCCAAACCTTTGGCTGCAACATCATTGGGACAGAAAAATGAAGTGAAGACAAGAAGTAGAAGACATCAAATTAGTTATAAACATAATGAAACGTGGACGATTTCATTCAGTCAAGCCGTAAAAGATCCACAAATCACATAATGTATAAGTACCTTGAATGTGGCCGGTACGTAATACCTCCAACTACAAGATTACATCGTATGATCATCATCGATTTGTGGTTTCTGCATGGTAAAGATGTTCAAACAATAGTAAATATAATGTTTTCTTTGGCAGAAAACATTTTGACGTACAAGTAGGTAGCTTGTAGTATCTAATTGTGTTAGTTCGTTTTTAATAAAAAATTAAAGTTAGCTGAATGAATTATTGCGTCAAAGTATGACCATTAGTTTAAGCAAATTCTCATACATAAATTAGCATAACGGCAATAACTAAAATTAATCATATATAACAAAATTGCAGGAAATTATGATCCCTCAAGAAACATCATAGTATTAAACTCACCTGTTTATAAGAAGCACAATGTACTCCATAAGTGGAGGGAATAACAAAAAATTGCCATTAGAGTATAAAATTAAAGGGAATCGTTATCTTTTAAGAATAAACACAGGAAAAGCACCTGTCCATAAGAAGGCGAACAATGTACTCTTTAGGCATGTTAGGTAGTTGTCTTTCAAATATATTCTTCAATCCTATTAACCTGAAGAAATCCATTTGCATATACTGTTCAGTTCTACAAAAAAGAATGCACACAAACACAATGCTTATAGTAAATTCTGTAAAATCTAAAGTACGCATTTCATGTATGCCAGCACATTTGGTAACAAAATGGACACATGCAGATGAAAAAGGTTGATACTCCATATTATGTATATACTTATTATTGAAGGACTTCTTTCCTTATTACAACAACATGCCCCAGTGCCTTTAAAGATTACCCCTGTGATAACATGGAGGCTGTTTCCTAATTGACTCGAGATGAAGTGCAAAGACTGTCTCCTACTAGACAGTAGGTGGTGTAATGAGTCCTTTCGATTCATTCCATTATTTCGAAGTGCCCGAGAATGTGAAATCTTTAATGCCATAGGACATGGAAAGAAATCTATCCGCTATTGATATTCTTGACTACTTCCCTATTTTCAATTAATTTTAGGATGGAACCCGGTGATTCTGTTAACAATCATCAATATTAACAGGAAGTAATCTTTAAATGTCACTAAACCCAACACATGGCCATCATGTGTAGATAAACACAATTGCTAATTATTGTCAAAACATACACCACTGGGCCTACTTCACATTTTTACACGCATTGGCAACGTATAAAATTAAGACAATTTAGAGAAGCCGATACCAAACCATATGATCGTCATTATAATCATTCGAGACACAAACAAACTTGAGTCTTCCTGCTTCCTCCTGTGAATTTCAACAAAAAACAAAATGAAAATGTAATAGTATGTTTCAACTTTCAAGAAATGCGATGTACATTGTAACAAATATTACTATCAATATCAGATACTAACAAACAATCAGATTTAGACATGGGTCGATGGATCCTTGCAAATGGAAAAACAAGAACTCAAAGGGACTCAAAGTTACAACATACATAAGGATGGCAAGCAGGACTAGTGAAACAGATCAAATATGCTACACGCAATTATCACCAAAGATTAAACATAAAGCTTCAATTTTCTCTCTAATCGGTTATTTCAAGGCAATTTAGGGTTCAAAACTTCACCGGCTCTTCATAGAAATATGAAAATATAAAACCTACTCCATACAATGAAAGTGGTACTGCAACTATAACCCATGCCTAACCAATTGTCCACTCTAAGATAGCGAATATCCCACACTCTGATTAATCGAGAAACTGCTATTACTTGTGCAATCACAAGGGGCGACCTTTACACACCCAATGACAGTTTAATATGCAGTTTCTGGTACCTAAACTAAATCTAGTTATCAATCACGATTATGAAAACTTATTGGCAACAATCAGTTCTGCATATATTTATAGTCACTCTGAACTAGTAATTTAATGATGAATACATCGAAAAGTTACTACAACCATCCCTACAAACTATATCTAGTTTCCATTTTTCATGGTCAAAATTCACAAACTAGTGGGTCTAAATTGACAGTCAAAACATTGATTAGTCAAAATTATCATCTTAACAATTAAGTATGCCAAAAATACTATCTTCGCCTATACTTATCACCAAAATCATACAACATAACACATACACAAACATATGATTTCAGAATCCAAAAAATGTAGCAAATTAGGTAATAATATGAGAACAAGTAATAAACCTCTCTCTTTAAACTCTCTTCTCTTGCACTATACGCTCCACTAGCTTCTAAATTCTCCGTAAAAACATTCTTCATGCTATCCTCCTTCGCAACAACCTCAAAAGCCTCAAGCTTTCCCAAATTCTCCGTCGTTCGCTTCGTATTCCTCCCAGGAGGACCCACATTGTTCTCAATCCGGGTTTTTGTGAAATTATGCATTGAAGAATTGTCGAATTCCGCCTCCTCGGAGTCGGCATTGTCGATGCTCTCAGCGGAGAAGGGGGATGGAAGTGGTGGCGATTGGAAGTCGGAGGGGAACTTCCGTTTGTGGAGAGATGACGTGGCGGAGGCGGAAGCGGAGTGTGAGGGCGACGGAGATTGGGAGCTCCGGGAACGGAGAGGTGTGGGTAGTTGTGACGTGTGATTATCCATTTTTTGGATGATTGACTTTGACTTATATTCCATTTATACTAGGACACTTCATTAAATTATACGTGTCACAAATTTAGGGAATTATAAATAACTAGTAATCTCTGCACAGTTCAACCTGTGCAATTTCGTTCAAATAGTATTTCATAAATTTTTATAATTATATTCACCTAAATATGACATCATAAAATAATAATAAAAATTAAATTGTATATCTAAACATATTAATTAGAAAAAATACTCTTCACTATTAACTATTTGTCATTAAAATATATGAACATTAAAGGATAGTTACATTAAAGGGTAGTTATTTTTTAAATATTTGTCTTAGATAGGTGGCAAACATATATGATGCCACATGGCTAGCTTAGATGATTTTCTAGGCTTCACCAAACAAAGGCTTCCCACATTATAGTATAGATATTATTGCACATGATATATACTAGTCGTTTGAGCACACTATCATCTATGTGAAGATTTTATTTTTTATTTTTTGTAACAAATCTTTGCGTAGTTGCTTATAATTCAAATAATTCATTATTATAAAATCGGAACCACATGATTGCATATGATCCAAAATTAATTTTTATTTAAATATTGAACATTTATTATTATATGATAATAAATATGACTAAACATATGTGTCTTAACTCTTATTATATACTAGTTGCGGGTGTACAATCAATGTTCAAGAACATATTTGGAAAAATACTGCCGCTAGTTGGAATAGTTTTTGGGTTACGAACAACTATATCGGTTGAACCTAATAAGATAGCAATTACAACCAAGAAGTAATAAGTACTTTACTGTGGACCTGGAAACCACCTATTTGCCAACAGAAATGTTGGCCTACTTCCACACCGGATATATCAAACATTCCGGTGTTGATGGAACATGATAGAACGTTCATATTGCCCTTTAAAAAAAAATCGAATTTTAAGTAGAATTATTTTGATTCTTTCATATTTTATTTAGTTAATATTCGTTTATTTAAAAATAATGGACACAATAAAGTTCGTTAATGATTAACATTAAACCAACAACAAATGAAAGTAGTTAAACCAATTTAATTGATATATGTTTCTAAAAAGTGTTAAAAATATTTATCAAAAAAAAAAAAGTGTTAAAAATGAGATATAAGAATAAGTTTTTATTTATCTCATATAATTATTTTAAATTTATCTCATGTAATTAAGAATGTTATTTTAAATCTCATGTATTATCAATAAATTTGAAGATTTAAAATGATCAATTAAAGAGATTCACAATTACAATATTTTGTATTGAAATTTTTTGCCCCAACACGGATATGAGTAATTTATATTTTACATTTGTTAAAAGTAACAAAAAAATTAGTTGTATAATCCGTTTCGATTGAGATGAATCTATATGAGGGTGAAATTAAAAATTAACTGAGGTGAGAATAAATTAGGTTAACGGTGAGGAATTGGTGTATTTAATTTATTAAAGTGAAACAATGTAAAATATAATTAAAAAATATCATTCACCGACATTACATTCATATATTGAGAATAATAAAATGGATTGAATGTAGATTAATTATTTAACCTCGATAAACCTAGATAAATAAAAAAATTGGTTCAGCTTTTATCTACTTCACCAACCCAATGCAAATTTGTTGTGTTATACGTACTTAAATGTGTTTTGACGTGCACAATTATAAATTTAAATTTTATTTATAGTTTTCGAACACACTCCCTAAAAATAAATAGCTCACTCCCTCAAAAAATGGAGGCACAAATTACAACAAAGTAAAAAGAATGAGAGATTGAAAAACGAATAAGCTAAGCATGCTTTTTTCCATAACCTCTTCTTCTATACAAAGAGATCCAGAAACAATCTATATTTACAAGGGGAGGACAACTTTCTCCTCCAACTAATATGTAAAACTAATTTACATAGAAACAGATGCACACAAAGTTAGTCAACCATTGTTAGATCAGCTGGATCATTTTGTTAGCTTGACAACAAATCGCCACTCTCCCCGCAAACGCTTTCGTGCTGTACAACTTTATCTTACACTGGAGGACACCCTGGGATATGAACCGTATTGAACAGACCTGCGCTCCGATGACTGTCAGCCGAGAACTTATCCGGCGAACCACGCAAGCATACGCCCGCCCGACATGGCTCCTAGGCCCTTGAACCACTCCATCGGGCAATCTTTCCCTAGAGTCCTTCAACAAGATCCTGACAAATTCTCTTCACGTCTCATTGCCAGTTTCTAGCTCGACTCCACGCCAGCCCTCTTGCTGCTGCATGGACTGGATGCATTTGCATTTCCCTTCTTTCCTGCGACTTACCAAGCAGACAGCCTGAACCCATCCAGCAACTTAAAACAGCACAAGTCAATAATATGGAATGTCAAAACACATGTAGACCTAGCCACAATGTTAGCCCTGATTTATTGAAGATCTTATGCTCTCCTCTGGTAGAGTCCACGAAACCAAATGCCCACTGGCATCCCCACTTAACAATTGCTTTAGATCACTCGTAAGGTGTAGTGCAGTAACGGAGTGCTTGTGAAACTTCAACACCTTGTGTAGAATTAACCTATACTCGGGCACTTTACCACCCAGATTTAATCCACCTGTCAAATTGGCAACAGGTTTGCTTTGGGAGCACTCCTCACTGGAGCAGTGAACCATCTTCCAGATCTTAATAGCTCCACTCTGGTGACCAGAAACGTACCAGCCAGCTTCCAGCCAATCATAGAAGGTACAGCCTGTTAGTGACACAATGAAGTCAGATGGAAGTTGTGATGTATTGACCACCGCAAGGCAGTCTGCATTGATACTCCAAACAGAAAGCATAACTCCAGCTGCAGCCACAATTTCTCCAGTCAAGTCATTTACATATATTGCTGAAACGGGTGAAGGAAACTCAGGAAGCTGCCTTATGAAAAGCATAGAGCTGAGATCCCATAAGATGACTGTGCAATCATCTGATCCACTAGCAATCATCATATAAGGCTGACTAAGACGAAGGCATGTAATTTTGCCAGTATGGCCACAGAGTCCCTTTTCTAAATGCAGGCGTGGAATAGCACGAGGTCCATCTTTATAAATTCTCCAAACACAAAGTAATCCATCATCTGCCCCTGTAACCAAAATACGACCATCATGACTAGCACTAACACACTCAATCTGGTTCCCGCCATGAAGGTTTTCATGTGTGGAAAGAAGTTTATCCTGATCATAGCTCATGAATCTCAAGCTCAGATCAGGAAAACCCCATGCGACATATTTGGTGTATGTCCGTGGTTTTAGCAAGTTATTTGGTCCAACTAAGAGAATTTTGTCGTTGAGATATAGAATCTGAGAAACTGAAGAAGATGCCTTGGGTTTTCCATGAGGGACAAGAGATGGCGAGTGCTTGAGCAGATGAGGAGGCAGTTTTCTGTCAGACCGCCTTTTCGGATGAGGTTTAAGGAATAATTGTTTAGGAGTTTGCCCAAAATGATTAATTTGAGCTAAAATTGAAGCTTTCAGGGCAGGATCTGTAACTGCGTCAATGTCAATGCTGCCCTCATATGTATAATGATAAAAAACATTGACAGCCTTTTCAGCAGCCTGGCAGATGCAGAAGAAAGATTTTAACATTAATACAGTATCAATATAAAGGAGAAAGGGGAAGATAAGAAATGTTTCTCCACATAAAACATAAAGAATGTTTCTCGAAAAACTACAGATTGGAAATTAAGTCAGATATAGTAGACTATGCGATGAAAATAAAATTTAGCAGACTATTGGAGGACCAAGGAAGTGAATATTTTCACCTTTCCCCTCTGTCTGTATCCAAAGATAAGGTCTATCCAATGATGCAGATTCTCTGAAACATAATCAGATTCCAATGCTTCTCTGTGCTTTCTGATGAACTCTCTAGCACTGCCTTTAGCCCAAGGAGGTAAGACAACATCACCAACCTAGAAAGAAACTGATTAATTTTGCCTCAAGAATCTCATAATTCATAATTGGATGTATGAAAATATGCAAACCTTTTCCCCGGATTGTTTTTCTCCCAAATCAAGGTTGAAATAGTTCTCAAGGAATTCTGACATGTAGAAGAATTCTGGAATTAATTCCTTAACATCTGACGTATTACCCTTACCCGAGGCACTTAACCAAGTATCTCGTAAACAATTGAACAAACGATCAGCATGGTCAAACTGTCCACCCTGCAGCTTCTGGTTCTCAATACTAAAAGGGGGCAAGCGAAGGAGGTAAAAGAGGACAATCCCAGCACTCGAATAGTGAGAACCATAATGGAATTTGGGAACATCTGGGTCGTCCCAGCTCTCGTATCTGCAACCAAGTGTCGAAAGATAACAGAATCGATGGTTAAAATATATAAAATAGATGAATCTGGAACTGCGACACACAAACTTCATGAAATGTTCAAAACCAACCTTTTTCTAAATTCTTCTTCTCCTTCCGTAGTTTGACATCCCATAGGCTTGTCAAGCTTCCGGAATGTTTGGGGATCTTTAAGGTCGAGATTTTCACTTTCATAATCAGCTAAAATCCAGGGAAACACTGGATACTGAGTGAGATCACTATATCCACGCCCAGCAAGAGTATTAAGATGCATGAGGTACTGGAAATTGCTAATTTCTCCACTTTGCCACCTCTTTGAAAAAGATTTAGCCGTTACTTTAAACAGGCGGCTGCCTTCATTGCTTTCCTGTTTGACTGAACCAGAGATAGTTGTGTCCAACCTGTAACATAAACAGATAACTGACATGAGCATCAAATAGCTGTTTGAAAGCATAAATGGTTGTATAAAGAGGGAATGCTTGTTAAAACTAATGAAGATGTAGAATTTTAGTTCAGAAAAACAGCAACACAGATTAAGAAAATTAAGATCACCTATTATATATTTCCTCTGTTTATATGTGAATCACCTACCATGACTTCTTACAAAAATTAAGGAAATTAGTCGACTTACATTGAATTTGCCCTTTATACCCTTGATTTTAGATTAAATAAAAGAGTTAAGGAAACGACGTGGGTAAATTCATTTAAGGAGACAAATTTGAAAAGCAATCTTAGTATAAAAGGGTAAAAGAGAGAGAGATACATGTTCCCTTTCATTATTTTTGCTTAAATTATACTCCAAACAATAATGGAAGATGCAGAATATGTAATTTACACATTTGAATATGTAATTTACACATTTGAAGGACGACAATCAGCTATTAAGTTTTCTATGTTAGGATAAAACTTGACTTAAAATCAAATGTTTTCAGTACAAATACCAAGGAAGATAGAGAGAAATCAGCTATGACTTCTGATAGTTGTTGATGGAACTAATTGGCTAAACTAAAGCAGAAGCTAAAAGAACATATTTGCTAAATCTGGTTTAAGGTTTTACATAAGATACTGTAAGAAATTTACAGTAGAGAGAACAAACCACCAAACATATAAATCATAACAACTTATTACTCCTTCCAATTCCTTTTCTTAAGTAGTATCGCTTTTCGTGTCAATCTTTGACCATCAATTACCTATTTTTGTACTTATGACAATAATCTAATGAAAATATTTTAAAGAAAATCCAATGAAAACAATTTTATATTTATAAGACTAAGGAATGAAAAGTAAATAATGATCAAAGCTTGTCACGGAAAAAAAATGAAAACGTTTTAAAATGAATAATTGATATTATATGAGTGGCAAGCTTGCATAGAACAATAGAAAAAGACAGTAAGATACCAAGACGCCTAATTCCACAATGATAATGAGTATATAAGAGGGAGGAAGCAAATAGAACAGTGTGACGTACAGGCTGTTCCGCGGCAAATTCATAGCTACCAAATTTTTAAAAACTTCGTCTCTCTCCTTTTTGTGAAAAACTAAAAGATCATTGCAACCATCGATGCTAAAAATCTCAACAGCAACAGGGCGCAGTTGATAATCACGTTTGAGTATCTCGTGAATACTGTTTAGCTTCCACATGTGCCAAAGATGAGGTACATTACCGCTGGTGCTCACCTTTTCCTTACCCCATGCACCACCACTGTATGCCCATGCCCTTCCTCCAAGGGATGTTTTCATATTGCCCCCCCAAGAAGAAGTGGATTTAGAATAGGAATCCACACTACAGTTCAGGTCTTTTTGAACTCCCAATGCCTTATCAATTATAGAGAGGTCATCTACAGATTCTTTTTCACAAATGCACCCAGAATCATCAATGTAAAAGTTTTCAATGATGTATAAAGATCGCTCCCCGATGAGGAACACGCCATCATGCTTATCAAGGCCTGCCACTCTCTCACAATTATATCTGTACTTAATCTTCTCCGAAGGTTCTAGATATGGTCTTATCAAGAACTCTCCATTATCATTCAGTTCCTTCTCTGATTTATCCTCTGACAATCCCATTTCATCCACTTTTATAGAACCAGACGGCCTTGGTGATCCATATTCAGATCTATCTTGTACACTCTCTGCTTTCTGGTAGGAAGAAACACTGGATTTTGCACCAAAATCAGCAGCAGAATGAAGATACGATTCGTTTATGCTACTTTGATCATCGGTCCATCCAGCACGACTTGAAGCAGCATCTCTAATATCGTCAGAAATCTTAAAACCCGATTCATCATACTGCACACTATCTAAAGAATCCTGTTCCTGATTCCCATTTAGCAATTTAAAAAAAATGTCAGAATCTGGGTCCTCAAGTTCATTCTGAGCTTTCTCCTTGTGCAGTTCCAAGTCCCCAACCTCGAAAGCCCCATCGAGAAGATTTTGGACTGTATCAAATTTCAGTTTGCATCTCTCAAGCTTCTTGCGCATCCTGTATGGACCTTCAATGGGACAAAGCTGCCATTCAGGCTCTTCACTGGTGGAGGATACTTTCATTGGAAATATGCCACGCTCATGCACAAGTTCTTCCAAGTGGGACTGCCACTCACTTTCAGCATGAAGCACCCATCCATACTTATCCTGACGAACTACTCTCAATTCAGTAGCCAATGCATCTCGAATAACTTCAAGTGCAATCCTCCGTTCATTTACTTGGTCCCAATGCTTGGATTCTAGTTTTGGGGTCTCCCTTGATTTCTTCCCCATCTCTCTCTTGCGGCGAGTATCCATTCCCTTAATTCTCACACCAGGAAACTTCATTGAACCTGCAATATACTGAGCCCACATGATGGTAGCGCACTGCTCCAGTACTTGGTTAACTTTCTTCTCAGAACTCTGAAACCACTCAAAAAATTTGGATATATTCTCCGTCAAAAGCTTATCGAAGCCACGGTGAAAGACATCCTGTGGAGGCCCATGATTTGGTTTAGAGACGAATAAGTCTTCAAGGGCAGCCCGGCGATGAAGCAGTAGGTACTTCAGAATTTCAACAGCCATATTTTGCACATTTGACCTACGGTCATGGAGCAGGGCAACCAAATTCGTAGGAAGACAACAATTTAGGTCTGTATCATGATTGCTAGGACAGAATATTAACCGTCTGTGAGAAACTAGTAATTGTAAGACAGTGCTAACGTCAACCGAGCTATCACCAGTTGAGTTCAAAGACAATCCTTTCTTGGATTCGGTTAGCAGGCCCAAACATGAAAGAAGATCCTCTTCACCTATGCTTATTAAAAATGAAGGCAAGAAACAAAATAATATCATCCGGTTCATATTTTTGAAAATGGCATGTATATAAGCATCAAGTTGCCTGCTTCCTCTTCCAATGGATAAAAGCCCTTTCCCTGCAGGAGATGCTTCCTCAATCCGACCATCCTTGTTCGCTAACTGCAACATGGATAACAAAAATTCTAGGGTTTTCAGCACAGCTGACGGCTGAGGGAAAGCACCCATATATACGCGGTCCACTATCATCCAACATAGTGCATCTAAGTTCAGTGACCAACGATTTTTATCTAGCTTTTTTACGCCTTCTTCATCATCTCGCAACAGACGCCCTTCAAGAGAATTTATTAATCTCGCAAGGCATAATCCCTGGAAGACTAGAACAGAGTCAGTATCAACAAATAATGGTACACTTTCCAAAACAGCTTCAATTGCTGGCACAGCCTTCATCTGCTCAGTAACTAAATCAGAAAGAACACCGGCCATTAAATCTAACACAGCAGTGGCACCGGCAGAACATGGGCCACCACCATAACCTGAATCATCAACTTCAATGAGAAGCTTCGGACTTATTGCAAACAATGTGTTTGCAGCAAGTTGCCAGTTAGTGCCGAACTTCAAGTCTGCGGAAGGCTCATTTTCAGTCAACGGTGGAGAGGATTCCAAAGAATTTGGGGAAGCAAACTGTACTCTAGACTCGCTATGAGTGTAACTACCCAGCCATGATGTTAATGCTATTACAGGGGATGACATACGAGAATTAGATTTCTCAGATAACATAGGAGACTCAGGTACAGTTAAAGAATTTGCACTCTGTATATCAGATTGACTGATGTCTTCTGGTGTGCTTCTCACATCACGCAAGCTTAACTCGGGGCTGCTTGAAGTGACCGTTAAATTTTGTTCCGTTGTCATGCCTGCTAAACCTGGGACACTTTGAGCACCTTCATGTGCAGACTTCCACATATTTTGCTCTGACAATAAGGGACTTAACTCTGTTTTATGACCAGGAGCAATATTTGCTGCAACGGACACTTCTTCAGAACTGGAGCTAACATGTGCCTGCGGAAAGCTTCCTATACTTATGGAAGTCTTGGCAGAATGATCAACTTCTTGAGGCATACTAGAGAAGGTATTATGTGAGCTATTGGTGTCATCGGCATCAACTGCATTATTGTCCTCTGCTTTCACTGAGAGGGCCCTCGCCAACTTGACAGCATTTGCAGCCCTTTCAAAGTGATTCCAGAAAAGCATTAGACTAGAAGAATAAATGAACGAAAAGAAAATAACGCAAAAAGGAGAAGTGGAAATAATAGATACTTGGGGATTATGGTTCCAGAAAGAGCCAAGATAAAACAGAAATGCTGAAAGGGACATGAGAAACAGACCTTACGCAAGAGAAATAAAGGTCAATACAGCTTTCAAGAAATTCAGTTCTTCTGCACACGGCTGAAAATGGAGAACACATTTTTCCTAGGTCAACCATGAATCGGAGAACGGAGGTGGCAGCAGAGGGTGCTGCCGCTTCTCCCCCCATTAAACGGGCAGCATAAGTTTTGTGCATCAGAGCTTCACCTAGAAGATCTCCACCCATATCTTTGTTTGCATCCGCAAGCTCTGCTTCAAGACTTGCACCAACCTGGGACAAATTCCCAGTTTGATGGGCTACCATTGACTGCATGCATAATTTGTCAAATGTTGCTTTTATCATTGCAATCACAGACCCCAACAGTTCCACAAATTTTAACTCTCTATAATTTCCATCACTTGGCATGAGAGCATGAAAATCTAGCAAACGAACCTCCGGTAGCCTTGGGTACACAGGTTTTCCAAACATCAGACAGAACAGTATATAATATATGTCAGGTGAGTCATAGAAACTAGGAAGCACCCTTACTAAACCCTGATAACCTCCACTAGACCGAAATTTATAGGCAAATGTTGGCGAAGAAGTAAGGCAAACACCAAGAAGAGTCATGACCCATCTCATACTTGTGGGATGAAGAGCTTCATCAAGAAAGTACGTAATCAGTTTTGATGACACAATTTTATGCCACTGCTCAAGCAACTCCTCTGACTTAATGGTTACTTGCAGATCTATTAACATCTCAAGCAACATATTTCTTACAATAACATGCTTTCCCATAGATTCACGCTTAATTTGGTGCCGTGATATCAACTTTGGTGGATCAAATGTCATGATCACAAACTTGACAACATGTTCCAGTTCAGCAGGCAAGAAACCATCTTCTAGAATGACCCCTAACAAAACAACCAACTTCTCTAGCACAGGAACCTCCACATCTCCCCTCTGCAGTGTCACAAGTAAATGCTGGACAAGGTTAATTCTTCGAAGGATTGTAATATTATGATACCTATACCAATGCATTGAGACAAGATGCTCGAGAAAACCTAGAAGAGAAATTTGGATTGGGATAGGGGCAACCACCCAGAGAGTCCAATCCAGCAAGACATGTTCAACCATGTCCGGATTTGAGAGGACAATACAGTTAGAAGTTTCAGTCAAGATGTCTGTATTTTCAAGCTCAGATATATGGCTGAATGTATCTTTGAGTGCAGAAGCATCGTCCAAGTCTCTATGTGATTCAACCGACAAATATTCATCTTGATATTTTGACAAGTTAAGATCCTCAAAGGTGGTCTGGGGAGTGCTTCCAGCAGGTGAAAGTGAAGTTTGTGCATTTTCTGGTCTCTTAGGTTCAGAGAACGAAGCTTCACATGCAGCAATCTTGAATAAGATCTCAAGAGATTGCATGTCAAACAAAGACATCTTACGGTGCAAAAAGATGGCCAGCAAGTGATAGCCCCTGTATTTCTGCATATCTCTTACATTTTGTGGATTTTGATAAAGCGTACATGCTAGTAATGTGAAGGCCATATGAAGCATCTCCCTGGTTTCAGCAGCTTCAACAAGAGAAAGGACAACAGCCATGCCACCAATGGGTCGTATAGTATCACCAATCACACATTGCTTACATACATATGTATCACCCATAAGGCGTCCAAAGCGTGGTATGCCTGAATGAAACACGAGATTAAATAAAACAATTACAAATATTGTAATGATTGGAATTCTTGGGATTCAGAAGTGATCATAATCAAGGATCAATAAAAATAAAAATAGTAAAAACATGTACTTGCCTCCGATTGGTGAAGCAGCAGCAGACTGCGAATCAACTAAATTTAACATAGATGACATTCCTGATGTTCGAAGTATCTCTGTGCTTGTTCCGTCGAAAGCAAAAATGAGTTTTTTCCCAGCAAGCTGAAGAGAAATGTTGCTAAATTTCTCCAAATCCCAGACAAATCCACTACGATCCACCTTCAAGCTTCCTTGGTTCCCTGCAATCTCAGCCTTTTGTGAGTTCGATGTCAAGGGAAACTCTGCATCTAAAGAATCCAATATGGCCATACTGCCTCCTCCACAGGCTTCATTATGGACAAACCTCAGCAAGTCTGTATCCTGAAAAAGTCCCCGATACCCTCTTCCAAGAATGTACATAAAACAAATGGAACCCGGTGATAGTACCTCCTCAAAAAGATGACATGATCTAAGCTTCCAGGAAAAATTGCTAACCCTGACAAAATTGACTGGTGTCCCTATGGTTACCTGCAGAGACTTCCCAAATGGAGAGGGAGAATACCCAAGCCTTCCTGTGTGTCTCAGCTTTCCATTAAGATACACATAAGCCACACTGGCTTGGAAAAGTCCAGCCAGAGCATTTGGTTTGCTGTGCACCACTGCAAGATGATGCCACCTGCCTTCTTCAATGTCCAGCCCAGAAAACGACAATGAGGAAAAGTTGCTTGTAGAGAGGATTAATACACCATCTTCCTGGAGACAGAGTTCCGCATAAAGAGTGTTTCCACCATTGACTTCCCCAACAGAAAACATTCTTAGAACCTTAGTCCCTGGCTTCTGGCCACCTACAACACCTTCCCTTTTGGACATTCCCCCTTTTGATGCTTCTGCTTCATTAGCCTGTGTTTTTAACAGATTTCGATATTGAAACCAACAGACAAAAGAATAACCAGCAGCTGGGGGCCATGATCTCTCCCCAAGTGGCACTTGAACTGACGCATGCCCACCCTTGCTCATATCCATCTCAATGAAAGGAGCAAGAGACACATCCTCGGAACCCCTGTCCTCTGACAAAATCAACTTCTCCATCATGTTAATTAGAGAGTAAGCAGACCTTGCCTGTCTCACTTGCAATATATATCTGACTACTAGCCGAAGTTCTGATGTTGACAACCTGATACAAGATTCAAGGTCAGATCAGCCACTGTTGAAGGACCCGTCCCACATTGAATATGTCAAAGCATACAAGGCAGTTTATAAGATCTTGGGCTTTATCCATCTACAACCAATTGGTTTTTAGTATTGACCCCCACGGACTCTTGACAACCACTATCAGTTAATCAGGGTGCACATAAAGAGTCTGTAATTACCTGTATGCTCCAAGTACTTCCACAATCTTCAGGGCATGCAAAAGAAGTGGTGATGAGCCCGAGAGGAAGGGATAAATTGTTTCAAGAAGAAGCTCTATGCAGCCTGAAAATATAGGGAGACATTTCAGATATATTTTTGGATATATTTAACATATTTATGGAAACAATGTGAATCAATTGTTTCATACCAACAGATGTAAGGTTTTCCTGATTGAAGGAACCAGCACGAGCAAGCTTTTCAATAAAGCTTAGCACTTGTAGCTGCACCTCGGGAGTAAAGAGCAATAGAGCACGAATGAGCACTCTAACAGCACTAGCATTATACGCCCGTTCGCAGTTGGGAATAACAGGCCCTGATGGTGTAATTAGAAGGAAACTAGTTGATTCATGTTCCAAGATATGAGATGATGCAGCTCTTGCAGACATTGTAAACGGAGGAATCACGATCTGTAAAGCAAGCTCCAATAGCAAATGCACCACTTGTTGTTCATACTCGACACAAATTAAACCAGATTCAGATAGCAGCTCATAAAATGTATGTGAAATTATGATGCTATGGAGCTTTGCTCTGTTAGCAGGACTATCACACACTGCTGCAGTCATTACACGCAATAAATAAGTAAAAACCTTATTGTAAACCACTAAAGAGTTATCTGGATGTTCTAAATCACTCTGAAAACTATGAAGAGTGGTCAACAATAGAGAAAACCCAGCTGCTTCACCAAAGACTCTCTGAACAGAGCTACGAACTAATAAAACTCGCCATATGGCTCCTAAAATGTCGCATGTTGCATCATGCTGAAGCTTGTATTGAGATCCAGAGGCACTTGTAACCATCCCACTTTTAAGAACATCAAGCAGTGTCCCTAGTTCATCCTGATGCACCTGTGCATTAAACAATATTCGTTAAACACTAGACGCTAAACTACTCTTTTTATGCTAGTTATCATGTTCACTTTATTGGTCATCCAGCACTATACTCATCTTTCAAGGACTGATTGAGGGCTAGAGTTGTATTGTTTGATTGTTTGAATACATTGGTCAACCCACCCATACAACTTGCAATGGACAGTGCAACAACAAAAAATATAGCATTCAGTACTATAATGAATCAAGCTGACAAATTTTGGAGAAAGACGGACATAAACCCATGATCAGGAAAAGATCAACTTTCCCATATATCTGAAATAAACTTTTTTCCAAAACTTTTCCACAGATCTCATCAATATCCAAGAGATTGAATCACAACAACTTTGTCCATCTCTTTTGAGCTATGGCAGCTGCGCACAAACTAAAAAGTTCAAAAGACCCACATGTACATATAATTGAGAAGATTCACAAGTAAAAATGTTTCTAAACCCTTAAAAGTTAAATCAGTGCTTTCAATGACAACAATCTTACACTAATTAGAGGTCTTGTTATATGGTAGAAAAGTCATCTTATAGCTGAAATATGCTAATACCCTTGACGAGATGTGTGCTAACTGCTAACTTAGCAGATAAGTTGAGGCCTGAGGGTCAAAATGAAAAAGCAAGCCAACAGAAGAAAACCACTACCTGCTCAACATCATCGATGATCAAACATGACAGCACGCGAAGCACGCCAGCTCTATGATTATCAGCTGCCAGAAAAGGGAGTACTATGTTGACACCATTAGCAGCACGGAATGATGCTTGATTTGCTTCTGCTTTCTTCAGTAAGGAAACCAGACAATCCCAGGAAACCACAATAGTGCTCTCCACTGCAAAAAGAGGGAATTTCCCGGAACCAGATTCTAGACGTTTGGGTGAAGAAAGTATTGTATCCTTAGAGTCCAAGTGTTTCTTGAAGCTGGTGGAGTTTAATTTCTTATCTGAATTAGTTGTATCACTACCAAGCTGATCTGGACCTAAGAGAAACTTGTGCTGTTTCAGGTCATCTAATAGAACCTCCAGTACACCAACTTCTCTTAGGACTTTCTTGTACAGCTGATCGAAGGATAATAGCTTCACAAAAAAGGACAGTATTGAATGCTTTAATTCAGGTGCAATAGGTTGCTGTAACAAGCAGCAGAGAGAAAGTAATTCCTGCTCAGGTATGCAATTCACAACAGTCACAGCATACTCAAGAATCTTTAAGATTATCTCCCGCAGAGATGGAGGGAATTCAGCCATGTTTAGAATCAGAAGAGGCACTGTCCGCAACTGCTGACATAACTTGTAATTTTCTAAATGGCTTGAAAATATCTTAAACATTCTGTTTAATACTTCACCCTGTAGCTCCTTACTATCAGCCTTCAGAAAAATATCTTGCAACATCTGTACGGCTTTCAAGTCTTTAACTTTTTCATTATCCTTCTCCCAGATGTCACCTGCCATTCTGTCTGATGAGGAAGTGCGCCTTCTTACATGGCCACTAGAATTGCTTTGTGAAACTTCTGTAGGTTTTGATAAAGATGAAGAATCAGCTGGACCTGTTTGGGAGAGGCTAACCAGCACATCAAGTAATCTTAAGAGTGTCGGCGGAAGACTTCGTGGTGAAACCTCTCCTCTATCATGTTCTGAATCAAGTGTCTCCTCATTGTTGTCAGCATGCAGGTTTTGTATACCAGGATTTTCGTCGGTCAAAACATTGGAATAGAAACCCTGACGACATCGATTCTTGGAAAGAACCAATGCGAACTGGACAAAGAAATGATAACCATGAGCATTTTGGATGTCCTCCCTTAGTCTGATGCCTCCAGCCTCTAGGGAACACATTCCGAATTTCACAATATTAGAATGATAAATATAAGGGATGAGTAACTTGTTTATAATTAGAATTGATATACTCATTCAAAGCATTGCTAGAAAAGAAGTTACCTGGCCTATTTGACAACTCAACACATTCGAGAAGCAAATCAACTAGACCCATTGTGTATGCTGAATCCCCACAATCAGGATTAAAATCCTTAATGGCCACTAGAAGTACTTTAATCTGTGACAGATGTAAAATAAGATTCCTATTAACATGGGGGTCTGGAGATATATAATGATAGGCATGGTGTCAGATACAATGAATAGAAGAAATCAGAAGAAAATAAGTTAATATGTATGAAGTAGCAAAGCACTCATGAAGTTGTTTCCATTCTTTGTCCCCGCTTATTAAAGCACAAAAAAACTCTTAGCATTTAGATGGAAAAATATTTTACAGTTAAATTAAATATCATACGACATGTTTGTGGCATGTTGTCAGACAATGCAATATTGATCTAGTTGAAACAAAATCAAACATATATATCTTTTAACCATCAAATTATGGAACAAAAAATACACAACTTCATCACATGTCCTTTCTTGGTATGCAGACAACTGAAAATATAGAAAGCATGTGCACGAATAGCTACGTAAGAGTAAAGGATCTGTGCTCCACAGCATGAAAGTCTACCCTCTTTCTGGAAGGAACATTAGTAAGTTACTCATAGTGAAAAGAAGCTGGCTTGGATCTTGAATTTGTAAAGGGAAACATACTAAGATATATCAAACATTATATGATACGAAGGTTTAGACAGTATGATAAGTTGATTTTGGTTACTTCAAGTGAAGGGTAAATTCGTATGATCACTGTATAAGATTAACAACACACCAGATGATGCTTGTGTATATACTTGGCAGTGCTCCCGTCGTCATTAACCAAAAGGAGACCGAGTATCTGAAGAAGAATCAATCAAGCAATTAATTCCTATCGATAAAAAAAGAAGAACTTGTGTATATAGTATTTCAATGAGATGGTATACAATCTGATGATATTTGATACCTGCATGGCATGTCTGTGAAGCTGAATTGCATGCAAGGGAACGAGACCTTGCTTATACTTGGAAAAGACAACAAAAGAACCATCGGCAACCATCTGGAAAAGCAATTGAAGTGAATTGTCCTCTATCAAACTTTGTGCAGCAGAAGGGTGGCTGGCCAATGCTTTCATAATATGTACAACACTTCCCTCAACCTGGATTAAGAGTAAAATCGGACAAGCATAAAGCTCGGTAAACATGTTTCAAATTAACCATAGAACATTCAGCTAGGAAAATCAATGAGTTTCCTCTATTTGTCCGCCTTTCAATCTTAGATGGCATTGTTAGGTTTAATCATCTTTACTGGGTTTGGTCAGAAATGTTGAAACTATCAATATGAATTTACATCTACTGATTGTCGATAAAATGAGAAATTATGGTACTGATGCTATGACATATTATCTTTTTGGAGGTGCTATAATCTGGATTTTAATGCAATAATGAATACAAATCTGAATGGCTAAATTCATTCACCAGTGAACTCACTTTCGTTCAGAACATTGTTTTATTTAATTGAACCAATATAATAAACTATAAACGAAGGTAAACATATAGTCCATAACAGGACAGCTAACCAAATATAGAAGAAGATTTCCTGTCTAATTTGAAAAGAGGGAATAGGAAGACTGTAGATCAATCTGATAATAGATGTAAGGGTTCCAGGTTCCTGGCCAACTCCTTATGTAAAAATGAGGCCTTATTAGCAAGTATGGGAGATAGAAGATTATGTTGGAAGTGGATTCTGCAGTTGTTTTATTCATATGCATGTAAAAAAACCATTTCACATAACATTCCTAAGCAACCATCAACATTTGGCATGAGAAAGAAGCAAGGTAGTCAAGCATCGGAAGCTGCAAGTAAGTTTCACTGAAGAAAAACAACTGAAGCTGCGAGTTAATTAGGTTGAGGAGTAGGAACAGATAAATATCTAGCATGACTATTATCTATGTGAAATAGAAGAAAGGAACTATTCATATGCATGACTATTAACTGTGAGATGAAAAGGAGAAGAAAGGAGAGAAGCGTGGTACCTCAAGCAACCTAATAGATCCACCACCATCACTATTATCTAAGACTACGAGTGGCTTCTCATCATCGACGACCTTTTGAAGTTGGCTGCCAGCATGCGAATTTAATAGAGCATTAAGAACATGAATAAGGCAGCACAGTATTCCAGAATCCAGAAGAGATTGGTTATCAATAGGCTGCATAAAGAAACATCACAGTAAACCAGGAATCAAAACGCATAAAATTGGACATTTTATTCAATGACTGCTTGAAAGCCATATGAATGAGTAACAAATAACTCCATAAAAAGGGAATTGTATGCTCTATTTTGTCATACATCTTATGTCCACAAAAGGGGATTTAAAATCTCAACATCCATTTGCGGAAAATATGGTAAACTGCGATAGGGAGAACTTTTACACAAGTTATTTAAAGTTAAAAGCTTATAGATATACCCCCAATACAAGAATTTCAACAGCGTGTAGAAGATTAGCACCAGGCTTAAAACCATCCTGCAAAAAATTAGTTTAGATTAATGAATTTATTTTCGTAATGAAAGAGTGGAAATGAGAGGAGTAGACATAGGAAGGGGAAGAGAAGACAAGAAGGAAAGCAAAATTTGAGGTAGTAAATTGTAGAAACCTTCGTAACTTCAGAGAAAAAGTTCAAAACTTTAGCACCCTCCAGTGATCTTGTTTGGCTGCTTAATTTCAACTTCTCAATATCTGTTACAAATGCTCTTCCTACAACAAAAGAGAATATGTGTATTTCTACCAACCTGTCAAAAGAAATAATAAAATTACAACAGTGATCTAAAGCATTGACAGAATCCGAACTTGAAATATTCCAAAAAACAAAATTGGGCATCATAATAGTTTGGGTTGACCAACTACATTTAGAATACTACATTTAGAAAGGAAGAAAAATCACATTCAACCTTACTGAAATAGAGCAGGTCTTAGACAGGTAAATATAGCAATGGAAAAAATAAAGTACAACATATACAGGATGATGGTGATTACATTGTAATCGACTGAGCTACATTTGCCTGCTGCTTCACTAGTCTACAGAAAATGTCTACAGTCAAATTTAAGGCCTTTTCCTTTTCCTGAAAGGACAAAAAAATAACATTTCATGTATCCTTAAATATGTTGGACCAAAATACTTGAAATAATGATTAAATAGGAAAAATCTATAAATGATTAAATAACAGGGAACAAGTTCTGTAAAACGTACTCCCTTCATCCTTAAAATACCGTTCACTTTCTAATTTTAATGTATTGACTTGCAAACTTTCACGTCAAGTGTTTTTTCAATATGGTGTATAATATCTTGTTAAACATGTATCAAATTATAATATTTTTCACCCTGCTTTACTATTAACATTACAAGTTTGATTCAAACCAAAGTTGTGTGAGTCAATTAAAAGTCAAAGTTTGCTAAATTTGGACGTTATAATAGTAAACTGGACGATCTTCTACGGATGGAGGGAGTATGTTCATACCTTTTCAGAAATCGAGTTACGGAACTCTTCCCAATATCTCTTGAAGTCCAACTCCAGTTCATGTTTGTCTCTGCTTTCAGAAAATATTAAATTAATGAGAGATCAGTAAAATTAATAATGCAAATTGTACTGAACTTTACTCTCATGATCATTGTACTGTACAAATTGGACCAACCAACAAAGAAAAGGTAGTATCTCGAAAGAAATAAAATAATGGAGTAGATAATAGGTACAATACATTATAGATAATGCATAATATAATTAAGATGAGCGAAACAAGGGCATTAAATGTAAAATGAAGATCAAATTCAAGGAACATTGGATACACTAATTACGTGTCCACGAAATAGAATTTATGCAATTTTCCATTCATCGATGGAGTCTAATTTCCAAAAACAAATCATCACAACAGAACACTAGCAGCGATGACACTGATCACGAAGCATAAATTATCAAATTGTTCATTGACCAGATCATAAGGATCAATGCCACTAATTACCAAGCATAATTGAATTATTCATCATAATAAATCATTAGGAGAAACGCAAAATCGGGTGATCAATCTAACCATAAATATTTTCACTTGGTTTATACAACGTTATCAAACGGGAAAATCAATATTGCATTTTACTTCAAATAGCTTGAAGGGGGAACACAACTACAACATAGAAAGAAAAACCTATATAAAAAATAAAATGGTCAAGTTATTGGATGAATATAGTTTATACTCAATCGAACATAAAATAGAACCAAAAACATCAGCATGCCTCAATGTATTTCAAAATGCTCTCACCTAAGAGGATTAAGGGGGTCTGATAGTATGCAATATTAACCGAGTTAAGTTCCCAAATTACTCAAGAGTGAAGTGCAAGCATTACTATTGAGTTCAAAACATAAGAAGTTACAATCTAAATCCAAAACTCGGCAATCATTATCACGTAGACGAAAATGCGGACCTGAGCTCCTGAATAGACGAAGAAGAGAAGATATTGTTTCGATAATCAACAGAAGGCGAAGAAGTGGAAGCTGAAGAAGAAGTCGGAGATGCTGAAGCTGACTGAGATAATCCGACTTTTTCTTTAAAATCTTGAAGCAATGTTGTCCATTTCATCGTTTTCCCTCCCTCCTCCGCCGTCCGACCAAATCCACCCCCTCCTTACACTTCCACAAAAATCTCTAAAACTCCAAAACAAATACAAATTCCTCCAATTTATAAATGTTTACATAATAATACACAGAATCCTCCAATGCATCCAATTTATAACTCAACTAAATGTTTATGTAATAATAAACAAAAAATCGTCCAATTTCCGAAATGTATATATAGAAATGTGCTTGGATTGGAGTGATAAATTGGGAGGGATTAGGGATTTAGAGAAGCACGATCTGGATATTCAGAAAAAATTAATTAATTATCCAGATAAATTGGAAAAAAAGATTAATAAAAAATATTCCGTGTAAAAATATTTAGCTGCGAGAAAATTGTGATTTCGGATTATGAGAAAAATCATTTGTGAGAGAGAAATGTGACATATTTTTGGGACGGCTTCAGCGCGCCTTGTTTCTCGCTCTTCAATTTGTTTTCTTGTTTTTGTTCAACTTCTTGATTTGTTTCTCTCTTTAGTCTTTATTAATGTTTTAAACTGATTTTTCATGACTAAACCCCTCAATTCGTGGTTTGCTATATGCACGCACGAAAATATAGGAGTTAATGTTGGGAGTACTACTCTACCCTTGATGACCCCCCTGAGGCCCTGATTGAAGTAGTGTTGTTGGCGGATCTTGTACCAGCGCCCACTCGACACCCAACTCAATAATATGTTCGAAGGTCGATCGTGCTGAAGTCAAATAATTCTTTTGCATTCGATAGCTATCAAGTAAATTCTTCATCTTATGCATTGAAAGAAAATACTAAAAAACGACATGTTTTAACCTTAAACCTATTGTTTAAACATAGTTGATGACGGTTGGGCTAGAACATTGTTGTGTATTCAAATAATATGAGCCACCAGTCGTATTCAACTTTCTTCTTGAATTTTTCTATAGAAGTTAATGATTGAAAGTGAAAACTTTTTAATTGTTCCATAATATTATTCGAACAGAAAGCACGGGCTTCTTCGATTTATATTTCTTGAACATATGAATCCCCTAGCTTTTGAGAATAAAAAGCCACATTCCTTTGCTACAACCACTATAATATATTCATATAAAATTTTTTTTTTGATAGATAGAGATAGCAAATTACAAACATATAAGATCAAACGTCGCTATTATGGCGACAAGATCTTCAACAGTTGGAGAAATATTGAAATAAGCAATAAACATGACATAAAGTAAAGTAAAGATAGTCTGATATGGCAGTCGGCAGATGGAGTTGGCATCATCATACGTCTGGATCTTATTCCTAATCCAAATACTCCTCAAAATACTAACGAGAAAAATTAACTCATGAATGGTGTCTGCTCGCGCTTTAGCATTGTTTAACTGCATAAGAAATTTACTGTGGTACTCGAAAAACAGAGGGAGAAATGGAATGAATAACCTTAAATGACATGAGCAGACGAGATCAAATATCTCGTGGTCGGTGTCAAAGGAAATCCAACATTTTTTAAGATTGTCGATCATTGATCGACTGAAAATAAACTTCTTAGTAGAGAGTCTACTAAGAACGAAAACAACCACCAGTAATTTTCTTAAACAATTTAAATGACATTGATCACAAGCATAATCATCCATAATATTAACTAGTTCATTAGTTTGGGGAGTAAAGAGATTACCGAACTTCTTGAAGTGATGATGTTGAGACATAAGCTGGTTGAAGTCTCCATCGTTCTTCGCTTTCTTCGGTGTTGATTCCAAACTCCCCGTGAACAAGCTATGAATCACCCAAACCTGTTTCCATGTTCTGACAGAATCCTTGATAACAAGGTGCTTGAGAGCAAGCTCCAATTGATTGCAATCATCCTCATGAGACGAAACAGAAACATCTTCTACATAATTAGGATCAAATAGTGCTTCCATAACTTTGTAAAAACAATCATTGGCCCAAAGAACAAATATCCACGCTATCAACCATATCATCCAGGTAACGTGATTGCCTTCAAAATCATTCTGAAGATCTTTGAGATTGACAGAGTGAACCCCAAAATACTCAAGAGTTGCAAAGTAATAAGTAAATAACGTTCCCAAATATTTCCTTTCCTTACCAATTGAGTTCCACTTTGATCCCGGATCAAAAGGAAAACACTTTGCAATTCCGCCATAAAGTTTGAGAACACAGTAGAGAGCATAAATGGAGGAATCAAAGCAAGAGTCCTTACGTTGAGAAGTGACACAATACCATTTGAATGAATCATGAACATCCAGAGGCAAAATGTAGTCGAAAGCGAAAGTGAAGTCAAAGATGAAAACTTTTGATAAATTCTCATATTCATTATCCTGAAAACCTCTTTCAATCAAATCCAAACATGACTCTCTGACTTTGATGAAACCAAAAGAGCTATTATGAAAAACATCCTCCATTTGCTCGACAATTTTCTGTTTTTTTAAAGAAGGCCAAGCAAGATCTTCATATGATAATAAGCAATTCGATTCCACCAAGAGTCCCCTTTTCCGTTTCAAACATTTTGAAAATACATCTGGATAGTTTTCAGATTTGCAGATAGGACTGATTATAGCATCATCGATATCGAAAATAAGCGGATCTACATCCATCATATCAAACTGGACATCCTTATTCCAAAAGTCGATAATACTATGATATGTGGTAACAAGATGAGAATTATCTTGAAGATTTCTAACAGGAGGCTTACCAAACCTTTTCCTAGCCACGATTTGAGCTTCTTGAGTCTTTTCGATCTCCACTTCAACATCCCTTCTTTGTTTTTTGGGAAATGGTTGTCGATTGAAGGTGATAAGAAGACGTTTAGAGTTTTTAAAAGTGGACATCTTTTTTTTTTTTTTTATGATGTTCTTGGTGGAAGTTGACTTAATGGTGAAAAGAGTTGACTTTTGAAGAAAAACACAAGAAAAATGAAGAGATGAGCAAAAGATGAGAGAAAAAAAAATAAAAGTGAAATGAAAAAAGAGTAAAAATAAAGGAAAGAGGAAAGAAAGGGGCAAAATTTATGTTTGTTTAGAAAATTGTATTTGAACAATTTTTTTCTCTAGAGAGCATTTTGCTCCCTCGGTGAACACAATTTGCGTATATTCATATAAAATAAAAACTAACTTATCATATATGTTTGGGTTTAATTAGACTTAGAGTTGCGCACAAGCCCGAGCTCATAAATAATTTGCCTTGGCTACAAGCTATATGGATGGCTCCTCTCTATGAAAGCTTGTCGAGCCGAGCCATTTTCTGAGTAAATCTCCGAGCTAGCTCACTTAGCATATTTCACAATTAAGTGCAATAGAATTAACAAAAAGAAATGTTAAATTGCAGCGGAAATTGAAATTAACATTGATCATAGAAAACAAAATGTGACCAAAATATAATATAATTAATTTTATTAAAGATAATCTTAAGATACATAATACCGAGCTACCGAATTGACGGGCAGGAAATCTAGCTCGTATCTCGGTTCAATTTACTAAGAGCTAAGCCCAACGAATCGCTTGGCTCATGCACTGCTTTAGTCAGACCCAATTATCAATAATGGTGTGAGTAACTTGATACCAGCTCGGTACTCAATCCAAAATATCCGACTTGTAAAAATATTGATACCAGAATAACCGAATAATTACTCTACTAGAGAAACATAAAATATCGCTATCGTTAACAGTCTTGTTTTTGAGTGTTTGTAACTGTAGTGTTTGAATTTCGATTTTTTTTTTTAAATATGGGCAAAATAGTCACTCTATTCATTTTAATTGACCGTTTGGGTGCGCATATCTGTTCCCTCCTAAATGTTTGAAAGTCTTGGATTTTATTGGGTCCGGGTGGGATCCACAGGGTGTGGAGGCTCCACGACCGAGACGTGAAAGCCTGGTTGACATATTCAATTTATGGGTTTGGTGCACCGCCTTTCACGGAAATTATGTACTTGTACGGTGTACCATATTCACATTGCCTACATAACGAATACGGTCCAAGTACACTTCGTATTATGAGTTTGATTATACTTTTATAATCGATTACGCGTAACGACTACTCATAGAGTGCGTATTGAATAAATATTGGACTGACATAATAGTTTGCAAACTACGTCACTGAAATATGCATTAATCTACACATCAATGAACTAAGAAAGTGAATATTGACGTAAAAAATCGAACTCAAGACCTTACAATTACAATCTCACCTACTTCACTAACTTAATCACCCTTACGAGTAATTATTTTGATTATACTTGGTCATACATAAAGAAAGAGTTGTTCAAAAATTAATGCTCCCAAAGGATAACCTAAGAATCGTTCAAAAATTTATGCATGTGCAAAACATTGACCAAAGAAATATTGAATATTTCATTCCTTTCCGATATTTTTTCCGAACAGTTTCACAATTTAAATTAAAGTATGGAAATGAGACTTTTTTATAATTGCAATCAAATTAAATTGATATATAATATATACACTTTAACTAAAAAGATGGTTCCTTACTTACATGATTATCTGGAACAATTTTCACATAAGCAAAATTTGAGCAACTTATTGAGGAGACGAAAATTTTGATGAATTTTAGCTACAAATTCGAAACAATTCCAGAAAAAGGAAGAATTTTCCTGAAATATCACATTAAATATTAATAGCACCAAAAGAGTTACAAATGAACTTGTACAAAATTGACAGTCATGGGTGCTTGTGATTTTACACATTTTCTTGTACAATAAAATACAGAATGCTATCTACTCATTTGGGAACATTTTTGGGGGTAAATTTCAGGTGCTTGAATCTTGATTTTAATATGTTCCTGGATTCTACAAAATAAGTCTCAGGTGCCTATAGGCTTAACCTCGTTTGTTAATCATAATAGTGGAATACAAACTGTGTAAGAAGTAGAGGCACCTGAGAAGTTATTTCGAGTAATCGTGGAACCAAGTTATAGTTCTCAACAGAGCGCATGCACCTAGGCGTGTTCACCTCGTTGTTTTTAGTGGTTTACCAAGCGACTGTACTTCAAGGTTCTTGGCTATTAACACGGCTGTGAAGCTCGAGCATCTCCTGATGATTTGGATCAACGGAAAGTGCAGCCCGACAATCTCTAAGAGCACCTGCGACATTGCCAACATGCTCATGAAATGCAGCACGTAGGTGCAGCAAGTGAAGATCCACTTTAAATGCAATTGCCCTTGACAATTCTGCAATGGCTTCGTCAGTCTTCTGGTTGTCCATCAAAACTGTTCAAATACGGTTCATGAAATCAGCTATACAGCAACAGATGAGGTTGAAAAACTAGAGGCAAAGTGAGAAACCTAACGTCCTAACCTGCAGCTCGGTATCTGTAAGGATAAACCCGGAGTGGATCTAGACGAGTGACCATCTCCAAATCTGACTTTGTAAGTTCACGTTCACAATATTCTGACCTCTTCTCATATGCAGAGGCATTATTGCGTGCCTTCTGAATCAGTTTGGTCATTTCTTCGTATGCTGCATTTTTGTCATTCTTCAGGGAATAGACACGAGCGAGGCCCTGGTGGGCTCGAGTATGACGAATTTTTAGGGCATTGATATAGCAATCGGCTGCCGCATCTAGATTACCACAGTCAACATAAACGCTTCCAAGATTGTTCAAGGCCTAATGACAGAACATGTAAAAATATTTCTTAGGAATATGAATGTAACTGGCTACCGAAAGGCATCACAAGTTCAGAACATGTTTTCAATCATTTATATATGTCGGAACAATTAATGAAAGTTTTGTAATTAATGAAAGTTTGGAGGATTATATCTACCAATAGATATCTTTATTATGTTTGTTCCAGTATCATCGCATTCCCTTTATGTTAGGTGTTTGGTGAATGATTTTACAGCAACTTAATAGGTATGGGACGTTCACTAATACGAGGCATCAGGCTAGGATACCATATAGGCATAAACTCAGATTAGGTGGTCTTTTGTGACACCATAGCCTTATAAGATTCATCAGATAAAGGCCATTCAAGAACTCCACTAACTCAACATAGTTGTCATGTTACCATGCGAAGCATCTCATTAAGGATTTTCAATATATACAATGGTCTTAGCAAGCCAATCTAAGGCCATCTCGAAAGGTTAATGTTGGGGGACAAATTCACTTAACAGGTAGCTTATATCATACCTGACCTTTACGAAGTCTGTCTGAAGGGCACTTCAAAGCTTCTTCAAGAAGACAAATGACTTGTGAAGAACAAGACGAATCCAGGCTCGAATCAGCCAATGCATATGCTTTTAGGAAGAACGCCTCAAATGATCTGCTCAGAGAAATAGACTCCTCAGCTTTCTTTAGACCTTCATCATAGTGTCCAGTATCATATAAAATCCATCCTTCATAGACTAGACGTTCATGGTCACTAGAAGCATGTTGGCGAGCTAGTTGGAGACTCCTCATAGCTGCTTGTGGGCAGTTCAATCTAATTAAAAGAGATATAAAAATAGAATATTAGTGATCATTTCTTTAGGCAGATAACACAAAGATTTCCTACAGTTTAGTGGTGGACAGTACAGGGTTAGGAATTCTTTCTGTAATCTGTTGTTCTACAAAGATCAAAATTCTGATCCAGGAAAGAGAACAATCTACAAAATCGCCAAGGGAAACAAAAGTTACTTCTCATCATCTTTTAAGGAGCAGACCCCATTGTCAGTTAGATGTATCGAACAAGTAACCATGGTAAGGAGAGCAATGGAGTGAAGTAGACAATAATCCATGAAGAGCAGACAATCGATGATCAAATGGAAGATTCTATCAATAACATTAATTTACACTGTTCTGTTACCCACAATTACAAGACCGAGATCACACCTTCAGGTTAGCTGGCACAATATAAACACCACCACTGGAGCATATTGATCTATCGCAACAGCTAATAGTTAGATTTCACACAAGTATGTGGTCCCATTTTATGTGATAATACACGCAAATAGATAATTGAAAAGTAAAGAGGTAATTGGAAATAAGAACGATTTCGATTTAGGGTAGGGCTGGAAGGAAGATTCCAGCAAGATGAATAACAAACGCATGATATTTTCAACAAACTGGTAGAGTAGTGGACTCTTTCGATGATTAAATAGAAAGCAACTCCTATTTAACTAAACCAATTCAAAAGAGAAAAGAAGAGATGTTACCTGAGGAGAAGTAAAGACTGTCTAAAGTACAAAACTCCTTTTGGAGCATCCGTTTCTAGCATCTGGTATATGACGGAGAGAGATCCGATATCATCTACTGCTGACCATGTATCATAGAGTTGCAGCCAACAATCAGCTGCCGTCCAATTATCAACATGCTCACGCACAAGAATAAGAAGTTGGGATGCTGCAACCCGTCCATCGAACATCCGATATTCAGGGAAAAGGGTAAGAATCGCCTGTATGTTGGAGATGGCAGATTTGTAATCCTCAAGAGCTAAGTAAAAGCAAAACCGTAATTCCAAACATTCCAGTGCTAGTTTGAAACCAAGCACACGATTTATTTCGGCAAGAGCTTCTTGGAAGTCTTCATTTCTCATCAATGCTGCAGCTCGATACATATATGGATAAGTCAAGGTGGGATCCAGTTCGGTGGCTTTCTCGAGATCTTCCTGACGTTTGTCGTCCTCCGAGTACAATGACCTCTCTTGATACATCCATCCATGAGGAGTATGAGAGGAGATGACAGAATTAAGTTTCTCGAAAGCCACAGTTTTCTGACCCTTTATGTGACTTATTCTTGCCAATCCAACAACCGAATATGTATGGCCCTCACTTAAAGCAACCTTAAACAGCTTTTCAGCTTCAGCATATTCCCTCCTAAGAAACCTAACACATCCTAACCGATGATATGCCAGAATTTTCTGCTGGCTTGTTTCAGCAGAGTCAATCAATTGTTTCAAGAAACACACCACTATATCTGACTTGGGATCAAGGTTCATGGAAACCTCACTCAACAAACAGTAAAGCGAAAATGAGGCTGGCCCAACCATGACAGATCTTTGATGCTTGTTGGCATTGCCTAATAGTTCAACTACCTGATTGTCATTTAAAGAGTCGGGTAGTTGGCGCAGAAATACTTGCAAACAAGAAGCAGCAAGGACGGGGCACTTTTCTTCAAGAGCACATTCCATGAGCTCTACTGCATCTTCTCTCGAGAAAACTAGAGAAGCGAGTTTCCTATCACAGGCATCTTTAAGGCTTTCACAGCAAAATTTATTTGCAAAGACCAAAACTTCCAACAAATGATTTGGAGGCACTTCATTTAAAGTACAAGTTTCGCTGAAATCTTTTATAACCCTCAAGCCTAAAGAGGAAATGTTGTTCTTCGACAGGTCGATGTAGTTAGAAGATGATTCTGTGAAACATCCATTAAGCATGGAATGAAATGGAGCTGAGAGGGCAGCTATTTTCTGCCTGTTACATTCGACTTTCTCACCCCCAATACGGAATGAAACAATTCTTGGTGCACGGGCACTATCTATTGGGGTAATACCATGAGTACTCACATTCAAACAGGAGGATAGTTCAGAGGCAACATCTACAGCTTCAAATTCCATAGCACATTTTCCACAAGATGCGAACAAATCAAATATAGACTCTTCCTGTAACTTCTCGTATTTTAACCATGCCGCAAAGACAATTCTATCATAAACTGTGCCTGCTTTGGCCCATGCCTCACGTAGGCTTCTTTGCATGAACTTCAGTTCACCAAGCCCTTTAAAGACTTGATATTTAAATAGATAAAGATTTGACCTTTCCATTGGTGAACATGATTCTAGTTCTTCATGGATTTGAGCTAAAACGTCTACATAATCTACAGGTCTATACAGCGGAAGAATCGAAGGCTCAGGAACCTTGATAAGTGATTCTCTACATCCACCAAACAAAAAGTCCTAATATTAAACTCTACAATCATCAAAACACAAAAACGCATAAGAAACGAAGCAGAATATCTTAAGCCGACTTACATAGACGAAGGTTCGTAGGATGTGAACTTCGAGAGCTTGCCTCTTTCAACTTGTAGCCATGACTGAGGATTGATGGCATTAAGCTGAGACTCTTTACAAGACTCTGAAGCAAAGAGTGTCCTCATGGGACACAAAAGCTGAAACAATTCCCAGATCTCCACTATATCCAATTTAGCTTAACCTTCCAAAACTGGACTTGCAAATAACATATACACTCTACTCTCTACTTGTCTATCACAACTTCACCAAATTAATCACTCATCCAAAAATTACAAAAGAAACAATCTTTTCAAAAAAATCCCATCTTGGGCTTCAAAAAGATTATATATATATTTTTTATTTTACTCACCAAAATATCACATTCTGGGCTTCTATGCACACAAAAAAGCACCCAAGAAACCAAAATTACAAGGGCTAATTATACAAATTGAAAAAAGATGGATTTTTCACAGCCCAAAAATAAAAATGTAATCTTTTTCAGATCATAGTAAAGCTGAAACTATTTCTAAACCTCTATGATTATAATAAAATATGGTTGGCCAGCCCACTTCGAGGCCTATTCTAGATTTTTTTAATTGAAAATACTTCCTCATTATCGATATCAACTCTATCCAGCTCGATTTAATTTAATAAAAAACAATTCTCGCTGGCTAAATCTGAAATCATTAATTTAGCAATACAAAAAAATTAATAGAAACTAGAAACAGTTAAAAAGAACATAAATATAAAAATCTTTTCGACCAAAACAAGATGAATAAATCAAACAAAATGGAAACCTTATGAACAAAATCAAGAAGTGGCCTATAAATCCGTTGAACTTGAATTTGAAATCTTGAAATGGACAACTTTGGGAGTAAGATCAAAGTGACGGAATCCAAAGTCGATTCTTTCGATTTTTTCACTTTGCTTTTATCATTGTTCGGTAAAAGGAGAGAAAGTTGGTCTGGTTTGCTTTTCCTCACTGGTTTGTTTAGTTTTTGTTTTAATCTCTGTGTAAATTATTAATTAAGTTTAATATTCTCTTCAGTTATTGGGTTTTGTCTCAACATTCTCGTTATTTGATGACTAGTAATTTTTATATTCGTTATTTATAATATAATCGTACAAATAAATTCATCACTAATTTCAAAAAAAAAGTTATTCACTTCTTTTGTATTATTATCAAATACGAACTGAAAAGCAAAACAAAATAAAAAGACTCTCGTTAGTCAGGGGCGGACCTAGAGGAGGGGGTAGGGGGTCCTGGCCCCCTAGATATTTCGGTATCGTTAATATTTCATATGCGATTTTTCAAATTTTTGTGATATGTATAATAAAATGTGCAAGTAAAACAAATGAAAGTGCAGGTTAGTTGCTTAGATTTTTCATTTAAAAGGTAGAGGTCATGGGTTCAAGTCCTCTTAACATCTTTTTCAACATATATTCTGATTTTTTAACTATTGTTTATTATAACTCACCTCGTCACTTATTTAAAAAATAAATAAAAGAAAATTGTCCGACGTAAACCAATGATGAGCTTACCACGTGTCCTTTCTGCCAACGAATCCCAGAGTTGTTATACACACGGTCAAACAGTACCTAAATATGGGGTTTTAGGAATGAAAGTACTCTTTTACCCTTTATATTAGTAAATGTATGTTTAAAGATATTTGATCCTGGACAAAACAGTACTTTCGATGTGTACAGTGTTTTCCACTCACTGCTCCTCCCAAAACTGCATTGGATTGTAAAAATGACTCCATGACAATTACATACGTAAATCACCACATTCCTCAACCGGAAAATGACGTCGAACTATACAAACCGGAAAGCTGACGTGGAGGGTGGCGTTGGGCCTCTGTATCCGACGATGATGGAGAGTCCGGAGTTGCGATGGGCTTTCATTAGGAAGGTTTACTCCATTGTTTCCGTTCAATTACTCCTCACCATCGCCGTTGCTTCAATCGTTATCTTCGTTCACCCTATTGAAGTCTTCATCACCACCACAACGCCCGGCCCCGCCGTTTACATTTTCCTCCTTGTCCTTCCTTTCATAAGTACGTGCATCTATTGCGACAGATCATTTGTTACATTTTATATTACACTTCATATTAAACTGATATTACGAAACTGTTTAACCACGACGAATAATAACCTTGTCTGTCTTTACAAATTGATTTAAAAGATGAATATGTATATATATATGGCTAACTTCTAAACAAAGTATATTAAGAATATAACACAAAATATAATAGATGATTCAGGCTTGTGTTGTACCCATATATCTGTTTTTTTTACAATTTGCTTTAAATATTTGGTGATTATTGTTTTTTATAGTACTCTGTCCGTTGTCTTACTGCCGCAAGAAGCATCCGTACAACTACGTACTGCTTGGGCTATTTACCGTCGCGCTTGCTTTCCTTGTAGGACTCCCCTGTGCGTTCACTAGTGGTAAGTATTGATGTTTGATCTAAGGAGATGTTACGATAGGGCATTAGGGCGTGTTATATTCGCTAATGAGATCACAAATGTGTCGAAAGTTGTAACGTGGTTATGGTTGATGAATGTAATGCAGGAAAGGTTTTACTGGAGTCTATACTGGAGTCTGTTATATTAACAGCAGCAGTAGTGATTAGTCTCACCCTTTACACATTCTGGGCTGCAAAGAGAGGTCATGACTTCAGCTTCCTGGGTCCGTTCTTGTTTGGCGCTCTTACGGTGCTCATGTTGTTTGGACTCATCCAGGTATAGATCGACTTGCCAATTGCCATACAGTGGATCCTCGTTAATGGATTTTAAGGCGTGATCGGTCTGAGTGCTTGTTTTGCATTCATAGTAACATATATATTCATGTCAATCTTTCTAATATTTTCTTACATTCTTATGCATTGGTCAGGCTTTCTTTCCTTTGGGCAAGATGTCAGTGATGATTTATGGTTGCTTGGCATCTCTCTCGAGCGGCATAGCTACGACGACTATAACTGGGCCGCCGTGCGTCTGTACTTCGACATCATCAACCTCATTAGACTCTTCATGGGGCTTCTGACCATTTTCCATAGATGATGGGTGCCTTTGTTTCTTGCAACATGTATCTTCACAATAAAATTACTAATTGCATCTCTACATCAAATTAGACGAACTGTCTGTTCATCCAGAAAACATATTCTAAATTCGATGCCTCCGGACATCTCCCTGCATTGAACTTTAATTTGATATTATGCATCGAATGGTTGCGACTGCAGATACGAATCGAAATACAAAAACAAAAGGCCACTTAGGCTCTTCGTATTATTCATGTTTTTACAAGAGCTCATGTTGGACATATTACATATAGTTTACCATATATTAACTTATTCCGAAAGCGTCATCACTCATATTAGTTCAAAATCTACATTGATGAGTTTCACTAAGCTTATTCATAAGCCCTGCCTCCATGCTGCCTCTTGCGTTGCTGGTATTGTGGTCCAGGGAAGAAGAACTCTTCTTGTTGGCTTCCAAATGTCTCATCCACTTCCTTTGATGAAACCCCAAAAGCTAGCTCTTTAGCTTCTTTTTCAAATTGATTCACCACATTCCCCTTCCCTGCAAGAGCATACTTAAAGCTATTCCTTGCATTCACTTCAAAGCAAACCATCTGCAAGTTCTGTCCATTCGACGCCACCGCCACGTAGGGGTGCCCGGCCGGGATCACCACAACCGTTCCACGTGTCAATCGAGTGTTGACCTTTTCGTAACTCGTCTCGCTATGGGTGTAGCCTCTACGTTCACTCGAGCTTCCACCCCATTGACCACGTTGACTTTGGCCACGTTGGCCTTGGCTCGAGCGTCCGCCCCATTGACCACGTTGACTCTGGCCACCTTGGCCTTGGCTCGAGCGTCCGCCCCATTGACCACGTTGACTCTGGCCATGCCGACTTTGGCGTCCTCCTGATTCTGAAGACAAGTGAGGGCAAGCCATTTCGAAGTAACCTTCACCATCCACTACCAAACTTATCTTTGTTGCCTTCGAGTTATACATAGGACCCACCATTGCATTCTGCATAAATCATAGTAATATGCATTTGATTATTAATTTTCTCAGCATTTTATTTAACAATCTATGTTGTTTTTATAATCAAATTCGCATGCAAAAATTGATATTACCTCGGTTAGGTTGAGGAAGGAGACTTGGATATCAAGGTCCTCAAGTTCTCTCAACTCATTAGCAGTAACTTCGTAGAGTTGGCCATACTGGTTAGAGCTCGAAGGACTTTGCTTGAAGATATTGGTGGTGCCCTTCGATTCACCTCCGCGGAAGGGCCATACGCCGCCTTCTTCATGCTGGCTCAATGACCTGATCTGCTCCTGAGATGCCTTGATGATCATCCCTTCTTGCTTTTGTTCACCACTAAAGATCCTGTCCAAATCTTCCCTTTTGGCCTAAGTTCAAAAACCATGCCAATTAACTCAAAATTCTCAACTAATTATCATTTCAACAATGAACATTGTTGGATGCAAACCATGCACTTCGGGGCTAGTACAAAATCAAAATTTATCAGAAACCTGGACTAAAGCTCCTAAAAAATTAGCCAATGAAATCGACCAATCGAAGGGAATGTTCACGTTTTTTATTTTATAGGAAAATAAGAAAGTTTCGTCGTTCCAACGCCCCTTCGGCCATGCATAACTAAACCAACAATTAAGATAAGCACGAACATTAAAGCTCCCGTAAATACAATGTAACTCACATTGAAGGCTGCTTCCAGGATTTCAGTGCTGAAGGTTGTGTAGAAGGATTCTGGATTTTCCCCTCCAACACCAAAGAAATTCTGCCATCATAAACAAGAAATTAATCATTTATAATATTGAAGGCACATTAAAACAACATTATACGATCCATAATACAGTGATATTGGGGCCGGGCAGGAGCATGAGTAACAATACAGTTTATAATACTACATCAGCGTGGATAGTAAAATTGTACCTCGAAATGCCCTGGGGTGAAGACAGACCGGAAGAGCCTAGCAATGATGAGTTTTTCATTGTTATCTCTATTGATCAAGTAGATAGGAGTTCCGGCAGGAATCTTCAAAACATCCCCTTTCTTGATATTCAAGCTCTCCCTCTTCTCTGTATCTGCCCTGATCAAGCTTAGTGCTCCTCGCCCTGTACGTAGAGGACAAACAATGAATGACAATGTATATTAATAGCCTTCGACTGAAACAAAATGAGGACCGAACGCAGCTAAAACTACCTCGGACCGGATATATCAATTTTTCGAACGAAATCGAAATTTCATACCCTTGACAACAAAGAAGACTGCTTCAGCATCAAAGTGATTTGGAATGATGAAAGTCTGAGGTGCAGCTTCAAGAATGGCCAAGCGGTAGTTATCTATGCCGCGGAGAAGCTCAGATCTATCGGCAAATCTCTGCAGCACTCGGAGGGTGCCATGTTCGGTCTGGAATTTTGAAGAAAAATGTTGATCCTTGAAAACATATGGATTGTTTCCTTCATGTCTTTCATATTGTCCCTCTTCTTCATATTCCTCCCTTTCTCCTCCCCTTTCTCTATATTATCAAATGAAAAATAGTAGATTAGGAGACTTATCAACTACTCCGTAATAATATAAAGGAAATCTTAATTTTTAACAATTTATTGAATAATAGTTTATTGAACTTCTGAATAATTTAAAGGAGAAGAATAAAGAACGATAAGTTAAATTGTTTATCTCTACTGTATATAATGCCTAACACTCAAAAAATTCATATGGTAAATCTTTTTTAATTAAAAATTTGTACTATCTAAAAAACTAACCAATTCATTTTTTATTTTTACAAAGCAAATAAGTATATTTAATATTTTTCTAACATATTTTATATATTATGAGATTTAATATATGTAATTATTGTACATTTAACGATACTTACTGTATAAAAGTGTAATTTGCACAAATAAGAGGGTGCACTTGTGAAATTTAATATGTGTAATTATCGTGCATTTAACGATCTTACTTACTGTATAAGATCTTACTTACTGTAAGAAAATGTAATTTATACAAATAAGACTATACTTGTGAGATTTAATATATGTAAATATTGTGCATTTAACAATTTTATTTAGTGTACAAAAATGTACTCCCTATATTTTGACTTTCATGATCAACAAAATACGATACGGACGAAGGGAGTAATTTGCAAATAAATAAGACTGTGCAAATAACTACTATATATAACTATTGAAGATAATAACTATATCTTGATTTTTAATAAATTTTCTTACCTTTGTCTATAATAAGCATCTCCTCCAGCTCTAGTTTGTTGAGACTGACATTTGGTGAGGCACTTTCGTTGAGACTCTAGGTCCTCCGACTCACGTTGGCATTCTTGATGGCATATCTTATACCCTTTTTGTTCATGACCACCAGTACCGCCACCCTCGTGCCTCCCCCTTCGACCGCCGCCGTGATGTTCTTCTCCTTGTTGTCGTTTTTGCTTCTCAAGGGCGTACTGGTCGCAGCCTTGGAGGCATTCTTGGATTTCAGATTCATCAGCTTCTACTTGGGCCCTACACTGGTGCTCGCATGTCTTCAACTCAGGGTCTTCCTTATTATCATATCCCTGAAATTCACATAACAATCCACAAATTTTATGTAATAAAAAGGAAAAAAATTGTCGATATGGTCCCACCAGTGTCTATATATATTGTCAGGGTCTCGAAACTCAATGAAACTTACGATTTAATCTAAAAATTGTCGATATAATTTTACAAACTTCAAATTATTTGTTCAAAATACTTCAATATACTCAAATATAATTTTAAATATTAGTTTTTACATTAATTTTTTTTATATATATAACTTTTTTCTTTTTTAAAAGTATCTGTTAAAGTAAACAGCGATGGACCTTAATAAGTCCACCACTGGGTGCTAGTGTTTGGAGCCCATTTTGAAAATTAATTTCATATAGTTTATTTAATTAATTTTCGAGGACCAAATAAAAATTTCGACTCAGTTGACAAGACCATTTTCACGACTTATTTTTAAGGATTATAATAAAATTAAAAAATGATAACCTGAATTGAAGGGGAAATGAGTAACAGTGCTAAAAGGAGAGAACAAACTCGAAGAGTATGCCTCATTTTGATGATTTGAGTTTATATGTTAAATATGAGTAATATATGAAAATGGTTTGTTTGGTCGACACTTGTTTGTTGATGAATGAGGATGATGGAGGGGGAAATTAGTAATATATAGAGATGAAATTGGGAAAATGATAACGATGAAATAAAGCATGCATGCATAGCCATGCAGGAATTGAAGCCGGGTGTCAATTTGTACGTAACGTGTCGAATTATTTGATAGAGCGTTGGCATCATAATTGTTCTTCCATCGTGAATCATGAACTCTCAAAGATAATACTCCATATAGATGGAAGATATCTCCCTTACCCAAAAATATTATGGTATAGTCCTTTGACAACAGTTATACATTATTAATTCATATTTTTTCGAGAATCATATTCTAATATTTATCACTTTTTGAAATTATATATACTATAACATTTGTGTCACTTTCAAGGAGTAATCTGTATTATTATTGTAATTATTTGGGACTAATAAGTATAATTATGTTCCACTATCTGAGAGCAAAACGATAACTAACTCATAAAAATGGATACTCCCTCTGTTTTTTTTTAAGATAATTTTCTAATTTTTCACGGTCAACAAAACAAGACTTAAAATGAAAATATCTTTAATTCTACACGTGTAAAAATTATAAAAAGTTGATATTGCAAAAATATACATTGATACGAATCTCACGAGATCCAAGATGACTATATTATTTCTTATCGACTAATAAAAATTAATGGTCAAAATTTTTAGAATTTGACTAAGACAGATTCCAAACAATAAGTTATATAAAAAAAACAAAGGAAATATTAATGATAATATATTATGTTAGTAGTTTGAAATTATCGAATTATTATTTTCATTCATATGTTATCACTAACACTTCAACTTTGACAATTAATTAATAAATTGATTTTGTCATTTAAATTGTTTTCATTAAAAAATTAATAATAAAAGATCAAATATTAAAACTAATACTGCACTATACAGCATATTTTTACTTCGTCGTGTTTATTATTGTGATAAGTCAATATCGAAAATAAATAAATTATCCATCGATATCATAGTGATTATCAATATTTGAGAAATACTTAGGAACTTGAACCTCGTTCTATATATAGACGTACGGATTGATGAGAAAATGACAAAAAACCAAGCCTCGGCATTTACTATACGTTGTCGTATGTGCTTAATGGCACACACACCTTATTTTAGGTTTATCCGATCCCTAATATTTTATTAAATCTTAAATTACCCCTAAATTATAGCTTTTTTCAAACTGTCCTCTAAATGTTGATGTTGTCCCCTGAATTGATCTAAAATGACAAACTTTAAATATCATATTTGTTAATTTTTAAAACATTTTTTAAAAGAAAAAATTATTACTATTAAAAATTAACCGCACCACCATTATCTTCTTCCTCCCACACAAACCCACCCACACCTACCACATAGATTACATGAAACAAAATTTGAAGGGATAAAACAATACAAAGTATGGCATAAAGAATAATTTGAGGCTTAATAAAATATCAAAAAACAATTTGAAACTTTCGTCATAGTTCAGGGCAATATAAAAATAAACCCCACATTTTATTGCATTTTCATAAAGTGGCATTTTGTTACAACATACATTATTTAAATTTAGTCCCTGGGCCACCATAAAAATAAATAGATGACTATTTTTGAAGTGACAGTTAATTTAAAACATTGGAAGTACAATTATATGAACAAAATTATGATGAAAGTAAAGGTGAAGTCATTTTAAAAACAAATTAATCAATTTTAGAAGAAAGCATTTAATGTTACAAAATATAAGCCAAAACATGCCTCTGATGAGAGAATTCGAGCAGGGGGCAACCTACCAATTAAATAGTAAAGAATTTACTCATTTCAACTATATCTTTGCAAATTGCAATATCTATCACATCAAATCCATGGACCTAGGGAGGCCCATGGCCCTCAGCCTCATAAGTCCGCCCGTGAATACAACTATACACTAATACAAGTGTAAAACTAATTTGTAGTCCAGTTTATATAATTAAAGCACTATCGAACTATGATTTTTTAAACTAACATTAGTACATAAAATTAGGGCTGTGCACGGTTCGGTTCGATTCGGTTTTGGACAAAAAAAAGAACCGAACCGATTTAATCGGTTCTACGATAAACAGAACCGAAATTAGTTCGGTTCCAAACGGTTCGGTTCCGATCGGTTCGAGGTCGGTTCCGGTTCGGTTTCGGTTCTGGGCCGGTTCTGGGCCTCATGGTTTGGGCCAAAACTTGAGTCCAGTTTTTGCCATGAAATTTTAGGTTTATTCGTTCCTAATTAATATTATTATTATTTTTGAACTCAAAAACCTAAATGTGATTAGTATTGTTTTATTTAATTGTGACTCATAATTAAGTTCCAAAAATATATCTACTTTATATAAGTTTAACGATCTCTTTTTAAAAATAATTTCGAAATTCGTATATGCATTCGACACATGATACGACACATATATTATTAGATTAAAATATATTTACTTATTCATTATTATATCATACTAATAATGAACAACGTTAAATCCTCTATTCAATTATACTTTACTAAGCTTAATTTTTTCTACATAAAACTAGTCATCGGTTCGGTTCGGTTTTTCTCGGTTCTCTCATAAGCCGAACCGCATCGATTCGGTTCTCTCAAAGATGGAACCGAAATCGGTTCGGTTCCGATCGGTTCTAAAGAAATCGGTTATTTTCGGTTCGGTTCCGGTTCGGTTCGGCTCGGTTCCGGTTTTCCTCCACAGCCCTACATAAAATACCTTAAATTAGAGCTAACATAAGCGTAAAAAGATTGGGTGTATCAATACTTTCATGTATCGGGTTCATTAAAGAAGTTTGGTCATAATATCTCATAAATTAAAGGACACGCTGTAATTATCTATATAATTTAGGGTCACACTACAATTATCTATATCTTTGTGGGTCAATTTGCAAATCACATATATATATTTACTACTTTTATTTTGTGTTCAAGTTATTGGATAGAAGCTTGTAGTACTGTACCATTGTTATAGTATAATTTGAGTACAAGTTATGTTGATATTATTTCTTGTACCAATGATGAAGTTTAAGGTGAATACAGTTGCCACATGAAACCTTTAAGTGGATACATTGATGAACGTTCTTCAAAAATACTTTGATGCAACGAAACAGGACTGACATAAGCTCAATCACTATACTCGAGCAAAAGTCCAAAAAAGCTACCAACATTTAGATAAACCTCTAAATTAGTGACTTTAGGACACGTACCATCTCATAATCTACCAATATTTGATAATTATAGAAGGTTGTTGAATGTAGGGAGGGTTGGCCAACAAATTACACTATATTTAGGCCTTAAATTTCATGTATAAAACTCCATAGCCACTAAACTAATAATAGTAGTAATATACTCCACTAAACATTTATATCAATCAGCATTTATTTGATATTAGCTTGATCAATTAATTGTAATGACGAAAATGAGCATACTAGTAGTCATGTTGGCCATCTTCTTGGCTCGAGGCGAGGCTCAGTCAGGATGCACTACTGCATTGATGAGCCTCGCGCCGTGTATAACTTATGTCACTGGAAGTTCAGCCCCGCCTTCGTCGTCGTGCTGCTCGCAGCTTGGCAACGTCGTGAGTTCAAATCCGCGTTGTCTTTGCACTCTACTCAACGGTGGAGGCTCGTCTTTAGGTGTTTCGATTAACCAAACTTTGGCCCTTGCTCTTCCGGACCAATGCAAGGTGCAAACACCTCCAATCAGCCAATGCAACAACGGTATGGTTTTATCTTTCAAATTAATTGACGTTTTTACTTTATAAGGCGAACATTTTATCACGCATATGTTAATAACAGGGTTATTAAATACTATCAGGTGTTGCTGAAGGACCTGCAGCTGGACCTTCTTCGGCAACTTCTCCAGTCAGTTCCCCGGTAGCAGATGCGCCTTTAGCTGCAACTACAGTATCTCTTCCACCCATTTCTTCAGGTAGAATGAATCTATTGTCCTCTTTTTCGTAATGCAGGGGATACTATTAACTAACTTATCATCATCAATGATCTGGTACAGAAACACCAGCAAGCGAACCTTCATCGATGAATGCACCTGTGAGTTCATCAACAACAACAGATGAGCCTGAAACGCCCCTTACAGCAGCTGTTCCACCCATTCCTTCAGGTACATATAATCTACGCATACTACGTTTCTATGATGCACCATGACCATATCGAGGACAGTAGAAATAAAACATCTAGTCCTACAACTCAAAACAAACGTCTCAACGAGTGAAAAATCATCTACTTAACATCGACTCTGATAGTTCAATTCACTTGCTAAAGATGCAGGAACGGACTCAAAGACCGTCCCAGCAACTAACGGAAGCACATCCAGAGGCACCATCATCACGAGTTCATCGTTCACTATCTCAATGCTCGCGCTATTTCTCTCTGGTTCCGCTTCAGTTATGATCAACGCTTAATCTGCTTCAAAAAGATACCACAAATGCAGTGAACTACCTAAATATTGTCTGCTTTTTTATTTATTGAACATGAAAAGAGAATCAATTACAGTAAAACTGTACGCCATGGCATACATTGTTGTTCATTGTTTCATATTAATGATATTATCAATGATATCCAATTAGTTTCTTAAGAACACGCAAGATAAGTACTTCGAATATTCAGTTCGGTGCAGGAGGAATCGGGTTCTATTAAAACAAAACTGATTTTATGATTCTCGAGGAGTGAGAAGTTAAAAGGAAACACTTATAATACTAGAACTCGTGCCTTTGACATGTTATCCTGTCTATAAGCTGGACATGAGATTTGGACATCTCAATGTTGCTTTCATTTGCGGAGAATACAACGCACAGTTTTACATTGCAATTAACGGCTACTTGATTTTCACCACTGATTCCAATGACACCACATACATAGCTAATGAAAAATAATTAGGCATATTGAAGCGTAATATCAGTCCTTAAACCAATAATTAATCTTATATAAATTCTTAAGTTTTTACTAAAATATCACCCTTAGATATTGCATGCATGCCATATATCCATATTGCATTTTTCATTTTTTCATTTTTGAGTTTGATATTTCATTTTTTTGTACCACCGTATTGCATTATTGCTATCTTTACTACTATTTTGAGTAAATTGTGGAAACCACCCTAAAAAATGTGTCGAAGTTACCAATCGGTCATCGAAAGTTCAATAGTTGTAAATTAGTTCCATAATTTGGACAAAAGTTGCAACTTTGTCCAAATACTGACGGAGCACTTAAACAATTGCACAATTACCATTAATTTTTGGACTAATAAGTCGCAACTTTTGTTCAATTTCAGGGACTAATAATTTGCATTTTCTGAATCAAAGGATAACTTTTATCGATTTTCTGTGATCATATCGGCAATTTCCATCCATTGTAATTTGATTGTGGTAATAATCATACATTTTTTAAGTGATGGCACAAAGATAATAACTCACTATAAATACACATATCTTCCAAGAGATACCTACTCCATTAAATACCATCCTCATTTCTAAGACAAGTATCAATCTATTTTAATTTGTTTCCATCCAAAAGTAAAATTACTATATATATGACCAACATAATGGGTCTAAGGATGATTACTTCCATTTTATTGTGTTTATTCCTTGCATTAAGTATTAATGAAGCCTTGGGTGATAATTGTGAAAATGTGTTGGCCCCCATGTTCTCATGCTTGGATTACTTACAAAACAAAGTCAACTCCCCTCCCTCTGAATGTTGCACGTCGTTTGGTGAGGTTGTTAAGATAGCTCCACAATGCCTATGTGAAGCAGCGAATGGTGGATCACAATTTCAAGTCAACCAAACAAGAGTTGTCTCTCTCCCTCTTGTATGTAATGTGGATGCCACACCTGTTGCCAACATTTGTAAAACTGGAGGTAACAAATACACACTTTTCATTCTCATATAACATTAGATTGGATCGTATGTTACATTTTTAAACTTACACTCTCATCACCTCGTAAATTCTTTTTATATACAAAACAGCTGAACACTTGTCATAATAATCTTAATCAATATTAGTTTAGAGTGAGAGAGAATTGTAGAAAGATAGTGTTACTAGATTACAATTTAGTCATCAATAATGACACTGTTGCAGTTTAGTAGTCGAAAGTGGCTCTAGAGTTGCAGGTTAGTCTCAATGTTAATTATTGCGTTAACTTTTAACATTAACACGTAATGAGATATTAAATTTGGGGCAAAAAATAATCTTTTTTAATACTTAAATTCATTTTTAATGTCTAATAAAATATCATTAGGAAGCTGAAATGCAAAACTTCATTGATTAACATAAAAAGTAAGCTTAAGTCTTAAATAGAAAAAAAGAAAATCAATTTTTGCACTTTTGACCTTTCATCGCGGGTTGGTGCGTGTTAAAAATAAACGGAATAATTTAAATGAGGACTAATATGCAATTTTTTTACCACTTTCGAAGACTAAAGTGCAACGATTTCACTATTGAAGATTAAACTACAATCTAATATTACTATTCAGTACTATCTTACCAATTCACTTGTAATATTGAACTTAGAACTTATGAAAACAAGATATAGGCTGTAAAAATAATAATAATTGCAATGCGAATATTATTACACATTATAAATTAGAGAGTAAAGTAGGAATATAATAATATTAGATATAATAAACATAGGCATATATAGAATATGTTAGTGAATAGATAATTATTAGAATTAAATAGGAAGGAAAGTATGTTTTGAACAAAATATGTCTTAGTTGAAAATTTGATAAGATGTGATGAAAATATTATGCCATTTGCAACAATTTGGAGTATTGAAAAACCTATAAAGATGATTTTGTGATGTTGTTGCAGGAAAAGCATCGGGTGGAAATGGTAGCAACTTGTCATATTTCCTCATATTGGCCTCTCTTCCAGCAATGATAATATATGCAATCATGTCCACACTTGTGTAGCTCCAACATATCATCATATATGGTCATTGTAAAGACCACTTACAATAATTTTGTATGTATGTGTTACTCTTCTTTTCTTTTATGCTTTGTTTATTGAGTTTTTTCTTCAAAGAAATGCAATCAAACAAATTGTAACAGAACGAGAATTACATTAATTACTACCAAATACCCAATATATGATGATATGTGATTAAAAATAATAATAACTACTTAATTATAATTAACTTTTTGGAACGATAAATAAAATGATTATAGAACAAGGGTTATCTATATATGGAGTAAGATTCAATCAAATCAAATAAACTAATTTTAAAGTAAATCAAAACAAACAATCTTCACGAAATTAAACTTAGGATCTTACTTCAAACTTTGACGACTAACGTAAACATACAAATATTTGACCGTTGTAATTTTTATGTAACGAAGTATCCGTATAGCCTTCAAATTACGTTTATTAAAAAAAAAAAAAATTATGTTTATTAAAAAGTTAGACTAGATAAGTCGCGTGTGACATACAAACTCAATTACTAAAAAGTTAATAAAGGAAATGAATTCATGCACCACCAGTTTAATTTGAACACCCTTACGATATGTTGACTACAGCAATATAATCCATATACATTGAAATACAGATTGAGTACGGGTATGATTTTAATACTTGATATTTATTGGTGACTATTACAAGTCAATCTCTTGCTGATTTAGTTAGCGAGTGTGAAGAAATAGTCTAGAAGCATAGTTTAGTGGTAAAATTTTTTAGTATTATGATGATATTTTTTTTTTATCTTTTTAGATAAATTGAAATGACGTACAGAAAAATTAAGGTACCCTGAGATCCTGACTATTAAGACATATGCGCTAACCTTCAATATCGATCTTGAGAATAAAAGAGTTGTCCAAATTCTTATTTTAATCGTCTCAAGGTTTTAGGGAGGATGAAGAAGTAACTAGATAGACACATGTACCACATTATAAACTGCTCGTGATGATTCATACCCAATTTTACACACCTGGATTAGACTTTAGAAGTGTACACTTCAGCATTCGACACGTTGCAATAATAGAGTTGTGATTAATATCCACATAGACCTACTAAAATGTCATAAATCTCTTCATATATATATAGCCCAATTGGTAACTATATTGAATCATAGTAAAATTTTATATTATTATTAGTGCATGCAACTTTTGATAATATGGCACAAGAACAACCAAGAAAGCCAGAGGCGGTGAAATATGGGGACATATTTGATGTATCAGGTAAGTTAGCTTCTCAACCTGTTGCAAAACAAGATGCAGCTACTATGCAAGCTGCCGAGAACATAGCGCTCGGCAAGATCCAAAAAGGTGGTCCGGCGGCTGTCATGCAATCCGCCGCTGATGTCAATGAATCTCGTGGTGTCGTTGGACACGACGAGATGACTAATGTCATTAAAAATGAGGGTGTTGCTATTTCTGAAGCAGAAGTTGCTGGTCTCCGATATATAACTGAATCTGTTGGTGGTCAGGTACAAAATCCCTTCAATTCGAGTACTGTTTTGTTTGAATTGTAACTACCTCGAGTATCTGATAGTCGTCGTCCTTTAATTTTTTGAAAAACAGATTCTTGTCGTTAATTTTTTCATTTTTGAAAAACAGATACTTGTCGTTAAAGTTTTCATTTTTGAAAAAGAACCTCGTCGTTATTGTGAATAAATTCTGATGGTTAATGAATTGTTTTCCAAACGATAGGTTGTGGGGCAATTTGCTATGGCTGGAGAAACACCTATACCACCTCCAAAATCAGGTTCCGCTGCAGATGCAGTGACAATCGGAGAAGCTCTTGAAGCGACGGCTTTGTCTGCCAACGACAAGCCAGTGGACGCGAGTGATGCAGCCGCCATACAGGCTGCGGAAATCAGGGCCACGGGTCTAGGACATGCAATTCCTGGCGGTATTGCCGCACAAGCTCAAGCGGCAGCCGCTAGAAATCCACGGATCATGAACTTTGAAGAGAAGACCAAAGTTTCGGATATTCTAACGGATGCCACCCATAAGCTTCCAGATGACAAACCTGTGACGAGGGAAGATGCAGAAGCTGTGATTGCGGCGGAGATGAGGAATGATCCGAGTATGGTAACACATCCAGGCGGTGTTGCTTCTTCCATTGCTGCTGCTGCAAAGCTGAACCTGCAAGGAAAATAAGATGAATGTGTGATGTATTTACCTATGTTTTTCCTATCCCTCATGCTTCATATATGAAGTCGGAAAGTTTTATTTTTCTTTCTGTGTTTCATGTTCCTCATGTATATTGAGGCTTCTTACGAACTCGGGATTATCTAGTCCCGACTTCGGGGGCTTGAATATATTGTAGCAAGGTGTAATGGGTCTTGAATGTGAGGTTTTTGTGCTTTACGTTTTCGTCGTTTCCTTAATAAAAATATGGTTGTAGATACATGTTGGACAATACAAAATGTTGCTGAAATAGTCTTACATTATCTGCTTGTTTTGGTTGTTATATACCAGTAGGATCTTGTAAAGAGGCGAGATTATTGGTACTTCGAACAATATAAAATGTTGGTTAGTGGATGGGATGACCTCAACACGAGGCCTGAGCAGTGATAAACTGAACACAATACATTATTGGCAACCATCATATCGCAACACATTATTGGGCAACTATCATATCATAAAGAGATATAAATGAGCTATCTTTGTCTTCAGTGGGACTACCCAATTTCTTAAGCTCTCTAAACAATGCCCACATCAATAGCAAAGAATCTTAACCTCTGCTTCCCAAAGATCCAACAACCATCATCTCCCTTACACAATCACAACCGTCCATTTTCATCCACCTCCACCACCCCCTCTGCTCTCATCAAGAACTTCAACTCTCTCTATGATCCCACATTGGACTCCACCACCATGACACCACTGGACGACTCACTTTCATTAGCATCAGAACACGCTAACTCTGTCAACCCGGATCTCCGGACCGCATTCGCCTCCCATCGCTTCTTTTGCCCCGCCCCCGGCATGTCAAGTTCCATTATTGACTCAACATTGGTTCAAGACTCGTCAAAATCGAAAGGAGTTGAAGGCATGTCAAGTTCCATTGTCGACTCAACATTGATTCAAGATCCGTCAATACCCACATTAGCGATGTCCTTGGCGGCCGCGAAACTATTGCATAATCCGGATGACAGAATTGTGATTCCGACGTTCTCACCGGACCCGTACGTGGATTTCCGACGATCCATGCAAGAAATGGTGGAGGCACGAGAGCTAAAAGATGTTAGAGCCAATTGGGATGATCTACATGAGCTTCTTATGTGCTTTCTTGTTTTAAATCCAAAGGGTACCCATAAATTTATATTTGGTGCTTTCGCAGATCTTCTAGTGAGTCTCATGAAATCATTTCCTGATGAAGATGAGATCAGAAGAAACTTGTCACATTTTCAATGATTTAATGCTAGTGGATGAACATGTATATGAATCAATTTGCACCTAACACCAAATCTTGATTTGCACATAAATCACCTCATTATAGTTTTGTAGTATATACTCCTATGTATTTACAATTATTCATACAATTATAAACCTCAAGTAATTTACATATTTATTGACTATTGCAAACATTGACGAGTTGTAGATAATGTTTATACTTTATTTATCAATCGATCCTAGACAAAAAGTCAAGGTTATATTATGCGAATATCTTTATAGCGTTTAATTCGAAGTCTTTTAAAATACATTAGACTATAAAGATGATACCTTAATTTTAAGCGTTTCATCGCACTATGTTCTCGGACTTTACAAGGAGGTTAATGGTGGACGCTCCTCAGATGGTCTAGATATTTGGTAATATCTCCCTGGAGAAAAGATCCCATGGAGGTAGCTAACCCTAGGTTGTGTCGCTACCATGAACTTTATGCATGGTATTAGATAGAGATATCCGCCGTTTGACACAACAAAGAGGCTTGAGTTGTCTGTTTGTTATCACCAACACGAGATTTTATACATTTATAAAATTCTACGTTATGTAAAAGAACACAATATATCATCCAAGATTTTAACCAACTAAATTATATATGCCCGACAACACATTAAATATATTACTATTGGTGTTAGATAGTCTTATAATAATAAGTGTGTCTGGACGACCCTTAAGTAACGTCAAAGAAACAATAAAATAAGGAAGAAATTTGGTAAGTCATTTTAATGAGTAATTAGTATGTCCTTTTTGTCTGGTTTCATAGCATCCAGTTTTGAGCAATCAGCTAATCACTTTTGTTTTTTACCGTCACCACAAAAACCATGAGAAGCTAGCATTGGCTCAAAATCTCTGACTGATTATTTTTGTCTTTTATTCCTTTCCTGACAATAAATATATCTCCTCCATCTTCAAATTTTGATCATTCACTTAAATGATTCAAATTTAATTCTAAATAATAATTATAATGAAAAAATATATAACGATTGAATAGTATTACAAAAGATTAATGATAAGAAGGATTGAATTCAAAACCTCCTAATAGAAATTCGAGTCAGATAATATTAGACTAATAATCATCGATTATGTAAAATGAATAAATTATAGAAATTATTCTCGAAAGTGGATCAAGGATAACATTTAGTCCTCGGACGATTTAAAATTTTGCAAATTAGTCTCGTAAGTGAACAATATTTACCATTTGACCTAAACATTAATTATGGTGATGTTAAAATTTAACGGAATTTTTTTTATCGAAAAATGAAGGCAAACCGCATCTTTATTAAGAATTAACAATAACAAGATGACACATTGATTGGCATGTGAGGTGATGAGGATTATTAGAACATATATAGAATCTTGACTAATGTTTATTGGTCTAGTATTAAACATTTGATTAGTGGAAGCAGACAAGACGAAGAGATTCTTGGGGCTACACTACCAATGAGAGGAAATTATAGAGCTGTTTTCGTCTTGAGCTGCTGCCCAACCGAAGCTCTGACCCCTCATACGGACTAATTGCTGCTATCACTGCCATTTTTCCAATTTTTGTAAACACTCAAAATTTAAATTAAAAATAAAAATCATAGGCCCAAAAGGCTTAGTTGGCTGTTCATATGGACTATGAAATAGGGCTTTGATTTTTTTCGACTCTATCCATTACTAATCACACTTCACGTTTTCATTTTTAACCCTTATTTGCATTATGAAAGTTGCATTATAATTATGTTACAACTCCTGACTTTTCAACATTTTCGATGAATGTTAGTTGATGTTAATGACAAAATTATGGTAGAATGACTAAAATACCCCTACAAAAAATGTTAGAAATGTCGAAAAATCACAAGTTGTACCAATAAAACGCATGAGTGATCCAAAGTATACATAATATGCAACATTAGTGATCGAAAGTATACGAATTCATACTATAGAGTGATCGATTGGAGTTTTTTAACAAACATTAATGACCAATAAAGCCATTTGCTCAAATACAAAATAAAACACTTGTTATAATTTTAACGAAACATTTCTTTTTATTTTGTTTTTCAGAGCACGGAACTTGCTTCATAGTCGTTTGAATGTATGGTTCTTGCAAGTTGCAATCAACCTCAAAGATGTTCAACTACTATAACGATCCAAACTGACAAATCATAATTATGGCAGTTCATAATAATATAGTCTCACTCTCAAGGAATAAGACAGAGTTCTCTCACAATATCAAACGTTTGATGACCAAACTCTGCCAAATTGTCATTTGTCTCAACAACTTCATCTACATATTTTCATACAAAGCAATGTTATAATCAAACTTAGATGCTTAGGAGCATTGCATATTTGCATGTTTTTTGTAAGTTAATATATTCCCAAATGAGAAACTTAGAAGATGGCTCCAGAATCCAACTGTTTTCTGCTTCGAATTCGCCCGAAGAATCACATAGTACTATCTCCTCCTCTTCACACCACTCCCCACCACCACCTTATCAAAGCAATGCATCCTACATTCTCACTATCAATAATCTTTCATACAATATATACCGAACCCGTCCATTTTATCGCCTTGCTAAACAATCTAAGCCTACCAATATTCTCAAATCAGTCTCGTTTTCAGCCAGGAGTTCGGAAATTCTAGCTGTTGTTGGTCCGAGTGGTACTGGGAAATCGACCCTTTTGAGGATTTTATCTGGAAGGATTGATGACAAAGATTATGATCCGAAGAGTGTATTTCTTAACGATTTAGCGATTTCAAACAAAGCTCAGTTGAGGAAAATATGTGGATTTGTTGCACAAGAGGATAATTTGCTTCCTTTACTCACAGTTGAAGAAACTCTAATGTTCAGCGCGAAGTTCAGCGTTAGACAAGGGAGCGCGAGAGAGAGGAAAGCAAGAGTCGAGAGCTTGTTGATAGAGCTAGGCCTTGGTCATGTGAAAGATAGTTTTGTTGGTGATGAAGAAAACAGAGGAATTTCTGGTGGGGAGAGGAAAAGGCTATCTATAGGAGTTGATGTAATTCATGATCCACCTATTTTACTTGTTGATGAGCCAACTTCAGGTCTAGATAGCAGTTCAGCTCTTCAAGTCATTGAATTGCTTTCATCGATGGCTAAATCAAAACAAATGGTCGTGATTGTATCGATCCATCAGCCTAGTTACAGGATTATTCAGTACATTCCCCATTTCTTGATCCTCTCTGGAGGTTCAGTCGCACATAATGGTTCTCTCGAATCACTAGAAGAATATATTAGCGCGTTGGGATATGAAATTCCTGATCAGGTGAATGCTATTGAATTTGCCATGGAAATCTTACCGAAGCTTGAAGAATCATATGCCAAAAGAACTGCATTGAGTTTAGATGATGAAAATGATGAGTCGTTTGTATTGGTTTGGCAGAAGAAATGTAACGGGACACCACAATTCTCAAGTGATGACATCGAAACAAGTAATGTGTTTCGTTTTAATAGCGTGATATTTGAAATAATGGTTCTTAGTGAAAGGTTTTGGAAGATTATCTACAGGACCAAACAATTGTTCTTAGCCAGAACAATGCAAGCTCTTATTGGAGGTCTTGGATTAGGAAGTGTGTATATACACTTGAGAAATGAAGAACAAGGTGGAGTTGCTGAACGTCTCGGGTTGTTTGCTTTCAGCCTCAGTTTTCTCCTTTCTTCCACAGTTGAAGCTCTTCCAATGTACCTCCAAGAACGACGTGTACTAATGAAGGAAGCATCAAGAGGAGCCTATAAGCTTTCTTCCTACATGATCGCCAACACACTAATCTTCCTTCCCTTCTTGTTTGTTGTTGCCATGCTTTTCTCCGTCCCAGTATATTGGCTCGTTGGCCTTAACCCTTCAATTTCTGCTTTTGGATTCTTCGTTTTCTTGGTATGGCTAATCGTGCTTATGGCTAGCTCATTAGTACTCTTCCTCAGCGCGGTTTCTCCAGATTTCATCTCCGGGAATTCTCTCATTTGCACGGTTCTCGGTACTTTTTTCCTCTTCTCGGGTTACTTCATTCCCAAAGAAGTGATCCCAAAATATTGGCTCATCATGTATTATGTCTCACTTTATAGATACCCATTGGATTGTCTACTTATTAATGAGTATTCGAATTCGAAGAGTAAATGTTTCTCATGGATTAATGAGGATCATAAGCAGTGCATACTTACTGGAGAAGATGTATTGAGGAGTAGAGGTCTGGAGAATGATACTATATGGATTAACGTAGGAATCATGTTTGGTTTCTTTCTACTGTATAGGGTTCTATGCTGGTTGATCCTTGTAAGAAGAGTTTCAAAAACAACAATCTGATAATGGTATATACTCCCTCCATCTCATAAAGATCGTCTTGTTCGACTTTTTCAAAATGTAAGACAGAATGTTTTAATATTAGTTGAAGTTGTTTTACTTCCTATAATACTCATGAAATATTAGGCGAAAAAAGAGGGTTTATCTTGCCGACCTGAGATACTTCAACCAAATACTGAATCAAGTGATTCAGATCCGCGATTTATTTTATGAGACATTCGTCTATCAACCGAATCAAGCCATTGATAAGGCTTTAACATTATCACTATTATCTTCGTCCAACTTCTTCTTGTATAACCCCATTTCAATAAAGATGTATTTATTCAATCACCTTCTCGAGAGAGTTTTGCACCAATAGTCCCAATAAGTGGGACCAAATTACACTTTCTTCCCAGTAAATGATAATGTTGCAGTTGCAGTTCCTAATTGTGTACATGTACAAAATCTTAATGGAAACGAGTATATACGAAAAAAATCAAAACTAGAAAATCTTTATGCAAACGAGTATATACGAAACTAAAAAATATATATAGAAATATGAACTGCCAATAATATCCTTCCACATGAATTGGAAATCTATTTATGACGGTCTTCCATACAAATGACCATCTTCATGTACGTAAAACCTATTTGTCAAGAACTCAAGATATGTGCGGTACAATGTACATAAGGTAATATGCATATAAGATCAAGAATGAAAACCAAAATAATCTAAAGCTGTAATTCTCTCTATTCTCGCGGCCGAGCAAGCCAAAGGGAGCTAAGAGCTCGTAGTCGAGCAAAGTAGTCACCGATGGCAAGATGGGCACGTGCTGATTGGCGTGTAGTAAATACGCGATGCATTTGTTGCAAAGTCTGTTGTCGTAGATTATCAGCCTGAAATAAATAAATAAAATCTATCAGAAAGAATGATTATGTATCGCCATGCATACTGATGCCATAAGAAGTGATGAACTCTTGATATCCAAGTGCATCATATCGAAGATCACTCTGGGTTCATAGTACGTTCTTGTTCTTCGTAATCCAACAGAAATTTTTCTCGGGATTTGGAAGTTGTGCAGTAACGAACTATCACAACAAACTAAAGAAGGGCTCACCTGGCGGATGAAGCCTTCAAGTGTCCCTAGCTTCCCCATTGCCATTGCCATTTGACCCATATAGTTGGCCACGTTCCCTGTCGAGCTCGAAGGGCCAAGAGATCCGGCTAAAGTGTCAGCTAAGGACTGCTGTAATGCCTCCATACCCTGAGACAAGGCATCTTCAGCCTGTAGTGAGGACTGTTGTAAGTTGTTTATAGCCAGTAACTGTTGCTCAGTGAGAGGCTCCAGCTGATGTGTGAGAAGCTAAAAACAAGGTTTTTAAGATTTAACGTACAAGCTCATACAAAATACTTATAGACTAAATGAAAATCATTGAGATCAAGTGATCAAAAGATACTGGTAGGTGACGCGAGACCAAAGTAAATATGTAGTAGTAAAAATTTGTACATTGTGAGTTTTCCACATAGACATACTTAGGAGTGTTCTTGATAGAACCATACATGCTCCAAATGAAGAGGACTGGTCAAGATGAATTCACTAGAGTTGACATCGATGTCAGAATATCATATGAGCAGCCTTGACACAGCAAAAAAAGTGGGAGTCATGGAGAAACCTATTTACTGACGCTCCCAGGCTCGCACAAGAAATAATTTATAGGAATTCCTGATAGTCTTAAAAGTTTAAAATCTTTACTTCCCCATCATCTTTTATTAGTAGTTCACCTCTTATATTTACCAAATGCATTATAATAGAGCAAACATTTCTAATCCTACTGACAATCAGGGAAAAAGATGAGAGAGACAGGGAGCGGAGCAGAAGATCAAACTTCAATATAGTGTTGATCAGAGTTGTCTTAATTACTGTTTGCCTGTTTCCCTCCAAAAAAACTGGCAAGAGAATCAGGCAGACATTATATATCAACAACACATGCCCCAATGCTAATTAAATGATAAATACGTTATCAATCTGAACGGTTTGTGTTTATGAGTTGAAACCTAAAGCTGTTGCACCCACCTTTAGAATTTCTGATGAGCGGAATCCTCCAAGCCATAAGAAACATCTTTCTGCAGGAGTTTTCCACATGCCAGACAGGATGTGAAAGACATCAGTCTTGGCTGCATCCCCCTTTATCCTAAAGATGTCTTCATAGTGAGCCAAGACGCCATCCACAATGATGCGAAGTTCAGCATCGCCAGCATGGGAGTTGACAGCTCCTCTGAGCTCATTGATTCTTTTGTTCTGTTCTTCCAGCCATCGAGCGTATTCTACATCGAAAGCTAAGGCTCCTGCAACACCAATTCATATAAGATAATTTGATACACGGTTTAAATAACAAAAGATAAGACAAGGTAATGCTGGTAGATCAGGTAGTAGCACCAGATATCACATAGAGTATTTTTTAGCAATTGCACCCTCAAATCACACAAGACCATTTACTTATGTATTCTGACATAATTTATATGCCACAACTAACTTGATGCATGCCCTGGGTTTTCCTTACATTTAACTGCTCTCTAACTTCACAATATAACAAGATTTGTAGAAAATCCAAAGAAAGAATATGGACAAAAGATGTTTCACCTACACAGCTACACTCTGTTTTTTCTACTTAAATAACAACACATTTACACGAGGATACACACCAACTATAATACATGTAAGAGGTTCTCTTAAAAAATAGTCAGGCACTCATGCAATAAAACTGTATAATTATAGTGAACTACAATATACAGAGAGAGGTCGATGTGGAACTACGGTATATACTTTTCCAAATTATGCCAATCAACTTACAATTTAACTACAGGAGTTCAGGCCTTGAGGGAACAAAATTAAATTACAAATCAAAGTTAACGCTTAAATCATGGTCGTCATTCCACAACACAGGTTTATTAGCGCTCTATAATATGTCTTCCCCCAGCCAACTACCCTCTGCAAACAGTTTTTGTATTTCAAAACCTATGGTCCCACAGTCGGACAATAGTACACAGAATATAGCTTACCCGATCTTTAAGCTTGTACATGTATATTACCTTATCGGTAATGGAGAAAAAAGGCATACCAAAATTATGCCTCAAGTTGGAAACGAATAATGACTTAGCAGTATAGCCGGAGGTAGAGTAAGCATCTAGATTTAGTTCAAAATAACATATATTATTTGTCTGTGGAGCCAGTGGAGGTTTAATGAAATTTATTTGTATACAAAACGAAATGGCGCGATAACCCTAGGCATCAAATGAGAAAAGTGACGACTTGAATAGGATTGATTTGAGTTCATACAGATCTTTTAGGAAGATTGTATGTGTCAAGATACAATTTGTTTACTAGTAACTTATAATTTCCAAATTTAAGACAAATATGAAGTGACAAACTGAAGGCCAATGAGTATTTGGGAATTCAACAATCGATCGGAGTAAATTGTATGTTCATACATGATCAATAGTTTGTGTTTATTACATGCAAGGACATTCCTTTTAACCCAAGATATGATAACTGGTTTCCCCATGTAACCAACTATAAGGATTAGCAACATATGTAATAGTATCAAATTTCAGAATTAGACTCAACTTCTACTGAACTTTTTTATATATAAAATGCTAATACAATAACTAGGGATTGAGTGAGAATGTAAAGCAAATAGTTTTGAAAAAACATTTACCATTTCCACTCATGGATTGTGATTGATCTCCAGAACTTGAAATAAATATCCCCTTCAGGAAGATATGTTTGAGTGTAAGTCAGCCGCATTGGAAAGGGGAAACGTAACTGGGGGCTTAGGGGAGAAAACAAGAATTATTGATATGGAAGCAACATGATGAATATAAACCTGCTGGCGAGCTCGTTGAAGCTCCTGCTCAAGTTGTGTTAGCTTCATTCTGGTATTCTCTAACTGCTGTACGTAGGCCTAAAATATCTTGCCGCAGAGGAGTGTTAAGGCAAAATTCCGAATAAAAAGGAATTCCCATTCATGCCGCAAAGGCAGAAACATCATGGCCCCGAGATTATGTAATTTAGGATTACTTTAATACCAGATCATATGACAACTGAAGTCTTGGGGTATAAGAATGGTATTCAGGCTGATTTTAGATAGAAAATAATATTATAATGTAGGCCAACGACCCTTTCTGACCCATATTGACTGGTAACATATATAGAGAAACAACCATATCATTAAAGTTCTTCAAAAAAATTAACCAGGCTACTAGGAAATATAGAAGAAATATCTTCCTAAAAGAACATATTAACATGGTTGTAGGAATCGTGCTAAAAAGTAGATTGCAATACAATGTAGTCAGTTCAACGGCTTCCGTGCAAAACATTCGCTGACTCTACAATTAATGGAAAATTATGCATACAAGCACTGCTATGTGAATTTATTATAATTTTCAGAATTTTCCTATTTAAAGTTCAGAAAGTGTAGCAGCTCAGTAAATGAATCATAAGATGACACACGACTCGTGCTTGGTGAGAAAACCTACCTTTTTCCTTAAACGGCTTTTTCTGGCTGCTTCACGATTCTGAGCAAGTCTTCGCAGGGTCTGCAACAGAAGTATTGGTTATGCTCTTAATGCAGTTTACAAAAAAATATTGATCATAGAACACTACAAGAGGGAAAACCTTTTGGTCTTTTGTCTTCTCACTGCCATCAGAAATAACTGCCAAAGATCTCTGAAATTGGATATATGAATAAATATTAAATAACAGAATACATAGGACCACTGCCATGAATAGTTGATATTTGGAAAAGACGATGAAAATATATGCCAGCCGAATTCCAGTTATACACCTATTTATATTATTGAAATTAGAATAATACCCTTGAAATTTCATCGCCATCAGTAGAAGTATCTGTCACGGGAGTCATATCTGCCATAACGAACTCCCTGAATAGTGTTGATTATCACCTCAGGGCTCAGGCTGAACCTCTGTAACAAGCTGTAGCTATTGACCCTTTTCTGAAACTGGTATACTAAAAGTATTGTCACTTATTATCAGAAATCATTTCTTTTTCAAGAAGTGTGATGAGGAAGACATAAGTTGAGAACAGCAATGTATGCATCACATAAAGTAGGCGAGGTGCATCTTCAGCAGTGGCGGATTTAATGTACAATGATGCATTATCAACAGTCAGGCACCGGATGCAACGTCTACTAATACCGAAGATGGTATAGGTTATAAAGTTTTTCATGTATATCAACTAATTGAAGTCTAAAAGCTTCAACACATACCAGGACAGTACCAATACACAAGTCGTTTTCTCAGTTAACAATGTGACACAAAACACAACCCCTTAAAATCCTTTCAATGACGGGCCCATGCAGATCAACCAAGCAAAAGGAACAAAAAATTGGATCAACACAACCAAACAGATAAAGAACATCAAGTTTGTTCGATCCATTCTCTTCTTATCAAATTTCATCCCCCGTGTTCACTTTTCCAGAATTGGGCAAAGTGAGTAGCATAACAAATACGCTAAATTCCTCTCCTCCTTTATCACCTCTCGTGTCTCAAATTATCTTTTCACCATGTTCATATAAAATATTCAACTAAGCATATATGTCCTCTTCCAATGTTCAATGGTTAATATACCCTCGACTAAATTTGTTCTCCAACCAAAAACTAAACAAACCAGTTTGACATATTTCAACACTTCCAATATGTACAAAAATTACACTTCCAGTATAGCATTAACTATACATTCAACATACAAACTCACATGCCTCAAAAATTACGCTTCGACTTACACGGAGAAATACTCACTCCCCCTTACCCGCTTAAACCATAGCTTCTTCATAGGCATTGAGGCATATCGAAGTTGTCGTATACAACAAAATACTCACTTCATCCGAAAAGGATTGGCGCGTATGATTTTCAAAGCAACAAAAGATAGCTTTAATTGAAGCAAATAACATCGATTAAATAAGAATCATCATCATATCAATATGAAAAGGACAACTACTCAACTAACTACTTCACTATACTTTCACCAAATATTATACAAGCAAATACAATATAATTAAATTCAAAATTCGAAACTGGACAATATTTTGGGATAAAAGTTGCACCTTTCTACTGCTGATCAAATAAGATACAAAATAGAGTGAGTCCCGAGAAGCTGCTAAAAGGGATTCGTGTTGTTTTTGGTTGTTCAAGGATTCTTTTGATTCTGTATATTTTAGCAATCAAATCATTCAGACACTTTAATAGAACGGATAAAACTAATTATATGTAATAATTGTACTGTTGATATTAATTCAATTACTATAATTGAATACGGAGTATTTAGTAGCTCTCACTATAATTAAAGTGAATCATAACAATCAATTATTCATTATTCATTATTTTTACTAACATAAAGTTAGCTTTCAAAAAGTTTTTCATTTTGTGCATCATTTTGCAAGAAAATTATTTAACTGATCAGCTTTGACTTTGAACTTTTTAGAGTTGACTTTTATGTACGTACGAGTTACGACTACTGGCGAGACATTAGCCGCCTTCAGCTACTATTTGGTCTCAGAATTGACCGAGTATAAAAATGAGAATTAAAATATTTGTAAAGAGTTAATTGAATAACATCATCAAAAGATAATTGCTATTGATCAAGAGGTCTTCAATTTTAAATTTTTTAGTTCAAATTTCGAGCAAGACAGTCTGTCTTATATTTTCATTCTAATACTTTATGTCATTCTAATTTATAATTGTTGTCCACATGAACTAATGTTTTTGATGCAACATATGAAAATATTGTAGAGTGATTTTTAATTATTTGGTTAACACAAAATTTATATATTCATATATTTATTAAATGAAAATGTGAAAGGTAAATGAATATGTATTCCCTCCAATTCAAATTACATGTCATTTTTACTTTTGCGTGTCTAATTTTTACTGTCAATTATTTGTATTATTTTTTAGCTCGAAAAATATAATATTAATATCTCTATAAATTTATATGTCCCTTCCAATAAGATGTGATATGTAAATTAATCTTACCTAATGAGGCAAACATATTTTTATACAATAAATTTTGTCATGAATTCGATGATTTTAGTGTAAAAATAATAACAAACACATGAAATACATGTCCAATCCAGTTGCCAAACGTGTGACATGTATTATGTATACAATAATTTTTGTCATCAAAACGTGGTAGAGTATGTCAACATAAAAAAAAGTAGGATACTAGATGAAATTATAGAAGTGATGAAGCCGATAGTTTGTTACATTAAAATCATGACATGTGTAACGTGCATCGAAGTGATGCGTATAATGTAACAGAAGATCCAGACACGAAAAAAGTAGAATATTAAACGAAAATGTGAAAAATAACAATCCAACAAAACTTTTCTCAAGATTAGAGTTAAGAATCCTTGTATCACAACAGATTATTATTCAGAAGAAGCTCAAAACTTGAAAATTGAGATTGACAATACAGGACATTGGTACCATATTGCAACACAATTGAATAAATCTAAACTGTCATCTCTATCTATGATTGCCTAATAGGAATACCTAGCTGTTGCATGTGTAGGACATAATTATACATAAGGTTACATTAAATAATATACATACAACAACTAACACTCGCCAGTCCGATTGATTCCGAAGTTCTACTCATTCACGAGGCCGAGCAAGCCAAAGAGAGCTAAGTGCTCGTAGACGAGAGAAATAGTCGCTGATGGCTAGAAGAGCCCGAGCCGACTGACGTGTTGTTAGTACACGATGCATTTGCTGCAGCGTTTGTTGCCGCAGATTATCAGCCTGAAAAACGACATAAGTAACCTATTTACACTGCTGATGGACAAAGGCCAATTATTATATTACGACTCATGGTGAATAATGCAAGTGCAACATTGAGAATGTACTATATTCATACTAGATTATTTATCTTCTTTTTCATTCGAGACAATTTGTACTCCTCGCGAGATGAAAGATACTTCCATAGGAATCAGATGTGTAGATGGACAAAATAAAGTAGTTAAGTAGGGCTCACCTGGCGGATAAAGCCCTCAAGAGTTCCGAGCTTCCCCATTGCCATCGCCATCTGACCCATGTAGTTAGCTACATTCCCTGACGATCCTGAAGGACCCAAGGAACCAGCTAAAGTGTCTGCTAAGGACTGTTGTAATGCCTCCATTCCCTGCGACAAGGCATCTTCAGCTTGCTGTGAAGACTGCTGCAAGTTGTTTATAGCAAGTAACTGTTGCTCGGTCAGAGGCTCCAACTGATTTGCAAGAAGCTACAAACAGGCAACTCAAAAGATAAACTCACATGTTGGTACAAAAATACCAAGGAGATTGTCAAACAAATTTTAAATGGTCAAAGGATGCAAGTGCGACCCATCAGAACAAATTTCAAGAAACGGTAACAATCAGTAAGTTGGGAATTCTCCGGATACAAAAAAATCACGGATGACAAGTTTCAACCCATCCGTATACACGCGCTGTCCTTCCAACTCAATATTTGGACTAGTAACTGTATCTCAAAAGTTAAAGAAGCAGCCTTGATTCACGAAGTGGAAGTTAAATTCAGCTACACAATATTCTCTCTTCTTGAACATCCAAAAAGAAATAGTATTAAGACGAAATCCACCAGTTTTAGATGTTTGTTTCCTCATCCAATTCTATTTTACTTGAGCGTAACCTATGTTACTCATGGAATGCAGGGCTAATCACGACATAGAACCTAAAACAGAGGTCAACATGAAGAGTTGAAACCACTGATTTCCCAAATAAGGAACTACAGAACTCCATGACACTTGCTCAGACTACCATCCTTAATTCAATAGAAAGAGTATAATGATCATTCTTCGCCAGTACAGAATGAAACTGATAACAAAGAAGTTAGTTTACATCATTTTTCATGACAAAGATAAAAGATAACACCACAATCATTGCTTTTTCCTTTTTGATTGATTTTATTTTATTTTCCACATTCTCGATCTCTGTTCCCTGTTCTGCAAATAACCATCATTGCAAGAGCGCCACATACCTTCAGAAGTTCAGAAGAGCGGAACCCACCAAGCCATAGAAAACACCTTTCTGCAGGAGTTTTCCACATGCCAGACAGTATGTGGAAGACATCAGCCTTAGCTGCGTCCCCCTTTATCCTAAAGATATCGTCATAGTGCGCCAAGATGCCATCCACAATGATACGAAGTTCACCATCCCCAGCATGCGCATTGACAGCTCCTCTTAGTTCATTAATTCTTCGATTGTGTTCTTCCAGCCACCTTGCATATTCTACATCAAATGCTAAGGCTCCTGCAACACCAAGGACTATTAGCAGATTCTGAGGTGGAATTTTTCTTCTGCTCAAAAGGGGTATTTGAAGAGCGGGATACAAGGAACGCGCAATAACTCTGACGATCCATTTGATAGTTTATATAACATGTTGAGTAATTGCACTTCCAAATATACACCAACATAGACATCAATTTTTGGGTATAAAATAGTATGACTGCCACCTCTGAGTTGATGTTTTCCCTGAATGGCATATAATACTGGATGAATGTGAATACTAACTAGAGAAGAAATGGTAGTATCTGTGTAGCTTTAGAATACAGCACATCGAAAACATGAGTCCTTTCAAATTCAGATAATATGTAACAAGGTGTTCTACTTCCAATTATTTTATTTGTCTTAGAACATGACAACCACACCAACGTAACAACTTCAGAACTTGGATTGGCAAGTAAGTGAAAATAAACGCAAGATTTTATTTACCATTCCCACTCATTGATTGTGATTGATCTCCAGAACTTGAGATAAAGACGCCCTTCAAGAAGAAAGGTGTCAGTCCCAGGCATAGGAGAAGAATAATTCAATTAGCAACAGGAATTTCATAATTCTTATAATCAGAGATGTAGGAAGCAATTTTATAATTATGCACCTGCTGGCGAGCACGTTGGAGCTCCTGTTCAAGTTGTGTCAGCTTCATTCTGCTATTTTCTAACTGCTGCACATAAGCCTAAAAGAAGAGGATATTACAAAAGGGTATTCGCTTTAGTCTTAAAACTTCAACATATATATATTAAAAAAAAGAGCTCTATGAGGCCTACATGCCAGTATAACAAGATAAACCAGAAACAAGAAGACATTTCTATTACTAAACCAACTACTATGTTTTGAAGCAATAAGAAGTCAATGACAATGGCTCCAGCATAAGATTCAAATGATATAGAAATCCCATGAGGAGGGGAAGGGTCCAGGAAACTGTAAGAAAAAGACAATTCATCATAGTTCTCCCATTTACTAATAGTGCTCGAGGTGTTTCTGAATCACCCTCTATACCATTTTTATATATGGGGGAATTGACTGAAATCCGAGGTAAAATAACAAGTGTGTATAAGAACATTCTTAAACTTCGACAAATTGTTCAGAACTTTACATATTTAGAATTCGTGAAAAATAAAGTCTGAACAAATGATAGAAATCGGGGTTGGTTAGATAACCTACTTTCTTTCTTAATCGGCTCTTTCTTGCTGCTTCACGATTTTGAGCAAGCCTGCGAAGAGTCTGCAACATAACTATTAGATATTATGTTCTTAATATATTTTCTGGAGCAGTTTGATAGTAAAAACTACAAGAGTGGAACCTTTTGGTCTCTTGGCTTATCACTGCCATCTGAAACAACCGCAAGAGCTTTCTGAAATTTCGTACAGAAAAATATCAAATAACCATTACAAAGAATCTAATAGCATGTATCCTTAGAACTTACAATAAAGAGGAAAAATATATTTATGTAACTGGTTTCTTCAGATGTTAACTACTGTATTTGCATTACTAAGGAGATTAGAACATTACCCTTGGGTCAGTGTCGGCATCACTAGAAGAATCACTCATGCCACCGACATCTGCCATCATGAACTCCTCTGACCTCTTAGATGTTCAATTTAATTCAAATAAAGCTCTACCAACTGAACCTTCTCTGAGACTGGAACATCGATATAGTGTCATCCGTTTATGGGGGGAATTAACTAGATAAGAAGAGATTAAATCTTTTATAAAGTAAAGGTGTGATAGGCATGGATTTCCACAAGTGTCAGTTCTTAATTCATAGCACACTGATAGGTTTTAGAACATATCATGAAAAATCTAGTGAAGCAACGACAGAAGTGTCCACCTATAACCTTTAGCTAATTCTTTCTTCATGCATCGGCTCTTCTAAATCTGAAAGAACGTATCGGCTCTTTTAGTGATGATTTATTATGGATCAACTTAATGTTTAACCATTGACAAAATAAACCAGTTCATCTTTGTAATTAAGTACATATATATCCAAGATAACGCACAAAAAACACAGTAGACATATCATCGCCAGCTTTTGAATTTGCATGCTCCTAAATCCATATGCATATCAAATCCCTCAATAACCAAAATGCACCAAAACGCAAACAAAAGAAAACACCTGGAATTATACTTTTAACAAAAACATATAATGAATATGCATATAAACGAGAAATTACTCTGGCCTATCACCCAAACAATCCCTTTTAGCTTAAATAGTGAATATTTACCTTGACTATGAGCTATACTACTAACAAAACATATAATGAACCTACATATAAACAAGAAGATACAATAACCTCGCGAATTCATTGCTTCAACTATCAACTTATGATATGGAAGCAATCCATTTCAGCTTAAAAATGAAAATTTATCGTGATGATGAACAATTAAGCCGAAAGAAGATACCACAAATTATATCAAAAGAGTACACATTGAGTTATACTTATAACAAAAACTAAGTATACATATAAACAAAGCCCAGCAACCTATTTTAGCTAAAGAATGAAAGTTTACCTTAATACTCAACAATTATGCCCAAAGAAGATGCCAACCCCCCCCCCCCCCCCCCCCAAAAAAAAAAGAAAAGAATACACATTGAATTATACTAATAACAAAAAACAACAAAGAAATATACATATAAAAAAGAAAAATAGGTCTAAACCCATAAATCCATTTTACCTAAAGAACGAAACTTTACCTTGATGCTCAGCAACTATGCCCAATAAAAGAATACACACATTCAATTATATTTACAACAAAAAAAATATATATATATTCATATAAAACATAAAATTAATCTGACCCCATTAATTCATTTGAGCTAAAGAATGAAATTTGACCTTGATGATGAACAATTATGCCAAAAGAAGATACTAAAAAGAGCAAGAGTTGAGAAGTTGCAGCTGAAAGTGAATCTTGTTCCTTGAAGTTGTTGTGTATGAATCTTTTACCACTAAAAACAAGTTTGGTAGAGTTGGAATCTGCCTTTTTTTCAACTCAATCTATCTTAACATTAACATTAACATTAACAGTAAAATAAATTGTTAATTGAATTCAGATGAATATCATAAACCTAATACTCACTTAAACAAGTGGACAGTAAATAATTTGGAGGGAGTTCAAGTCTTCACCTATTCTACACTCCAGTAAATTAGGAGTAAAATAATGTCATCATTTAAGATTTGATGAAAAAATTATACCCAAATAAAGTGTCTTGATAAAAATAGAATAGGTATGAAATTTCTGGTTTTATCCCTTTTTAGGCATGAGTGATAATTACGACCAAATAATTTATTTCGTTGTATATTTTTTTATAAATTTTGGATCACTTCTCGATTTATTGTTAATGTCTCTTGTGCATCTTTGACGGTCCCAAACTTGGTGTTGAGGTGAGTTGTGTTAGAATTCCGTGCAGCGAAAAGTTTTGTTTAAAAAATTAGAGGCAAAGTACAAGCAGTCTCCCCTCTTCACGTAATTTAGAATCGATTTTTTTAAGGAGTAAATCTTGCGTTGATGAAGTGGTTAACTGACAAGCTCGAGTCCACTAATCAGGTGAGTCATATTCCACGATTTACCTCATTCATTTATCTTAAACAAAATGATATAATTATAGGATATAAAAATAAATCGTTGTTCTACCTTCCTACAATAACACGAGGGATGACACAATACATGATGATGGATGACAACCACATTTAGCAGAATAATGCATTATTTGGACCACTTCTCAATTTGTATATGTCATTATTGCACAAGCGGTTATAATCTTCTCTAACATATAAATAATTATTGAGTGATTTATTTCGTCACTAATTATTAAATTTATACGTTAATAGTCATTATTGGCTAATGAATCACACGTGAAAATCAGCATTTATTAGGTTAAAAGTTTTAAAAATGCCAAAATTCACTTTATTGTTTATGTTAGACGTGTACTTTTTTAATAATGCTTCCCTCCTGTCGAATATTCGCATTTAGCCTATCATTGAATTTTTAATCTATTTGCATTTCCTAGTCATTTTCTATGTTGACCTTGACTTTAGGAATATAAATGTTGGCATTTTCACGAGCGCAATGTTTTTCCAGAATTTAATATAGACTTCTCCCGATCTGTTTATTAAAAATCGAAAAAGATCATTTACCTCCTTTTCGTGCCCTCGCTGCACACAGCAACTAAAGCATGTATGGTTTATCCATACATGCCATAATCAAGATGGCATTTAGATGTTTAAAATACACTTTTAATCCAAATCGATACTCGATTGATGATTTTGTTGACATTCAGTTTCAATGAACTGATGCAGAGAGGATAGCATGCTAAGATTCCTACAATTGACTTCCAATAGCTCGACCCTACTACTGTTACATAAATTTTCTGCAGCATTGTTGCTTGAGAAAAATAATTCAGGCAAAGGTAATGTGCCCTCTACAAATGGAAGGGTAATAAGTGTGAACATTGAAGTGCTATCACATGAGGGGAAAGGCGCCACTAGTGCACTCAGTATGTAGGAATGGATGGATCGACTTTGAGAGCATATTCATGAATTCCACCGGATATATTAAACACTCTTCTGAAACCCTGAGCATCAGAAGTCGTTCAGACAAAAAAGAACATAGAAACTGCCTGTAATGACATCTAAGTAACTTTCGATGCAAAACATGAGACGATTAGTTATACATTAGACTTGAAGAACTAAAACGATTCAGTCTTGCAAAACATTGAAACCAAGGAAAAGGGCAGAAAGTCTAACCTGTGTCTGCAACCATTTGGCTACTTGTAAAGAGCGCATGCCATGGTGACACTGCATCACATGATTCACCATTAGCATTTAAAGAAAACGATAAGGAAAATAAACGTAACATATTTAAACCATCCAAGAGTAGGAAGAAAAAAAAACATTCAGTTTTACATATGCTTCTCATAAGAACATAGTTATTTATTGTAATTAAGCACAAATCCAAAGTCCAAACCCAACAAATAATCTTCCCATTAATTCATACAACTATATGAATCAAAAGAACTATAAGCATGAGGTCGTGATTTGGAGCATGTATGATGTGAGAAGATGCAACAAACAGTCAGGTTCCTGTGTCTCATCTTTACTTTCTTGTGAAGGTAATTTGCAGATCATGATTCCACACTTCTTCCTTTTACAATTTACATTTTACCCCTTCCAGGTTCTTTCATGATCTCCAAAAAGTTCAAACTCAACAGCAAGAATATACGGATATATATATACACTTTTCATTGTACGGTTTCGTGCACTTTGACAGGAACTTATAACTGCATCACATCATTTTAAGGACTCTTAGAAATTTTGTCTTGATGGGGCCCAGAGCTACATATTAAGAAGGGATTGCCAGCAAAGGATGTTTGCCCATGTACTTGAAATCTCCCAGTATGAGAACAATAATGAGAAGATTGTGAGTAGAGAGGTAAGAAGGGACAAACCAGGACGTAAGTTTCCTTTTGTGGATCAAACTTAGTAGTGATTTCTGGTCCCCACATTCCGAACTGACGAAGAGGTAAAACATGAAAACCAGGCAAAGAAGCCGTGTCCCTGGAGAAGATAAACACAAAAGGAAAGAAGCTGATTCACTAGATTATTCAAATTAAAAGTAAAAGATACTGCAAGAGACTTGTTCAACTTTTGCTGCCTCATCCTTAATCTTCCTGTTGTGCTTCATTTTTTTAAAATGAAGCAAAAATGAACCGCAAACATAAGCAAGACTCTCTTTCGTGATTATACTTGCACTTCCAAGTTAAATTTGTCAGTGATTATGTATATCCAAAATTACCAACTTACAACCATGGATGGTGATACGAAACGGTTTCATAGTATAATCAATTGATAATGGATGGAAAAAGCACACTGTTAATACCCCCACAAGGTCTTAATCAACCAATTGGAGACTGAATTCTCAATATATGGAAATAATTCAAATTAATGCACCTTATCCTCAGAGGCAAATCTATTCAACATATTCCTCCCTCCACAACTCTCTAATTAAGGCTTACTCTGTCATAGGGAGTCCCGCAATGACACAGCGGTTATTCAAGGGGTGGAGCATTTAATTATTTTGATGATAAATTAGGAAAACGTCAGTTACAGCTCGTTCCATAGTGTTTACTAAGGTCAAATACGCTCACTGAAAGTGGCACGGAGGGGTTATGATGCTTGAACCTTTTTATGTTAAGAAAGGTGTCCAAGCAAAGGTTCACATGAAGCGTACAAGAAAGGGAAGTCCAAAAAGTTTAAATGCAAACGAGTTAACAAAACATACACTTCTTCTGGTTCTCGAACATCAATCAGTTGAGCATCTTCTGAAAAGGATGGATCTTGCATTTTGTTATGAAGATCACTAGGTTTAATATCTTCGAGTATTGATTCTTCCCTGGAAAGAAGGATCATTACACCCAAAAAGAGTAATAAAGAAGTTCAAATGCTTTGATAACATAAATGCATTTTACCTCTCTGATAATACTTGAAGTAGATGCCATCCAAATTTCGTTTTACACTTCATAACTTTGTTCATAGGTGCACTAAAAGCTGTTTCTTCAAATTCTGGCACCTAACAATTTTACAAATGAGATATAAGGATCCAACATAAGAAGTCTACCGGTCTTTGAAGAAGAAGTTCTCTAGCTCAAGAAAAGTTGACTTCCAAAAATATGGATCTGTAGTACCCAATACTGGATATATATGAACTCAGATTAAGGAAGAGATATATCACTTAGGTTTTCATATTGCAATAGTTGTGACTATGTTTGCAAGCGAACTCAAATGCTCTGAGCAATGTAATAGCATACACAAGATAAGATCTTCCTTACAGCAGATGCCGCATTCCCCACAATTTCAATCCTGTTCTGATTGCCATGTCACGTAAATCTAAAGTGACATAATGACTAAAGAAGCAACGATAAATATAGTAAAACAATATCCTTTTCTGGAACCAGTCCAACATGCAACCTCAACAGCCAAAACTTGCAGTCTTGCACTCAAGGATAAAAAGCATACCATTTGCCCCTTCCTCACCCAACCAAGCATGCCTCCTTCTTCCTTTGAGGGACATATTGAATATTCAACAGCCAAGTCACTAAGATCCTCACCTAGGTATAAAGTATTTATAACATCGTGTTAGTAGAATATTATGTAACCCGGTGATTATAATTTACGTCTTTCAGCGAATCTAATAAAGCAGTACATGAAACTACCTGACAAAGCTCTTTTCTGTAGCTCCACAAGTAGTTGAGCATCATCTTCTTTTACAAGTAGGTGTTGTACTAATATCTCTCGACCAACATCAGAGCTACTTCCTGAACTAAATGAAGCTGCAAAAAGAAATAAATGGAAGTAATGGTAATGTAATAACTCAACTACAATAGCTCTCATGTTTTCTATTAAATCCAAAATTGTTTGCTTATTGTAATGGAACCCAACTGATTATGAAGCATGCCACCTTCTAACTTAACCATTGGTAAGATTTAAGTACATTGGGGGCACATTAAGCAACACAATTTCAAGCTATAGGCCCTGCAGGATCATCAAATATTATCCTTCTATTCTGTGTTCTGTCTACCAGTTGTGTTTCCTTCCTACCCAGCATATATTATGACCACATAATATACATCAGATGCCAAAACGCCTCTGAAGAGGCTCCTGTCTAAGTGGGATAAGGTAGTCCACTAGTACATAACCTATCCAACACCCCGTCCCCCCAGTAAACAGAATCCATGAATCATGATACTTGATGCATTCCAGAAAACAGTGTCAGTCATACTTTATACTTATGTAGACACAGTTTCGCCTAAGCAAATCACAAGAAACCAAAAGTTATTTACTGCACATTAACATTCTAGGTATTGTGATCCTGGAACCAATAATTTCAGTAAGTGCCACAACTCACTTACAATAGTAAATATCGTAACAAAACTTCTATAATGCAATGTGGATATTATCAACAACAACGTGTCCCAATGCCTCTAAGGTGTCTCCCTCCCTAAGTCGTGTAAGGGGGTCAGATTATACACGGTCTTACCCCTTGATGACAGGACATTGTTTCCAAAATGACCCAAATTGAAGTACAAAGATTATACACAAATTCACAACAAATAAGAATTATAGGTAGTTTAATTTGAAATTAGGTGGATATCAAGAAACAAACAAACAAAAAAGGCTCTTTTTTAACATATTACATGATACGATATCAAATGGTAAAAGGTACACACCCTTACCACCCCGACAAGTAAATAAGGGAGCATGTTACCAAATCTCGCCAAGAGTGAAGTGCAAATACTATCTACTGCCTCACGATAGATAATAACTTAGGTGGTGTTCGATTTATCTCATTATATCCAAGTGTCATCGAAATTCAATACAGTATCAATTACTTGAAAAAATATAGGGTGGCTACCGTTACTGGCTAGGATCCTGTAGTTTATTCCACTCCACTTACAGCACCAACAATAACATTCAATACAAAAATAAATAAATCAAGAAACACTAATGAATTGCAAAAAGAAAAGGGTGATTAACTGATTACTAAAAAAAAACATACCAGTTGCATTAACGCATGAAAAAACATGTTTGGACATGTTTGATGAAGAGATTCGTTTGAAGATAAAGGGATTATGAGACAATACTGATTTTTTGCTAAGAGAAGATGAAATTACAGAATCTGGAATGGTTGAGATGGAAGAAAACAAAGGTGGCAATAGTTTGAAAGTGGTGAAACGAAATGGACATGAAAATTGTGGAAGATAAGCTCTCAACATTGTCGAATTTGTTTAGAGGAGAAGCAGAGACTATCTTGTCTGTCTGTTTTATTTACTCAACACTGACCGGCCCAAACTGTGTTTAGGCGTTTGATTCGAATGAATCGAACTACTACCTCCATCCCTATTTAATAGACCCATTTTAACTTTTTGGGTCAAACTTCGAAAGTTTTGACCGTAAATTGTTATTAATCTATAAGAGATAAAATAGTCATATGAGATTTTGTTAGATTCGTCTCAATATATATTTTTTAAATATCAAGTTTTTATAATTTTTATTCATGTAAAATTAAAAATATTTACGTTTTAAGTTGTGTCTCGGAGACCGTGAAAAAGTAAATGGGTCTATCATTTAGGGATGGAGGGAGTACATTATTATTTTCATATTAGATACTCCCTCCGTCCCTAAATGATTGGTACATTTTGACATAATCAACAAAACATTATTTCAAACATAAATATCTCCGTCAAGACAACTTGTCCTAGTGGCAAGCATGCTGACACCACTAGCAGAGGTCTCGGGTTCGAGTCCTCTTGCTAGCAAAAAGAAAGAGGTTCGAGCGATCTTAATGATTGCTTCACGAACACGACAAGAGTTTTATCATAAAATCTTCCAATTAAAGATAAATCCATACATAATTTACAACTAAGTAATGAGCACATTGCAGAAACATAAAAAGTTCAAGCTTTTTCACATAATCAATATAACATGTGTTCATATTCAAACAACAAAGTTTGTTTTCATTAAATCTTTAACTAATTCAAGACAACAAATACTAATTAATCAAATATGATTACAACAACAAATGAATACAAACCAAATAACAAAATAAAGAAATAAACAAAAATAAAAGAGAGAGCAAAAAGGTCATATCTTTATTAGCAGAAATAGCATCAAATACTCCCTCCATACAAGAAAGATTGTTAATTTAAAAATCGAAAGTCAAAATTAACAAAATTTATAGCTTTCGTAGACACAAATAAACTTTTGATTTGAATCAAATCCACTATTTAAGTATCGAAGTATAAAATACGCCTGATGCTTATACCCGCACGAAATATACCCGCACAAAATTGTGGTGGTTGATGAGTAAATGATGATTGTTTGAGCTTTGAGTTACCTATTCCAGATCTAGAATATGGTTGGTGTTCTAGAGAGGATTTTTGATAGACTAAAATTTAGAGAGAGGAAATTTGATAAATGAGATTGAAAGTTTTGTTCTCATCAATTTAAAAGGGTATTTTAGTAAATTAATATGGAGTACTGTATATAAATGTACCGTATTTAGCATTACCCTTCTACATATGAAAAAATTATAAAAAGTTGATATTTCAATAATATATATTGAGACGAATCTAACAAGATCTCATATGACTACATTATTGTTGATCAAATTTTAAGTTTGACCATACAAAGTCAAAATGTACCAATCATTTAGGGACAGGAGGGAGTATATTAATAAATTGAGTATGAAGTTTAGGTATTGCATAAGCGTTATAGATGATACCTGTAAATAGTGTGCCAACGAGCCAGGTAATTTGTTACCTGCTCGAGCACTCACACGAGTACTCGACACTATAGAATATTTGATAGTTAACGAGTAGGGTACGAGTCTAAGGTTGTGCACGTTTGAAAAATCAACTCACTCGATATTTTCTCAATCCTTTAGTTAACTATCAAATAAATTACTAATGAATTTTTTATATATTCCTTCCGTTCTCTTTTACTTATCTTTCTAGCCTTAAACTTCTGTTTATAAATACTTATCTTTATAGTAATGCATATTTTATCAATTTTTTCCTCTTCTAACCTTAGTAAATGTAATTATATTACCAATGCTAAAATTAAGTTGCATATATAAAATGCAGATAGATGATTGAATGTCAAAAGAATGGACTCTTTATTAATTTTAGCTAAACGAGACCTCTCTTAGATTTTTTTTTTTTTTATATAAATTAGCGATGAATTATGACTACAATGGTATTTCAAACAACTAATACAAAAATTCCTAACTAGAGAGTGGGCCAGTAAATGGACCGAACTATACCGAACGTAGACATGTTTGAGTTCGGTCCGCACCTGAGTCGTACCTACATTCGGTCCGATCAGAAAATTGAGGACATCAATTTTTACCATTGGGGTTTGAGTTCACATGTTTTTTGGGGGATAGACTGTCCGATTTGGTCTGGGTTCGGTCCAAACCAAGGAAATCAGATTTAATTCATCATTTTTTCATGTAAATAAGAAAGCCAACATATATGAAAAGGCAACATATATGAAATTCATATTCATTTCATCATTTTTTTTTTATATAAACAACTTAAGCCGGCACCAACAATTCAACATATATGAAAAAGTAGATTTGATATAAGTAGGCAACATATAAAGAAATCACATTTAAAAGTTATCATTTTTTTTATATAAACAACTAAGGCTACATATACAAAAATCAGTTTTGAACATGTATGAAAATCATATTCAATTTTTGCATTTTTTTCATATAAAAACAAATCTCACTCTAAGAGATGATCGGCAAATCGAAGATAAAATCTAAGCGTGATGAGATGAGAATCGGGCATCAGATGAGAAATGAAAAAACAACACAAATGATGTTTTAGGTCTAACCTTTTAAGTTATCACTTATGAGAGAGTGAGTGAAGTTTCTAAAGAGTGAGTGAGAGTGTGAGAATGATGTTTTAGGTTTAGGTTTAGTTTTAAGTATTTATATGATGGTTCATGGATCATTAAATTCATAAACTTATAGTTATGGACTTCTAGAGTATGGACTATGAAGACATGGAGTATAACTGTATAACTGTATAAGAGTATTTATATGTGGCCACGATCGGACCAAACTATTTCGCACGGTTCGTCCGATCCGTCGAACATCCATTCTTAATATTTGCATATGCGCACCGAATCGATAACCGAACCTTTTTGAACCGAATAATGCGAATTGAATCGAACATTTTATGTATGTCACGGCCCTAATAGAGAGTTAGAGTATAATATGAGATAAATTTGTCTCCAACAAAGTTTAAACCCATAACCTCTTACATGAAAAGTCCGACCTCTCTTAGAATTAAGTTGCATATAATGAATGTTTTTCCATTCGATTTGTAGATTTAATTATATAGTTTCATCATAGCAGCATTTTCTAATTTGATGTAAATGAAGTACAAAAACTTTACTAAATAATATAAATAAGAATTGTACGTATTATAACAAGTCATTACGTAGACATTAAGAAACAAGGAAAATGGAGAGGAAAAGAACGTCTTTTTAACATGTCACATATTAGGATAAGATGTATACAACACTACCACTTTTACAATCTAAGAAGCTTAGGTACTACTACTAGTTAAGTAGTTAGGATCCTATGGTTTATTCTACTCCACTTTGAGCACCAACAATAACTTTCACTTCAAGAAATAATAAATAAAGAAGCATTGATGAATTGCAAAAAGACACAAAAGGTGACCGTATTTGTAAACAAGTATACCAGTTGCACTAACGCATAAAAAAACATGTCCATACATGTTTGAAAGATAAAGGGATTATGAGATAAGAATGATTTTTTGTTAAAAAGAAGATGAAATTATATATAGAACCTAGAACAGTTGAAATGGAAGAACAAACAAATGGTGATTATTGGTGAATTTGGTGATGGTTTGAAAGTGATATGAAAATGGTGGAAATTGAGCTCTCAAGTAGGAGGCGATCTATTTATTTTAAAGTGAGTATTCGAAATGGATATCATTTGAAATGAGTGGTCAAAACATATAAATATATTGAAATATAAATTTAAATGTTAATTATTTTACTATTAATTTCTTTTATACATGTATAATTTTTATTTTGGTTAAAAACGTAATTGTTCGACTAAACAGGCGCGAAGCAATACCGGTCCGCCACTGCATACAAGGCATGCCTAATATTGTCTACCTGAGTGACCTAGTTTGCCGCTATTGTGTCGGTTCGAGATCTACCTAATACACATTTACGAATAGTGATTGCGGGTCTCCGTCACAAAACAATATGTGAATTGGTTTACACGACAAGGAGAAAATACTATCATGTGTGTGTTTTGTGATAAAGCCCCTTCACTTTTGTTTATTTGCTTAGGTACTATTTAAAGAGCCATCGGTATAAACCTCGTTTAGGGATACGTATTAACATTGACTAAATAAGAAAGTTATAATAAATGAAAGAAGTGAAAGTGGATCGTATTTATAGAAAAGGGGGAATATCATTTGGGTACATTATCCAACTTTCGAGAAACAATAATTTCAATATCACATCAACTTAGTTAATAGCTTGAAGTCTTAACGTGTATATATATAACACAAACCAAATGAGTTAGGACATCCAACCGATTTCAATTCATCCAAAAGAAAAGGGGAGTGAATAGAATAAAACAATAGAAGTGGGGCAAAAGGGTAAAAGTCAAATATTCTTTTCTTCCAACATTTTCTTGAAAAAGACAGTAACAATAGAAAGATCACTTGAAGGCTGAAACCAACCGAACTAGCAAGATTCACAATCAATATATTGATTTCCACATTTCCACTCACCAACCAAATCAAGATTCCAACTTTAATCACTTTTTTCATTCATTTACCAATAAAGATTCAATTTTTTTGCAGTTGTAGATGACTGACAAAAAAACCCCTCATTTTTTCTGGTAATAAAATTCACAGATCTTTCAGTTTCGTTTGTTTTTCAGTACAATATTGTTATATAGTTGAACATAATCTTAGTTTAGTTGGGTTTAATTCAGTTTCCTCGTTAATGTTTTCTGTTTCTCTATATTACTTGCTGTGTAGTTCTACCATAGTTGTTGAATTTATTGAGGTTGGTGTTTTTTTTATTTTGGCCAAGATTGTTAGGTTCATTTTGTTTTGACTGCTGGAATGTTAAGATAGGTGATTGTATGTTGGAATTTTGATCAAGATTGTCTAGTTTTGAATATTGATGGTTGACCCTTTACATCTCTAGTGAAAATACATGTTGTACAATACTCTGTGAATAATATATCAAATTACAATTTTCTAACGCACTTAACTGTTAACATGGTTATTTTTGTTAAAATCTAAGTAATGCTCGTTAGTAAAGGCAGAGTTTGTAACTTTTGACCATCGAATATCAAACTAGACATTCTTTAAGGACCGAGGCAGTATTGTTTATTGTTGCGTTAAATTAGAGTTTCATGCCACATTTGGGATCCATGTGATTATGAATGTTTACTTCCCATCAATTTGCAGATATAATTACAGTTTCGTAGCTGCATGTTCCAATTTGATGATAGTTCGTCGTTTGTTACACCTGGAGTAACTGAAGGTTTTGTCTGAATCAGAATAAGGAGGTTAATTAGTTAGGGACAATGATTGCTAGGCAAAAGGGTGGGGGAGCATCTCCAGTACTACTAGTTTTGTTAGCGGTGGGTTCCTTTTTCGTTTCATATAATATACTTACTACATTGATGCAAAACAAAGCTCCAAGTTCAGATAAGGCAGGTAGCTCATGGTTTGATCCTCATAACAATGTGCTTGACAATGGGCAATCAGGGAATTCAGGTGCAAAATTTCATGTTGTGCTTACTGCAACTGATGCCCCTTATAGTAAGTGGCAGACTCGTATTATGTATTACTGGTACCAGCAGATGAAAGACATGGCTGGATCAGATATGGGTGCATTTACTCGGCTTTTGCATTCTGGGAAGCCTGATAATTTGATGCATGAGATTCCTACTGTAGTCGTTGATCCACTTCCAGATGGGCTGGACAGGGTGAGGGTTCTAACTATCACTTATTTGCTTGGAATTTGAAACTGTACTTAGGTTGTGGATATTAGTTTACATTTTAAAACTACTCCATATAAGATTCAAATCTGGACCAAATCAGTTTAGAGGTCCATGCAGATATCCACACGTAGTAGGCGATTCAGTTACTATATACTCCTATATGATACTCCGTATTTAGTGTCTGGACAAAATCATATTTCACTGTTGTGAACTTTATTTTTAATCTCTATGATCTGTATTCGCAGGGGTATATTGTTTTAAACAGACCATGGGCCTTTGTGCAATGGTTAGAGAAAGCGACAATTGAAGAAGAGTAAGTTCTTTAAACATCTTCATGTATTTTATTCTTCTAGTGGGTATTGAGTATAACCTTAAGAGCACAAGATAAATCGATGCAGATACATTCTGATGGCAGAACCCGATCATGTTTTTGCAAATCCCTTGCCGAATTTGGCTCGCGGAGATCATCCTGCTGCATTTCCCTTCTTCTACATAAAACCAGCTGAAAATGAAAAAATTGTCCGGAAATACTATCCATCAGAGAAAGGCCCAGTTACAAATGTGGACCCAATTGGCAATTCACCTGTAATTATCAAGAAGGTATGACTACAACTTTTTCCCTCGAATATCAGTTCAATAAATTTGTAATGTAATACATTGGATTCAAAGCTGAAGTTATTGCACATTAAGGCACCATTGCCCTGATCACAACTTTGCTTAGAAAATAATTAGCATGTTTGGTCACACAGAAATATTATTTCGGCTTTATCCTGAAACTGCCAGGTCTCTTGTTTGTTATAACCCCTCCATTGCCCTCCTGTCTTTCCATTTTTTTATAATTCTTTCTGTTTTTAGTTTCTTTCTCTAGCTGTTCACATGCCACTTTGAGTCCAAAACTAATGTGAAGTGTCTCCAGTCAAGCCATGAACTTTCCAAGATTTTGTAAGCGAAGAAGGATTTGACTGCCAGTTTAGCTGGTATCCCCTTATCAACTTAGGAATAAAGAGTCTTTGATAATAGTTTTAAGCTACTTGAAGGCAATTCTAAGATGCGAAGTGTATGTTTTCCCAGTAAGAAGTAGGCTGGACTGTCCTGCGGTAGTACATCGCATGGTGATAAGATATAAATAGATTCAGAGATTTGCTATATGTGAGATCTGACACATTCCGCAACTATTCAACTTTGCTGATGCCAAAACCTTTCTTCATTTCAGTCAATCCTGGAGAAAATTGCTCCAACTTGGATGAATGTTTCTTTGAGGATGAAAGATGATCCAGAAACTGATAAGGCATTTGGCTGGGTTTTAGAAATGTATGCTCGTTTTTTCATTAAGGATTATAGTTTATTATACTACAACGACGAATGATCCGACAAACATGTATTTCTAATTACATCCGGCTACAACATATCTATCTGCAGGTATGCATATGCGATAGCTTCTGCTTTGCACGACGTTCGGCATATACTTCGTAAGGATTTTATGCTTCAGGTTGGACATCAGCAGTCCTTGTTAGTAGTATATTATTTTGCTTCCATTTGAATGTGTAACTGACTCATGCCACGCATTTTTCAGCCTCCATGGGATCTTGAAGTTGGCAAAAAGTTCATCATCCATTATACTTACGGATGTGATTATAATATGAAGGTATATTCTACTTACCTGCTGTACTTGATCCCTGAAGACAATTAATTAAACTAATCTTCCCTCTCTCTCTCTCTCTCTCTTCCTAGGGAGAGCTGACTTATGGAAAAATTGGTGAATGGAGGTTCGATAAGAGATCTTACCTAAAAGGTCCTCCTCCTAAGAATCTGCCATTACCTCCTCCAGGGGTTCCCGAGAGTGTGGTATGTCCCAAATCTTCTAGTATTTCTCAAACATATGTGATGGTACTTATGCATGAAACAAAATGTTTTTATTATGTGTGATGATTCGCCCTGCTATGAAAATTGATTTCCCACGAGAATGTTGTTTAGGACTTCAAGTTGATGCCAAAATTCAGGTACTGCATGTTCTTGATTTAGTCTCGCTCCACCATATAACAATCAACACTCGCTTTTCTTTATGAGATCGGATTAGATAGTGGCATAATTACCTCACTGGGGAGATTGCCTCTCAAATTCCGGTTACATTCAAGTAATATCCAACTTATATACTTGCATATTTAAGGTGTCTATCTATTTTTATTTCCTTCTGTGGTATTTGTATAATTGTATTATTATTAATATTTCACCAGTCAACTTGATTTTATCTAGCTTCTGGCACCTCGTGGTACGAGCGTAAAGAGGTTAATTGTTAACATCTTTGCAGTGAGATTTAGAGAGCGAAAGATCAGTTTACTCCTAACCCTACACGGCCTCCTTTCCTTGCTAGCCTTTATCTTTATATCTCTGCCCTTCGCCACTACTTCGTTTTTTCCTGCTACCCTTCCCATTTATTTACCCCTTAAAGGTGTTGATGGCAAAGCTACATGAGATCAATGCATCAATTGTAAATCATATTTTGTTTCCATCTTACAGGTACGTCTTGTGAATATGGTGAATACGGCAACAGCAAATATCCCTGGATGGGAGAACTTGTGAATGAAAGAGGTCCAGCAACAGTAGATTTGCAAGGCTATTAATCATGACGATCATCTTGGAAAGAATTGATTTCAAGCAATCAACCATAGACGAAAGTCGAGATGTTCTGGAAGAAACGTTCTCGTAGTAGATGTTTTACAAGTATAATGGTTAAGAGAAAGAGATGAGTGGGTGATAAGGTGATAAATACTTGTAGTTTGTAGTTTGAAGTCTATGAAGAGATAAACAAATATGTACAATCTATCTCTTATTCTTTCACACGACAATCTATCTTCATATTTGTTAATTAAATCTTTATTAATTCACGTAATCTTTGAACTTCGCTTCCTGGATGTAAGTTCGATCCCGAAGTTGTCTTGAAACGCCCGGAAATCCCACAGAATGGGTGCTGAAAATCGCCAAAACGCCTGAAATCCCACAGAGTTGGTGTTGAAATGCTGCGCAGGCAGCCCCGAAAATTCAAAGACAACCGTGAAAGCAGATGAAGTATGTTTAAATATACTCTTCTGCGAGATTCGAACCCGAGACCTCTTGAAAAGAGACTTAAGTCTGGTATCACTAGGCTAGAAGCATTGGATCCTACATTCGTTGGATATGTAATGATTCCACAATCTCTATTGAAATTCGTAAGCATCATTCATGTTTCAGACCGATCATATATGATTACTAATATTTTAAAAATGTCTCACTCGACACACTTCGTCTACAATTTGAACGATAAATTCGTCAAATTCACAATTTTTTCCTCTTAAAACCCCTAAATAATCTTTATTCTCTTACAAACTTTCCAAACCCGAACCGCTCTCCTTCCTCAACAAGGTACATAATCATATAGCCATTGGTCCGTCTCCATATATTTCGATGAATTGTATTTTCACGATTCATGTTCAATAATGCGGTGAAAATATGTTTACCGATATATTTCAAATATATGAATTCCCTTAACCAGCTTGGTCCATGGTCAACAATTCAAATATTCACTTTTTGGAGTTGAATTCAATAATCAAGTGGATGAAGTCATCAAATCCCACTCTCCAGTCTCAAATGCATTCTCAATTCATGCTTAGGCTCACTCCCACCACCAGAACCCTCTTCGCCGCCTCTTTTTCCACCGCCTCCACCACCACATCCGCCGTTTTGACGCTTCCGGCAAAACCCATTGTAGCTCCTGAAGCAATTGAGCCACCATCAAAGACCAAGGCTTCAGCAAGAGTGAAGACTAGTAAGGCAGCTTCAGAGGCTTTGCTCAAGGAGAATTGGTTGGATTCATTGTCTTGTCCTATGTTGTCTACTTCGCTTGAATCTGGTTATGACCCGGATTCTGAGTGGGTGTTGGGGGTTGACCCGGATGTTTCCGGGGCGTTGGCTGTGCTTAGACCCGACCGATCAGTTGAGGTATAAAGGAGCTCCTTTTACTAGTATCTTCATCCCATGGAGTTTATGTATAGTATGAATTTCGATGTTCGACTTTTTCATTGTCCAAATTAATAGTTTTATGTGTTGTATAACACCCCTCCATAAGTTGTCTAGTTTTCATAACATTTTAATAATTGTTAAATTTGACATATTTTAAAGAATGCATATGAAAATCTATTAAACGGAAAGGGGCAAATTATGAAAGAGTGAATGTAGACTATCTTATAGAATGTAGGGAGTACCTCATAAAAACTTATTATAAAGGTATCATTTTTAAGTTACTTTACTATAGAAATGTTATTTTGTGTATCCAAATTAATGTTATGTATGTCGCTTAAGACTATAAAGTTTGTTAATTATGACTATTGAAAGCTAAACTAGACGACAGTCATGGGATGGAGGGAGTGGTTTTCTTGTATTTATAAAGTTTAGTCATTGTCATTGCAATTACTCAAACTCGGGTATGTCACCTTTCAATAGTGATTTGTATGTTCGGTTTCCAGTTTTGTGGGGTTTTCAAATCTAAATGAGGGGGTAGAAATGAGCTGCAGCCTGCACCTTCTTATATGCTATAGTGTTGAATTTATATGCTTTTTTCTTTTAAAACAAGGGCAAGTTTTGGTAAGTGTGAAAGTGGATTGGATACCAAATTTTCATGCTTTTTATATTGCTAATCTAGGTTTTGACATGTGTCCTACACTACTACACGCCTAAGTGTTCAATTTTGAGAGAGTTATGCAACTTGAGCGAGTATTTTGTTGTGAGAGGACAGAATATCAACAGTGTGTTTATCCAAGCAATTTGTGTAGGTGTGCATACTTATGTTGTAATTAGTATGGGTCTTCTTGTGATAGTATAGAATTTATTTTGCTCAAGATTACACCAAATTTAAACTAACCAATACGTGTATTGACAAGTCAGCATCAAATTTACACGATCATTGAAGATTCTCTCCAAATGGAAATAGATGAAAGACTTAATGTATGCTTATGAGACTAACATAACGGGTTGTGGCTGCTCCTTCGTAGGTGTTCGATTCCCCTCACTTGAAGGTTCGTGTGGGTAAAGGAGTCCGGAAGCGTCTGGATGCCAAATCTATAGTTCAGTTAGTTAAAAGTTTTAATGCTCCTATTGGTAATTTATCTTCTTAGACAATAGTTGTTTTTATTCTTGGACTTAACTTGCTATGTAAGCTTCAATTTGGGTTTTTGCAGCAGAGCATCCCTTTCCATATTTTCGTGGTTTGATTTGTCCGATTCTTATATATATTTTAATATTGGATAAATCAGCAGTTAACTTTGTCTACATTTAAAGTTCTTTCTTATCTATTGCCTCCTGCACATGCTTGTGGTTATGAATGCTTTATGATATTGGCACGATCCCAGGTTGAAATGCTAGGCAGTGACGATACCATGGTAACTGCTGGACTTGCGTCATAATTTTGACTACATTTAAATTCACGGACTTGCATCTTCACATTTTATATTAAATACTCTTTGTATATTGTCAATGAACGTGTGTTGGCTCTAGTCAATTATTTAGGAGGTGAACTGAGGAGTCATATTGACTTTTCTCTTTAATTTAAGAATTTATTGGAATTCAATTGTAGCCATTAACATGGTTCTACCTTTGATTTTGCTCACTTGTTTATATTTTCCTTTTATTTATGAGAAACTAGCTGCAGTTTTATTAATCAGTTGAGTCTTTGCCAGTTCAGGAACTACTGTATATCTAGAGCAATCAACTCCATATCCACAGGATGGTAAGCAGGTTAGTCTATGTAATTTGTTTTTCAATTTTGAGAATTTTGTAGTTACTTATGTATTTGTTGGTGCAAGTTGAAAGCTATGTTTTTGTTCCTTGTAAAACTTCATAATCTATCTCATATATAAATTTTTATATTTCTGCATGAAGGGATGGTGGAGTGGAGGATTTGGATATGGTATGTGGATTGGAATCTTAGTTGCATCAGGATTTGCAGTGGTTCCAGTGCCCTCTTTGTCATGGAAGAAGGAATTCAAACTGTCGGGAAGTCTCTCTAATAAGGTCTGATCAATCTTTTGTTTTGAACAGAAATCATATAATTTCAGTTACAAGTTTCCGCTGCCATCCAACTCCATACATGCTCAAAGCCTTAAAATTTGAAGTCAGGCTGTGCCATTGTGATCAATTCTTTGATCCAAAGATTAGATTAGATTAGATTAGATGGCCACGATATTACGTTGCATCCAAAGGCTACACAATATTAGTTATGTTGATCCGAAATGGCGCTTCGTGAAGTAAACGTCGCAACCAGTTACACCTTTACTTATGCAGTCATGCCCGTAAATGTATCGTAAAATGTCCTTTTTAGAATGCACGAAATACACAGGGTCTTTGATCCATCAAGGTAATATTTCGACAGATGCCTGTCGTCGAGTTATTTAACAGTCAACAAATTACCTTGATGATGTTTGCTCTAGTTTTAGGCGACCCCAATTAATGGGATAGAACTTGGTGATTTGGTTTGATGTTTGTTTTAATTGCTGATGACAGTAAATTTTCCTGACATTCTTAAAAGATGCACCCTTCATGTTAGAAGTCCATTTCACCTGCAGGATGCTAGCAGGGAGCTTGCATCTGCATTATTTCCTTCAACAAGTTCACTACTAAAAAGAAAGAAAGATCATGGTTAGTGTATTTTTAGCTTCAGTCTGCCACTCTCCCCTTCATGTACATTAATCTTTCACCATATCAATCATCTATTATTCACAACAAATAATTTGCAAATTGATGTTGATAACCTTGTAAGCTAACTGCCTTGCAGGTCGAGCCGAGGCTTTACTGATTGCTGCATACGGAAAAGGTCTAAAGTTGATGTCGCGTTCTTCATGCACGACGGACAGCGAACTGTTTTAGCATTTCGTCTTGGTCATTTGTATCTCTTAATTAAGGTCGGCGATGTTGCTTCGTTGTAGTGTACATATCGCCCAATTTGCAGGGTAGAGGCATAGACGAGTGTTAACTATTATTGTCATGATCAGTAAGTCTTGACAACATATTTCAACGTCTTCACAAAGTGTTAACTGATTTATCCCCCAAATGAACAAAAGGTTAGATTGAATCACACAAGCAGATGTCATTTATTTCATTGTTGCAAGGGATAAATCTATGCAAGATCAGAAAAGTGAGCAATCTTTTACACTTCAATTTTATATAATCACTCCAGTTTTTTTATTTTTAAATTCATTTTTATGCTAGAAATTGAGTGTCGTTAGTAACCCGTGCAGTATGCAAAATCATTTACCAACGAGGAACTGTCGAGTAAACGAACAAACAGTCACCAATTGATTCAGTGGCAAACTTCGATGTGACATGAAACCATAGGAAATGCATATGTGGACCATTAGATTATTCCTATCTGCTATGATTCCTATGTTCTTCCGAGTGGCTATGAGAACCACATGAAACAAGACAATCATTTCCAACATCAAACCATTCTCTTAGTGCCATTTGCATCAGATGACAAGATTCTCAGTATCAAACAGAAAGCAATAATATTGATATTGATTGTGGTCCTATGCAATAGACATAGAATATTCCACCAAAAGAATCTCCAATATCTGTAGATAGTGTAATTATTCAAACTACAGTTTCACGTATATGAATGAATTCAAATCCTATGAGAACCTTTGATTTTTATCAATACATGAATCCGGTCAGTCGCTATAAAAGTCGAAGCAATCCGCTTCGTTTTCATGGGAACCAAAAAGAGAGTGGAGTCGCAATCTAATACAACAACAGCAGTTTATTACCAAGTATAAAAGAAGCTACAGACCAGCGGACTTCTCCAATTTCTGGATTTGGTTCAGGAAGATCCATGTCATCTGCAAAACACAAAACCAACGATCACAAATGGGTGTATACACAATTATGCATGTATATGTGTAAGAGTGCTCTTCGGAAACCAATGAGCAGCTATGTACCATAACATGGGGAGCGATTCTAACGCAGTATACAGGAAATCCAGTGTAAAATTTCAAGGGGCCTCCTGACTTTAGTGTCTTCATGGCACAATCCAAAGAACCTGTGTAGGGATATTTCCCTGCAGCATCTGGTTGCATCTTTTGAATCTGGGTTTTCACATAATCAAAAGGCAAACTGCAGGCTGCAGCAAAAAATCCTGATACTGAACTAGCCCCTGAAAAGAGAAGAAGTGCATGATAAATAGGACTCCTGACATAACTGATTGCCACTGAAATCTAATTAGTGTAATACTCCGAAAAATGCATCGGCAAAGTGATGCACAACAAACTGAAAATTAAAGCGGTTCAAGGTAAAGCACATGCGCGGGAGAGAAAATCCTGGCATGCTTAGTCTTGTATAAGAAAGACTGGAATCTTACCCAAAACTGTTGCAGCCTCACCAAAACCAAGAGTGTCCTTGCAAAATTCAACACTTTGATCATATGAAGCAAGCATTCCCATGTTTAGGGCCATTGCCCTAACCACAGTGGGACCTGCACCTTTCCACAGGGCCAAGACTCCCTCATCAGCACCAATACGATAAAGTGCTTGGAAGGCATTTTTGTAGTGTCTTCGCTGCGCAGCAGGTAAAGTGGCATCAGCCTGCATCCGTATGAGTGCCAAATCTGCTGGACTACCAACAGATGCTCCAATAGCTCCTGCAGTCAGACCACATAGAGCCTTCTGGTATAAAGGTAAAGGTTTACCATCGTTGGCTTCAATTGCCTTGGCTGTCAGGATCCTGTCATAAAGGAGAGTCCCATTAAAATGTAATCCGGCTTTGACTAGAAATCGATCAGCATGGACTTCAAATTATATCCAATAAAAAAGACATTTATATTTATCCTCCGAACATTTTCTTAAACAAGACAAATACATGGTTCCCAAGCATACACATGATATAACCAGTTGCAATTATCTAAAAATACACATGATATAATTCTGGTAAAATCGTATGCATAAAGTGAAAATTAATTTTTAGAATACTTGTATTAGTTTAGGCTTGCCTACTAGAGCTAATATGAATAGCAGCAATATGAATTCATCTCTCATTAGGATGAGCGGGACAAAATACCTCTAGCATTTAATACTTACTTAAATGTTCCTAGCCGAGCAGTTGTGTATGTAGCTTGTCGAAGAAGCCCAGCCGACAGACCCTGTTCAAGAAAAGAAATAACCAATGTCAAAGAGACAGTACAATATGTGCAACATCACAGTTAACGAATTCAGAAGATACAGAATCTGAAATTAGAAAAGAAGTCTCCAAGTATTTGGAAATGCACTATTAAACAGATCTCAAGTTAATGACTCAGAAAAAAATGTCCAATTGAATTCTGAGAACATCTCTACACAAAAGGAAGTAAACTCCATCAATGGATCTACACACACTACTTAACAAAGTATCTGGTGAAGAAGACAAACATTGTAGAATGCACCAACACCCTCATTCTTGAGCATGGTCTTTGTCACCTGTCCTGCTGATCCCTGCCCCAATTGTATTCTAACCTGCATTGCAACAAAACCCATTTTGATGAATGTTGTAATATAATAATCCTCCATACAAGGACACGTAAGAGTCGTCAATCTTAAACTTAACTTGTGAAAAAGAAGTTCATAAAAAAATATCAATACAAACACACAAAATTGAAAATAAATCACCATCAAATTAACATGGTAAGCTTTAAAAAAAAACACATAAACTGTATTTCCCATTTTATGGTCAAGAAAATTTAACAATTCTATCATCGTCAAAGAAGGAACAAGCAAGCTACCATTTAACCATAATTGTTTTACTCCATGCATAAGGTTTAACTCATTTCAGTTCAACTTAAACTGTCATAAATCTAAAAACCCTAGCAGATAAATATATCTTGCAGCTTAATATTCAAGATAAACTATGAAATTGAAGTTCACTAGCCCTAGAATATGATTCCAATATCCAATACAACCCCAATAATAAAAACAAAACAAATAAATGGAGTTGCAAGATCTGGACTCACCCTAAGCAAGAACTAAATCAAAACACAAATCACCACTGGTTTATTTAAGATCTTAACTTTTTCAGACAGTATAACAGATATCATGCGAATAAACAAGCAACTCAAGTACTTAACCAAACCATTGGGTTCAAAATGGAGTTGTGCACCCTTAACCCTCTTCCGACAGTTCTTGAGGGGTTAAATCATAATGGCCTCAGCATCTGGTGCAAATGAGGAGTTCACTTAAAGTGGAACTCACACAATACGGCTGCTAATACTCTAATCGGATTCTTGGAATCCAATATGTTGGTGTCTTTAGCACTAGGCTATGCCCGTGCTGGCCAAACTCAAACAATACTTGAAACAAAGAAAAGGGGTTGCTCCAAAATGTATCAAGAATGATTGTACGCAAGATCAGAACCTTTTTCAGACAGTACATCAAACATCATCTTAACAAACAAAAAAACTCAAACAATACTTGAAATACAAAAAATGGGTTGCTCCAAAACGTATTGTATGCAAGATCTGAACTTTTTTTCCACACAGTATAACAAACATCATACGAACAAACAAAAATCTCAACCAATACTTGAAAAAAAGTTAAATGGGTTGCTCCAAAATGTATCAACACTAAATGTATTTATGTATGCAAGATCTGAACTTTTTCAGACAGTAACAAGAACACCATGCGACAAATCAAACAATACTTGAAACAAACAAAATGCGTTGGTAATAAGTATACCTTGATCATATCAATAGGCTGAATAACACAAGTAGCAAGCATACCAGAAGCACCACCATTAACAAAAGGCTTGACAGTTGGCCAAACTCCAAGTGATGGTTTCTTCTCTTCTCCCATATTTTTGGATTTTTCTGAATGGTTGGTTTGGAACAAGGGAGAAGAGAAGAGGAGGTGAATTCAAGAAAACGAAACAAGGAGAATTTCGAGCTTCAAAAATAATCAATATATAGGCGAGCTCAACGATAAGGGGTCAGCAAAATATATACCAGCCAGCTAGTTGGAGTGTGGGCTCGATTAGATTCATAACTTTACTTGAAAGCTCAGATAAATGGAAATTTTAGGAATTTATTTTTTGGAAAGACTCATTTAAAATGAAATTTGAACGTTGAAATTGAGATTATATTTATCATTTATGAATAAAATCTAACGTAATTGACTCGTGTTGCATGGTATCTTAATCTAGAATGAAATTCCTTAAAAATAGATTATCTATTTAATTAATTTCTATAGAAATAAGATTTTAACAACTAAATAAAATAGGTGATAAATTGAGATATTTTAATAAATAATTATATAAATAAAAAAATTGTGATATTCTTCCAAAACTCAATACAAATAAAATTGAATTATTTGATAATTACACATCTAATTTGTTATTATAACTAAAGTATATACTTTGGTTTATGGTTATTGAAAGCATAGTGAATCTAAGACACTGATAATTTAGGTAAAACTATATCCAAACTTGTTGATCGATTAAATTCATTTGAGTTCAATTCAACACAAAACATACCATAAATTATATATTTTTCTATCATATTATGTGAATTGCAATAATAATCCTGGCTTTATTTTTATATATATACACAAAATTGGAGCACTCGTGATAGGTCACAAATTCAATATTTAGATTACATTATTATAAAGTGGTTTGGGCAAAAAATAAAATTGAACATAAAACATGGTCTACTATTTTTTCAATAAAGAATACTTTTTAAAAGTACGAGTTGTTATTCGATAAGTGAATTTGTCAATTTGAAGGATAATGCTTAAATAATCGGTCAATACAAAAGTAAATTACCTTTTCGCATTCCTCATTGCCTTAGAACTTCCATAATTCCCTCCTGAAGTAAACATAAACTTTTTGATTCATATGAATATGATTCTCACGCTCAATTAATTTGAGTCAATTCTCATATATTGCTTCTTCAATGTAATGAGTCTCTCCTCTTTTCTTTGTTCATCTTCGGAAAAGATATAGAAAGACAAAAATATTGACATATAATCGATTAAAACACGAGTCAAAGCACAATGACGAAAATATCCCTCATTGTACTCTTTTGGTTAAATAAGCTCTTTAAGTTTAAACATCATCCAGCACATGACAATTGAGTATTGACCCTAAGATAACACCAAATATTTTAAAATCATGCAAAACAAATTTGATAGTATTTGAAACTGAAACAACAAAGAAACGGAAGAAATTATGCTATTTTAGTTTATAGACTACTAAACTCCAAATTTCCAAACAAGAAAACCAGCAAAATCTCGAAATATCACAGTTACACCAACTTATTACGCAATGATTTTATCTACAGTGATCTGCGACGCTCTATTACAACCGCCCACATGAGATCCTACATATATAACTTTGCAGGAGCTTCTCTTATAAAAAAATCCAGGCTACTCGTTTTTCAAGATGACAGGAGCTATTCACATAAACTTTGCGATCCTGACAGCAAGCTAAACCTGCAGCATACGAGATATATGATAGAATTAGTTAGAAAATGAGCAATCATCAAAGACATTGAGCGTATTTTGGGCTCGCCTTAAATGAGACAACAGTGCATTAATTTCTAACACAATTATGTAGGCAAACATATGCATGCTCATTGGAACAGTTGAAAATGTATCACTTACTACCTTTTAACCAATCATCAGCAAAATATTCATATCTAAAGCCACCAATGCATTATCTAAACCTGCCAATGTACCCTGAATAACAATTGACAAGATGTCAAACTCTTATCCACTTCCACCAAGGTCAAAAAGAGAATTTACAACTAGACTAACCTTGAGGATCAAGGATATTGTTTAAATTTGATGCGAACAATGGAGAATCAAAGTAACTGTCCAGAATATCTGCACCAAAGAAAACAGAAATTTAGGACCAATAAAGGTAAAATTATTAAATCTGCGAAGGCTAAAATGTAATATGATATTGGACAGAACTTGGTATCCACTCCCGTGTTTGTCAGTAATGATGAGGTCCCAATATAGAAATACATTACTTGTCATGAGGTAATAACCATTCCCAATGAGAGGGGAGGGGGAGAGGAGAGGAGAGAAAGAGCATAGAGGGATGGAGAGCAAACCATGAGTGGCAGATATTCCAGATGTCATGTTAGTGTGATGAAAACTGAAGTTCTGAGAAAATTGCCCTAGGAACCCAGATGAAGAATCATCAGTGTCCAACATATATCCATTTAGAGATTGCAAGCTGGAATCTACACTGCTAAAAGATGGCATGGATGCATTAGCCAAAGCAGAATGCGACCTCATAACGTCGTTTGGCAGAGCACAGTTGAAAGAGGAAGTTGCATAGACATCTCTTTTGACTACCATCCCGTTCAATGTTGGTTGCATTCCCATACTTCCGTTCTGAGCTAACAACATATTGGATGGAACATCCACACCCCTGCCATTGTTGGATATGCCATGAGCTGATTGCATACAAGAATTCATTGTTGTCCCATGATTAGTGAATGCATTGGGCAAATTGGTCAGCGTTGGTGCACGCACATCACTTGATTCCAATGCGCAACCAAGATTTTCTCCACTGTGGGGTATTTGCTGAAAATTGGTCAGCGTTGGTGCATGCACACTTGATTCCAATGCGCAACCACGATTTTCTCCACTGTGGGGTATTTGCTGAACTGTCATTGGTGAAAATTGAAAATTATACTAGCAGGTAGTTGGATATGATTAATGGTCCTTCAGAAATAACTCAAACTAAAGTGCATTTACTACATATCTAGAAAGTCCATATTTGCTGAGTCATATATCTTTGAAATTTTATTTTTCATGTCAATATCGGTGAACTTTCAAGTTAACTCAAAAGACGTATCGTAGTATATGAAAGCAGTAAAATGTATATCCTTTATATGGCTCCACTACAGCAATTTTTTTTAATTGCAATGACTAAATACTAAATCCTGCAAATCAAGTCATCATGCTTCTGTAAACACTTTCATGTAAGCACATTACCTGAGGAGATATTTGATACATCAGGCTTAGGCATTGAAGGTATGTTAACTATTCCTGTTTTTCGCATAAGATCCACCTGTTCTGCAAGAAGTCTATTGAACTCCACTATTTGCTGTTTCACCGCCAATTTCAGATAGTATGCCCTGAAGAATTCCTGATTTTGTTCTTCAAGCCGCTGCCAAACTGAAAATCGAAAAAGAAATTATGTTCAGTAGGACTTCGTGTAAATACAGAAAGGCAGGAGAATATAATCTTGCAGGGTCTGTGGTGTTTACTGATGACGGAATTCATGTTAACAACTAATATAATCCCAATACAACCATAATTCATTAACAAACCACAAGAATGCCAGATACAGGATACTGACCTTGATAGACAATCACTAAAAGCTTATTTAAAGGTGGTTGCTTGTAGTGCGACATTTTCATACTGAGATAAACACTAATTTCTAGAAATAAAGATATATTACTTATTATGCCTGGATAATAGTATCTGATGTGTCACATAACTAAGGAATCGTGAGATGATAAGTAACATGAGAAGCAAAGGCATACTAAGTTCAGTAATTTGAGGTTGTATGTTCTTCTGGAGGGACAGTGTGTTTGCTGCTTCTTTTTTACTCATATAAAGCTTAAGGCACTGCTCAATACAATTATGCACCTGCCATAAAGGATAGAAAGGTCAGCATTTAAGCAGCTAAAAGATTAAAAAAATGTACGAGTGACCAGCAAATCCAATTGAAATTTGTTGATCAGTTTGGTCCTAAATAGAAGAAAAAGAAGTGAGTCAGTAGTGAGTGAATAATTTTATGTTGTCCTACGTCCCAATTACAGTGAAATAATATAATCACTTATTATATTAAAGCGGCCAATTTCTCAAATGGGTTAGTTCTCGAAGAGCATCTTGAGTTCAGTTATTAAGATAAAATAGTTATTCAATAATTTTCCATAGACAACGACATGAATGAATAAAACGACTTCGATTTATAAGGAAAATTGACAAACTATCAAGAGTGCAATAATTAAGGGAAAACATAACATATAGACCTATCAATACGCTAGCATTCTGACATTGAAACAATAAGTATAGAGACATGTCTACTTACAACATTTATCAATACTTACCATGTCTATATCTACCTTACAGCTCTCTGCTCCCGACATATTCGTTGATAAATCTGCACAAAAAAAAACTAAAGGAAGGAAGAAAAAGCAACTTTTAGTGGTTGGAAAGATGATATCTCGTCTATAACAAGCTCAGGATATCTGGATAAATAACCAAATGTATCTTTATACTGAATTTACCACAATAAACAACTTGGCTCTAGCAATATCGAGCTAGGATTCAAATAAAGAAGAAGAGCAAGAAAGCATCACTATAGATTGAATTCATAAAAAGCTACCTTAACACCCTTACGGAAATAAAAAAAATATTCTTCTCCTCAACCTGCAATTAACAAGTCAGAACTTTAAATTCCTCAATATACCGTGTGTTATTATCAAGTTCTATTCATATACATTAGCGCCTCACGGTTCAACAGAAAACATATTCCAGACAGATCAAGCAAAGCCATTGAGAGTTTACATAAACTGATAAACATCCTACAAGTGAAGTTCAACCCATCAAACTTCCCTTTCTTAAAGCGAGACCCCAGAAGGTGTATCAAAATGGAAAAGGAGCCACTACTCAAACAAATAGACTGCCCAAACTAGAACCATTTTTTTTCGTAAGTCAACACGATCGTAACCTTGAAACATCAACGTCAACATGGCCCAATGCCTCAAAAGAGGCTCCCGACTAAGCGGGTAAGGATGGTAGGCAGCCTTAGTGCCTTACCCCGTGATAACAGGGAGGCTGTTACCAAATTGACCCAAGAATCGAGTGCAAACAACTGTGGTACATGTTCTACTTAAATACAGAAAAACATACTTCTTCTTTTTCTTACTAAGCTAATAACTATATTCAGCAAAAAAGAGTTCAAAATTCATGAAACAACAAATATAACAGATAACTCCCATTTAAATACAAATCTACATGGTGCAAAAAGTAAGAATCTTCAAGAAAATTGAACAATTAAGTCCTTCAAAGCAACTATTTTCAAGAAAGCAGCAACATCTTGATACAAAAACAAGCAAGCAAGAGTCACAAATAAACTGAAAAAGAGAATATTAAATGAGAGAAAAGAAAAAGGGGTACCTTGAATTATCAAGAACATGAAGAATGAAAGAAAAAGGGAGAATTTTGATGAGTGCGATATATGATTGTTTGCAAATTGGAGCTGTATGTATGTGTGTGAAGTTGTTTATAGCTTGAGCTTAACAAACAAGATTTTGATTCAAACGTGACTCTTTTTTCTTGTGCTCTTATTCATTTCATGCCAGTGTTCTCGTCTTTTATATCCATCAAAAAATATAAATTACTTCATTATACATTAAATGTGTATGAACTCATTTTCATTTTTTAATATTATTGTCGAATTTTTTTATTCTCGTTTTCTATTATTTATATATAATTTATATTTCTTTCCTATAATATCATTATACATTAAATGTGTATGAACTCATTTTCATTTTTTAATGTTTAAATATTACATGAGAAATAAATATATTCATAAGATTTCATTATTTTATAAATTAATCTATACATGTAAACATCTTTCCGATCTATTTAAATTGATTTTTCTTTTCTTTGGAAATATTCGGTAATCATTAATTGTAATAATAAATACTCCATTTAATTCTTCATAATTGACTTTTTTGCCTTGTTATCATTTAAGTTGTCTTTTAAGATATTTTAACAAAATTGTTTTTTGATAATTAATTTTATTATAACTAAAACTAACTGATAGTCAAGGTTTTGACATAAAAAAAATGAAAATGTCAACCAAGTGGTGTTAGGTGTAATAACATTTTTTAACTGTTGTATCAGTTAAGATACACACCCACATTGGATATCGGTGTCCTTCTGGGTCAATATATAAGATCTTGGGCTACTCCCTCTATTGCCAATTGGTTTTAGAGTGGAACCCCACAGACTCTTATCATGGTATCATGAGTCAGCCCGAGTTATTGAGGCACGTGTAACCCGCCGATGTTGTTTCCGGCAGTTAATACCGGCGAGGAATATTCCGCCGATATCAGTATCAAAGCATAAAACGACTAGTAAAACATGAAGCGATTATTTTTTAATTCTTTCGAAAAAAAAAGAGTAAAAAATGACGTGGCAATATAGCCAGTTCATGAAGCCTTGAAACTCTCTCTAACTCTAGGTATTCGTGAATCTACCACTTTCGGAAAGTATCTGGGAATTCCCTTAGATATCACTACTGACCGAAAACAGATCTTCCTGGACATCACAGACAAAATCAAAAGGAAAATCTCGTCTTGGAACGGTAAATTCCTAAACTTCCCTGGAAGAGTCACCCTGATCAAATCCGTCCTTCAAGCTATCCTTGTCTATCCGATGGGAGTCTACAAATTTCCCCTCCACACACTTCACGAAATTGACAAATTATTTGCTAATTTTCTCTGGGGCAGTATGCAAGTTCGAAAAATTCATTGGATCAACTGGGAATTCCTCCAACTGGATAAAGACAAGGGAGGACTGGGATTTAAACACCTTCATCACTTCAACCTTGCTCTCCTAACAAGAAATAGTTGGAGAGTGATCAATCAACCTAATCTCCCTATGACCCAACTTCTCAAATCTAAATATTTCCCCAACTCTGAACCCACCTTCCACAATCCAAAGTCGAACTCCTCCTGGACCTGGAAAAGTATCACTGCTGGTATTTCATGCATTGATAAATTCTCAGTTTGGAAAGTTGGAAATGGCGCTTCAATTAACATCTGGAATGACTCCTGGATCCCTGTCAAACACAAAAATAACAGCTACCACCCTCCACTCACCTCCATCAACATCCAACCCCCACCTAACCACCACCCCACTCTTGTCTCAAATTTGATCACTAGATCCAACCAATGGAACATCCCTCTAATAAAAGCTCTCTTTCCTCCCTCAATTTATCAAGATATTCTTAATATCAACATCACCCAAGAGGAGGATGCCAAATTTTGGCCAGAAAATAACTTCTCCTCTAAAAACCTCTACTCTAAACTTAGATCCTCTCACCATGAGGAGATCCCCCTCCCCTCAAATCACCGACGCATCCCCTCGGGGGTATGGAAAAAGCTATATAAGACCCCCTTCCCTGAAAAAATTCACACCTTCTTTTGGAAATTGCTTTTAAATAGACTCCCCACTATGGACAACATTTCTACCAAAACCAAGGCAACAATAAAGCTTGATTGCCCCCTTTGTAACCAGGGTACTGATTGCACTCAACACCTCTTTGCTGATTGCATTTTTTCAAAAAAGATTTTTTCTTCTCTCAAGTTTTATATCTCTCCTTCTGACCCTATTGACCTATCGGTGACCCGTTGGTTAATGAAAAAATGGACGGATATTAACATTAAAGATCTCATTAAATTTGGAAGTATACTTTGGGCTATCTGGCTTGCCAGAAATGATTGTCTCTTCAACGAGGCCAAACCAGACATCCAGAAGACTATGTATCTCGCCAATAATCTATGCAATGAGTGGCATAAAGGGTTTGCTTCCCAAAAAGGATCTCATCATGCTCTCAACACACATAGATTGGAGGAGAATGCTTTGATTGGAAGAGCTGACCTCTCATTAATCGGGGGGCAAGCTCTCTTCCGTAAAGACTGCCAAAGATGCTGCAACAGGAGAGACAATAAAATCCTCTTCGGAATTACTGCGGACTCCAACCCAAAATGGACTATCTCAACGTCCATTTATGGTAATCACTCGACCATTGAAGGAACAAATCTTCTTGAAGATGTCCATAGCAACAAAGTGAACCTGAAGAACCTTTGCACTGGAATTCTTACTGCTTTGCTCATTGCAGGAAGCATTAACAATCATAGTGTCTTTATCGTGACTGACTGTTTCATTTCTCAGATTTGGTATAGGTACTTCCACTTTTTGTATCTGAAGGATGAAGTGAAGATTTTGCTCGACAATGGGTCAAGAAAATGTTGTAATATCTTTTGGAAATCTACAAGTGCAGGATGTCTAGAGAATCTTAGAAATATTGTCATTAAAGAGTTCAATGAAATGAACTCTGATGTAATGTTAGATTCTACTTGTAATGGCGATTTTAGCCAAAACATTATCTAAATTCAATATGAATTACCTATCAAAAAAAAAAAAAGAAACTCTCTCTAACTTTATGCTTTGTGCTCGTGTAACTGCACTATTAACACTACTTTTTACCCCTTTTAATTAATGTAGCTCTAGCTTTTGTTGTATTGTTTCCTTTTTTGTATATGACATCAGAAACTCAATAAATTTTTTCGAATATTTATTGGCTATTTTAGGAAAGATGACTAATGCAATAATAATTGTTTTGGTAGTTATAGCAATTCTTTAATGAAGAGTGTTAGGTGAATTATACTACCAAAACAATTATTATAGTTATTAAAATACGTGTTTGTTCGTTAAGTATTTATTTGAAACTTAATAAGATCATTAATGTCTTTGGTTCAAGTCTGTTAGTATATTTTTTTTTTTTGAAAATTAGCGGTGAGGTGAGTTTCAAACCCAAGACCTTCAGGCATTAGCAAGAGTCTTTCCACTAGGCTATTCGATTAACTCTCAAGTCTGTTAGTATTGAGTAATTTTAGAATATTGTTAGCCAATGATTCAATGATCTGGTGACATCTGATACAAACTTTCTAAGAGGTCTTGGGTTTAACTACGTTGAAGACAATTGGCTCATATTTTATTTTAACACTCTATTAGTTAATTTTTGTATTCGTTATTTATACTACTATTGAATTCATACTTTCATAGGTAGTTTACCCAAAAATATAAGTCATAGAATGGTGTTAATGGTACTCTTTTTATTTTCTTAATCTATTTTATTAACTGTGTGCCCTAATGTAATCTAGAAAAACATTTGCGAACAGAAAAATGATTGCAAATATACTCTAATGTTAATGATTTGCATATTTATATGAAGAGTACAAATATAACGTAATATGAGCAAAAATGTAATATGATACATATAATTAATTTTTAAGTTGACAGGTTGACATCGGTCACTCAGGTTGATGATGGTCAATCCCTCAATCGACCTCTACTCCAATGGTTATAGATCAACACTAAAAAAAATTAACACGAGTTAGCACTATAATAATATTAGCCCAAAATCAAATTCTCAAAAGATGAGCATTAAGGTGATGTCTTTCATTCCATAACTTATGTTTTCAAGAATAATTTCTCAACTTAAAATGATACTTTATTTTAAGAATAAAAACAAATACAATATACATTCAAACTAATTATAGAGATTTTTTATTCAAAGATATTGTTGTAATTTTTTACAAAAATAAGCTTTAACATCTGAATAAGAGCAATTTGTGTGAAATATTTGAGGGGTTATAATTAATACTCCCTCTATCTCTAAATGGTTGTCTCATTTTGACTTTTGGTGGTTGACAAAACACGATTTCAAACTTAAATATCTATTATTTTACCTGTGAAAAAATTATAAAAAGTTGATATTTCAAAAATATATATTGAGACGAATCTAACAAGGTCCACAAGACTATATTATTATTATCGGTTAATAATAATTCATGATCAAAATTTGTTATATTTGACTAACAAAAGTCAAAATGTGACAATATTTTAGGGATAGAGGAAGTAGTTGATTAAGAAATAAGCTTATGAAATATACGTATCAATATAACACATGTAGTGCTGTGCATGAGCCGAGCTTTCCGAGCTACCTCGCTCGGCTCGGCTCGGGATGTCGAGGCTCGTAATAAAATGAGCCGAGTCGCGAGCCGGATTCCTGGCTCGTCAACTCGGGAAGTCGGCTCGATAGTACATATGTTAATATTATTTTTAATAAAATTAGTTATATTATCCTTTTTAAATCATTTCAATTATTATGATTAATTTCAATTTAATTTAATATTTCTATTTACATTGTTACATGTTAATAATATTATTAATTGTTCATGTAAAATAACTTTTTGTTAATTAAATTGAACTTGAAATTTCGAAATGAGCTACGTGAGCTAGCTCGGCTCAGCATTGAACTTGAAATTTGAAATTTCGAAATGAACTAAGTGAGCTAGCTCGGCTCGGTGAAAGCTCGCTGAGCCGAGCCAAGCCTAAGGCTCGTTTAGTGATGAGCCGAGCCAAAAATTCTTGAGCTCGGGCTCGACTCAGCTCGTGTTTGTGTTGTTTGTGTACAGCTCTAAACACATGTAATGAACTTTTTGTAAGAGAAAAAATGGTTTGGTATATTAAATTTTTTTTGATAATATTAATAATTATTCTTCAAAGATGGCCACATACTAATTTATTCCAAAATTTGCTCAAAAGAACTCATATATATGATCCCAAACTTTTTCCGCCTATTGAAAAAGATTTTGTATAGTTTGACCAAAAAAAGCTTACCATATGAGGCAATTTGACAATATAGAATAAGAGCTGCAATAACCACAATAATGAGGAACATTAAAAGCCTGTCCGTTATAATCAAACAATGTCAATATCATGAATAAAATGGAGATACAACAAACGATACACAATAATTTCGAATTTTCATTGTGTACCAACAAAAATGACTTGGACCAAAACTGTGACAAAGAATATATCTCACGCATTGGACAAACTAAACTCACGAACCACAAGGCCACAACTTGTTGTTCTCAATTGAACTGACAATACCCAGCTGCAATATACCAGAATTATACACAACCAACAAGGGAATACCCCGACTCGCGGATC